>JANRMT010062856.1:13297388-13356375 GCA_026402145.1 Polypterus bichir lapradei
ATCTATCTATCTATCTATCTATCTATCTATCTATCTATCTATCTATCATACAGTGTGCACACATTTATCTTCCATAATTTCTTTCATATCTATCTTCTTCTTCTTCTTTTCCCACTTCTTTGTGGGGTCAATGTTGTTTAAAGTTTCAGTGTGATCTTTATGCCCAGATTCCTTTGCTGACTCCAACTACCACTCCATTTATCCAGGCTTGGGACTGACTCCAACGTGGAGGCTGCATTTCTATCATATCTATGTGTGTCTCATATTTTTCATATTTGTTTTATATAATGCCACAAAACCGCAGGGGAACTGGAGCATAGCCTAACAAGCACCGTGTGCAAAGCAGGAGCAGTCTTTGGAGAGTGCCAGCCCAGTGCTGGGTTAAAACACACACATACACACATAATGGTCCGATTTAACATAGCTAGTTCACCTAACCTGCAAATCTTTTTACTGTATGTTGCCTTTTATATCTAGGTAGTGTAGCTCCTTTCTTGTCTTCTATAGTGTACTTTTCATGTTACTGAGTGTCTCTCCTGTATATCTAATACAGTGCCTTTTATATCCATCACTATGCCATACCCAGTGTATAGTGTTTTTCACATTCATCTCTCTGCCTGATTTTTGTTCACTATTTTTCCATTTTCTATAGGTAGATCTTTTGGTGAGGATTGCTGAAGGTTTATATTTATTTCTAGTATTCCTATAACTTTATTAGAAAGAGTTCAAACAACATGTGAGTAAATATTCTGTTTGCTTGGCTGCTATGACGCTGCAGTCAGGTGACATTTCAGTACAGTGAATCACATTCTCACACCCGCTTACCTTGAGTGAGGTGTGTCGGCTGTGCCCAAGTTGCCTATATGTGAATCTGTGTCCAAATACACTCTGACCCTTATTTCCCTTTTCACAACCTCGTATCAAGAGTTAGAGTTCTCCATGTCTCCTGCTCAAGAAGGTTTTCTTTTACTGAGTTAGATGTGGTGAAATATGTTGTCTTAATTATGAGTTTAAATTTTTAACAGACTTGAAGAGAATCGATGTTTAATTAAAACCAATAATATGGAAAATCAGATGTGCTTAGTGTCTTTTGAAATGCATTAATTTTGTCCATCACCAGTAGGGCTGAGCGATAAGAACTTAAATTGATATTGTGATTATTTTGAACTAAAATGTGATAGTCAATATACAGTATCTTGATATATTCTCAAAACATCTTAAAGACTGAAGATCAGCACCATATCTTATATATAGATGCCTACGTGTTGAAGTGTGTGTGTGTCTGCCTGTCCGGCCCTTACCCCAACTCCACCTCGGAGGAAACAGAAACTCGCTTAGCCGCTAATAACACAAGCGAGGCCAGCACGTCAGCAAAACGAAACCTCAGAAGAAAGACAAAGTCGCTTAGCCGCTAACATTTACAAAACAGTATCCCTTTTACTTTTTCTCCCGCCGCTAATATACAAGCACGTCAGCAAAATGAAACCTCCTAGGAGAGAGATGCCCAGAGTAGTTCTTTTCAATTACCTGACATCTCTACATTTCAATTTTTTTTCTGACAATTTCAATAGTTTCTAGCTTACACAGCTAGTATAAAATAAACATGGTACATATTTGTCACAATAATAATGTGAAATATAAGCAAAGGAAACGTTTTATTTTCCCCAAAATATAACAATTTCATGAATAGCCGTGCCTCAAAAAAACATCACAAATAGCATGATGTTTTCCAGCCATTTTTATTTTCTGTCTCCTCAATTCATTTTTGAGTTTCCGTTATACGTATTGCATTTAAAAAATGGCCTACCTTGCTAGCGTCAGCGTCTGCCAGTCAGTAAACTTTGCTATCGCTATCTCTTTGTTTGAAAGTTTTAAATAAGGAAAGACAAAGATCTTAATTTATTATCTCTCTCTAATTGCAGATCGCAATAAAATGTTTCTGTATACACTGTATGTGTATTTTTTATGATTTACAACATTTGTAATGATTCCAAATTATGTATTTGCATATGCATGCCTTTTCTGACTCTGCTCAGAGAATGATAGAGTAAAGCACAGAGGATTGACTATATTACTGATTCTTTATTGCCTATCATTTAAATTTAATACAATCCTGTTCTTCAGTCTGATGACATTTGCATGTGTGGTCTAAAATAAATAATACACAGAACAGTTAAACTACACCATATGATTAGTAAAATACAGTATATCTTTAGAGTGCTATTGAGAGCTCCAGTTAAAATAGTTTTCAACCAGTTCTTGAAACAGAATAACAAAACTTACCTAACAAATAAAAGAACTGATAGTAATTTGCAGTTATCTGCAAAGGCAAGTGAAGAAACACCATATCCCAAACTTTGTCACATATTGTTTTTAAAGATATAAATGAATGCTTGCCGGAATGATAATATGAGGCTGATTGAAAAGTGATGAGACTGACCCCATTCCTTTGTCAGGGAGGTAGACATGTGAATGCTGTGCAGATGTTTGTGAACCTGCAACTGGACGGCCGTATTCCTCAGCACTCTGACACAGTGAGTGGAAACGCCTCGTACATGGTGGGTGATGAAGATATTCCTGTAAGAGTACAGCAGAGGTGTGGGATTGAATTTTATATTAATGACTGCGGTGGGCTGGCGCCCTGCCTGGGGTCTGTTTCCTGCCTTGCGCCCTGTTTTGGTTGGGATTGGCTCCAGCAGACCCCCGTGTCCCTGTAGTTAGGATATAGTGGATTGGATAATGGATGGATGGAATATTAATGAAACTCTTCAAATGTTATGGCAAGCATGCGGTGATGAAATGATCAGCGGTGCTGCTGTACTTCAGTGGTTGAAGCACTTTTAAGGTCGGCAACATGTGGGTGAATGATGAAGCGTGTTTGGGGAGGCCCTCAACCATGGTTACAGATGTCAACATTGCCAAGGCTAATAAACTGTTGAAAGAAGACAGAAGGCTCACTTTACACAAAGCTAATGTGAAGGAAGCTAGTTTGGAAAAGAAGAATGTATGCAGTCATCTGTCTAATTGCATTTCAGTCAGCCCTAGTTGGTAACTAAAGATAAACATGATAAACATCATATGGACATTAGCTAATCTTTTAAAACAGTTTTGCTCTTTTAACTCTACAAACACTCACATTTGACCACTGATGCACACAACTTGAGAAATGTTATAAGTTAAATATTGCAATGTTTCAAGAGTGGAGAGCACATAAAATGGATGGATGAGGGTTGACGTCTCACTTCTGGTGTGATGTGAATTAATAATAAAGCCGATGTCACATTATGTGGCTTTTTGTCATGAGGTATGTCAGATTTGCCAGTCTTGGTGGCTGGTCCTGATTCCGCACCATGTCAAATTACATGATTAAAAATCACATCATCCAACTGAACGCTGCAATCTCCTAGCACTCAGAGCTAATAACGTGCTGCCTGACAGAGTGGTTTAACAGCTGTAGAGAGTTCAGCAGCAGTCTCTGCCCTTTAATTCTTTTTTCCATTCTGTTATGGTAGGTAAAATACAAAGCATCAGACAGACAAGCTTCTGTTCTCTTAGTGAGGTTTGCGTTTTTTTTTGTATTACTTGTCACTACATTCTACGTATTGTAAATCTGGATAAGCATTCATTTGGTTGTCAGCTCTCCTGCATTGACAGCCTACCACCCGACCAAAGAGAAAATCAAACCTACTTCATTTTATCCCATCCAATTGCAAACTAGTTGGTCCCAGTCGTTGGGTATGTGATGTTAGGCAACTGGGTCCATGGGAGTGCGCTGCCAACTGCCTCCGACCAGTGCAGACTGAGATGAAGGCTACAAAGTGGAAAAGTGGTCCAATGTGACATAGGCTTTGGTGTAGTTATCTGACCACTAACAAAGTATGAGTATTTTCCGGGCAGAAGTTGAGTAGTTTTGCAATATCCCGCTGCTTGTCCGCTCATATGTTGTGAACTTTGCTTAGCAGGGACCTCTTTTGCCAGGGAGGCAGAAGAGCACATTACAGGCATCACTGAGGCTTGGATGGCCTTTTTGTTTTAAGTGACATGTTTCATCTTTAGTTGCTGTACTGGCTGAACTGAACTGAAAGTGCTGAACATAACGATATTGGCTTTTCCATATTGATTTTTGTTAGCTCTCAAATTATATTGAAAATTCAACATATTGCAATTTTTGATTGGTGCTGTCTACATGCTCAGTGTCCTACGTGCCCATCGTCTGCACAACATGTTGAATCATGTGGTCATAAGAGCGTGTACATGGCGTCCTTTGAAATTTTCTTTCTGCTTAACAACGTGCAGTTTGTGTCCGTTAAAGTGCACTGCTGTTTCGTTTCATTTATTTATTTTTTCTACACCCCTTCTTTCTGTTCAAAATCAGTCATGCACTTATTTTACAGGAAAATATAACTTTTGATTTGAGGATTTATTGCCCATTATCAGTGTTAACAAATTGTGATCTAAAAACTTGCCTGTAGATTTGATTATCTCATTTGCCACAAAATATGATTTCCTGTTTCTGTATTTCTTGCATTTTGATTAAAGAAAAACACTTAACTAATTCAGGTCCTACTTCAGAGCTTTCAGAAAAGAGCTAATTTATCAGCGTAGGCAGGACTCTAGTTGGAGGGCGGATTAGGGAGGAGATGTCACTCCATTTTTAATTTTCAACAGCTTGACTTCTGGATCGATAATACTATGACTTTACATGTTTTAATGTTGGTGAAATGCTACTAAATTTTTGCAATATCACACAGATATCTACAGTAATAATCAATTACAGTACTCTACTGTAGGTACATTACGGGACTCTTTCAGAAATCCCATCAAAATGTAGTTAAGGCTGAATGTTGTGACTTATCCTGAGGAGGTCACATCCTGTCTGATGTCCCTCAGGGAGTGCTGCTGCCCTCGGATGTGTTTTAATGGCATTCCTGGGAGTTACAGCTATGGAGGGAGGTCCTGAACGAGGGGTTGGGAACAGTGGAAGGTGGTAAATCTCTGGACGTAATGACAGGAGACACAGTTGTATAATGAGTGTTCCTGCACCAGGGCCATCCATATTAGTCCTTATGTTTGTATGTATGGAGATTGTGAGGACTGATCTATGGACCTGTTGTTTTAAAAGTTGCTCTGGCTCTTTAAATGCTATGACCAGGGAGAAGGATCTCAGCCAAGTTATGACCGCTGACCAGCTACTGAGTGCACAGCAGAGCAGATAAAATGAGAAGACAAGTGGAAGATTTAGAGAAAGGTTGCTCCGAGTGACAGTTAGGATGGCACTGTGTGTACTGATAAGTGTTTTATCATGCACTGTTAGCCTTCTGCAGTGCTTTTTATTTCAGTTTTTGGACATTGCTATCACATTTGTATCTGTAAGCATTTATATAATTAAGAAAAGAGCTAAATATCTTTTAAGTGGCGACATACTATGGGAAATGAGAAACATAAAATGAGCAACCAGTAACAGTTTTAAAAATCAGGAATAAAACAAAGTGACAACAATAATAGGAAGCAGGAAGGCCCAACGGAGAGCAGGTTTCAGGTTTCACAGCTTACTGTGGTGCTAGCTAAAAAAAGGTTACAGTCAAGCTGGTGGCTGGTCAAACAAAATAGGAGCAGGCAATATTGTGCTTTCACTCTAAAATGGAATATCATCATTGGATGAAACAGTGGGAATGATAAAATAAAAAGATAATACTGATTCTGAGCAAGTGCATATACTGTGCCCTCCATAATGATGGGCACAAAGACTAATTTTTCCTTGATTTCCCCCTCTGCTCCACAGTTTAAAATTGCAAATCAAACAATTCAGACACTGTGCACATTGCAGACTTTCATTTTAAGGGGTTTTGCAGACGTTACAGTTTCACCATGTAGAAATGACAATATGTTTTATGTAAGGCCCCCCCATCTCAGTACCTGGTGATGTCTATGGAAAACAGACTTCAAGCTGTCATTGCATGTGAGGGATATGCGACAAAGTCCTAAATATGACAGCTTTAATAGCTCTGCCATTGCTGTGTGCCAAACATTATGGTGCACTGAAATGGGGGGACCGTGTAGAAAATGCGTGTGACCGAAATGTGTGCAAATCCCCTTAAATGAGAGTCTGCATTGGGCCCTTCAATCACGATGTCTGAATTGTTTGATTTGTAATTTTACACTGTGGAGCAGAGGCGTAAAGCAGGGAAAAATGTGTCTTTGTCCCAAACATTATGGAGGGCACTGTATTTTCTTTTCATTACCCTTTATGCTTCTTTTCTCAAACATTAAGGGACTACTGAACTTTGAGTCAGGCACAAACCAATTGAACCAGCATGTTTTTAATAACTAGCTAGCAATGGAAGGGATTTAATTTGTCTTGTAACTTTTTGACCGGTGTGGGATTTACTTTTTACATTGTAGTGTGGATATTAAAGACATCCTGATTTATTAAGATTTGTTTAGCTTGCACAGATCAGGTAGACAGGGAGCCCGCTCAACAGTATGGCCATTGACTACCTACAACCAGGGATGCTGGGCAACCTGATTGCTGATTTATTGCTGATTTATTTTTTTCATTAATGATACATGACTTGTGGTGGGCATTGTTTTCTTCCACCCAACATTATAACAAGTTCTTACTGGGACGCAACAATGCATACAATAAAACATTACAAAGTGACAGAGTTCCACAAAACCACACCTGTTTAGTTACCCATGGAAAGGAAATCTTGTTCTAAATCCCATTTTTGTATACTTTGCCGTGTGCTCCAGCCTGCATTAATTACCATTAGTACACCAGCAATCCATTGGTTCACCATCTGTTAAAAAAAATAAACTAATTTAGGATGCTTTTTAAAACAGAGAAGCTCTTATCTGCTGCCTCTATGCATCATACTGACCTATTTCATCTTTTTTAAGCCATACA
The DNA here is from genome assembly GCA_026402145.1 of Polypterus bichir lapradei. Classification (NCBI taxonomy): domain Eukaryota; kingdom Metazoa; phylum Chordata; class Cladistia; order Polypteriformes; family Polypteridae; genus Polypterus; species Polypterus bichir. Next base: position 13,304,296 of record JANRMT010062856.1, read on the forward strand.
ATATCCATTCTAAAGAAAACATTAAGTTGGTGGCATTTAGAGTTCTCTATATGGTGGCCTGCAGGGGGCATAACAACACCCCAAACCCCAAAATATAGCAACACCAATATGGGTTCCATATGGGATCAAAAGTACCTTACCATACAATTAACACAATTCCTTCTCCTTCTTCTTCTTCACTCTCTCCAGCAAGTGTTGTCCAGTCTCTTCCCACCCCTGACTCCCAGAGAGAGGTGAGATGCCACCTTTTATGTTGGACCTTTGGGTACTTCAGGTGTCATGGAAGCACTTCTGGGATACACACGGAAGTTTGGCAAAACAGTGAAGTCCTCTCCCGTCAGTGTACCCTGGTGGTACCCAGAGACCCCAATAGGGTCCCAGACAACCCTTCAGGTGTTCAAACTGGGACCACACGAGAAGAATGCTACCTAATCGTGTATTGGGGAAAAATTATCCTTGGTATTCAGAATCCCCTAATACATCCATTATTCCCTCTCCAGGACTGGGATTAGATTTTGGAACCAACCCGGCTGGGCTGCATCTTCATCCACATGATGCCTCCATTATGGCCTCCTCGCTGGGCAGGGTATTTCAGTGCAACCCAAGTGGGACGCCTATCCATCTGTTACAGCATCTACAATATTGATAACATATGTGCGTCCCATATGTTTGATCTTCCTTGACACATTTTTTCTTCTGTATACAAATAAGAAACTTTGTGAAGAACAACCTTCCCTTATCTTTCACGTTTATCAATCCCTGAGGTGATACTGGTTACTCTGAATGAAGAATTTGGCAGCGTCTCCATAGTATATCAACAACTTTTAAGGAATTAGCCCCTTGACGATCTTAGTGCATGATGGTAAAGAGAACTTTCAATTAAAATTTCATAAGGCAAATGGAATTCAGCCATTCATAAAATCCATTCTAGTTTAGTCTGCCAAGCACGCCATAATTCAACTAAAAAGTATTCATTATTCACGTCTATCTAATCTGAGATTGCCTACAATGTACTCACGATGTGATCCATTCTGTGAGCGATGCCATCAAGTGCTCGCCTTGCTAGGTCACATGTTCTGGGAATGTCCTACACGTAAACCATTTTGTGTGATTCTGAGATCAATATTTTTATATATATTTTTTCTTTTTTTCTTTCTTCATCTTCTAAAGCACTTTGAGCTACATCACTTGTATGAAAACGTGCTATAGAAATAAATGTTGTTGTTGTTGTTAACAGCAATATTTGGAGTAAAACCAAATGGGAATAAAAGTGTACAATAAGAAAAATCAGTTGTAATATCCGATACCGCACTACATGCACCAAGAGTTTGTTTTCTCAGCTCAAAAAATCTTAATCCACCTTCTACAACGACAGGAAAGAGATGCTCCAGATTTTCTTAAACTGGAAAAAAATTAGATTCTCTTTATGAAAATCTGCCCAGAAGTAGGGAAACATATTCATGTAATTTCTGAAGTCCTGTGCTGCACCTTTGTATTTTATTGGTGGTTTTCTTCGATTTGTAGATGAAGAACCACTCGATGTCATATAGCATTGTAAATTGAGAGGGGCTCAGATGCAGAGTTTTATGGATTGTCTTGGAAATATATTATTGTGTTTGCTATGTTGTAGTTGTTTTTGGTGCTGGATTGTGTTTTGTTATACATTTTATATTTTTAAAATAAACAAAAAAAAACACGTTTGCTAATAATGACATGGCCTGCACTGTGTCATGCTTTTCTTCTACCCTGCATACTAAATGCAAAATAAATTATTGTTGTGGTGCTTTAGAGGCTGTGGCACGCAGCTGAGGGTGGCACCCAGCCGGGACGCCCAGGACGTCTGGAGGAGGGCTTGCGCCTCTCACAGACCACGAGGGGGTGACCGCCCTGGTGGCTTTGGAGACCACGGATGCAGAGCTTTGAAGCTCAGACCTGTAGGGGCCCGAGGTCATCGCCAGGGGGTGCCCCAGTGCCTTTGAAGGCCTGGACCTCAGCACTTTCGCCACACCCGGAAGTGCTGGGGGGAAGAGGAGCAGGGAGGCACCTGGAGCACATCCAGGTGTGTATAAAAGGGGCCGCTTCCCTACATTCGAGGGCTGGAGTTGGGAGAGAAGGAGACGAGGTCTTGGAGGAGGCAAGGAGGCAGCCTGAAGAAGAAAAGGCATTGGTATAGTTGGCCTGGACTTGTGGGGACTTTTGGGGTTTGTGTGCACTTGTAAATATGGAGTACTATAATAAACGTGTGTTAGGTGACTTCAACGTGTCCACTTGTCTGTGTCCGGGCCGGCTTCCACAAGGCAAAGTTTGCTTTTGGCTTATGACTAGCCTGCTATTTATATCCTATGTATCACTGTGATCAAATACAGAAAAAAATGTGGAAAGCACAATGAACCTGAACACAGCAATCCTATTAAAATAGATTTATAGCATAAAAGTGCAATGTGATACCAAGGATGCTACATTACCGAACCACACAGCTACAGAAGGTAACTCGACCTACAGATTTACAGCCATGTTGTTTTCTACATTTGCTCCAGATTGACTCATAATTGATAACCCAGATGTGCCCTTTGTTATGAAGTGATGTTTGCCATCCATCTACTCATCAACAAATCTGCTTAATCCAGATATAAGGTGAGATGAGGGATGAACAGATTAAGGAGCCATTATCATCAGTATATATTGGTGCATTCATTTTCTAAACCAGCAGTTCCCGAAGAAGATCAGGGCCAGCATTTCTTTGAATACATCACAGTGACACTGCAGTTAGTGTTACCACCTGGTTAAAGTGCACCTCCTTTTCCCTTTTAGAACATGTGGACACAGTCAAAAACACGGGGACACGGTTGGAAACTTGTTAAGGGTAAATTTCGCACAAATGTTAGGGTGTTTTTTTTCACACAGAGAACCACAGACACATGGAATGAGTTACTAAGTAGTGTGGTCGACAGTAGGATTTTAGGGACTTTCAAAACTCACCCTGATGTTATTTTAGAAGAATCAGGTGGATAGGACTTGGTGAGCTTTGCTGGGCTGAATAGTCTGTTCTTGTCCAGATTGTTCTAATGTTCTAATTTGGGTGGTTCCTCAGAGGATTTTTGTCTCCTCCCTGATTCTCTTAAAGACACTCAATTAGGTTGACGGTGCGAGTGAAAATGGGATTTAACAAGCCTGCTATTTATTTTAGGATTAGTTTCTGCCGTGCTTTGGAAGCTTCCAGAACAGGCTCTGACTTTCCCCAAATCTTCTAGTTGAAATCGGATTCACACGAGAATTTTCCATCAGGATATTTTCTGATCTCCTTTCAGCTCCCCAGTCTGTCCTGATGTTTTGTGCCATTGATCCCTGAATGAAGTCTGGTGGATGTTCTTTGGAGCGTCACTACATGGCAGTCTTTTGATAAGTGTTGTCAATCATGCGAATATGTGTTACTCCATATGGTGTTGCTTGATAAAACCTTTCAGAATGTATGGGTTTACTTTGCTGTTTTCTAAAAGTTCATTGTGCAGATGAAAGGATGTTATATACACTGATTTCTAATGATCACTTGTCTGAGAAAGTGCTACTTGTTTAGAATGCCTAACATTTATCAATGTATCGATTTGTATATTTCTGTGTCTGTTTATTTATCTGTGCATCCATTTAGCAAAATTAACTCCATCCAGTTTTAGGATCTAAGGAGCAGGCACAAAGTAAAAGAAACTCCAGATGGGCCGACGGTCAGTCACAGGGCACACCCACCAACCCGTATTCACTAATGCCAGGCCAGTATGGAGATGCCAGATAATTAAACAAGCATATCTTTAGGATGCAACTTGAGTACCTGAAAAAAGCCACACAAATACAGAATATTGGACAGAGGCTGTGATTCTAAATTGCACCACTTTCCAAAGCTGTTTATACATATGTGTCTACATGTATGTACAGTGGGTACAGAAAGTATTCAGACCCCCTTCAATTTTTGACTCTTTGTTATATTGCAGCCATTTGCTAAAATCATTTATATTAATTTTTTCCCTCATTAATGTACACACAGCACCCCATATTGACAGACAAAAAAAAGAATTTTTGAAATTGTTGCAGATTTATTAAAAAAGAAAAACTGAAATATCACATGGTCCTTAGTATTCAGACCCTTTGCTCAGTATTTAGTAGAAGCACCCTTTTGAGCTAATACAGCCATGAGTCTTCTTGGGAAAGATGCAACAAGTTTTTCACACCTGGATTTGGGGATCCTCTGCCATTCCTCCTTGCAGATCCTCTCCAGTTCTGTCAGGTTGGATGGTAAACGTTGGTGGACAGCCATTTTTAGGTCTCTCCAGAGATGCTCAATTGGGTTTAAGTCAGGGCTCTGGCTGGGCCATTCAAGAACAGTCACAGAGTTGTTGTGAAGCCACTCCTTCGTTATTTTAGCTGTGTGCTTAGGGTCATATTCTTGTTGGAAGGTAAACCTTCGGCCCAGTCTGAGGTCCTTAGCACTCTGGAGAAGGTTTTTGTCCAGGATATCCCTGTACTTGGCCGCATTCATCTTTCCCTCGATTGCAACCAGTCGTCCTGTCCCTGCAGCTGAAAAACACCCCCACAGCATGATGCTGCCACCGCCATGCTTCACTGTGGGGACTGTATTGGACAAGTGATGAGCAGTGCCTGGTTGTCTCCACACATACCGCTTAGAATTAAGGCCAAAAAGTTCTGTCTTGGTCTCATCAGACCAAAGAATCTTCAGGTGTCTTTTAGCAAACTCCATGCGGGCTGTCACATGTCTTGCACTGAGGAGAGGCTTCTGACAGGCCACTCTGCCATAAAGCCCTGACTGGTGGAGGGCTGCAGTGATGGTTGACTTTCTACAACTTTCTCCCATCTCCTGACTGCATCTCTGGAGCTCTTTGGGTTCTTCTTTACCTCTCTCACCAAGGCTCTTCTCCCCCGGTAGCTCAGCTTGGCCGGACGGCCAGCTCTAGGAAGGGTTCTGGTCGTCCCAAACGTCTTCCATTTAAGGATTATGGAGGCCACTGTGCTCTTGGGAACCTTAAGTGCAGCAGAAATTTTTTTGTAACCTTGGCCAGATCTGTGCCTTGCCACAATTCTGTCTCTGAGCTCTTCAGGCAGTTCCTTTGACCTCATGATTCTCATTTGCTCTGACATGCATTGTGAGCTGTAAGGTCTTATATAGACAGGTGTGTGGCTTTCCTAATCAAGTCCAATCAGTATAATCAAACACAGCTGGACTCAAATGAAGGTGATCTCAAGGATGAACATGTAAACTCCACACAAATATAAATATATGAGTGTCACAGCAAAGGGTCTGAATACTTAGGACCATGTGATATTTCAGTTTTTCTTTTTTAATAAATCTGCAACCATTTCAAAAATTTCAGGTTTTCTTTTTTAATAAATCTGCAACCATTTCAAAAATTCTTTTTTTTTGTCTGTCAATATGGGGTGCTGTGTGTACATTAATGAGGAAAAAAATTAATTTAAATGATTTTAGCAAATGGCTGCAATATAACAAAGAGTGAAAAATTGAAGGGGGTCTGAATACTTTCCATACCCACTGTATATGTCAGGGGGTTGCTTACTGGGGCTAATGTTGAATTCCTACCACACTGCAAACTTTAAAGTATACAATTGTACTGCACTTAAGTGATGTCCACACAGATGTCCTTGAGTTTGGAAAGCTCATAGCAGGACCTTTAACAGATCTCCTCTCCTTTTAAGAGCATAACCAGAAGAGGTGGTCATCCTGTAGACTTCTAATGACCCCCTTGAAGAGCATCTTGGGCTTTGAGCTTATGGTTCCTTCCTAATGAGAAATGGAAAAAACTCTTAATCTGGTTTTCTTTCTTAACCCTCTCTGGCCATTCTAAAGCTCTAACAAGGACAGGTGGCATGAACAGTAACAACTTACGTATTTAGGTATTTAATTCAAATCTGTGAACATTTCAAAACAAGGATGCCCTCTGTTAATCGTGATTGATTTAATTCCTTCAGGAAAATGGAGGCACTGATATTTAAGGCTCAAATGGTGGCCAGGAAGTACGGGCGCCCAGGCGTCTCTGCCTAATGTGGGCGAGTCATTCCTCGGCTGATCTAAAGAGTAGCTTCCTGAGTATAAAGAAGCACTGATGAGGCAGAAGAAAAAAAGTGACTTTCGGCTCTGCTGCATGCATCCATTTCTGGAAACTATTTGTTGTGGAATTTGCATGATGCAATGTTTGTGCTATGCTAGAGACTTTAGGAAGAAACACAAACTAGAAGGAACCCTGGTGACTGAGTCAGCAAGATCAGTGTTGAAAAGCAGTGAGCCCCTTTGACCACCTCATTAGGGTTTGGCTGGTGGGCGATAGAGCCAGTCTCGAGACAAAGCAGGAACCAAACCCAGACTGGATGTCAGTCTGTCCCACATAACACCCGGTCGCCTCTACCAATTAATTTGGGAGGAAATCTGGAAGATTAAGACAGCAACTGGGCCACTTTGCCACCCTGAAGATCCTAGTATGTGCTATATGGAAAACTAAAGACAAAAATGTATAAAAACACAATGCTTGTCTTCATATAGGCCCTATCCCAGTTACCTTCATCAACAGATAACTTTGAAAAGTGAAAAAGAACAGTTATGAATGTACAGATCCCTGTGCCTGGTCCAGAGATTGTCCTGCTGTGCACCCACTGCTTACTGGGATAGGCTCCAGATTCCCCACCACCCTGCTCAGGATAAAACATATTTGGAAAATGAATGAATGTAAATACTGCAGTGGGCTGGCGCCCTGCCCAGGGTTTGTTTCCTGCCTTGCACCCTGTGTTGGCTGGGATTGGCTCCAGCAGACCCCCGTGACCCTGTAGCTAAGATATAGCGGGTTGGATAATTGATGAAAAGGGTGGATGAATGTAAATATAAAGATTTATAATTTTCAGTTAATGTGAAGTAGCTCACAAGGATGAAGCAGTGATTTGGGTGAAAGTTGGAAAATTAAGTGTCACAAAGCTAAGTTCTGGGGATTGATCAATGTCACCGGGAAACAGCAGATAGCCTGTCTTCATTCCTACCCTTTGGAAACCTTAAAGTGCCCTATTTGATATACAAAACCACCACAAGCAAAGACAATCTCTGCCGTTCACTGAAAGACAGCTTTTGGGTCAGGGAGCTGGCATCCCATGAAAGACAAGGTCTGCGCTGGAGTGGAAAAAGTAGACAGACCGGCTTTGAACTCATCCAGGCTTCATCCAGCTATGTGCAAGAAAGGGTTAGGCTTAATATCCCTACATGTAATAAAGGTCGCAGGTTAATGTAGGATTCATCAGTCAATGTGATAAAAATGGAGCGCCCAAAGGGGTTTAGCCTTAACACATACCAGATGGGGTATGCGTCCATAAAAGTTTAATTTAATTACATGCGAGAGAAGCTGGGTGTCATTATAGGGTTCTTTGGGCAACACGAATGAGAAAGTGTTATTACATCCATCCATTATCCAACCCGCTGAATCCGAATACAGGGTCACGGGGGTCTGCTGGAGCCAATCCCAGCCAACACAGGGCACAAGGCAGGAACAAATCCCGGGCAGGGTGCCAACCCACCGCGAATGATGTTATTACATACATCATTCATTATGTTGCCTGGCAGAGATGGTGTGGATTCAGAGGGTCTTTATTCAGCTAATTGTGCAGAAAAACTGCAGTTCCATATAAGGTATTTATTTATCAGTCTACATCTAAACAAAGTGTAGGGTTATTCATTTTCATCTGTCTGTATAACATAGACCATTTAAGTACAATCAATCCAACTAAATGCTAGAGTCCTCGGAGGCATCGTCTAGATTCCTGCTAGTAAGGCTGAGTCCTTATAGGGTTCATCTTCATCCTGCTAATGCCATGAAGGTGGGTGTGTGGGATGTTAGAAGCTTCATTCAAGTATAGGAGAGAGATGTTATATCTCCCTGTAGGGTTTATCTGGCTACATAGCGATATAGGGTTCATCCTGCTGCATTCCACAAAATGATGTGGGTTGATAGTCTCTTCATCTGTTAGAAGTTAGAGATAAGAATAAGATATTTGGGTTCATGTAGTCTTCATTAGGCTATATGCAAGAGATAATGTGACCTTACAGTAAGTGTTACAATCCAATTAGATTAATTTACTTTTCATTTATGTCATATTTTGGATGATCTCAGTTCATTATTTTGATTATTATTTTTATAATTTACATTTACAATTTAGGGCGGCACGGTTTGCATGTTCTCTCGGTGTCTGCATAGGTTTCCTCCCACAGTCCAAAGACATTTCGGTTAGGTGCATTGGCAATTCTAAATTGTCCCTAGTGTGTGGGTGTGTGTGCGTGCCCTGCGGTGGGCTGGCGCCCTGCCCAAGGTTTGCTTCCTGCCTTGTGCCCTGTGTTGGCTGGGATTAGCTCCAGCAGACCTCCGTGACCCTGTAGTTAGGATATAGCAGGTTGGTTAATGGATGGATTTACAATTTGTTTTCCAGACGCCCTCATTTTGTGGGACATCCTGAGGGTTTGCGGGATCCCCTTGAGGTTGCTGAATATCATGGCTGGCCTGTACACTGGTACTGTGAGTGCTGTGCAGAGTGGAGGCAGGACCTCTGTGTTTTTCCCAGTTGATTCTGGGGTTCGTCAGGAGTGTGTTCTGCTCCTATTCTGTTCAGTGCTTGTATGGACTGGGTGTTTGGGCAAGGTCGTGGGGTCCAGCGGCTGTAGGGCATCTGTTGGTGAAGAAAGATTCACGGATCTTGACTTTGTTGACGATGCTGTGATCTTCACAGAGTCAATGGAGGCTCTGATCGTGGCGCTTAAGAGATTGAGTGAGAAGTCTTAGTGTCTGGGCTTGTGAGTGTCCTGATAAAAACCAAGATCCAGGCCTTTAATGACCTCTTGGGCATGGCCTTCAGCAGTGTCTGTCTGCGGAGAGAATGTCAACCTTGTTGAGGCGTTTACTTACCTTGGCAGTGACATTCATGTCTCTGGTGACTCTTCCTGTGAAGTCAGTAGACGGATTTGGAGAGCATGGGGGGTCATGAGGTTGCTGGAAAGGGGTGTGTGGTGCTACCAATATCTATGCAAAAGGACGAAGGTCCAAGTCTTTAGAGTCCTGGTGCTTCCTGTCTTGCTATATATGGTTATGAGACATGGACGCTATCCAGTGACCTGAGACAAAGACTGGACTCCTTTGGTACTGCGTCTGTCCAGAAAATCTTTGGGTACCGTTGGTTTGACTTTGTGTCGAATGAGCGGTTGCTCATGGAGTCCCGAATGAGGCACATTACCTGCATTGTGAAAGAGCGTCAATTACGACATTACGGACATGTGGCGTGTTTCCCCGAGGGTGATCCGGCTCATAAGATCCTCATTGTTGGGGACCCAAGTGGCTGGACCAGGCCAAGGGGGTTGCCACGTAACACGTGGCTGCGGCAGATAGAGGGCCATTTCTGGAGGGTAGGACTGGACCGCGTGTCTGCCTAGGGGGTTGCCAACCAGGATCCTGAGCTGTTTCGATGTGTAGTGGGTGCGGCAACGCACTGTACCAGTGCATGCTCCCCAACTTGACTTGACTCATTTTGTGTGAACGCGAATGTTTACTGTGTCCGTTGCTGGTCTAATGACATGCACATTATGTGACTGTAGTATTAGTTGGTAGTATTGTCATGTATACAGAGTACAATGAAATTCCTACTTTATGTTCATCCAACATGCAACAGCCATCACTCTCATAAAAATATAAATTTATTTACGTCATCATGTCCTGCCTATTTAAGATCTCTCTTTTCGATCGTTTTTTTCATTATGTACTTGAAATCTCTCTGTCTCTTTTGACCTCTTTATAATGTAGAGAAAGCTAAAAGGCACCTCCATGTAAAATTTATAAATGTTGTCCAGCCTCTACCTAGGCCCTTAACCTGTAATTGCTTCATCCGCGATCAGCTTGTATTTGTTTCTGTGGTGCTAAGCTGCTGTGCTGTGAACCCTCGGGTTGTCTCAGCAAAGCAAAGAGCCATCCACAGATGCTTCAGTTGTGCTTCAGTGTGTCATCTCGTGGGGGAGTTGTCTCCAAAAGAGTTCAGAAAACTCACAATCGTGTAAAGTGTTATGAAATCAGTCATACCTGTTGTAAGAGCCATTGAGTAGTTATTTAAGTTATTATAAATCTTTGCGTATAAATTAGTGTGTAGTATATGGGAGGGTTTGGTGAAGGGTGGCTCTGAGGCGAGGGATCTGCCCTGGCAATCAGAAGGTTGCCAGTTCAAATCCCATAAACGCCAAAAGTGACTCTACTCCGCTGGGTCCTTGAGCGAGGCCCTTAACCTGCAATTGCTCCATCCTGGGTATGATGTTAATCTGCACCCGACTCTTCAAGCAGGTCCTCCACCTTGCAGGGAAAAATCAGGGGTTGGTGGCAGGATTGTCACTCCAGCCACTGTAAAAGAACCTCACACTGTTCCACTCCAGTCAAACTAGTGTGGTGCTGAGGTTTCACCCATTGCACGGCTGCACTCGGGTCCTAATTTGGGATCCTGAAGTGGTTTGTTGTGTGGTGGGTGTGGCGATGTGCTGTATCAGAGCATGCTCACAATCTCCTTCTCCTCCTCGAACTAGGTACTTCATACACTTCAATTGGATTAATTTGAAGTCACTGTTGGATTAATTTGGCTTATAGGAAAAGTTTGGAGCATAGTGAATGACAAATATCACCTCCTCTGTTACTGTATTATCTACATAATTGGGAAACGAGTTACAAAGGGACAATTATGTTTCAGATACAGTTCTACTGACATGTAACTTTCGATATCACTACTTTATGCATACTTTCAATAGATTTCAGGGTCTTTTCATATGCTCAAATTGAGTAACATTTACATTAATGTCTGCGGCACTCATTTTGACCTAATGTAGTTTAAAGACTGCAATTTTTTATTAAGTTTACATGAGGATGTTCTTTTCCCCCAGTGCTCTGTCCCTTTAAATCAAGAGGAATGAGTAGCTGCACATCATTAATTGAGAAAGGGCAAGATGCTAATTGCTGGCGTGACACATTTAACAGGCAACCGGACAGCCAGCTGAGCAGACCGAGGAGAAAACGCAAGGCCACAAAGAATATTAGCCGTGTGTTAGTTAAACTTGGTATTGATCTTGTTCCGTTGTTCACAGAGACAGTACTTAGACCTGAGGATCTGGTCTTGATCCATTGCTAGTAAGGTACTAGTACTATGTTAGTGCACCAAAACTGACAACCATGAGTCTATAGGGTCTAAATCAGTCACACACAGTCCAAGACTGATTTGAACCATCTCATTTAACAGGACACAACAAACAAAAAAAACATCACCGCAGTCTCAACACTTCCCAACTCTACTGCACCCTTTAGCCAGAAGTACTCACAAATGTTGTATATGTTTTTACTTCCCGAGAGTGTCACATCTGTATAGTTAGGTGGCTTGCTCTGCAGTAATCGCAACATACTGCCGTCTTTCCAGGATTAGCTTCTCATAACATACTGTCGTCTTCCAGGATTAGCTTCTCGTGGTGCATTTTATGTGCGGTACGATGCATGTTTGACAGTGGGAACATTGTATACACTAAACATAAGTATGCATAAAAAACATCCCAAGTATATGAATTTATGCTAAATTTGTCATTTTTAAAACCTTGCAGTTCTTTTAAGGAAAAAAAAAAAGTGTTAATGCATTTTATGTGTCCTTCTCTTGTCCCAGAAATCCCATCTAATCAGCCATCACCATGTCCAGCAAACGTGCCAAGGGAAAGACCACGAAGAAGCGCCCCCAGCGGGCTACTTCCAATGTCTTTGCCATGTTTGACCAGTCACAGATCCAGGAGTTTAAGGAGGCATTCAACATGATTGACCAGAACCGAGATGGCTTCATTGATAAAGAGGATCTGCACGATATGCTTGCCTCACTAGGTAAGGTTAAACCCGATTGTGGTATCATTTGGTACTCCATTATAGACACCAGCCCCTCATTTGTATTTTCTTTCTGATTTTTGTGTTAAGCAGTACATACCCAAAATGTTATGAGGGGACATCTGATCTTAATTTGATAAACTTTTAGATTAAATTGTTTACAGTTGTGCTCATTAATAAATTTCTCTGTATTATATAAAAAAACTCTGGTACGACACGTGACTTTTTCAGAGAGATACTTTCAAGTCCCACGAGACGAGCCTTTGTGCCAAGAGATAAAACCAGGCCCGGGGCCGGAAATAAAAGACAAAGAGTAGATGACAAAGTAGAACATTGTGAAGAGGTTCAAAAACGTTGGAGCGATACACATGCAGAGCAGGTTAGAGATAATGAAAGTGCTAAAATTCGAAAGTTGCAAAAAAATGTTAGTAAAGATCACATTCGCGCAAACAAATGGAAATTATTACTCGGTGAAATAACAGAACAGCGGAAAGCGATCAAATATATTGTTCAGATTTAAACTTTTAAGTCGGAGACTTGTAGATCGTCTAATTTGTGTTGCCATCAGGGAAAAATAGTGTTTCTTCCCAATGAAGAGGCGTATCTGTGAGCAGGGACATTCTTAGGGATATGCGAACTACGCAACCGCGTAGGGCCCCGACCGTGAGGGGAGCCCCAGGCCCGGCCCCGACTTGCAATTTTTTTTTTTTTGTTGTTGTCAGGCTGTGGGCCTGGGGCCCCTGTCATGCCCCTGGCACTGCAGCCATCTGTGCCAATCCCTCATGTCGTGTGTCAATTTTATCATTCTGAGTCGAATTTGGAGGGGAAAGGTAAGAGCAGGGGACAGCAGGCAGGGAATCGGGGGCGTGGCCGTGGGATTGGGAATGTATAAATAGCGATCGCTCAGTCTGGAATGTACATCTCTTAGTCTTATTAACAATGGTAATTCATTATCCAAATTGCAATCTTCACCTAAATCCCTAATAATATTGTCACGCCGTCGTAACTTTGCCAAATGCACAATAGCAAACGTTAATTTTAGAGATTCGTTTCGGATTAATTCTTAAAATCATGAAATATCCCTATATTACTGGCCTTTACCAGATCCACTCTGCATACACACAAGTGTATATGTAGGCCTACTGGCCATCTAAGGCCTTTTCCGGATGTTTTATTAGAACAACTTCCTGAGCTCCGGTTGGGCCTCAGCTCCCATGGACCCCCCCCCCATCTGGGGTCTGCACATTTCTGAACCACAGAGGCCCCCAAACTGCTAAGAATATATATAATATAATATAATTGGATAATACCTTCAGCAGTCCTTTAAAAAATACTATTTGTTTAGCGAATCCTCTTTATTAGTACAAGTCACGATTTTTCATTAAGCTTACTTCACTACCCCACCAGTAAGTTTAATTTTTGAATAAAATGCCGTTTACAATCCTGCTTGTTCTAAGACTTTGTTTTCCTGATAACTCCTTTTATGTATTTCATTTCCCTGTCATTTTTTTTTCATTAAACAGTAATGAAAGGTTTGCTTTGAACATGTTCACTACACATTAGACATGGTATTTGTATTTAGGATTGTGGTTGTTTTGGTTTCTTTTTTGTTTACAGTTACAATTTATTTCTCCTATCATTTTTCTAGTGTTTCATAGCCCAGAAACCACACGTAAAGTTACTCAATATTGTTTTCAATGTCTCTATTCAATGTGTTTTAGCAGCAAGAGGTTTAGTAAATTCCCATATTTAGCAGTTTTCAAGATTTTTTAGCCAAATGCATGTGGTAATGCACTTAGAATACTGGTTAAAACCCAAACAGTGTTTTTGAAGTGTTTTGACAAGACGACAGTGGCTGTCCCCCTCATTCGCTGGTGAAAAATCCTTCCTGCAGTTCAAGAAGAGACTCTAATAAGGCAATATGTTCCTGTATATGATGTGTACGGATTATTCTGGAAGTAACTATTTAACAATATTTTAGCAAAAAAGGATGAGTTTTGCTTGATTTGAGCATACAACTGGATAAATGCAACACAAGCATTTTCTTAAATGTCTTTCAAATTGTTTGCCATTGTGCAGCATTGGTCACCACTGGCTTCTATTATATCATACATTGTTTTCGTTCCGCTCATTATGAAAACATAAGAGTTACATTTTTTTCTTGTGGGGTTCTAGAACGGCCAAGTCTAAGCCCGGATCTGAATCCCATTGAGATGCTTTTGATTGGAGGTTGGGGGTGGAGATTTGAAACACGCTGTGCAAGCATGACACCCCTCAACCACTCTGCATGGAAGAGTGGGAAAAACTTTCAATTGAGATTGCTTGATAGTTCTAGGAAATGCCCACTTGAGAAGGCAATGCCAGCTACCACAAACAAGAGTGGACTTACTTTTTCCAAAGACTAGAATGTCAGATGTAGATATTCAAGCAATAGTTTCCGGCTAATTTGGAAGCCCTGCTCTTCTCTCCCTAACTCTGTGTGCTTTCATGCCAATACTCAGATAAATTCTGCCAGGTGCCACTACCTTATATAGGTGAAGCATAATCATACAGAACGTTACTGTGTTGCTGGCAACAGGCATACACACCTATAGACAACATTGTTATTGGTCATACAAAGTTAGATACAAAATGGCAGCAACTATACAAATAAACAAGACTTAAATCAGCATTGCCAGAATAATGGTATGATGTATAAACACATACAAATAAATATATAAAACACTCCAAAAATGGAGCAAGTAGACACTAATTCACCATGCATATTTACAACAGGTTCTGTTTGAAAGGTGCCATCTATTTGGTTGCTGCCCAGAAAATACTGACAGGGAACATCCTGCTTCTAAACCATTCATAACTTTAAAGTAAATACTGACGTTTGACCAACTGACTATGGACAGTAACATTGAACTGATCCACCTAAATAAAAGGATAAGTGTCATTGAGCCCGTCTGGTTGATATGTCTCTTGTCATTCCAACAGATGGTGCATCACAAACAATTGCAGTAATAAAAAGCATTACTGCAAATGTATGTGATGCACTATCTGTTGGAAAGGCAAATGCATTTTACTACTACATATATTGTAAAATACATTCCAATAGATGGTGCAATAGAATTGTTAATGCTGAAGTTTTCGACAATTACTTAGATTTCAATCCTTCTTAGATGGGGAAGGCAGCTAATTTCTAAATACTTTTGTTAAATTAATTCCCGGATATGGAGGAAAACATTTACAGCCCAGTATTGGCTTCCTGTGAACCTCCATTACATCCAAACCCGAGTGTTTTAAGATGAGCAGTACTTCCATGTGGTGGTAACAGTTTCAGCTCTATATTAAGTATGAGGCCCTAAATGATTATGGCTACATTCATTTTGGTATTAGCAGTGGCAAAATAAAAACGAGTATGTGCCTGCGTGTTTTCAGGTAAGAATCCAACAGATGAGTACTTGGAGGGGATGATGAGTGAAGCACCAGGCCCCATCAACTTCACCATGTTTCTCACAATGTTTGGCGAGCGACTCAACGGAACTGACCCAGAGGATGTGATACGGAACGCCTTTGCCTGCTTTGATGAAGAGGGCTCAGGTAAGAGCTTATTAGCAGACTCCTCTGCTGTGTTTCTGAGTGAGGATGCCATTCTGAAGAAATCATTCTTTTAAAGTAAGGCCTGGCAAAATGCAAGAGCCTCAGTACAGTCTGTTAGCTTGTTTTATATAATAATAATAATAATAATTACATATGTATAGCACTTCTCTTACTACTCAAAGCACTTTGCATAGACCGAGGGGAGCCACTTCAACCACCACCAACGTGTAGCACCCACCTGGATGATACGATGGCAGCCATTATCATGCCAGTACGCTCACCAAACATTAGCTATTAGGTGGTGAAGGGGTGAGAGAGATTAATGAGAGACCAATTAAGAGACGGGGATGATTAGAGGGCCAGAAAGGCCAGGGGCCTCATGTATAAACGGTGCGTACGCACAGAAATGTTGCGTAAGAACTTTTCCACGTTCAAATCACGATGTATAAAACCTACACTTGGCGTAAAGCCAGGCACTTTTTCACGGTACCTCATACCTTGTCGTACGCAAGTTCTCCGCTCGGTTTTGCAGACTGGCTGCACCCAGCGTCAAAGCAATGCTACTGTTTCTGTGTGGTTACACCTTTATTTTCCTGACGCGGCTTTATAAATACACTGAAACTAACCGCATATTGTTTATTATTGTAACGCATCTGATTGTAATTAACTTGTAACAATATAATGGTCCAGGGAATAGCCATAGTATTCCAAATACCATAACTGCTTGTTACTCTCACTTCTTCTTCTTCTCCTTCTTCATCTTCTTTCAGCTCCTCCCGTTAGGAGTTGCCACAGCGGATCATCTTTTTCCATATTACTCTCACTGCACCACTCAGAGTATTTATATCACTGTATCTGAGTGTGAATCACAGCAGCAGCTGATGGGAAAGAGAATTATCGATATACAGCTTAAAGGACATGCTGTCTCAGCCACTGCAAAACGTTTTAAAGCCTTTCCTGTACGGACCTCGCGGTTCAGAAACAGTTTCATCCCAAGAAATTTAAATGCACTCAATCAATTGCACCTTGTAGAACTGTTTGTACTTATTAGTACAATCACCCCACTGTAAACTTGCACTATAGTTATAATATCGCACAACCTGAGCCACTTTATAAAGCGCGTATTTACATATGATGACGATATCATTTTTAAGGTGAAATGCAGCAAAATATGTTTATTAAATTATACAGATAAAACTTTAACTTCATTTAAATAATCTATATTCTTCACTGGGAGTGTCGTGAAGGATAGAATAATTAAACATGTACTACGAAGATATTTCAATGTTCCTTAAACGTTTTGAAGAATCGGCGCTAAGCTTACAGATGGCTTAACGTCTATTACAGAGCTGGTTGTGTGGCGATCGGTTACTTGGGGAAAGAAAAGCAAGGACTGCAGTGGCGGTTACGCCAATATATATTGAATATCAAACAGAAAGAGAAAATAACAACACAGCTAAAAACGCAGCGACAAATTTCGGCAAAAGTTAAATGCTTGTGTCATGAGCACGAGGCGGCTATGCAGTGTCTGCAACGGACGTGGCCATCCACCGTGCATAAGATACCTTACTGACATTGGCGGGCGAAGGAGCCACTGATTCTTCCTCTGCCCAGTGGCACCACAAGCCTAGAGCCGCCCCTGAGTACTGCTGCAATATATTATTTTATCGAAGTGAAACATGTTTAATAACGTGCTTTAACTCCTATCATCATAAAAATGATATCACGTATCACGTATATCTCAGTATTTTAGTTATTCAGAGTGCTGTAATATCACGAATGTAATGGATTCTGTGTCTAGTTGGAGGAAGAGAGCCGGTTTAAGAAGCAAGTAGTGATTCACACACATAGAGCACATAGAAGATCACATACAAAACAAAGCATTTAACGTGCTACTTTAATTACGATGTGATTTGAGAAACTGGTTAATTAACCGATTTTAAGATGAAGTTTATGATGTTCTACTTTAATGACAAAATAAACTACGTGATTAAAGTGGAAATGTCGAGATTGAAGTTAACATTTCGTGCTTTTTCCCCACTGTGTGCCTTTTTTTCTCTGTACCCTAATAAGCTTTCATATGACACTCAGACAGTGGGCTACAACTCGCCTTTTCACGGCGACGTTGATATTTGACTTCTTTTTTTATTTCCGGCACTGTGCGATTTTGTGAATGTGAGCTTTCAAGTTTCTCCAACACGCTATGTCACTCGATCAACTTCCTTTTGTTGATTATACCACAGTTTATTTGAACAAATAGTATGTTTTTCCTTTGCCTCCACTTGGTATTCACTGAAATTCTTATATTTTCCCCCATGTTTTTCCCATTGTCTTTTCACAGAAGGCTGAGCTTAAGGGCGATTTATATTCATTTACATATTCAAAGGGGCGTAATTCTGGGAGGAGTTGGGGTGTTACATAAAGCGCGTGCACGAGCGTTACTTTTCATTCTGATCGGGATTTATGTAGCGGAAGAACGTGGAAGTTGGAGTACGCACAGATTCCTGCATCTGGATTTTTCTGTGATAAAGCACATTTCTGCTTTTGTGCTTACGCCATGTTATAGTGCGAGTTCTACGCACGGCCTTATACATGAGGCCCCTGGTCATTAGGATAAATCTTGCTGTTATTGAAAGATGCCCAAGGATATTTATTGAACACAGAGAGTCAGGACCTCAGATTTATGTCTCATCAGAAGGATGGCGCCCTACTTACAGCACAGTGTCCCTGTCACTGCACTGAGGCATTGGGATCCACACCCAGACCACAGAATAAGCGTCTCCTTCTAGCCTCACCAACACCTCAGCAGCAACCAAAGCTTTTCCTAGATGGACACCCATCCAAGTACTGGCCGTGGTCAAGCATGCTTAGCTTTAGGTGGCAGACCGGTTCTGAGGAGTATGTGGTAAGGCAGCTGATATCTGATAATGAATAGCATGTACGTGAAAGCCCATAACGCTTTGAGGTCAATATAAAATTGCATTTTTTGTCATTGTCATTTACTCCTTGTGCAATGCTTGTGATCCCTCAAAAATTAGAGGCAGTACCTGGTGTTCTTACAAATTACATACAGGTGCTGGTCATAAAATTAGAATATCATGACAAAGTTGATTTATTTCAGTAATTCCATTCAAAAAGTGAAACTTGTATGTTAGATCCATTCATTACACACAGACTGATGTATTTCAAATGTTTATTTCTTTTAATTTTGACGATTATAACTGACAACTAATGAAAGTCCCAAATTCAGTATCTCAGAAAATTAGAATATCAATTAAGACCAATGCAAAAAAAGGATTTTTAGAAATGTTGGCCAACTGAAAGGTATGAACATGAAAAGTATGAGCATGTACAGCACTCAATATTTAGTTGGAGCTCCTTTGGCCTGGATTACTGCAGCAATGCGACATGGCATGCAGTTGATCAGTCTGTGGCACTGCTCAGGTGTTATGAGAGCCCACGTTGCTCTGATAGTGGCCTTCAGCTCTTCTGAATTGTTGGGTCTGGCGTATTGCATCTTCCTCTGCACAATACCCCATAGATATTCAATGGGGTTAAGGTCAGGCGAGTTTGTTGGCCAATCAAGAACAGGGATACCATGGTCCTTAAACCAGGTACTGGTAGCTTTGGCACTGTGTGCAGGTGCCAGGTCCTGTTGGAAAATGAAAGCTGCATCTCCATAAAGTTCATCAGCAGCAGGAAGCATGAAGTGCTCTAAAACTTCCTGGTAGACGGCTGCGTTGACCTTGGACCTCAGAAAACACAATGGACCAACACCAGCAGATGACATGGCACCCCAAACCATCACTGACTGTGGAAACTTTACACTGGACCTCAAGCAACGTGGATTCTGTGCCTCTCCTCTCTTCCTCCAGACTCTGGGACCTTGATTTCCAAAGGAAATGCAAAATTTACTTTCATCAGAGAACATAACTCAGCAGCAGTCCAGTCCTTTTTGTCTTTAGCCCAGGCGAGACGCTTCGGACGCTGTCTCTTGTTCAAGAGTGGCTTGACACAAGGAATGCGACAGCTGAAACCCATGTCTTGCATACGTCTGCGCGTGGTGGTTCTTGAAGCACTGACTCCAGCTGCAGTCCACTCTTTGTGAATCTCCCCCACAGTTTTGAATGGGTTTTGTTTCACAATCCTCTCCAGGGTGCGGTTATCCCTATTGCTTGCACACTTTTTTCTACCACATCTTGTCCTTCCCTTCACCTCTCTATTAATGTGCTTGGAAACAGAGCTCTGTGAACAGCCAGCCTCTTTAGCAATGACCTTTTGTGTCTTGCCCTCCTTGTGCAAGGTGTCAATGGTCGTCTTTTGGACAACTGTCAAGTCAGCAGTCTTCCCCATGATTGTGTTGCCTACAGAACTAGACTGAGAGACCATTTAAAGGCTTTTGCAGGTGTTTTGATTTAATTAGCTGATTAGAGTGTGGCACCATGTGTCTTCAATATTGAACCTTTTCACAATATTCTAATTTTCCGAGATACTGAATTTGGGACTTTCATTAGTTGTCAGTTATAATCATCAAAATTAAAAGAAATAAACATTTGAAATACATCAGTCTGTGTGTAATGAATGAATCTAATATACAAGTTTTACTTTTTGAATGGAATTACAGAAATAAATCAACTTTGTCATGATATTCTAATTTTTTGACCAGCACCTGTATTAAGGTCACAGTGTTTTATGGGAAAAACAAAAAAGTAATGTTATGGCGCCATCTACTGCTGACTGCTGATTAGGTTAATCTACAAACAACTTTTCAGTTTAATTTTCTTACTCCTGCATTATAAACCCAGGTTGTTACACATGTGGGAAGAGTTGGAGAAAAAGTAAACCTAGAAGAAATGTAAAAACAACACCAGCCTGTCTATATTCAGTAGTATGTTTTCTAATATTTACAAGCAACCATGAACACAAAACTGCCTCTCACTCCCTGACTCGCAGGTCTGTGAACTCTTAGAGAAGGGTTTGCCAGACACCCATTGGTAATAAAGAAGTCCTTAAAATGTAGAGGTTGCATTTTAAAGACTTAACAATCCATAACATTTCTACAATACCTACCCTTAGAGGAGGGTTGATTTCAAAAGACCACACTGCTGGCCTCTTTCATTGCATGACTTGAACCCATGATAAGACCAAGTCGTAGTGCTAGTAGATTCCAAACTCATTCCAGTCTGTATAAAGTAGGTCAACTGCAGGCAGTAAATAACATTACAAAAATTGCCATAAACATTTTTAATATGATTGTTCATAGCCATGACACAGTAAGCTAATAGCACTATTTGACTTTTAAGGAATGAGTTAAACTGTGTTTTTCATGCATTGTCTATTAGCCATTAATGACAAAAAATAAAGTAATGGAATACAGCACATTGATTGAAAATAAATGCTTAGAATTTTAAGCACTTGTCTAAGTTGTCTGTCATGACAGACAAAAGGAATAACAGGATAATTTTACCATGGGAGTGTAACATGAATCATCACCTTCTAGCACCATGTAGTGTCCTACTGCAAATATTAATCACTTCCTCTAATGCGTTCTGGGCCAATTAAAAAGGAGTGAATGGGGGAGATTTCAATTTCAACAGAGTGACATCATGGCCGTTTTATCATGCTAATCAAACTTGCTTGGCCTTATTTATTTTATTGTTATCAAGGTGCCACAGATACCTAGCTAGACTCCTGTGCTACAACCTATTGGGAATGTAGGCTATCCAGCAGAGGCAAGGATCATCACACACTTGAAACATGGCCAGTTGTTATGCCAGACATCACTTATAATCCAAAACATAAGACAGGATGCTAAAAGACCAAGGGGATCTGGGGCATGCAGACATCAGCTCTCAAGTCTTAATGTAAAATGCACAAAAGGTCAAGTGGAACCACACAGCTGAGAAGAGATCCCCTCTAGAAATCCTGTAGTAGGAACTAGGTGCGGTTAGCGAGTACCATTACATGTAAGCTAAGCTGTAGTTTGTGATGTATATATATATATAAAATTTTCATTTTCTACATTTTCAGGATTCATTCATGAAGATCATCTGCGTGAACTCCTGACCACCATGGGTGATCGTTTCACAGATGAAGAAGTTGATGAGCTCTTCCGTGAAGCACCTATTGATAAGAAGGGCAATTTCAACTATGCCGAGTTCACACGCATCTTGAAGCATGGGGCTAAAGACAAAGATGATATGTAACAAATTTAGTCTATTGGCAAAATCCACACAACCTTTCCCAGATTGCTGCTTCTGGCCGCTTTGTAGTGGGCACTCTATTTGTATTACCACCTCCAACAATTTTTTTTTAAAATACAGCCCCTTTGCTTTTATTTAGTACAGACGTTAAGGAGGGAATTCTGGATGTGTTGTTTGACATTTAAATAGTCATCCATATCAAGCTCCCATCATTTCTCAACATGCTCCCAAAGTTAAGCCATTTGAGGAAAACAGTCAAAAGTGGTTATTCAAGAAAAAGGTTAGCAAATAAAATTTCCTTCAGTTAACCACTTGTCAGCTATATCATCAAGTAATGAGAATGGGTAGCAGAACTGTTAGCAAAAATTAAACACTTCCATATAGTGAGTCTAATGTGTGCAAATAAAAGCAAACTTCAGAACCACCCACACAAAGGGACAGCTGCACAAGGCAGGGCCTACAGGAGTATCAGAGTGGTGGATCATATGTTCCATAATGAGACTGTGCATGTCCAACAGTGTACTTTACCAAAGTAAGGCAGATTGTTACTGAAATACTTAAGAAGTCCCCTTATCAGCTCCTTTCAAAACTTCAGACCAAAATTGTCTCCTGAAAACAAAAGTAGGGTAAGCTAAACCAGGAGGTTCTAGAGACTGGATGGAAGGAACAGCTCGCATTGTTACTCTAAGCAGCTTTTAATAATTATTCTTTTTTTGTATTCGTTGGTTTTGATTCTCAGAACACCTTACGCAAAGCCCAGAAATGCATGAATTCATCAGTTTATGCGAAGGAACTAGAGCTAAGATGGTGAACCTCTCGGGGTGGTCTTTGATATCAAGTGTGGAGGGCTGCTATCATACAGCCATTGACTAATAGATTCCCCCCTCCCCCTCCCAAAACCTTATGTAGCTTTACCTGAATGTGTGTACCTTTCTGTACTCCAAATAAAATATTAATAACAGTGTTGCTATCTACTAATTCCAGGTAGTATACAAACATTTTCATTTAAATGATCATTTTTAAGTACATAAATATCTTCACCTCTGCTGCTACATAAACCCAAGGTAATGATCCAGAAATTATTATAAACAGTGAAAAGCCCATTTTTAAAAAAGGTCATTATTAATGGGATAAAATGCCAACTGATCAGAGTGAAAAATATTTTGAAACAAAAACCAGAGGTAGAAAAAGCTGGGTCTAATAAAACTTTCTTTGTGGATGGAGTTCAGGCCTTTAGAGATCAGTACTCCACAAGCTAATACAAGCAGGACCACTATGTGGCACTGGCTCTTAACCATTCTGCTACACTGGCATCCTTGTTACCTTGCCAATTTTTCTATTTCAGATTATGCTGTAGGGGTTATAGCACTCAAAAAACACTGCGTGGCATTAGGGGGCATACTGTATTATACTGAAACTGATCACACTGTATAGCCAAAGAGGAAACAGTCCCCTTTTTGGGGCTTAAAGTTGTTAAAAGACAGATGAAATCTCTGCATATGTGTGTGTGTTAAAGTAATGAGTCTCTTCTTAGAGATGTTACACTGTTTTTTTATAGTAGGAAATACTCACCAGATAATGCAACTTGTGTAGAGCACATACACAGTATATAAATACGTTTAAAGAGAAAAAAAGTTAAGAAAATGATTTTATTTTCAGTCACATGTACAAAAAAAAGTCTACAAAAGAATAGTTTCAAAACAACTTTTCTATATATTGCACAAACTATCCAAATACTTTCTTCAAAAGGTGTCATGTGCCCACCCCCCTATTAGTTAAGGCATCATTGTCAATTTGTCCTTCAGATTAAGGCCTGGCTCCCCAGCCCAAATTCAAAAAGAAAACAAAAGTGTACGGGTTTCAGTCTAGGATTTTGTTTTTAAACAAGGCACCAATTTGGCCAAAAGAATGTGAAACACTTCATGAAAAATGGACCTTGTGACTGTGGGATGACATCCTGAGGGTGCTGAAGGAAATTTAAACTCTTGAGCTGCACTTTTTAATTGAGGTTTTACACACAGGACACAAAGCACCCATGTTTCAAATGGATCTCAACTTCTGGCATTATTATATTGTCATTTTTTTGTTGGCAGCTCATTGTGGAGATTAGTGGCCATTATGGAGGACAGATGGTGCTGATTTTTTTTGGCTATCATCTGTGTTTGCAGAGTTGACACGAACTCTTAATAATGGAGTGGGGGGTGTTGGCTAGAAACTTTCGGGTGGTGATGGGAGATTGGGGGTTGGAAATTAATCCTTCCCCCTAATTTATGATAAATGTGAGCAAACTTGAAATTTTAACTGCTCTTTTGTGACTGACTGCAGCCAAGGATAATCCTCACAGCAGTCTGACACAGCACAAGATTTTTTGCTAAGGATACACTAGAAAAATAAGATTATTGGCTCACCGATTTTTTGCTGCTGGCAGAATACTTAAGTTGTTAAATATTATTCAATAATTTCACTGGGGGGGGGGGGGGGTATGTGTGCCTCAGTTGTGCAAGAGTAGTAATGCTCCCCTGAAGAGAACCACAAGGCATCTTTCCATACTGCTTCACAATACATCGGGATCACTGCAGTCTTGCTAGCCATGGATTTCTGCAACACAGAGTCAATGGAAAATAGAGCAGCTCTCGAACAGACACGTGTTCAGAACTGAACTAGGTATGTGCTGCTAAACCACTGGGATCTGCCACCTTATGGAAGAACTACCTTTAATACTGGTGGCCCATTATGTCAAAAATTATACAGGGAAAACTCATCTGTAGCATTGTTTGGTAAAGCCACTATAAAAAAGCAAACAAAATTGGAAGTCTTTGATCCACAAGACTGATATTGCATACAATTAAAACTGCATTAGATAAACACACATGAAAAATCAAGCTCTCAATATTATTCATTCCCTCAGTCTAAGAACAGCTTTTTGTTATGGTGAACAAACTTCACTTTTGTGAGCACTCTTCCACAAGGTCTAGTTTCACTCTCCTTTTACAGGAGTCACACCTTTTGTCAAAGTGGTACCAAACTACAGTTAGTTTGCTAGGCAGCTACATTATCAATACTGTAAGGCAGTATACTTGCTTTTGTTTGTGTGGTGGTCTAAAGCTACCTTTTCAGATCAGATCAGTGAAAGGAGGAGGAACAAATCTTCAATTTGGTTTTAAATTACATATCCGTGCCTTCCTCTAACTGGAATGTAAAAGTATGTTTAAAGGAAAAAAAACATTTTTGGTCATTTGAAAAGCAGCCCATAATAAATTGGCAGTCAGTGTGTATTAAACATGCAGCACAGACCATATAAATGTGCAACATGATCCATGAACTGGGGTCATCTAAAGAATGCAGATCTACATAACCATCAGTTAAAACGTTTGTCAGTCTTCAACTGGATGTTGTAGGTAGCAAGGGTCCTTCACATGTAAACTAATGTGCAACATGGAGTATTGAAAATATTAAAACTGTTCTACAGATTCCTGCACCAAAATCAAAACGAGAGAAGACATTAATGCACAGAGGTTTAACAATTGCTGCTTCATACACCTGAACACGTAACTATCACATTGTATTTTCACTAGGTAATATATAGGCCCAATTATTAAAACTACTTTTCAACTATCTATTTTTACTGCCCACTACGCAAACCCACAGATTCCAGTCAAATTGGTTAAGGCGAAGAGATATTTAAACTAGAATGTGGTCCAGTTTATAAATTGAGAACTAAGCATTTCAGGAAACTGATTTGACTTGTCAGTGCAGGTACAAGGTGGCTGCAGGCAGAAACAAGTTTAAAATTGAGGGTGGTAAGGGCTTCCTTTATCACTCCAATTTAGAATCCGTGAGCTCAGACAACAGAAGCACAGAAATAGGTCGTTAAAGACAGAATACATACTACATTAATTTCAATAGGTTAAAAAGGCACTAATGAAATAGCCAGTCTTGCATTAGCAATTTCTCCCCATTTTGTAGGAAATGTTGCTAGGCATTAGATACAGTTAACACTTATTAATTTGGGAGGGCATTACATAACTAAAATTGTTCATATGCCAAGAGTCTCTAAATTTCCATGTATGGGGTTAAAAACTTAAAACAACTGAAAGAGAGTCAATTATTGATTTTTTAACTCCCTCCAGTATAGCATGGGAGGTCTTATAATACCAAGAAGTGGAGATCAGGAAACTCCTCTGAAGGATCCTGAATAAAAATAAAAAATAAAAGATGGCAGTTGGACCATAAAATGTCAATACATTATTGTCTCTTATTACATTGCTTTAAAGAAAATTCAAAAAAGTAAAACAAAAAAAAAAGAGAGGGGGAAGTACTGACTGGCTAAACTTCCTTTTCACAGTTAAGCATGTCATTAAGGAAAACCCCACCATCCGGCTTTCCTGAATTTTAAATTCGGGAGGAGACAGAAAAGAGAGAGAGAGGAAAAAAAAAAAAAACAAAAAAAAACACACTCCATAAAAGTTGTTAGTCTCCTATACTAATACAAGGAGGCTATAGAATACATTCAAGTCATATTTGAAATTCGGTTATAAAATTAGTGTTTTTCCTCAAAGTAACAAAAAGCACATTTCATGTCCTGAGGCAACACACTTTAGTGCAGTCTAGTGCATGCCCCCACTGGCTCCATGCACTTTATTTCACAGCTTCTTGCACAGAGAGAAGACTATGTGGGGTGTTCCATACACACGCAATGGAATTTGTTGGTTTCACACTCTGCCTGCTCTCAGTGTAAGCACCGGTTTGAGAGGTAGTATTCCATATCTGTGTCTCATACATGCCATATCCTACCATTCCCTTTGGCCCTTGCTCTTGACTGATTTGTTTGCCATCACTTGCTGAATTATATGTTGTAGCATAGGAGCTCAGCAGGTCTGTAACATTCTTCTGGGGAGTCCTTGAAATTTCAACTGCTGGAATATTGGCATTCTGAGACACTGTTAGTGTTCCTGAATCCAAATGTTTATATGCATTTGTTGATGATAAGCAAGGGTCACTCTTGGTCGTACACAAATTCTGCTTTTGGCATTCTAGCTCTGCTGCTCGTTGCAAGGCTGCATCAACGAGCAGCAGCAAGTCGCTGAATTCCTCAAGGCACAATTCTGGAGGAGTAGGAGGTGGTGTGTTGAAAAGTCCTCCTGCTGGATTGACTGACTCTGCCCTCAGAACGGCAACTGGACCTAAGCTGCATGCATCTGTCAGCACAGTAGTTTGCATGTCTGCATTTCTGAAACCAGACTGCTGATTAACATTCACTGTAGTGGACTGGTTAATGTCATTCAATAAAGGTTTAGAGGCAGTTAAATTAGTTGTTCCACTTAAAATGGCAGTTGCTGTGCTTTCTAGGATGCTTAGATCAAGGACTGGCGGAGGCTGAATAACTGATGGACGAGGGGAAGCAAGGCTCACTGGACTCATGTCAGGAGAAGTTGGGACACTGCCTACACGTAGTTCAGAGAGTTTTGTTCCTCGTCTGGAGAGTGTGTACTGGTTTGGATCCTTGCCATCCCGCCGCAGCATGTCAGGCAGCAATCTTCTACGAGCATTGATAAACCAGTTACAGATCTTGAAAGGGGGTATGGGGAAGAGGAGGAAAAAAAAAAAAAAAAAAGAACAAAATTAAACAAAGCCAAAAAGAAAGAAAGAACCCAAACACACACCCAGTACCACCCACAAACAAAAAAAGGGTTGAACTTGTAAATTTATATAGAGGGTGAAGTTAAAAAAAAAAAAAAAATCCTTTAGATTATGTGAGCAGCAAGATTTCCAAACATTTAAGAGATCATTTACTGAATTAGCTAACAAAGACAGTGAATGTTGGTATTGCTGTTCAAAGCATGAAAATGGAAAATTTTGCTTCGCCCAAACCATTTTAGAGCCCAATTTATGCATCAGATTAAATTTTCCCCACAGGATCCTACTTTCATTTAAACTATTTTAAACCTGAAAGGCTTAAAAAATACACACAGCACTACAGATTTCAAAACGTACAATACAGTGGTGTAAGCTAAGAAATTTAACATTTTCAAAACCTTCAATCAAATTTAAGTTCACAGTGTCGCAAAGCCCAAATCAGCACCATGAGGTGCCACTCCAAGAAACACACCCAATTTAGACCTGGCACTTAACATAATTTCCACAAGTTTGGGGATTTGGTACTGAGACAGAAAGCCCACACAGACACTGTAAAAATTAGCCAACTTCACACACTGCAATATTATGACATAAGATTTGAGCCCATGATGCTGGATCCAGATTTGAAGTTTAGAGTGTGAAAAACTAAAACTTGAATTAAAAAAAATGACATGACAAACATTTTAAATTGCAGAGAGTCTTCCAAAATAAATATTGACATGATTTTATCAAAGGGCGGCTATTACTAGGGCCTTAAATCATTTTAGTCAGCGAGAACTGGAATGGCAAACATGGCATAAGATCTTGCTTATAATCCATTTGGTATTCTCTCACCAAAAGTAGTCAAGACAAAAACAGAGCTGTTCCTGTTAAAGATAGAATGCACTAAATGACAATTATTTGAGATTGTTCCAATCAAAATCACAAATCATGTCAGACTAGTTTTCAAGCTCTATTAAGTATTGTTACCAACAATATTTAAGTGGAAAAAAAACATTTTTAAGAAAGAAAAAAATACAAAATATTCAGTGCCTAAATGTGGACACCCATTTTTTTCTAACAGAAACTAAAACTGCTTGGATTGAAATACAATTTATTTCAGCTCATCTTCATATAGTATCAACTGTACAAATTCTGATTAGCCATTTCGGTTAATATTTTAATATTGCATAGATAAGAGTTCACAAGGAAAAAAAAAAAAAAAAAGTCAACGGGATCTTATTGCTGAAAAATATAATCGAGATGAAAATAAAAAAACAGAAGGCATTACATAAAATTATAAATTACTGTGCCCACCAGCATTAAGTGGAAACGATACGAAACCGCAAGGACATTAAAGACAAGGATATAACTCACAAATCAATGAATGAACCTAAAAGAAAGCTCATCACAGATTCTACGAAGTGGTTAATGACATTAAAAGAACATAGACAGTGGCAGGACATGGTCACAAGAGGATAATGGAGATATTTTTGGACTAAAAACAAAGGCTGCATACCTGCAGTGGCAGACTCCCAATGAACAGCACATTTTCAAGAATGATCCTGTGCCAAGACACTGCACTTTATACCTCTAGCTGCAGGCCCCCAAATAACACTGCAGGGTTCTGTGACTAGCGCAGACTCAACATGAATCTACTACTGGAAGCCTGCAGCTGGACCCTTCTAAAATTTGCTCCACTCTGGCAGATACCCTTTAAAAGGAATACTCCTTCCAAAGATAATATTTTTGTATGTTATCCTCATGTACTTTGTAGTGGTGGCTGGGAAAAAAAAATTGTAATCTCACGTTTTCATGCGAAATGGAGAGAAAAATGGACATGACAGAACTCAATTGTAGCTAGTGCTTTACAATGGCAGACAGTGTGAAAAAGGTCCATGGGGAAAAGAGAAAAAAAAAAAAAAAAAACACACACACACACACATCTCTCATGGTACCCAAGACTTATCCAGTCACTTGCTCAAGATATGCAAATTAATTTATGCTAAAATATTGTTAAATAGTTCAGCTGAAGAATTACTGCTACTTAAATAAAGAAAACACAAGATTTAAAATTTATTTGGCCACCAATACAAATACTACATGTAACACAACATATTGTATTTAAACATACACACATATATGCATACATATACACACACATTTTTAATTTATTCATTTGGGTGGAATATTCCTTTGAGTTATACAAGTTTTCACTCTTTAGTTCGAAAACAATCAAAGGAACCCTTCCAATTGAACCAAGGAATGACTTACAAGACAGTTTATACTTCAGTCTTATGAAAAATATATGTGGACTTCTCTTAGGATAAAGGGGTTGCTGAACTGATAAGAGACCATTAACTGCTAGAATCAAAGCAAACAATGCTTCTATGTATGTTAAAGAGTGCGTACATTTATACAAAGACAATGAAAACAAATCTTTACACCCTCACCCCAAATAATTCAGAAGTACAAACGATCCAACACTACTATTCAGACGTATTGGACAAACATGCACTCATCTAATGGTTTGACAAAGTTGTGTTGGTATGCATGACTGGTCTAATAATATAGAACAACTACATAAAACAAGGCAGAGCTGACTCACTTTTTTAGGAGACTGTTACTTCAATGTGGATAGTAACATCCTTTACATGTTCTTTAACTTGTGATTGCCCTGGGCTCAATATTAACGGCTGCTAGTTATTGGTCACCAATTTCAATGATTTAGCAAGCACTTTTTGGTAAGTGCATGCAAGTCAGGTATCAGGAATGTTAAAAATCCCTTTTATCTTAAAAGAGATGCATAGGCTGAAAATCCCACAGAACCTGCAGCCACTACAAAATGACAGCTGTATGGAACTTCGGGCATTTAAGGGTGTAAAGATCAAAGATATACTACATGTAACATATTTTGGGGAAAAAAAAAAAAGTCAGCTGTGATAGAACCGAAGTGAAGATGTATGCTACTATGACTTTGAGAAGACGTTTAAGATTATACCCCGAAATATGCAGACACTCAACTTTCATTACATGCAAGTTAAAATGGCCTTTTGATACAATTGCTCACTTTTGTTTCTTCAAAGTACTGCCATGCTAATAACATTCATTAATATTTTAGTTTTAAAAATGATTTTTTATTTGAATACAAGGATAATATTTTAGAAATCCAATAAAGGAACAAATGAGAGAAACGCAGCTGAATATTTTTGGGAAAACAAAAACAAAAAAGGACGTAGAGCAGAAGGTGAGTAAGCACAAACAACACGCACAAGCACCTACAGTTAAAGATTTTACATTAAAATACACAAAAGGACCATATATGTATAATGAATCTAATTGTAGTTAGTTAAAAATATTTAAAATTACTAAACTTATTGCGGCCTGCAAAGAATCCCTGCATTGTTGAGCCCTGTGGATTTATGCCAAAAGTAGGAAAGCTTTTTCATTTTGTTGGGTTTGGGGATACCATACTGAAGCCAACTCCGGTACATAAGGATTGTTTAAGCAGTTAAATTTAATTTGCTTATCTACAGCATTACACAAAAGCAAGACTAGAAAATAGACTGCAGTTTGGAATCATATTCCGTGAACATTAACTAAAGGAATGACATATTCTGAAGCAACTGGTATTTTGAAAAAAAAAAAAAAAAAAAGAAAAAAAAATTTGCTGTTAAAATTTCAATTGCTAATTAATACGTGTTTTCGGAGTGATGATTCTTTTGAACAATTGCTCAACAAACTTACATCACAACAAACCTCACGACACACAGAATGTGTGTGCACTAAGATGAAATTCTAAAATGTCAAGCGATACCACTTCAGACTCAAATGCTGTAAAACAGCAGCAAGCTGACATATAATTGCATAACATCTTAACGACTCCAAGGATAGTGTTAAAATTCTGCTAAAATCGGCAATCATGTTTTCATTATAGGCAACCAAAGGTTGATGTCCTTTAAAAGTTAATGTTGATCCCTGTAGCCAGTGTGATTTTCTGTACTGTGGTGTGCAAGGCTGGTAACATCACTTCAAGAGAGGCCCACTGAATTAACAAGCTGATTAAGGCAGCAAGCTCAATTATGGTATGCATGCCGGACCAGCTGTTGGTAGTGGCAGAGAAGAGAATGAAGACAAAAACTATGGCAATTACGAGCTTCTATACAAACTAAATTTCCCCTCGGGTCAAATCCATCTATCTTGGTGAATAACATACAATTTCAAACCTTCCTGTCGGGCTTACAAGTAGATGAATGATACATCCACACCATAACTCTGTTGCTCGTGTATTCTAACAGATGCAGCTGTAACGCTGTCCATGACAATAATGATTAGGTGTACAATGAAGACAGTTAATAATAATAATAATAATAATAAATAATATACTTTTTATATAATTTTGTGAATTTCCCCTTGGGATTAATAAAGTATCTATCTATCTATCTATACAAATGCCACACATATACAAACAGGTTTTTGAATGTATTTAAATATACCTGCAGCACAGAAAGACTTGTCTGACCAGACAAGCTGAGCTTCTCCTGCTCAGATGGGTAGGCATTAAATCGATGGTCATATAGCCAGTCCCGGAGTACTTGCACCGCTTCTTTAGGCAGGTTTCCCCGTCGACGTTTCTTCCCAGAACCCCCAGAGAGATCTACTGGGAGACTACAACTTGTCCCATCATCTTCACAATGGTCACTGTCTGACATCAATGAGAACTCCTGCTCAAGAGTGGACTCTTCAAATGCTGCCAGGACAAAGGGAAATTAAATTAAATACAACAAAAATGTAACAAATACAGATATGTACTCCTGGGGAGACAGATTTAATTCTCTCTCTAGTTAGCTTAATTTATTCTGGTGTTATAAACAATTGTACTATGCAAGTCAGAAATATCAAGACACACAGTTTTCAAAATTGATTCTTTGCATCATTTACAGCAGGGGTTCTCAAACTCGGTCCTGGGGGACCCCCTGTGGATGCAGGTTTTTGTTCCAACCAGCCTCTGTTTTTAAATTGGACTCCTGGGTTAATTAAGTGAACTGTTTCCCAGATTCCCTGTTTTGGGAACAATATACAAATTAGAAAACTAAGTTTGGTTAAAAAAAAAAAAAAAAAAAATTATTAAAATGTACTAAGCAGTTTTTTCTTTTTAACAGTATTTTCATCTTGATTGTCATTCTACTTTTCTAGGTGTTCTAATTGTTTAATTAATCCGTTATTTACTACTTTGTGAGGATGACACAAAAGTAGTTGCAGCCTTTCACGATTGAGTGTTGTTTGCTTGGGTTTCTGCTCTGCTTGTTTTTAATTGTCATTATTAAGATTCAATGAAGGGAGCAAACTGCACAGAGAAAGGGTGAAATATAAAAAGAGAGTTAAGCATTTAAATCCATAGCAAAAACAGAAATATTTCTAAGTTTCTTATAAATGTAAAAATCATGCTGCTATGCCTTTCTAAATGTAGAATAAAAGATAAATAATACCAGCTAATTAAATGAAATCAGCGTTATCAGGTGTTGTCACCGATTAGGAATCTGGTTGGAACAAAAACCTGCAGCCACAGGGGTCCCCCAGGACCTTGTTTGAGAACCCCCGATTTACAGAACTGATTCTAACCTTTACTTAACCAAAGCAGCCAAAGTGTTTTTTTTTTGTCGTTTCACATTATGCATGGCAGTTACAGGAACTTCCATTGTAGCCAGTTTAGACTGGTGCATCACGCTTCCATTTAACTGTCACAACCTAATCCAAAATGAAAATGAAGTTTAGCCATGAGATACAGTGACATTTAAGTCTATAAAGTTGAAAAGCATCTCCATTTTTACTTATGCATTCTTGCATGAGGAAACAAGACTTCCAACTTAATGTTTACATATATGCGAGGCTCTGTCTCAACATTCAAATCCAACCTGAAGACCAATCTCATTTCTCTAGTCTTCTCTATTCAATACAACTGTACTGTTACTTCCTCATCAAATACTTATCTGCCAGCCTTGAGCACGCTATGCAACGCCTCCTCATTCCATTCTATTCTATTACTCTATACCTCCTTTGCAGTTCAGTTATGCAACCATGACTGAACTGTCCAGCTCTTTGTTTTCTTGTGTATCGCCACTGCTAGGTGTTCCAGCTAATTTTTACACCAAGGCTATCTTGGATTTGTATAGCCGTTTAATATAAGCTGTTGTATAATCTACTAGATATAATTCTAAGATCACCCTGGTGTCTACCAAAGGTGTATCTCTTGTATCCGTTATGAGTTTATTCCAAATATTGTAGTGCTTATCTTTAAAAATATGATATTGTATCATAATCTAGTAAGGCACAAATAAAAAAATCTTGAAATGTGCACAATGTTAATGGTGCCATAGAAAGTAAAAGTCATTTACAAGTGTAGAAACAGTTTTCAGCTAGCTCTAAAAATATATTTCTTCAGGTCCTTTTCATATTTCAAGTCATGGCTGATGGAGTTGCAAATGTTGCGCAAAATTAACAAGTACAACTAAACAACAACAAATTTCAGCATGTTTTTTGAACTCAACTATAAAACTATTAAAACACAAAACCCCGAAAACAACCCTCACCACTTAAGTCAATTTAGGGTCTCATGGGGCCAAGTTCCATCACAGAAGCACTTGGTGCATGGCAGGAATCGGCCTGGGATATGGTGCTAGTTCACCTCAGTGCCCACTCAAAATATTTCCACATCTTAGAATCACCAATGACAGAAATGAAGACTTTTCCATAAAGAATAGAAAGAAATGAACATATTGTGCAGTACATGAGGTTTCTGTTCCAACTGTGTTCTAGCCATGCTTCACTTTCCTACAGGCAACCGACAGCTGCAAGGAGTAGTCATTTTCAGTAGCTTGCAATTATAAATATTTTAACATTAGCTGCAGCTTCAGTGAGCTTCCTGGGTCTTTTGCACATTACTGAATTCAACCATATTTGTTTGCTGGTATGCTGACTTTTTGTCTATGCCAACTGTAGTTTATTCAATAGCTGCCCAATTACCCAGCTTTATATCTACTTTAAAATTTAACACTGGTAAGGATTCACCTACTTATGCCGAAATATGCTCTCTTTACCTACTTGCTAAGAGACATGGAAGGATAGGCTACATTAGCAGGCAGTGGTTTAACAGATCTACAGTAAGAATCTGGAGCTCAAGTGGTTAGGCATCTTACTAATATGGGTACCAGTTAGAACTAAATCACTAAAACATACTGTGCCCTTGCATTCTGAAGAGTCCTCAGTGTTAGGTAGGTCTTCAAGCTCAACCTAAGGTTGATTAATGGTGCACAAAATGAGAAGATCTAAAAAGAGATAACCACAGACTATATACATGGCCCAATGTGCAAAATACAGCTAAGAAAACCTTATCACTAGCTGAATGTGGACCACACACAAAACTGCTTGAACAGCATAAACAGTAAACAATCCACCATTAGAGGAAGCAAGCAAACTGATGAGTAAATTACTTCAATGTTTGGCCTGTGTGATTTAATAACCAAAGGTAAATCTGTACAGGATACCCTTCAGCAAAAACAAAAATAAATCAAGCAAGACTATATTATTAAATATAATGCATGAACCACCACTTTCTTGATGTATTTTGTGCTGTTTTGTGTTAAACCCATAGACAGTCTTCTCACTTTTAACAGGAGCAAGGGGGGTCGTCGATTTCTTCACTGTGAAAGCTGGTACATTACAGATGCAAGCAGCAAAGTCAGGAATATCTACCTCATTTGTGACTTGACCAGTCTACTGGTGCACATCTTTAACAGGTCTTATTCTGGTTAACAGAGTGCACTTTAATACTTATAAACTGGTTCCTAAGTTAAGAGTATTATGTATTATACTACAAATTATACTTGGCGGAAAAAGTACAGTCAAAGGAGGAAAAAAAAAGTACACAATAACTAAAGGTTTAGCCACTTAGATGTCAAACACAAAGGTCAAAGGGGGGGGTTCTGCTTTAATTTCAGGTATTTGGGTACGGTACATTTTTAGACAGTTTAGCTATTTTATTATGTGATTGATCTTCTGGCATGCCATGAAAGGTTTATTTTAGGCTTGTAAACCTCTACTTAAAATACATATCCAGAAAAGTAATGTAAATGTAAAAAGAAAATCTCACTGATCTCAACTTTGAAGCAAAGTACAACCGAGTTGCTTGAAAATGAAAATGCACCTTTACCTAAAGCGATAGATCTTGCAGTGTTTTGGACTGGGATCTATTTTGACAAAAGTCAAAGACACGTCAAGTCCCAGCACTCTCTTAGTTCAATTCAGTGGTATAGTAAGCACATGTATTTTATGACAGGAACTGATCTGAAAAAGAAAAGGATACTTATCCAGAGTTGCTGGATTACCCTTTCAAAGATCTGGAAGTCAGCCAGTCATCCATTAAAACACCAAGCCATGAAGATGTTTTAATCAGCAAGCAGTCTCAGAGCTCTGAGGCAGCGCAACTGCTGTGTGTAAAGGACTGCATATGGTAGGGTTAGGCACTACACCATGACAGCAAGGCGAATCAAAGAGAGACCAGCATATTTTAACTGGAGAGAGAGACAGAATTTGAATAAATGTAGAGAGAGTATGATTACTACAAGAACACAGTAAGAAGTTAATTTTGTGCACAAGACAGTCATATTATAAATAGGCTTCACAAAGAGAATATCACATGGATCTCTCCTACATGGACCTGTCAGTGGAGGAGTTCATTTAAGAACAGAGGTCATGCAGCAGCTTGTTTGCTATAAATTAATAGCAATGCAAGTATATAACAGTAGGCACAAGACAAAACTTTGTTTCAAATTCCATGATACAAAATAACACAAATACGAAGTGCATCTTGTACCACATGACTGAAATGGAACACAAAGGCAAATAAAAACAACATAAGCAGAGAATTTAAAAATCTTATAACTTAGTTTTCAATTTTTAATAACAAATTGACTGCACTTTGGCAGAACCTCTATTCCCTGTCGGTCTAATCACGCACAGATGAAAGCTGTTGGCACACAACATAGACATCCCTGTATATAAAAGTGGGCTGGGACCACCATTACGTTTTTCACACATACACTTAAATTTAAATGAGTCAAATCCTTTGACAAGCACCATGGATCACAGCAACAACAACGTTTCATATATGCACCACTGATTCCTTAAACTTGCTTTGAAATCAGACTCTTTCAAGACCAGCAGAGCACAAGCTAACCATACTGGATCAGTCCTCATGATATACTCAAAATACAACTAACTGGTGACAGCAGCTCTTACAGGGCAAGGATGTGAGAACAAGTGCTTGAAACATTGATACGTGTTTCACTGATACCAAGTCAGAAATTAGGTACATTAAAACAAGGAGGAATTATACAGAAGTGGATTTTCATTGCCCTCAGCAGCAGTCCTCTACAACAGTGAGAGAAAAAGCAGCAAAATTCCCAATGCTCGCTTCTCTGATCAAATTATAGGTCTACTCCTAGTGAATAAGTGTATTCAACTGCTGGGGATAATGTCATAACAGAGTGGTCTCAGCTTCATGCAGTGTTAATTGTCATTTTTCTTAAAAAGAAATATAGCGAGTTCTTCATAGATCCAGTCAAGGACAAACAGCTAACAGTTTAGAAGGACATTCAAGCAGGAAAAAAAGAGCCATTGTTGGAGCAATGTTGCATGTTATCTCAGAAAACAAAAGGATCAATTGTCACATGTGAAGAGTACAAAGAAATTCTGACCTGCATGTAATAATTAAAAATAAGTGCAAATTTTAATATTTATGATTTACTTTCACAAGAAAAGATTTACAAATACATGTTAAAATTGGGATTCAATAAACAAGTGCACTCTTTCTTACAACACTTTCCTTGAAAACATGAACACCACTGCTGAAGGACGGAGTCTGATATCATAGTATTTAAATACTTTTTGAGCTTACTATTTACAATGTTACATTTAATGTGTTTATGTACATATAACAGAACTATTAGTGTATAATTAAGAAAATGTAAACACAACCTATCATAAGATTATTATCTGCATTGATTACACATACATTCACAACACTTGCTTTCTTAATACTGTACAGCAAAACACCAATTAAATATTTCAATGTTTAATATTTTTACGCACTTTTCAGTATTGAATATTGGTAAGTGGTTGTGATTGATGGCTGGCTGTTCTGTTTTATTCAGGAGTAACATCTATTTTAAAGAAAAAAGAAGGAATGTTTGTTATACTTGATTTTTATATTATAAACTTTTTACAATAAAAACCAGTGACAAATTTTATAAGTGTGCTGTATATATTTAAAAATGTAAAAAAAAAAAATATATATATATATATATAAACCCAGATATTTTCGTTTTTCA
Source organism: Polypterus bichir lapradei (assembly GCA_026402145.1). Classification (NCBI taxonomy): domain Eukaryota; kingdom Metazoa; phylum Chordata; class Cladistia; order Polypteriformes; family Polypteridae; genus Polypterus; species Polypterus bichir. The sequence continues at coordinate 13,342,021 of JANRMT010062856.1, forward strand.
ACGTATCAAGCACTGAATTTCATAATTGTAGTGGTTCCATTGTACTGTATGTAAACCGAATACAGTATATGCAGTTGCCAAGACAAGGTGCACATTTCATTGTATTGCAAATTGAAATTAATAATTGTAAATATAATCGCCAGTTATCTTTGTCATAATCGTGCACCCCTACTCCTAAGTTATCATTCATTATGAATAAGCGACCACCTAATCTTTAAACAGTCTAAAAAAAAACTCTGTCGTTAAGACAACTTTTCTCTTAAAAAGGTCAAATCGCGCACCATGGAGTGCTGGAATTCAACGAATATAAATGAAAAAGGCCATGGAGCTGCTTGCATGTGCTCAGCACGCTGCATGGGAAGTCCTCCATTCCAAATGTTTAAGCCGCTTCCTCCCCACGTCTCCGTGAGATCCGAAGAATTCTTCTGCCTCAGTAACCAAAGAAGAGAAGCCCATTCTGACGTCTCTACCTAGCCAGCGGCAAAACAAACAAAAGAAAACTGATACATGCACTGCTCCCTGCAGCCACAATTGCCTTTCATTCTCCATCAAGAAGGTTGAAACTACCAGAGAACTTTTACATCCCCACTGTACCTCCGACAGGGGATGTTAACTATAAATAAGGGATGTTTCCATGTGTTAACTAAGAAAGTGGGCGGTACTGTATGTGAATTACGCGAGGAAATCTAAGCATAACCTGGGGAGGGGCGTGGCACTATGCAAATTTGACAAAGCAATTGGCTGTCATTTTGCATTTTTTCATAACTTTCAACAACAAAAAAATCGAAACATGCGGTGGCCCGTTCTCACCACCAGAACGACTCAAAATCGTCGCTGAAAACCGTCATATGTGGACACAAAAAAAAAATCGAGAATGAATGCAGAAAAAGCGAACATTCGCAGCAAACGCCACGTAAAACGCACGTGCGCAAGAAACAAGCGCCTCCTCCGCTACAGCCACGCAGCTCAAATCCAACCGCTCACAAACGCACTCTGGAAAACAAACGTTCCCTACCACCGTTATCCTGCTATAACACGCATATCCGAATTCATATTAAATCATTTAAAAAAGAATGAGAATGAATCAACATCCATCTAAAGCAGGCAGCCGTGCATGTAGTATTCGGGATTTAAAAAGGGAGACATTTTACACATCAGATCGCTGCCAAGAACAAGGCTGGTCTTTGTTAAAAAAGTGAAACAGGAACTCGAACGGGTTTCCCCACAGCTGTCAAACTCCACGACGCCGCGACCACGCATCTCATGCAGCAGGCCTAGTCTACGCTTCCTTAGTGGTGTTCTAAATCATCTCGACTGCTAAAAAATATACAGAGATTGGAACTTCATCAAAACAAAAAAAGCAGTAAGCAAAGCGAGCGCCCCCCCTCTATCTCCGAAAGTGTTAACTTGATTGCTCCCCATCCCCCAGCACGTTTCAGGCTCGTGAATTGGTCACCTTCCGTTGAGATCCGAACAAAAAGAACAACTTCAACGCGTCGAGGTCCATGTCAACCCTCAACGTAGAAGGTGTCTGTAATTAAAGGGGAAAACGACGCGTGTGAATAAAGTGATGTAGATCCGTATGGAACAGAAAGCTTGCTTTGCACTTCTTTAGAGTTTTTTTTTTTTGGTGAAAAGTTTTCAGATGCGTTACTCTTCGCCGATTCCACATTTAAAAGGCAGCGTTTAGCGAGATGCCAGCACACTAGCGGTACACCAGAAGTACTTAACAAACAATTGTATTCGCACCCCCCCAACAAAAACGTTTTAACACTTGTAAATTACGTTTGCACAAAAGCAAAACTCGGACAATGTTCTAAACTTTTTTTTTTACGTTTCACCAGAAAGATGTGCAAAACGCGCGTGGTGGATAGGCCAAAGAATGTCAACTTTCTCAAAGTTAGGAAAGTTATTAACTGCAGCTCTAATCCATCTAAATGAATAAATAAAAGTCGTTGCCCACCACCCCCCCGACCCGATGGGTAAGACGCACAATGCATTCCGGATTAACTGTCTTTCCAAAATTCAAACATGGGGAAGGGGGGCGCGTTTCAATCTCGTTCACCCTTCACCAAAGGAGTGCTTTTGAAAACAAACACGCATTGACTGCCTTCACGTTTCACCGACGCGAATTCATGAACGACAGACAACGAGAGGGTCACCCATCAACCTACCTAGCAGGTTCTACTTACCCCTCTTTAAGGGCTTCATTCTCTGGAAACTTTTCTGGCTTCTCCACGGAGACGAAGCTTCTTCTTTTCTTTTATATACAACAAAATCAGCGTCTCTCCAAAATGAAGTTAGTCGTCGTCTGGAAATCCCCCCTACCTAAGTCGCTGGATTTCTTAAGCGACGTTTAACCAAACAAAAACAAACTTTCCTTCTCTTGGCGTTTAATACCTATTTTCTATTAAACTATTTTATTCTTGTTTACTTGAAATGAAATTCCACTAACAAACCCTCTAAAACTCCAAGTTGCCACCTCCTCGCTGTAAACGTGCCTTCTAATCGCCTGTTCCAGACTACCTGCGCCTACTCGATTCTGCCTTCGCCAATCAGCCGGCACGAACTGTCTAATAAGTCCGCCTCCGGCAACGATTTCTACCAATCCGTGGCTTCAGTCGGCTTGACTGACGTTGTAGCGTTTCATTCAGAAAGTGGGAAGCACAGCGCCTGCACACAATGAAGCGGCGGTAGCTGCAAATGGGCACGACTCTGTCTGGCGCGTTTACTCGAGGACTCCCAATTCGCACTAGACTGACACGCTTTCTTGTCACTGCGTACGTCCGGCCGCTTTGGGAATCAGGGAAAGATTTGCACAGTATGGAGTACGTTTAGGGGGGAAAGGGGACGAAAGAGAAGCCATAATGCGGCAGAATTTACAGTCAAATGGTAATCCATCAGAACTGTGTATTTGTCGCTCTGTTCATGATCGTGAGATAGCAGTGATCGTTCAAGTAAAGCATAAAACATCAATACTTGGTACTTCTTCGGAGTGGAGTGGACATCTTTTTACTGCCACTATGAAACTTCTCTTCAGAAACTTTTAAAAACATTTACACTGATTATCTATTTCTTTCTTCCCATTCTACACTGTCCTATTGTTTTAGCCAGCACCATTGGCCTGCTCAGTGCTTGATCCACCAATCGTTTAACATACATTTGAGACATACTCCATGTCCTTCTGGTTTAAAATACCTTTTGTAGACATTCTATAGGTTGGTCCAGATCTAATTATGCAATTTTCATTACCCTATAACTTATTAAGTTTATTACATAGAAAATCACCCAAAAACTCCCAGACCATCGAGAAGTGTGCGAACTGACGACAAGAAGAATCATCTTCGCGCCGAACTGGAATCGTCCCTGCATAAATCAAAGTCATCCAGACGATTTGGATCTTCATAATTAGATCTGGACCACCCTGTAGAAATGAGTATAACACTCATTAGATCAGCATGTCATTTAAAAATTTTACATGTGAAAATCGCAAAGTTTTGTTCAGACCAGCATGGCAGGGACTGATCATTATGTACACATTCTGAAGGAGAAGCCAGTTATTTGAAACTGGTATACAACACCAGTCAAAAGTTTGGACACACCCAGAAATTTTTATGTTTTTGATAAAAATTAAAACATTGTTCATTATTAATTGGGGACCTTAGTTAACCAAGAATTTATAAGTGAGGTTGTGTGTGTGTGCGTTTGTATATAAATGGGCACATAATATTTCTACCTACAGTTGGCTTTTTCCTTGTGATCAATGGTGGTAGAGTAGGTTCTGGCTCCCCATGTCCCTGTAGTGCAGGGATGCTCGCTCACCTGGATGGCCACAGGAGCTGCTAGTTTTCAGTTCAACAAGTTTCTTAATTAGAACCCATTTACAGTATATACTGCTAAAGCAATATATTTTTGGGCTTAATATTAGTTAAATCATCTGTTATGATGTAGAACCCTTAACAATACACTTTATTTATGTGGCACTTTTCCCATACTCATGGTGCTTCACAGAGTCTCACAAAGAACTGCAAGGTATATGTGATATTGGACACAAAATCCGATAATTACAAGATATGCAAAGCATTAAATACATTAAAAGACAATAAACCAGAGTAAAATACTAAATTCAATACTAAAAGAAAAGTCTGAACAAATAACATAATTTGTGATATAACACACAGACATACTATTACCATGAAGATCTGGACAGATAATTAAACTTAAAAGAAGGGGCAGAATCTCAGGGTCAATTAATGCCTTACAGAACATATGAGTTTTAAGTTGTTTTTTAAAAGAATGAATTGAGTTTTCTGATCTAATTAATTTAGGGAGGTATTCCAAAGTCTGGGTGCTATACAGCTGAAGGCCCTGCCACCCATTGAGTGCAGGTTAGTGCTGTGCACAATGAGATTGCCAGAATCAGAGGACCTTAGTGGGGGAAAGGGAACAAAGTGATGGAGAAGGTCACTGATGTAGTCTGTTGCAAGGCCATTTAAAGCTTTTTAGGTTATTAATAAAATGTTATATTTGATCCTGTAAGACACGCAGTACGGTGGTGCAGTGGTAGCGCTGCTGCCTCGCAGTTAGGAGACCTGGGTTCACTTCCCGGGTCCTCCCTGCGTGGAGTTTGCATGTTCTCCCCGTGTCTGCGTGAGTTTCCTCCAGGTGCTCCAGTTTCCTCCCACAGTCCAAAGACATGCAGGTAAATTGTCCCTAGTGTGTGTGTGTGTGTGTGCCCTGCGATGGGTTGGCGCCCTGCCCAGGATTTGTTCCTACGTTGCGCCCTGGGATTGGCTCCAGCAGACCCCTGTGTTAGGATATAGCGGGTTGGCCAATGACTGACTGACTGACTGTAAGACACAGGGAGCCGGTGAAGCAGGATGGCTGTGATGTGCTCACTGTTGCTGGTTTGTGTAAGGATTCTTGCAGCAGAGTTTTGAATCAACTAAAGCTGTAATATAAGAACAGAAGTGGCACCTGCCAGTAGGGAGTTACAAAAATCGATGTGGGATGTGATAAAAGCATGGACAGATTTCTCAGCATTAGAAAAGGAGAGGACTGAGCAAACACAGGATATGTTACAGAGATGAAAGTAAGAAAGTTGCTTAATGTGGTTTACGTGGGAGGAATAAAGAAAGGGAGGAATCAAAAATGGCACCAAGATTCCTTGCATTAGAAGGAGGTCTGATGAGATCATCATCAACACCAATTGAAAAGGAGCTCATTTTTTAAAGTTGTCTTTTAGTGCCAATTTGCAGCAGGTCAGTTTTTTTTGCAGTTTAATTTTAAATTGCTGTAACTGCCTGTTATATTTTTAAACACATGTATTTAGGTTTTAATTATTTCCTGTTCGGTTAACCAACCACAGGTTAATAATGAAATGCAAATGAACAAAGAAACCACTAGCTCTCCGGCTATCCCGGTTCCATGTACAATGGCGAATGTGCACTATGAAGTATCTGTGTTAATAAAATGTTTAGAAATACATGAGAGAGAAAAGGGGAGGATCGTGAAGTGCAAATTTGTTCAGGTCCACAAATCCTTTGAGTAATGTTCTCAGAAAAGGAAACTCATAATCACTTGGATGAGTGAAAGCATTAACAAGCCATATCATTAAATACCATCCAGTTTCATTATCGGCAAGAACTGTTTTCTTTTTATGAAATTGATTGGAATGAAAACCTGCAGCCACTGTAGCTCTCCAGGACTGTAAGTGAAGACCCCTCCTCTGGGGTTTGAACCAGTTCAGAAAATAGATGGATTCATCTTTACACATCCTTTGTAATCAATCCTCAGATCTCCATAACATTCTGTCATCTACAAGTATGTAGCAAAACAGAAGATAAAAAACATGTTGGATTGTGTAATATACAGTATATGGTAACTGAAATTGGAAAAAAATCTTCTATTCATGTTCTGATTTGTTTATTGAATTCTTATTCACAGGGAGAAGATGCTTATTAGAATGCCAGTTTGCTTCCTTAGATGAAGATGGCAGTGTTTTAAACAGGAAGAGTATAGAAGATGTAACATTGTCAATATCCACAGGTAAGAATTGAAACCAGAAAGTCAAAACACACTATCGTCAAGGCCAAACAAAAAAAAAAAAATCTAAAATCGAGGTCAAAGGACAAAGGTAAATGTCTTGTAACTAAGAATAACTGCACATAACGTTTTGAAGGAGTTTATCCTTAATGTCAGACAACAGGAAAAGAGCACACGGGGTTGTGACTTCCTTAACCATGTCCTCTGTCAATGGGTCACCAAATTATGGCAACATACAGTCATATGAAAAAGTATGGGAACCCCTCTTAATTCTTTGGATTTTTGTTTCTCATTGGTTGAGCTTTCAAAGTAACAACTTCCTTTTAATGGATGACATGCCTTATGGAAACAGTAGTATTTCAGCAGTGACATTAGGTTTATTGTATTAACAGAAAATATGCAATATGCATCATAACAAAATTAGACAGGTGCACCCCAACAGAGATATGACATCAATTCTTAGTTGAGCCTCCTTCAGCAAATCTAACAGCCTCTAGACGCCTCCTATAGCCTTTGATGAGTGTCTGGATTCTGGATGGAGGTATTTTTGACCATTCTTCCATACAAAATCTTTCCAGTTTAGTTAAACATGATGTCGACAGCCTGCTTCAAATCATCCCATAGATTTTTGATGATATTCAAGTCAGGGGACTGTGACGGCCATTCTAGAACATTGTACTCCCTCTGCATGAATGCCTTTGTAGATTTTGAACTGTGTTTTGGGTCATTGTCTTGTTGGAATATCCAACCCCTGCGTAACTTCAACTTTGTGACTGATGCTTGAACATTATCCTGAAGAATTTGTTGATATTGGGTTGAATTCATCCGACTCTCAACTTTAACAAGGACCCCAGTCCCTGAACTAGCCACACAGCCCCACAGCATGATGGCACCTCCACCAATTTTGACAGGAGGTAGCAGGTGTTTTTCTTGGAATGCGGTGTTCTTTTTCTGCCATGCAAAACGCTTTTTGTTATGACCAGATAGCTCAATTTTTGTCTCATCAGTCCAAAGCACATTATTCCAAAATGAATCTGGCTTGTCTAAATGAGCATTTGCATATAACAAGCGACTCCGTTTGTGGCATGAAAGGTGAAAGGGCTTCTTTCTCATCACCCTGCCATACAGATGTTCTTTGTGCAAATTGCGCTGAATTGTAGAACGATGTACAGATACACCATCTGCAGTGAGATGTTCTTGCAGGTCTTTGGAGGTGATCTGTGGGTTGTCTGTAACCATTCTCACAATCCTGCGCATATGCCGCTCCAGTATTTTTCTTGGCCTGCCAGACCTGCTGGGTTTAACAGCAACTGTGCCTGTGGCCTTCCATTTCCCGATTCCATTCCTTACAGTTGAAACTGACAGTTTAAACCTCTGAGATAGCTTTTTGTAGCCTTCCCCTAAACCAGGAGACTGAACAATCTTTGTTTTCAGATCTTTTGAGAGTTGCTTTGAGGATCCCATGCTGTCTGTCACTCTGCAGAGGAGAGTCAAATTTGACCACCAATTGACCACCTTAAATACCTTTTACCACTCATGATTGGACACTCCTGTCTATGAAGTTCAAGGCTTAACAAGCTCATCCAGCCAATTTGGTGTTGCAAGTAATCAGCATTGAGCAGTGACAGGCATTCAAATCAGCACAACGACAAGGGGACCCACATTTGTGCACAGCCAGTTTTTCACATTTGATTTAATTTCATACAACTAAATACTGCTTCACTAAAAATCTTTGTTCGGAAAACACCCCAGTACTCCAATGTTCCTAGGAAATGAAAGACATACCACTGTTATCTTTTTTGTTGGAAGTAGATTATTATGCAGGATGAGAGGGGTTCACAAACTTTTTCATATGACTGTATCTATAAAATGAAGGCATCTGTGAAACAATAAAATTAAGATGTAAAGGCACAAAAAACTGTAACTATGTTAAATATATTTTTAATCAAATAAACTAATATCAGAAAGGAAAAACTAAAAAATATATTATAAAAGGTAGAGATAAAAAACTAATCCACATTATAAGAGCCAGTCCCAATCAATGTAATCATCAAGTCTTTTGGAAGGAAAACAATTGCAGTCATCGGGAAAACTTGCAAACCTGCAAAAAGCTCTGAAGTTGGGAGACAGTAGCGCCAGCTACTGTGCCACCATGCTAATTCAAAAAAACACTTCATGTTTGTTATATTATTTGTTGTGGAGTGCTGTCCTAGCACTGCCTAAACTGTAAATGAGACTCCACAATTTCAAAATGTAAATAATTTATTGGCATACCCATCACTCTTTTGGATAATAACATGTCCTTTTCTCTTCACAAAGTAATGCCTTTGCAGTTTTTTGGCATTCTCAACCTCCTATAGGACTTTATTCAGATGACAATTTTACAGTGCCTAATGTAATATTATCTCCAGGAATTTTCTGAAACAATCGAGTCATGGGGATGGATTGTTTGTTTTATGCCAGTATCTTCCATCATGGTGTCCTGGAAGTGCCTTAAATAAAAAAAAAATCAAAATTCCGAATTAATCTATGCAAAATGGTTCAAAGAGACTGAATTGGGATTAAAGAATATCAAGCTGTGATTATTCAGTGGGTCCAGGAATCGATTTCATGCCTATTTAAGAAAGAAATGCACAATGTTAACATACAGTACATTCAGAAAGTATTTAGACCTTTTCACTTTCTGAATACCTTATTGAGTCGCTGATTTAATTTTTTAATTTTGCCATTTTTGCTCACCAGTCAGCACTCAATAACACATAATGACAAAGTGAATATCTGTTTTCAGAAAGGTTTGCAAATTATGCTTACTTGGTCATTTTTTTTCTGCACAGTTGTTGAGGGAATCTGTGATTGTCCATCCATTCATTCATGTTTTTTCTTATAATTTGCACACTTACTGGTTAAGACGTTGACCCATATTCACAAAGTTAGAAACTGAAACAACAGTCTTCTGCTTTCAGGTGCCTTAGCCATTGTCCCACTCTGCCTGCTTCTTTGTGATTGTTACACACCGCTATGGTAGATACAGAAATTTTCCTCAAATGCAAACATTCCATTCCACCTTAAAGCAGTTAACCTTTCTCTTTCAAATCTACCTTGTAGCTGCGGCCGCGAACCGCTCCATCGAGCCTCCGTCCTGCACACGAGCGATTGCTGTGGCCCGGGTGACTATGGACCACGGGTCACCGCTTGCCGCCAGGAGCCGCCCGAGGGACACTACACTGGGCGAGCAGTGAAATCGCCCCCTGCTGCCTCCGTCCAGCCACCCAGACTGAAGATGACGGAGCGGCAGTTACTGAGGCGCATGCGTCGCAGCTGCAGCCCCGGTCGTAAGTCGTAGGTCGGATGTCCGTAACCTGGGGACTACCTGTATTATGTTGGACTTTAGAGACGTACTGTATATCTTCGAGCACTTCTACTTGTTAGCATCTTCTTCCTTTAGGAATACTCCACTCATTTGCTTAGACATTCACGTGGCACTGGAGTACTTCTCTCTGCAGCTTCTGCCCCCCCCAAAAAAGTAGGCCTTTGTTTAATAAATTAGTATGTAGACAAATTATTGCTGCATTCCCCTCCTGTGAATCTTTTTGAGCTCCCGTCACTCATTCAGTTCCTAACTGCCCATCTATGTGTTGCTAACTTCGTGGTGCTCATCAATTTATAAAACTAGCTACGTGTGCCCAACTACGTTGCGCGTGTTAAAGTTGTCTGTGAAGGGCTCCCTGTTCAAACGTGGCTGCCAGTCGTGAACTGGGCCCTTCGTCACACAGCATTATGATTTTTTTATAAGGGAAACAAAATTACAAAAGAAAACCCTTGGATATTGATTCGATAGGAATGGCCTACTCAGAATCACTGTCCGAATTGCAATTATGTGGTGGTGTAGGAGCATTTCTGCTTCTGTCCGTTCACAGTCCGTCTCGTTTTCACGAAGCTGTCGTTTCTTCTCACGATCTCTTCTTAACCTTTCTCCAATCTCGCAGGTTGCTTTGTGGCAATCCAAAGAGTAAGGCAATATACACGGAGCAATGGTTATAAAAGGGGGGCACATAGGTATCCAGGGTCTTTAGAGCATAAATAGGGATCACTCCACTGACATGTGAGCAAGCCACGGTACGCCTGTGAGACGCGCAGCACTCGCCGGCTACAACGTAACAATAATAATTTCTGGAACGTGCTGTTATGTTGTCATTCATTTTACCCACTGTCTTTCTTTCATTCATATGTTACGTAGGCACGTACCTTTTATCTCCGACAATCTCATTCTCTAACCAGGCCTCACGAGCTAACCAGCGTAACACTGTCCACCACCCCTTTCGTTATTCCGGCACATTGTTGACATCCGTGAGTAACAACAACGTACTAAACTGGAAGGTGGTCTATGCATGCGTGGAATTCGCGGACAAACAAAGATCAAGATCTAAATGAAGATCTCTTTAGTTAATTTAAAGCACAACAATGTGTTTAGTTTGAATGTCTGTGTTTTGAGGTGTGACTGGCGTACTACAGTCTTCAGTAGTATAAGCCTGGAGGAGATTCTTAATGCAATGCCTATGTTTTAGCTGTCTCTCTACTGCCATCTAGTGCTTCTTCTTCTAATTCATTCGCGGACAAACAAAGATCAAGATCCAAATGAAGATTATATATAGAGATACTTTGACAAACTGAAAATCCATTCATTCTCTGAACCCTCTTCTTCAGTTTGGGGTCACAGGACAGGCTCAGATCAAAACAGTAGCCAACCTGTGATTTGGTTATATTTTGTCTTTAGTTTGGAAGACACAATTTAGGAAATGTTCCAAAGAAATACATACAAGTATATCACAAACAGAATTAGCATGTTACAGACAGTACAGTTTTGTTTGTTTTTTTTTTTAATTTCTGGAACCCATTTCAGCAGGAAGGCAGGAGTCAGTCCTGGGTGCCATGCTAGCCCATAACAAAGTACATTTACTCACTTTTTTTTTAAAAAAAAAAAATATACTTCAGTTTTTACGGTTTCTCCATTAGTTGTCCAACAGATTCCACACCATCCCTAGATCTGCAGTAACTTTTGTTTGCCTTTGCAGTCATCCCTCTTAAGGGGTAAGCTCAGAGATATGCAGATGGATGAGCCTATGGTGTCCTGGATATTGGGCTATCCATCGGGCAGTCCGCCATTTGTGAGACTCAAGGACTGTGTCTCTGATATGGATGGGAGCAACACTGGAGCACCACCAGGAACAGGCTTGCCTGCTTTTCTCTTTACTCTGTAGACCTCAGACTTTAAATATCACAGCAGGTCATGTCACTGGCAGAAATTCTTAGATGATTCTGCATTTATGGCGGGTATTGATAAAGGGGATAAGACAGAGGAGAGGAGTCAGGTGGAGAACTTTGTTTCTTGGTACAAAGAGAATTGTCTGCATCTTAACATTAGCAAAACCAAGGAATGGGTTATTGACTTTGGCTGAACCAAAGAGCCTCTATGTCCGGTCACTATTCAAGGAGTAGATGGAGAGGTGGTCCACTCTTACAAGTACTTGGGGGTCCACATCCATGACAGGAACACAGAGGAACTATATAAGAAAGGTTTTCCTTTAATGTGTGAACTGACATCCTTCACATCTTCTATAACTCAGTGATGGCCAGTGTGATTTTCAACACTGTGGTATGCTGCTCTGGGCTGGTAACATCACTTCAAGAGAGGCCCACTGAATCCACAAGCTAATTAATAGTGAAGGCTCAGTTATTGGATGGAGCTCCTGGAGGTTGTAGATGATGAGAGAATTAAAACAAAACTGAGTGCCATTATGAACAATGCCGCACATCCTCTCTCTGATGCAGTAACACAGAACTTTCAGCCAATGAATTATTCAGCAGAAGTGTGTCAAGAAACGCGACTGGGGCTTCTTTATGCCAACAGAAATGCATCTGCATAATGCCTCACACAAGTCAGAATTTTTTTCTTGCTTCATAGTCATTCCGGTGTTTGTCTATATTTACTTATTTATTTATTTACTTACTTATCTACCTATTTATATATGTATTTATTTAAAGAGCATCTGTAAAAAGCTAAATTAAGTTCTATATATCTGAAATTAACAAGCTGTGCATTTTTTATTTGAACAGCATATCCCTTCATTACCAAGAGTAGCCTATAAAGTATGCAGATGAATAAGGTACTTATTTGTATTAAAAAAAATGTTTTTTTTTTGTTAAACAAACACTTCATTGCAAATGGTAGCCTATAAATATGAAAAAAAATAAGGGCTACAAGTTGTAACTAAATATTTAAATGAATCATAACAAAAGTACAAAAAGATGTTTTAAAAACCACGTGGATGTATACGATAAGGCAGATGACAAGAAAGTGTAAAGACATCATGGGAGCAAAGCATCAGGGTTATACCGTAGTGTTGTAAATGACTTATATTTGAAGATTTAGCAAGTGGGTGGCACGGTGGTGCAGTGGTAGCGCTGCTGCCTCCCAGTTAGGAGACCCGGGTTCGCTTCCCGGGTCCTCGCTGTGTGGAGTTTGCATGTTCTCTCCGTGTCTGCGTGGGTTTCCTCCCAAAGACGTGCAGGTTTGGTACATTGGCGATCCTAAATTGTCCCTGGTGTGTGGGCTGGCGCCCTGTCTGGGATTTGTTTCCTGCCTTGCGCCCTGGGATTGGCTCCAGCAGACCCCTGTGTAAGGATATAGTTGGATGGATTTAGCAAGTGCCTTTTAAAGCAATGTCATCAAATAACATCTTTTAAGCTTCCAGGCTCTCCTGTATCATTTGGTCTTAAAATGAAGCAAGTCCAAACTGCAGAATACCCATCTTCAAGGTTAATTCTTTTTATTAGTCTTACCTAAGCTCACTAACAGGAGTGTATCTTAAGTCATATTAAACGTCACTAAAGGTAGAATGTCTACAATCAGTGCGATGCTTCATGACCATGGGTTTGTACGATTCACCTTGGGCATCCTGTAGTTCATGACCGCTAGACCCAATGAGAAACAGTGAGGTAGCCAGACAATACAAACACAGTTCTTTGTAGTCCGAAAACCAAACAAGATCTTTTCTATTTCTATTATTTAGGTTTCTTATAATGTCCAGTAATGTTCAGATCTCTCTATTATAAAAAAACTTGGGATGAGACTTTTTTTCCTGCAACGAGACGTGATCTTTTGAAGAGAGACAGAGAGACACTTTCACATTCACGAGACGGGCAAGTCATGTCATACTTACAACCTTTGGAAGCAAGTTCCGTGATACACGTGCAGAGCAGGTTAGAGATAATGGAAGTAGGAAAATTCGAAAGTCTCAAAAAAATGAGAGTAAAGATGACATTAGCACAAACAAATGGAAAATATTACTCGGTGAAATAATGGAAGAGCCAAAAGAGATCGAATAGTGTTTGAGGATGTCTGGGGGAGAAGAGAGACAAGGTGGTGACTTTAAAACGTACGAAGTGTCGCATGAAATGCAGATAACGCGGCACAGGAGCAGCAGCAAGCCAGCAGCTGATCGAGCAAAGAGGAGGTAAAACAAACAACTGTTAGTTGTTTCCCATTGTATCACCGTTTAAGAGGGGTTTTGGAGGAGCGACTGCGTCTCCTTGGGGTGTATTCAGCCACCCTCTTCACCACAGTACGTGTTTTAAGGGTTGGTGAGCGACACCCCCTAGTTTTATAATAAAAAAATCCAGTCTATAACATTGTTCAATTATAGAGAAGGTAATAAGAGCAAAGAAAAAAATCTAATTACATTTGAAAATTCAGACATCCTCCTGTAAAAATCCATAAAACCAACATCCTCATCTGTTTCCACTTGAGCTATAAACTTGGAAGTAAAAAATAATCCTGCACTCCCATCGTGACTAGTTCCATGCCTCCATCCACTCACTGACAACTGGAAGTCCAACCACAAAGCGCTGACTGTTCTCTTTATCATGTAAAACCTCTTACCACACATTCAGCATCTCAGTTCCCACAAAGGCCTTTTCCAACGCATATTTCCGTACACAATATCCACAGGACATTCACCCTCCGCCTTTTCCTTTCTTAATTCTACAGGGTGGCACAGGGAAACGGCAAATTTTCAATGTACGAATATGTTCTATCAGACGGTTGCGGCGAGCGCCCTCTTCTACGCGGTGGTGTGCTGGGGAGGCAGCATAAAGAAGAAGGACGCCTCACGCCTGGACAAATTGGTGAGGAAGGCAGGCTCTGTCTATACCTGCATTTTTAGCACTCTTTAATTTAATACTAGGCTGACCCGCCTTTTAAGGCGACCACTTCTTAAGGCAATTCAATATGTAGATCAATTTGATATTTTA
>JANRMT010062856.1:13367364-13383589 GCA_026402145.1 Polypterus bichir lapradei
GGCTCTTTGAGCTTCATGCTGTAGCCTCGCATTTCCGGGTTGGACAGACAGACACACACACTTCCATGTGTAGACATTTATATAAAACAAACTTTATCACTTTTTCTCCAATTTGTCCAAAAGTTGTTTATTGTTTTCCCTCCCTTAAATGCCGAGTTTTGCTCAGGTGCAGTGACATCTTGTCCTACCTCATTTATCCTATTCATGATTCCCCAGGCTAATATCTTGGGGAGTCTTGGCACAATAAGCTTATCAATCTCCAACTTTCGACCTCCGGGCTGTCATCTTGTTTTTGTATCAATGCCTGTTAAGATTGTATCAGACATTAATAAAAGAAGCAACATGGGGTAACTTCCTTTATTAAACTCTGAAATTCAATATAGTATTTTATTGCCAACCCGGGATTTTGCTATTCTTGTCTCTTCTGTGTTTCCAGTTTGAATTACTTTAACTTGATTCACTTGCTATAAACTAAAGGCACCTGTCTGTTCTTCTATTTTTATTACAATTAGGGGGCTTTGCCCCCTGCTTGCTTTGCTCACCAACTGCCAGGCCAGCGCTACACGCTAGCTTCTTTGCGGTTCTGCCACTCGTGTGGGGATGCGGATGTACAATTTAAACAGATTTTAATTTTCATTTGAAGTGTTACATTTGCATCAATGCGATATATAACTGTCTGTGATTGAATTTCATTTTTTTCTATTACTAGGGGGCTCCGCGCCCTGCTCGCTTCACTCGCCCACCCCTGGGTTTGGTTTAGCGGATATACAATTTAAAGAGATTATTATTTTCATGCGAATTGTTAAATACATTTGCATTATTTTCACTTTTACTTTAAAACTTTTGTAAAAACAATACTTGTCCTTTATTTCCGGCCCCAAGCGTGGTTAAATCTCTTTCTCGTAGGATGCATAATGCTGCTCACGTTGTAAAGGGGGGGGGCTGGCTGAACGCACGCTAAGGAGATGCCGTCGGATCATCTTATGTCTAATTGCTGCTGGCTCACTGTGTTGTTTGCTAGTCGCGCTGTGCTTCGATCATTTAAAAGCCTGTACAGCAGCTGTCCTTTTGCCACTTCGCGTCTCTGCCGCTCCCGTTATGAATGGGGAGGGGGGCTGAACGCACTTTAAGGAGAAGTGGACGGATCATCTGCTGGCTTCCTGCTGCTGCTGCTGCTGGCATATTCTGCTTATCGCTTGTCGTTGTTTTAAGAGCTGGGAGCACATGATGTCTGCCTGCCAAAAGCATTCCAACAACTGCTAGCTTAGATGTCTGTGAACTTGTTTTAAATGTTGTCTCACGTGACGTTAAAGTGGCTCTCACGGGACATCAAATTGCAATCCCTTGGCACCAAGTCTCATGTTAAAGGTCGCTCTGTGGCCAATCTCTTTCATCTCGCGGGTCTTTTAAGTGTCTTCCGAGAAGATCACGTCTCGTCTCCCTGGTCTCCTTTCCACCCAGATTTTTTTTTATAATAGAGAGAAATAAAACAACGTTTTAAATGTTTGTCCCTGAGATTTGTTAATTGTCTTTGCAAAAGCTATTCTAACAGGAAACTGTTAACATTTTAATACGAATATCATATCAAGATTTCCTTTGTTGTCTAATGTTATCCCTTGAAGATGTACTACAGTACCTTTCTTGGATACATCCTTCTTTCTACAGTAATTCGTGCGGTGGAAGACCGGACAGTGTTAACAGTTGTAGATATTCTTCGGGATATTGTAAGTCAGCATGGTCTATCGATATGCATTTAACCAATTTGCAGTGTTACCTATCAACATTTTTGGCGTACATTCATTTGACTTCATTGTTTCTTGGTGCTAGGATTGCCCGTGTACTCATTTTTTTCTCCTGATAACCCTTCATGATGAAATTCTTCAATAAGATTTGGACATAATAAGTCTTCTTTAATTGAGAACTTAAAGTGAGGAAAACGTTAAAATTTATAAGAGCTGAGAGCACAGGAAGTGTGTCTGTCAAAAGCATTCACAAGAATATGAAGTGAGAGGACCGTGGTCTTGTATGAAAATGGTTGATAGGAGGGTGTGACTTGAAAGAATCTCATGGCAATATTCTCGTCTCGCGGGATTTGAAAAAATCTTTTCCAAAAAGTCTTGTCATGTCGAAAGATTTTTTTTTTTATATAAATAGAGAGATGTCTTGTGGTCTGCTAGAGCACATCCAAGTTACAAGAAAATGGAAGCAAATCTTTTAGAATCACCTGGGACCTCATGACCTCATGCCCTCATAAATGGTGCGTACGCACAGAAATGTTGCGTAAGAACATTTCCACGTTCAAATCGCGATGTATAAAACCTAAACTTGGCGTAAAGCCACGCACATTTGGTATCTCATACCCTGTCGTACTCCAGTTCTCCACTCGGTTTTGCAGACTGGTGGCACCCAGCGTCAAAGCAGTGCTACTGTTCCTGTGTGGTTATCCTTTCTTTTCCTGACACGGCTTTATAAATACACTGAAATTAACCGGATATTGTTTATTGGTTTAATGCATCTGATTGTAATTAACCAGTAACAATATAATGGTCCACGGAATGGTCAAACTATTGTAAATACCATAGCTGCTTTAGTGTTGTTACTCTCACTGCACCTTATTTTACTTCTTTCAGCTGCTCCCATTAGGGCTTGCCACAGCAGATCATCTTTTTCCATATTACTCTCACTGCACCACTCGGAGCAGCTGATCGGAAAGAGAATTATCGGTATACAGCATCAAGCACATGCTGCCTCAGCCATGCTTCCAATTTGAACTGTTTCTCACACGGCAAACGCTTCAAACCTTTCTTGTACGGACCCTGCGTTTCAGAAACAGTTTCATCCCAAGAGCTCTAAACGCACTCAATCAATTGCTCCTTGTAGAACTATCTGTACTTATAAGTACAGTGGGATGCAAAAGTTTGGGCAACCTTGTTAATAGTCATTATTTTCCTGTGTAAATCGTTGGTTGTTACGATAAAAAATGTCAGTTAAATATATCATATAGGAGACACACACAGTGATATTTGAGAAGTGAAATGAAGTTTATTGGATTTACAGAAAGTGTGCAATAATTGTTCAAACAAAATCAGGCAGGTGCATAAATTTGGGCACTGTTGTCATTTTATTGATTCCAAAACTTTTAGAACTAATTATTGGAACTCAAATTGGCTTGGTAAGCTCAGTGACCCCTGACCTACATACACAGGTGAATCCCATAATGAGAAAGAGTATTTAAGAGGGTCAATTGTAAGTTTCCCTCCTCCTTTGATTTACTCTGAAGAGTAGCAACATGGGGGTCACAAAACAACTCTCAAATGACCTGAAGACAAAGATTGTTCACCATCATGGTTTAGGGGAAGGATACAGAAAGCTGTCCCAGAAATTTAAGCTGTCTGTTTCCACAGTTAGGAACATATTGAGGAAATGGGAGACCACAGGCTCAGTTCAAGTTAAGGCTCGAAGTGGCAGACCAAGAAAGATTTCGGATAGACAGAAGCGACGAATGGTGAGAACAGTCAGAGTCAACCCACAGACCAGCACCAAAGACCTACAACATCATCTTGCAGCAGATGGAGTCACTGTGCATCGTTCAACCATTTGGCGCACTTCACACAAGGAGATGCTGTATGCGAGAGTGATGCAGAGGAAGCCTTTTCTCCGCCCACAGCACAAACAGAGCCACTTGAGGTATGCTCAAGCACATTTGGACAAGCCAGCTTCATTTTGGAATAAGGTGCTGTGGACTGATGAAACTAAAATTGAGTTATTTGGGCATAACAAAGGGCGTTATGCATGGAGGAAAAAGAACACAGCATTCCAAGAAAAACACCTGCTACCTACAGTAAAATATGGTGGTGGTTCCATCATGCTGTGGGGCTGTGTGGCCAGTGCAGGGACTGGGAATCTTGTCAAAGTTGAGGGACGCATGGATTCCACTCAGTATCAGCAGATTCTGGAGACCAATGTCCAGGAATCAGTGACAAAGCTGAACAAGACAACGACCCGAAACACTGCTCAAAATCCACTAAGGCATTCATGCAGAGGAACAAGTACAACGTTCTGGAATGGCCATCTCAGTCCCCAGACCTGAATATAATTGAAAATTTGTGGTGTGAGTTAAAGAGAGCTGTCCATGCTCGGAAGCCATCAAACCTGAATGAACTAGAGATGTTTTGTAAAGAGGAATGGTCCAAAATACCTTCAACCACAATCCAGACTCTCATTGGAACCTACAGGAAGCGTTTAGAGGCTGTAATTTCTGCAAAAGGCTGATCTACTAAATATTGATTTCATTTCTTTTTTGTGGTGCCCAAATTTATGCACCTGCCTGATTTTGTTTGAACAATTATTGCACACTTTCTGTAAATCCAATAAACTTCATTTCACTTCTCAAATATCACTGTGTGTGTCTCCTATATGATATATTTAACTGACATTTTTTATCGTAACAACCAATGATTTATACAGGAAAATAATGACTATTAAGAAGGTTGCCCAAACTTTTGCATCCCACTGTAGAATTACCTCACTGTAAACCTACACTACAGTTATAATATTACACAACCTGCGCCACTTTGTAAAGCCTGTATTTACATATGATGACGATATCATTTTTAAGATGAAATGCAGCAAAATATGTTTATTATATTATACAGATAAAACTTTAACTTCATTTAAATAATCTGTATTGTTAATAATTAAAGGTTGTTCCTGCCTCTCACTGTATGCTTCACTGGGACTGGCGTGAAGGATAGAATAATTAAACATGTACTACGAAGATATTTCAATGTTCCTTAAATGTTTTGAAGAATCAGCACTCTAAGCTTACAGATGGCTTAACGTCCATTACAGAGCTGATTGTGTGGCGATCGGTTACTTGGAGAAAGAAAAGCAAGGACATGAATTGGAGGTTAGTACGTCTGAAAGAGACAGTACTGCAGGGGCGACCTTAGGCATGTGCTAACTCTGCGCCTGCACAGGGCCGCCAAATCCCAGGGCCCACCACTCCAATATATATTGAATATAAAACAGAAAGAGAAAATAACGACACAGCTAAAAACGCAGTGGCAAATTTCGACAAAAGTTAAATGTTTGTGTCATGAGCACGAGGAGGCTATGTAGTGTCTGCAACGGACGTGGTCATCCGCCGTGCATAAGATACCATATTGACATTGGCGGGCGAAGAGGCCACCGATTCTTTCTCTGCCCAGGGCCGCCACAAGCTTAGAGCCGCCCCTGAGTACTGCTGCAATAAGTTATTTCTTCGAAGGTCGCGCACAATCACTGCGCTACCGTGAAACCCATGTTTAATAACGTGCTTTAACTCCTATCATCATGAAAATGATATCACGTATACATCTCAGTATTTTAGTTATTCAGAGCTGTAATATCACGAATGTAATGGATTCTGTGTCCTGTCGGAGGAAGAGAGCCGGTTTAAGAAGCAAGTAGTGATTCACACACATAGAGCACATAGAAGATCACATACAAAACAAACCATTTCACGTGCTACTTTAATTACGATGTGATTTGAGAAACTGGTTAATTAAACGATTTTAAGATGAAGTTTATGATGTTCTGCTTTAATGACAAAATAAACTACGTGATTAAAGTGGAAATTTCGAAACTGAAGTTGCATTTTGTACTTTTTCCTCCACTGTGTGCCTTTTTTTTTCCTCTGTACCCTGAGTGGGCTACGACTTGCCTTTTCACGGCAAATTTGATACGTGACAACTTCCTTTTTATTTCCGGCACTGTGCGACTTTGTGAACGTGAGCTTTCGAGTTTCTCCGACACGCTATGTCACTCGATCAACTTCTTTTTGTTGATTATACCACGGTTTAAATCAACAAATAGTATGTTTTTCCTTTGCCTCCACTTGGTATTCGCTGAAATTCTTATATTTTCCCCCGTACATTTCCCATTGTCTTTTCACGGAAGGCTGAGCTTAAGGGTGATTTATATTGATTTGCATATTCAAAGAGGCGTAATTCTGGGAGGAGTTGGGGCGTTACATAAAGCGCGTGCACGTGCGTTACTTTTCACGTTGACCGGGATTTATGTAGTGGAAGAACGTGGAAGTTGGCGAACGCACAGATTCCTGCATCTGGATTTTTCTGTACGTAAGCACATTTTGGCTTTTGTTCTTACGTCATGTTATAGTGTGAGTTTTACGCATGGCGTTATGCATGAGGCCCCTGGATTTCTGCCTTGATTACTAATAAAATGTGGTCTGATCTTCCTCCAAGTCACAATTCTAGACAAAGCCAATCAGACTGAAGTAATCAGACACAAACAGTTGGAGTTTCTGTGTCTTTATTGTGCACAGTGCAGGCTGAAAAAAAGTAAGTAAGTGACCCTCCGAGTTCATGACGTTTCCAAAAGCCAATTGGAGAAAGGCGTTTCAGTGAAGGAGAGGAGACTGGAAGTGTGGGGAGCCCTGGTGCCTGCCTCTTTAAATAATGGAGCACAAAGCCTGGCTATACTGACAAATCTGTTCTCCACAAGAAAGACTGGCCAGTGTGAAACAGGCCTCAATCCAAACAACTGTCCCAGGACTTTAGAAGATGCATTATAGAGATACATGAAGTTGGAAAAAGCTACAAAAGCATTGCTAAAGACATGGGTGTCTACCAATGGAGAAGATTCAGGACTGTAGCTGTAGCACAAAGGACAACCCTGAAAGAGGAACCCATGGGCATCAGCAGAGGTACTCCAGAAAAGTCTACAAACTGCAGAAGTCTTTTTCCGACAGTGGACACAAACACTGAACAAGAATGGTGCTCATTGAAGGACACTGCATAGCAATACATTGTAGCATGCTTCAAGTTTCCTCAAGACCAACTGGACGTTCTACAATGTGAATTTCCCCTTGGGATTAATAAAGTATCTATCTATCTATCTATATATCTACAAGGCTTCTGGGAAAACGTTCTGTGGACAGGCAGGCAAGACAAAAGTTAAACTTTTTGGCACAAGTGCAAAATGCTATGTTTGGAGGAAAAGGGGCACAGTGCACCAACACCAAAATCCCATCACAACCGTGGAACATGGTGGAAGGTAGCATCAGGGTATAGGCCTGGACGCCTTGCAGTCATTGAGGGAATAATAAATTCAAAGATGCATCAAGACATTTTATAGGTGACTGTAAGGGCAGCACGACCTCAAGCTAAGCACAGGTCAAGTGATGCAACAAGACAATGACGTAACATACACAGGTCAATCAACTAAAGAGTAGATGAGTAAGAAGATTTGTGTTTTGAAATGGCCAAGACAGAGTCCTGAAATTAACCCGATTGAGATGCAGTGGCGTGACCTGAAGAGGGCTGTGCACTCAAGGCGACCCAGATAACACACTCACCTGCCCCTTTATTAGGTATGCCATGCTAGTACCGGGTTGGACCACCTTTTGCCTTCAGAACTGCCATAATTCTTCATTGCATAGATTCAACAAAATGCTGGAAACATTCCTTGGAGATTTTGATTCATTTTGACATGATAGCATCACCCAGTTGATGCAGATTTTTCTGCTGCACTTCCACGATACAAATCTCCCGTCCCCCACCCCCATGCCAAAGGTACTCTCTTGGATTGAGATCTGGGGCCTCATGTATAAACGATGCGTACGCACAGAAATGTTGTGTAAGAACGTTTCCACGTTCAAATCGCGATGTATAAAACCTAAACTTGGCGTAAAGCCACGCACTTTTCCACGGTACCTCATACCTTGTCGTACGCAAGTTCTCCGCTCGGTTTTGCAGACTGGCGGCACCCAGCGTCAAAGCAATGCTACTGTTCCTGTGTGGTTACTCTTTATTTCTTAGAACCACTTTCTGACGCGGCTTTATAAATACACTGAAATTAACCGCATATTGTTTATTAGTGCAATGCATCCGATTGTAGATTACCTGTAACAATATAATGGCCCAGGGAATAGCCATAGTATTCCAAATACCATAACTGCTTTAGCGTTGTTACTCTCACTGCACCTTCTTCTTCTTTCCGCTGCTCCCGTTAGGAGTTGCCACAGCGGATCATCTTTTTCCATATTACTCTCACTGCAAAACTCGGATTATTTATATCACTGTATCTGAGTGTGAATCACAGCAGCAACTGATTGGAAAGAGAATTATCGGTATACAGCATCAAGCACACGCTGCCTCAGCCACGGCAAAACGTTTCAAAGCCTTTCCTGTACGGACCTCGCGGTCAGAAACAGTTTCATCCCAAGAACTATAAACGCACTCAATCAAGTGCTCCTTGTAGAACTGTTTGTGCTTATAAGTAGAATTACCCCACTGTAAACTTGCACTAGTTATAATATTACACAACCTGCACCACTTTATAAAGCGTGTATTTACATATGATGACGATATCATTTTTATGATGAAATGCAGCAGAATATGTTTATTATATTATACAGGTAAAACTTTAACTTCATTTATATAATCCGTATTGTTAATAATTAAACATGTGAGGACACGGTGCCGCAGCGCTAGCAAGTTCACGTATCGTTCCTGCCTCACGCTGTATATTTACTGAGGCTGACGCGACACTGGAAGGATAGACAGATAGAATAATTAAACACGTAATATGAAGATATTTCAATGTTCCTTAAATGTTTTGAAGACTCAGCGCTCTAAGCTTACAGATGGCTTAACGTCCATTACAGAGCTGATTGTGTGGTGATTGGGTATTTGGGGAAAGAAAAGTAAGGACAGGAATTGGAGGTTAATACGTTTGAAAGAGACAGGACTGCTACAATAAATTATTTCATCGAAGGTCACGCATGGCGCAGCAGCATCTTGTGTGAGACATGAACAATCACTGCGTCATCGTGTTCCCATGTTTAATAACATGCTTTTATTCCAATCATCATGAAAATGATATCATGTATACATCTCAGTATTTTAATTATTCAGAGAGCTGTAATATCATGAATGTAATGGATTCTGTGTCCTGTCAGAGAAAGAGAAAGAACGGAAGCACGTAGTGATTCACACACATACAGCACATAAAAGATCAAATACAAAACAAAGCATTTAACGTGCTACTTTAGTTACGATGGGATTTGAGAAACTAGTAAATTAAACGATTTTAAGATGAAGTTTATGATGTTCTACTTTAATGACAAAATAAACTACGTGATTAAAGTGGAAATGTCGAGATTGAAGTTGATATTTTGTGCTTTTTTCCCCACTGTGTGCCTATTTTTTTTGTCTGTACCCTAATAAGCTCAGATGGTGGGCTACAACTCACCTTTTCCCGGCGACTTTGATATCTGACAACCTCTTTTTTTTATTTCCGGCACTGTGCGATTTTGTGAACGTGAGCTTTCAAGTTTCTCTAACACGCTATGTCACTCGATCAACTTCCTTTTGTTGATTATACCACGGTTTATTTGAACAAATAGTATGTTTTTCCTTTGCCTCCACTTGGTATTCGCTGAAATTCTTATATTTTCCCCCGTGCTTTTCCCATTGTCTTTTCACAGAAGGCTGAGCTTAAGGGCGATTTATATTGATTTTTATATTCAAAGAGGCGTAATTCTGGGAGGAGTTGGGGGCGGGACAGAAGGCGCGTGCATGAGCGTTACTTTTCATGCTGACCGGGATTTATGTAGCGGAAGAACGCGGAAGTTGGAGTATGCACAGATTCCTGAATCTGGATTTTTCTGTGCGTAAGCACATTTTGGCTTTTGTGCTTATGTCATGTCATAGTCTGAATTCTACGCATGGCCTTATGCATGAGGCCCCTGGTGACTGTGTAGGCTATTTGAGTCCAGTGAAATCAGTTGGAGATGATTTGAGTTTTGTGACATGGCATGTTATCCTGCTGGAAGGAACCATCAGAAGATGAGTACACTGCAGTCAAAATGGGATGGACACGGTTAGCAACAATACTCAGGAAGGCTGTGGCATTTAAATGATACTCAATTAGTGTGCCAAGAAAATATCCCCCACACCATTACACCACCACCTTGAACTGCTCATACAAGACAAGATGGATCCATGCTTTCATGTTGACGTCAAAGTTTGACCCTACCATCCAAAGTGAGGCTCATCAGACCAAGCAACATTTGTCCAATCTTCTGTTGTCTAATTTTGGTGTGCCCATGTGAATTGTGCCCTCAGTTGCCTGTTCTTAGTTGACAGGAGTGGCACCCTGATGCTGTAGCCAACCTGCTTCAAGGCTCCACGTGAGAAGAGATGCTCTTCTGCACACCTCAGTTGTAATGAGTACTTATTTGAGTTACTGTTGCCTTTCTATCAGCTCGAACCGGTCTGGCTATTCTGACCTCTGACATCAACAAGGCATTTTCACCCAGAGATCTGCCACTTCCTGGCTGTTCTCCATTATTCGGACCATTCTCTATAAACCCTGGAGATGATTGTGTGTGAAAATCCCAGCAGATCAGCAGTTTCTGAAATACTCCGACTAGCCCGACTCACCTTTATTCTCCACTCTGATGCTTGGTTTGAACTTCAGCCGTTCGTCTTGACAATGTCTACGTGTGGAAATGCAGTGAGTTGCTTCCATTTGATTGGCTGATTAGATATTTGTGTTAACAAGCAGATGATCAGGTGTACCTAATAAAGTGGCCAGTGACTGTATATATGCGGTTAGCATGTTTCCATAATCCTTGTTTATTAATAAGTTGTTTCTTAAAATGTGTGGGCTTCAGTTACCTTGATGGAGGTCTACTAGCTGGTGGCCATCTCCTATAACAGAGAAAAGGTAAGGTAAAGATGGTAGGAGCCTTACCGAATTACTTAATCAGTTATCAGCATTTTTCCTTCTTTTCCCACATTATTATGACTGTCCCTGGGTGGGCAAGTTAAAAAATCCATTTTCGTCCTCCTACTCCCTCATGTTGCTCATTTGCTGTGGTTTACTTTGGAAGACATTTATTTATTTTGTTAGAAACAGAAGTCGATTTTCCATTCTGTGATGGCATCATATACAAGATGGCAGAAACCAGCCCCGAATGGGACGATGGCCATGCTTACCCATATCAGGCTTGGGGGTGGGGTGGGTGGTTAGTACCTGTGAGGAAACCCACACAGGCACAGCGGGAGTGTGCAGCCTGTCACAGGTGCAGGATTTGAACCAAGGCCCATAGTGCTAACCTGTGCCGCTCGAACACTTATACATTTAAAAAAAAAAAAAAACGGAAAAAAAGACAAAGACAAACAATGACATCACTCAGAAAACATCCTTATTTCACAAAGTTTATTTTAGTTATTTTTTTCCCCTCATAATTATCTTAAAGAATAGTCATAAATGTATAAATAACATCTTAACAGACTTCTACAGTGTTAAGCAACAGGTCCATGGGAGCAGACGTTTTTGCTGGCAAAGTGGACTGTCCTCCCATCCCCTTTGCATACACTACAGCACCCACTCAGTGCCCCCCACACCCCACCCCCACCACAGAGCCACACCCTTCTCTTGCACCCTTTCCTTCCATGTTTGACTGCAAACACATTGTGACGATTGGCATCCCCAGCTTCCTTCTTCTGCCCCATCCCTGCTGCAGACATCTTGCATAATTGACTTCCTTTTCCCCGCTAGAATGTGTCTGCAGCCAGCGTCCACTTGTGTTAATGTGTCAGTGCTGCTGGGATAGGCGGTGGTCCTCCTGGACCTCCGAATCGGGTTAGGCAGGCTTATGATGTCATGTTGTATACGTGTCTTTCATAAAGGCCGCTGTCACAAAGCAGTGCCTTGTTGTGTCAGCAGTAACGTCTCTTGAGGTTGGCATCAGCCGACTCGGAACAGAGACTGAAGGTGAAATCTGTCCCCAAACTTGAACCTTAAGTGCAGAGTTAAAAAAAATAAATAAATAAAAAAGTCTTTCTGTAGGAGGATGTGGCAATTTTTTAGGATTTACACACACACACACATATATATATATATATATATATACACATACATACACTCAGCAAAAAAAGAAACGTCCCTTTTTCAGGACTGTGTGTTTCAACAATGTTTTAAAAATCCAAATAACTTTACAGATCTTCATTGTAAATTGTTTAAACAATGTTTTCCATGCATGTTCAATTAACCATAATCAATTAATTAACATGCACCTGTGGAATGGTCATTAAGACCTTAACAGCTTACAGAAAGTAGGCATTTAAGGTCACAGTTCTAAAAACGCAGGACACTAAAGAGACTTGTCTACCGACTGTGAAAAACACCCAAAGAAAGATGCCCAGGGTCCCTGCTCAACTGCGTGAACGTGCATTAGGCATGCTGCAGGGAGGCATGAGGACTGCTGATGTGGCTAGGGCAATAAATTGCCATGTCCGCACTGTGAGACGCCTAAGACAGCACTACAGGGAGACAGGAAGGACAGCTGATCATCCTCGCAGTGGAAGACCACGTGTAACAACACCTGCACAGGATCGGTACATCCGAATATCACACCTGCGTGACAGGTACAGGATGGCCACAACAACTGCCCGAGTCACACCAGGAACACACAATCCCTCCATCAGTGCTCAGACTGTCCGCAATAGGCTGAGAGAGGCTGGACTGAGGGCTTGCAGGCCTGTTGTACGGCAGGTCCTTACCAGACATCACCAGCAACAACGCCGCCTATGGGCACAAACCCACCTTCGCTGGACCAGACAGGAGTGGTAAAAAGTGCGTGAGTTTCTGCATGACAGCAATGTCAGTGTTCTGCCATGGCCAGCGAAGAGCCCAGATCTCAATCCCATTGAGCACGTCTGGGACCTGTTGGATCGCAGGGTGAGGGCTAGGGCCATTCCCCCCAGAAATGTCCAGGAACTTGCAGGTGCCTTGGTGGAAGAGTGGGGTAACATCTCACAGCAAGAACTGACAAATCTGGTCCAGTCCATGAGGAGGAGATGCACTGCAGTACTTCAAGCAGCTGGTGGCCACACCAGATACTGACTGGTACTTTTGATTTTGAGCCTCCCTTCATTCAGGGACACATTGTGAAACATTTTCAGTTTATGTCTTATGGTGTTGACTCTTTTAGTGTTCATACAAATATTTACACATTAAGTCTACTGAAAGTAAAAACAGTTGAAAGTCAGGGGACGTTTCTTTTTTTGCTGAGTGTATATATTTTTTTTTTTTTTACATAATCTTTGGCGGAGTGGTGGATATGATACTAGGGATCTGCACTGGCAATCAGAAGGTTGCCGGTTCAAATCCTGTAAATGCCAAAAGGGACTCTGCTCTGTTGGGCCCTTGAGAAAGCCCCTTAACCTGCAATTGCAGAGCACTTTGAGTAGTGAGAAAAGCGCTCTATAAATGTAAAGAATAAATTATTAATTATTATTATTAAATATATACATTTTTTTTTGGTTCTTGATTTTGCCATATGCAATTTTTTGCATTAGGAATTTGTTAGCTTTCACATACCCCATGGGGTCAGAGCGCAGGGTCAGCCATCGTACAGCGCCTCTGGAGTAATTGAAGGTTCAAGGCCTTGCTCAAGGGCCCAGCAGAGTAGGATCTCTTTTGGCAGTGACAGCTTCTGCATTCCAGCAAAGACCCTTAGCCTCAGAGCCACCACTCCGCCTCAATAGCACCTTTCTCTACTGAATGCCTCTTTCTAGGCTGGTTAGTTGAGAGCACGCAGTCAGCCAGTGATGGAGATTGAGCCAGCACCCATACGGTTAACACTCCAAAAGTCGGTAAGCCTCTAATTTCCCCGACACGCAGCTAAACAAAATCAATTGTTCAAAGATGAAAGCGGCAGCCAAGTTTTGCTTCATGGTATTTTGACCATCATGGTCAAGAACCACTAAGAATGGCATCACACTTGCCTTATGTGGCGGCACACATTGTTAAGTGAGCCCTGTGGTACATTTAAGACTTGTGGCACAAAGCCCAGTTGGTCATTCAACCACTTGGTGGCTCTGCCTGCAGAAATTGGAGAGGGTGCCCCTCAGTTTAGACCTCACTCTGTCCATTTATGTACAGGATGCCGTGCCCTTGCATGGTGTTTGGTTTTCAGAGGTTTATTGAAATCACAGTGTGTCTTCATTAAGTTAACATTCTAACACCCGGTTTAATCCAGCTCAGGGTCACAGGCCAGAGACATCCTGGCAGCAACAGGCGTTGGCCCATCACAGAGTCCATGTTAGAAAAGCCAGTGAACCACACACACATATCATTGGGCATGTGGGAAAACCTGCCAACTCCACAAAAATAGAAACGAGGCACAAGAGCCTTCAGGCTAACCAGTGTGGATTAGTGCTGCCCAAGAGCATTTTCAAGCCTGACGTTCAGTTTTCATGCACGCCTGTGGCCGATAAGGGACAACAGGAGTTTGGAGTGTCAACAGACCCATCATCATCCAGTGTGCCACTGGAGTCCAGCAAAGGCTACTTGCTCCATTTGACCTTGTTGGGCACCCTGTACCATTTCTGAAATGCCAATGGACAACATGTCATTACAAAAAGAGAACACCTGAACCTAAGAAAAGCCAAATAATCTAAAAATGTATATCTATTTCATTAGTAATGCTTTGTCAAATGTGCCTTTTTATTAACTTCTCATTTCCAGTTATGAGCTGGGTACACCATTTAGACTATGAAATAAACGTGCGATTTGATGGCAGCCATTTTAATTTAATTTAACAGCGCTGTCCTGATCCACTGTTAACTGAGACAGCCTTTTGTCATGTGCTGTGGGGCCAAACGGTTAAGGCCATGTCCACATTACTACATTTTTAAAATGTTTAAACCATCTCTGTCTATGCTAGTGTTCTCACATCATTTATGAAACCATCTCTGTCCACGCTAAAACAAATGAAAATAAACCTGGCGCAGCTGTTCGCTTACACTGGGCATCCTTGATAGGATGGTAATAGTGCTGCTCAGAAGATTTTTCGCAGAATTGTGGCGACCGGTAAATTATTTTCCTTTTGCATATTGTATGCACTATTCAAAAATGTCCAAAACGCAATTTAGAAGCATACGGGTAAGTGACACAAGCAGTGCCATAGAAAGCAACTCTTCCATATCCAATATGTTGGAATGAGTTTTTTTTTTTTTTTTTTCTGTGAAGGGTGACCAATCATGGAGTGAGAAGTTTTAATGAACCTCATCCAATCAGGGAAGGGCTACATAATAAGCACAAACCAATCAGTGTGCACACTGCAGTGCTGAGCCAACTTTTCCAGAAGTCTCCAGCTCTGGATGGGCTTTTCAAAACTCTGTTTTTTGCCTTTCGTCCACACTGCCCCGGTGCTTTTAACCTTCGAAAACAGAGTCTGAAATCAAAAACCTTAGTAGTGTGAGGCTGTGGACTATTAACCGTGTGGCATTCTGCCCAATCTCGGACCCTGTAGGACCCGCAGCATGTCACGTGGCTTGACTGTGCTCAGACTTTTAAATAATACTTGCAATACATTGTACTTCAAAAGCATGTTGGCGTGGAGTTGACAAGAAAAGAGTGCAATAAGTTTTGGGGGCATTGGTAAGCCCCCAGTGCAGAAAGTCAGTCAGTCACTGTCCAACCTGCTATATCCTAACACAGGGTCACGGGGGACCTGCTGGAGCCAATCCCAGCCAGCACAGGGAGTAAGGGAGGAACAAACCCTGGGCAGGGTGCCAGCCCACTGCAGGACACACACACCAAGCACACACTTGGGACAATTTAGGATCGCCAATGCACCTAACCTGCATGTCTTTGGACTGTGGGAGGAAACCCACGCAGACACGAGGAGAACATGCAAACTCCACGCAGGGAGGACCTGGGAAATGAACCTGGGTCTCTTTACTGCGAGGCAGCAGTGCTACCACTGAGCCACCGTGCCGCCCAATGCAGAAAGTGAGAGATTGTTAAACAAAATAAAAGGATTTATGAGATCGCTGCAGTGGATGTCAGCCTTTGTTCTGCATGTCCAAAATTGCGGATTATGATACTGTGGCACCACTTAAAATGACCGTTTAAAAATAATAGTAGGCAGCGGAAAAATGTAAGTTATCAGTTGCAGTTATTAGCAAGTCGGGGCAGAGCACCGACTGGAAATGGAAGCCTGCTGTCTTACCCTTGGTGTTCTGCGCCGTGCCCTCAGAGCCTTCACCCTTCATCAAGACTCGCTTAATTGTCACTCCAAACCGCGAGTGAGCATTAAAAATCTGTAATTGTAATCATCATTTTCATATCAAAGGGTGAGCAACCACTTCCACTTTGCCCATCAACATTGGAAGCACTTTTTGCTTTTATCTGCGGGTAC
>JANRMT010062856.1:13383689-13394630 GCA_026402145.1 Polypterus bichir lapradei
TTTGCCCATCAACATTGGAAGCACTTTTTGCTTTTATCTGCGGGTACGACCCACAATTATTTGCCCTCAAGAGGCTGCATTGGGCACCCGCATTTTAAAATAACATTTTACATTTTCGCGACCGGTCCATCATACACCAAAGACCCGCACCACCGCAAAAAACAGGGGGCCGCCAAAAGCAGTCAGCAGTTCAAGTCAAACATGGATAGGATGCAGAGAAGCCAGCAGATGCCATCTCTCGCTCGACTCAAATCCAATATGAACCCCCAACCCCCCCCTCCCCCCCCCCCCCCCCTTTAAAGTGCCAGCCTTCACTGCACATCTGCTTCACTGGATCTCGCAGCAGCCATCAGCTTATTAAAATGGTTTTCGCTATGCAGAGGGGCAGAACAGGTCTGCTCATTGACATCTTTAAGAAAAGTTAAGTAAGAGTTTAAAAAACCCTGACGTACACAGTCTATTTAGGATAGCAGTAGAGATATTCAACAAACCTTAATCAGTAAAATATGTGCTTATTGTGGAAAATAATCAGTATTCAAGAAATAGATATATGAATATATTTTTTGCTACTTAACTCTTTTCTTCAAGAGTATCATCAATTCAGTAACCACACACTGTTGACCATCAAATGGAAAAAGGAAAAAAAAAATTGAATAAAAAGTGCACATGAAAGGACCAAGGGAACGCTTAGGTTAACTATTGCTGTTTTTTTTTTTTTTTTTTTTGGGGGACAGGAGTGCAGGACGCAGACAACTGACCTTCATTTGGGAGATCTGCTCACCACAAGACCGACACCAATGAGCCCACCCCCCCCCCCTTCACTCAGGCCTTCAGGTGACAGAACTTGGCGGGGTGGAGACGAGATGGTAAAGGGACTTGGAGCGGAAAGGTAAGAGGACGTTGTGAGGGGACAGTAACACACAGCAGGTCACTATATAGTCACACACACACACACACACTTGATGAAGGCTCAGCAGCCAAAACATTGCATCTCTAAACCTTCCTCATTTTTCAACATGAGAGTAACCTTTATCGATTTTTTTTTAGTTGATATCACAACACAAGCCTTGAACCTATCCTAGCAGCTGTGAGGATGAGGCAGGACCTAACCCTGGAGGGCACATCATTCGATTCCACGACACATTCTTGAGTTGCATCTTTATATGTCCTCATCATCCAATTATTTGTAAAGCTTTTTTTAATTGATTCTACCTGTGGACGTAACCCAGCACTACGCAAAAATAAACTGAATTGAATTTGGTCAACTTAGGGGGCTCCCTTAAACTAATCCTAAACCCAGATGGGTGATCTGGAACATGAAACTAATAACAAAATGAGGTTTTATTCCATAAGGGAAGGAAAAATTAAAATCAGGGAGCGATACAAAACAATTTTGGGATACTAAAGACGTAAAGCCTCTTAACCTACGTGTCTTAGTAGCCACCCTGACCACTCAACCCCCCCCCCATAAAATTTTGTTTCCCCAGTTACCTTCCAGTAAGGCTTTCACTTCTTCTTGTCCAGCTCAACCACCTAACCTATAGCTTGACCAAAATGGCCTCTTAACCTCTGGCCCCAGCTTCCTGCTTGTGACTAAGCCCAGAAAACAGGATCACTACAAGACACGTGACTAAGTAGTCATTACAATTCAATTCCGATAAATACCCCCCACCCCTCCGCCCACAACCCTAATCTTGACCATAGTATAAAATAAAGTGCAAGGTACTGTTAAAATGGGCCAATCATTTGAAAATAATTCAAGTGTTGAGAAGAACGCAAACGACTCACAGCGTGTGTAATGTGAACACCTCTAAACATCACTCAACGTGTGCAATTTGATTTGCCCCTCAGTGGAGCGGAGCTCTGGAGGTCTGCAGTTAGACTCCATTACCTTGATTAGGAGTTCTGTCTAGCGGCCCATGGTACTTCTGGGTCAGGGTAACCATACATAAGCCATGATGAGGCCCAGACAAGCTGTACTGGACGGGCCCAGTGCTCTGCGATGTAGCAGCTTTGGCTACTCTCAACACTTTAGAGTTGCCCACCGCTCTGCACAATTTAAATTTAGGGCTTTGTAAAACTGCACCCACTGGGACGCAGGGACTAACCCCAAATCGGATGGTGTTTCATGTCAATACACATTGAGTGAGCACAGGCTTAACACAATTTCAGTTCTGATTGATGTTAAGGTTGAAATTGAAACAAATCCCCTAAAAGGCATTTTCATTTATTCATACCAGCACGGCAAAAGGGCCATTTTATGGTTAAGTCCGTCGGTTTCAGTTGTGACCTGACATTTGCACGCCGACAAAATAGCACCGATTAAAACGCGCCGTCAAAATCACGAAAGTTTCATTAAATATAATTTACTAGTTTATTTATTTTAGAAGTCAGTATTATGAGACGTGGCATGCCATCAGCACGGCACGCAGATAGTCCTTAAGATCACGCCCTGCATATGTAGGAAGAATTGCAGCAAGGGCGTCCCACTCTCTTGGCCTCTCTCGCGATTTTGTCGGCGTGCATTTGTCGAAAACCAGTTAGCAGATTTGTCGGCGATCATTTGTCCGCCGCGGTTTTGTCGGGGCGCATATGTCTATCGCGCTTTTGTCCGTGAACCGGTTTCAGTTACGGTGCCTCGTTCATCGGATATTCTTGCCCTCTTACGAGCGCTGGACGACATCAAGTCTGGACGCAGGCACGAATTCTTTTGCTACATATTATATATACACATCTTATATATAAACGTCTACATGTGGAAGTGTGTGTGTGTCTTTCTGTCTGGCCCAGAGGTATAAGGCTACAGCATGAAGCTCAAAGAAAGCAAGTCTGTCGCCAAAGTGAAACTGCCTAGAAAAGAGAAACTCGCTTATCTGGTAATACACAAGCGAGGCGAGCACATCGGCAAAACAAAACCTCTGAGGAAAGAGAACCACACTTGGCCGCTGATAGACAACCAATGTGTTTGATTGATTGAAGTGCCAGAATCCATGGTTTCTAGGAGCCGGGGCTTTTTACAGCATGGGCTTACACAGCTAGTATATGTATATCCATTTCCAAACTTAATATATACACACAGACACAGGCCAAAAAAAGTATGCACACTTTAACAGTTGTCATCTGTGGACTTTTCTGGAGATTAATCGAATTATGGCAACGACGTACAGTATGATGTTATCTCTGAAGATGTCGTTACTCGCAATAATGCTAACATCAACACATAGCAGGCAGGACCCAGAAACAAAATGTCAGGGGTACGGTTATCTTTCAAGGAGCGCAATACCATTTTAAAATTTATGGTGTAAATTTGAGAATGTTGTTGAAATACAACAATGGAGACACGAGTTTGCAACAGAGCCACCAACATGGCTGACAATTGTACGTGTTTGTGATAAGTTTGAAGCCCTCCTACAGCAACAAGTCCTGCTTCCTCAGCTATGGTGTTAAAACAGTTTACACACTCGCCTCAAAAGTCTACCAAACAATATGCATGTGAGACAAGAGATGGCAACCATTTTGAGCACCTATTGTAAATGTTGAAGTCAAAAGTGACTTACATTCATTCCTCGATATCTGTATAAATTTAATATCAAATCTTTAATACAGGTTTTTCCTTTTTTGAAGTGTGTATACATTTTTGGCCCACTCTGTGTGTGTGTGTGTGTGTGTGTGTGTGTGTGTGTGTGTGTGAATTAAAGCTTATAAAGTGATACAAACCAGTGAAGTAAAAAAATAAAAAAATATGGCTAGCGGTAACCTCCAGGGTTCACGTCTTTCTTACAGCAAACTGCACAGGCAAACTATCTGAGGAGGTGATATGACAGACAAAAACAGCATCAGCACCTGCTGAGCATGACACAAGCTACAGAAGCCAATTACGTGATAGGAGGAAGCTGACTGATAGTTGTGGCATCCAATACACATCAAGAACATTCAGTGCTAATACTTGCAAACTACTGGGGCTGGAACATTGGAGAGACCGGAGAGCCTTCTTTTTCCTTGTATATATAAAAAGTAACCATGCACACATCTCCTAAACTCAAAGACTATATGTATTTGCATGCAATTGTGCCCACTTAACTGATGTTTCTCACCCTCCAGGGTTGGCTCCTGCTTTTCAGCCTGTGCTGTACAGATAAGTTGTGCCGGCTCAAAAACCTGTAATTAAATAATTAGATGAACAAACATACATCACACACTACATGTACAGAGACCCCAAGAATAAAAAGATGAGGAGGAGTTGACCAACACGTGCACTGGTGTCCTGATAGCCCTTAATACCCAGACCATAGCTCCTTCAGCGTTTACCTTCTTTTTACATAAAACAGCATGGAACATGAATCATCACCCACTCAGCGCTGCAACCTGACAAACACATAATCACATCAAGAGACACAACACCATCATTTCCCTTTAAAGGGCACAAAGGGAATGTGCCCAAGTTGTATGCCTCTCGCATTAATATAGAAAAATGCTGAGCAAACCAAATTGTGTAATATTCTCTCCTACTAAAAAACAGAAATGAGACCCACCTACCAAGGCTAACATTTAATTAAAGAGACAGGAAAAGCCTTTCTATTAAGGCGCAGAATGAATCTGCTCAACAGTGTTATTTGATAGTTTGGAATTTTTTTGCCACTTGTGTTTCCAGAGCTGCCAAAAAAAAAAAAAAAAAAAAAAAAAAAAAAAACACAAATATATCCCCCTGTTTTTTAAAAACAATTATTCTAGTAATAATACACTTGGTCTGTAGCCTTAATAATTAAATGCACCTACACTTTCCAATATAATGGCCCCTTTCTTCCCAGTAAATGCACCCACATTCGATGAAAGGCTTGGTTTTTTAAATGTTATGACACATCTGTACAAAAGTCACTTTAATTTCTGTCACCCCCCCCCCCAATACAGCAATTCAAAAGGTTTGTATTTCATTGCAATGAACATATTTCACAAAGGTTTGTTCCCACAGTTCAGAGATGTGCTGTCAAGTCAACTGGCACCACTAAAATCAGTCACACGTGGGATAGCATTCCCTGGATTGGACTGACATCCTGTCCAGGTCCTTGCTCCCAATATTTTCTGGAGACACGCCCTTTTCTGTAACCTGAAACAGAAGGGTACATGGACAGTGTTGACTATCCTTAATGTCATGGTTTATCCATCTTGCCACCATCAGCATCCTTGAGAACTCTTTCTATGTATAGGTATGTGACAAATTTAATCAAACATATGAATAAATAAGGGACACAAATTTCTATGTTCATATGTGCGGGACTAACCAATCACACCACACTACACCACTCTTAAGTGCAGAAAAGACTCAAGCAGATTACGATGTTGGTTAGCATGACTCGAAGAGATAATTAGTGGTACAACAGACAGGAGCTTCTACTCCCCTGATTGAGGTTTTACAATGAATAGAGCAAAGCTAATGTTGGTGTGGAAGTCAGACAGACTGGCATCTTCACCTTTTAGCAGTTGTGAATGAAAGTGGTACTAGCAAAACCACCGAGGCCAGAACCTTGATCCTGGGAACGCCGGAGGTCTAGGACTGTGGATTGTGAAGTCTGTGCATTGAATTAGGATGAAAGGTGAAATGGCAAGTAATTCAAATGTCACTCTTAAGGTGGAAACCACATTCTTCAATGAGAAAAGTCCAACGGGAATTTCGGAGAGGGTACAAGTTAAGGATGCAAGGGGGTAAAGAACACAACAAATCATTTAGTGAGTACTATGAAAGAAGTCCTACGGTCAGCACAGTGGTCCATCATCTTGTGTGTAACACCCACTAAAGCAAGTGTCCAGACCCAAATGCTTTAGTGGCTCTGGTTTTTGATATCGTAAGAAGTGCACTTTTCTGTCATCATTTTGGTCCACTAGTTCTCAAAAAGGTGGCAAAAAAATAAAATACTAGTCTGAATTAATTCTGTGATGAAGAATTTCCATGCTAGTGGCACCATATGGCATGAGTCATTAATGAATAGTTTGAAGGGCAGGATGACGACATAAACCCTATAGTTCAATAGTCATCCCAGTGGTCACCACATCTTAACTGCCTTATGAGATATTTCACCAACGTCAATACAAAACCAAATCAGGACACAGTAAATTTTGCAGAAGTGACAGAAAGTTTTTCCATCACACAGAGAACCACAGACACATGGGAGTAAATTACCAAGCAGTGTTTGGAAAATAGAACTTTATGGATCTCCAAAATATGATGTTAAGTCTGGAAAAATTACATGAATAGGATTTGTGTGCTTTGGGGGTGAACTGCTTATTCTCAAAGTTTTTCTCATGTTCTAAAGTTTTGTGCCTCATCCTTCCCCTACAGGCCTACACAACTGACAGCATCTAGAAGCACAATGAAGCTCTTCTGATGGCTAGGAGGGCAATTTAAGGGGGTTCCTTAATTTTGTATGTTAATTTTTAATATTGCAAAAATGATTGTTTATAATGGAAAAAAAGCCACACTTTGCTAAATTGAACAAGAAGGAACCAAATGAACATGGCCAATGCATCACTCATTTGTTTTAGTTGTGTATATTTGTGCATATTTAGATGAAAGATTGTTGCCTAATACTACAGATAATGAAAAAAATGTTATTTTTATTGTGCAGTTTTGAGACAGGACACATAAAATAATGTAGTTCATAGCTGCCTCCAATCGGCTATCAGCACAATTTAGTTATCAAGCGTGACAGGGCACCGATTCATTAAATTAAACGTTACAGTGAAGGGACATTAACACAGGGAATTACTTCTGGAATTAGGAAACATAAAAAATAACTGTTGCTGATGTATGTTAATTCTAGGAAAATGTAATTATTTCCAGTTTCATTTTATTTACCTCTGTGAAACTGGCTGAGATGGAACAGTTTGGAATCTGTTAATACAAACAAACAATCAAGTCCAATGGATAGCCAAGCAATCATTCATTTGATTGGTAGTGATAACAGAATCCCGGCAAGGCCATCACCATTCTGAACTTATCTGCATTTCCTTACTTTGAGTTCCCATTGATTAATAACTGGGCATTACGTTATATTCAGACTACTCTCATATATCAAATTATTCAGCAGGATTGCATCAAGAAGTGCTACTGAGACTCCTTCAGACCTCCTGCAATATGCCTTTATAATGCCTCATTGGGACTGCTCTCTTATTGGCAAAACCAGACATTTTATTCTAAATCTGGGGTGTCCAGCTCCAGTTCTGTTGGGCTGCAGGTTTTCATTGCCATTTTTGTTGCCAATTAACTTGTTTTGCCTTAGTTTTAATTGATGTGACTCAGACCCCCTAGTTTTTTCTTTTTCCTTAAATGAGCAGCCAAACAATAATGAGACACAAAACAAGCCGCCACATAACGAGCTAACCTGAAAATAAGAAAGGTGAAGATCTTGGTCATGTTGGTCTGCTCAGGTCACCAAAACATCTTGACAGTGGTCTTAGAAAAAACAGAAAATCAACAGTCTGCTGTGGCAGAATGAGAGAAGCAAAAAGCCATGATGTTCAATGACGGCTTTAATGAACAGCAAGAATTGGCTTCTCATTAAGAAACTGGTTGGAGTGAAGTTAGCTGGAGTTTAATGTTCCAATTTAGCTGGTCATCTGTTGAATCGTTTCACATCTGATTTCTGTTTGGCTGCCATTTAAACGAAGAAACGAATCAATTCAGAGGCCTGAATCCTTAAAAACAGGGCTATTAAAATGAAGGGAAAAGGAGTTAATTAGCAGTGAAAACTGGTCGCTGATTAGGAAAAGGTTAGAATGAAAACCTGCAGCCACTGAGTTGGACTCCCCTGTTCCAATGTTCCCTCTAAGGAGTAGCATATAGTGAGCAAAAAAACATTGTTCATGAGCGACATTTTGTTTAAGCCAAAAATTTATGAGCACCAATTTTCACGATAAGTACGAGCGACGCCGTCGGAATGAGCGATCGTGCAGGAAGTATGAGCGACGCTCTGAATTCGTGTGAGCGATCGCTCACGCGCTCAGCTTAGAGGGAACATTGCCCTGTTCTATATTTCTGTAATTATTCTTTAGGGGAAAAGGGAGGTTGTTTCTGTTGTTGTTGGTTGTTCTAATATTTGTACAATTTTTGTTTGTTCTATTTCTTCTACATTTTTGAGCTTCTGTAAAAGCTAAATTTCTCCTTGGGACAAATAAAATACTATCGAATAGCTAACTGCATAAATGTAGCTCTTATTTAGGCGTTCATGACTGAAACATTTAATTTGTAACTATTATTTATGAAGGGAAAATGAAGACCAGAGAGTTTTCTTTGAAATTCGTGGATGAAGTTATCAAAAAAAAATTAAGACTAATAGAAGGATTAAACAATATTAACTGGCAAATCAAAAGAAGAAACTGCATCATCAAAGCTGCCCAATTAAACATGGTGAACAAACACAGAAATAAGGAAAGTCACTGTGAGGCCAACAATTAGTTAAATACAGCTACAGAGTTTAGGGGCACAGAGTAACATAAATTTTGGGCATTCAGTAGTCAGCAGGACAATACAAAAGTATACAGCCAAAGCTCCATTATAAAGGCTCAAGAAAAGTGAGAGGATGTCCTGGAGTGACCGAATCACGATCCTAAACTCAACTCTCCTTTATAATCCAGAGCTGTTTGCTGCCTTACACTCTGTGCTGTTGGGACAGGCTCTGGCTACTTGCAATACTGAATTGGATAACTCAGTTTTGAGGATGTTAAGTACGTATGCCAAGGAGAATGGGTGAAAACAGCATCCATCGTTGATGGGTCTGACTAAAAATGCATGTAACAAGTTTAATTTTTTTTACTTTTTGTAAATATTTAAAAGCAAATTTAACAACAAATTGTATTCAAAGACTGCATGCCTAAAATAAAGCATCTTGTCAAATCATGAAAATATGTTTAATTCAGAAATCTTACAAATGCTTTGATTACTACATAAAGAGATAACCAAACTACAAGTTCAAGCAGTTTAGAACTTGATAATCACTTCCATTTGCACATTCCATTTGCATCACTTACTCCATAACAGATGACAGTGATGGAAGCTAGACCTGAATAAACCATGTATGCCATACCCGTCCACAGTCATACTCACCCACAATGTGCCAACACAAATTTCCCATCACCCTGACAGCATGTCTTTGGACTGTGTGAGGAAACCAAAAACCTGGGCCAGACCCACAAGAATGTGGGGAGAACATACACATTCTAAACCAACATCAACTCAACCAAGAAGTCTGTTTTATAAAGCCAGCTGTGCTCCTTCATTTAAATTGGAATTTGCTTAAATGTAATTGCAGCCTCAGCCTAAAAAGAAAAATGCTCCAAAATATTAAAATTCTGCATAGATAACACTGTCAGATTTTCATGGTCAGAAAACAATGGGATTTTAATTTAATATGCATTTATAGAAATGGAAAAAATGAACCCAACAGTGAAGGCAGGACATATGACATATATAAACAGTTTCAGTTATTCTTTGTAGAAGTGAATTTTGCATTATTTCTTTAAAAAAAAAAAAAAAAAAAAAATCAGCCTACTAAATTAAATAAAGGTGAAAATTAGAGGCCATAACATAGGATATTAAAATAGTGCAGAAGATCCATTTAGTGGTCAAATGAAACTCTAAAAACACAGGCATAAAACTTGCAGCCACTGGGAGCAGCTCCACTCTACAGGTAACCTCACGCAGTGCAGACTAGAGCCGTTCAGAAGAGTTGGATGGAAAATCCCAACATGAGTGGAAAGAAAACACACAGTAATTTGATTCCCCAAAGGTTGCCAGGTTATGTCTTAAAGGTGGGAGATTAACATATGTTGAAGTCATACCAGATTAATAATTGCTTCTGAATCTCTTTTTGGTCCAAATTATTATAATGATTTGTCAGTTCATAATTTTAAAAGGTGTATCCATACAGCTGTGAGTGCATTCATTTGTGTACATTCCTGAAAATGCTACAGTTACACAAGAAAAATGCAATTTGTATAGAAGCCTTTTTTTAACCCTAAAGTACCCAATACATTATTAAACTAATAGCAAAGGAAAAAACAAAACAAACTGGTGCAGTAAAGGCAACAGGACCAGATCAATTGCGTTTCATAATTGGAGAAAGTCAGCAATGCAAGAAGGCAAGTTGTTATATATAATAACACATCTATTCTTCAGAACTTCATTCAATAATCGCTGTCAAAAGTTTAATGTGGTTATAAATACCAAAAAAAAAAAAAAAAAACCAACACCGAGAGGTAAATCGGTTTCCTAAAATACACTGCCAAGTGTAAAACAAAGCCTGACACTGAGCAAACTTCTTTTTGAGACATTAAAAGGTTCAAGTTCTTTTTCGCAAAGATGATAATGTGGTGGCTTGTTTAGGAATACAAGCATTATTCATGTGCAAAAAAAAAAAAAAAAATTACATAAAAACCCCCAAAAAAAAAAAAAAACTTTTTTTTTTTTTTTTTAAATTGTTGTAACAAGTCAGTCTCTGGGTTGCATAGTCCATATCGACAGTGTTAAATAAACAAGCTAAACCGAGTAAACAAATGTCAGATTAACAGACAACACTGTTTTGGTAAAATCATTCACTGTTTGGAAATATCTGAGCCATCATATATATATATAATGCCAGCATTTCACATTTTGCTTTTGTATGGTTCACTACATACAGTTGCTGGACTTTGAGCTTAAGGGGTCACACCATTAAATTTTTCATTCCATGAAATTTTTCTGAAGATTTCTCTATACACACTTTTATATGTATATTTAACTTATTATATCAAATACATGTAATATGTACTTTTATACTTTAATATAATAATAACAATATGTAGTATGCAACTACATGCACACATACACAGACATAGATAAAGTGTTCATGTAGTGTGTATATGTATGTGTGTGATATAGATATCTATCTATAAATAACACACTATATATAT
>JANRMT010062856.1:13395030-13426286 GCA_026402145.1 Polypterus bichir lapradei
TATATATATATATATATATATATCTGTTTTTTCACTAAAATAATGCACTTTACATTTCAGAGGGAGCTCTCCGCAGTGGCAGAACAATCAAACTGTCCTGTGTGCCTATAGAACAAAAGAAGAATCTCTAAAACACTGATTTTTTTTTTTTTTTTGATTTATGGACAAATAGAACTACAGACCAAGGTTTGCAAGGGTAAAAATGCTCCAGTCTATATATTATTAATCTGTGCTACCTTCCCAGTCTCAAAGACATAAAATTAAATTACAAAGTATATGCTGGTGAAATGTTGACACAAAATGAGAAAACAGTATTTTCTTTTTTTTTCTCCCTTTTCTTTCAAGACATTTCACTTGATGCGTGGGGACTTGAAGCGATGCCCAGTCTTTCCTTATAACCACCAAAAGTGGAGGACAGGTTCAAGCTAACAAATTAAATTGAACAAAATTAAGACTTTTGTTTTGGAAAACATTTTGCTGCAAAATGCATCCTCGTTTATGATACAGTCCTGTTATCCATTGGTCCATGCTGCCGTAATTCCTTGGGTCAATCTCAGTTCACCGTTACTGACCCGTCTCTGGGACAAGATGTTAAAAACTACCTGATCCTGGTCTCTAGACGTAATTAAAAAAAAAAAAACAAAAAAAAAACAAAAAAAACATAAATAAATAAAAATAAAAAGGAAGTTGGCGGCGCGGGGCGAGTTAGGGGTGTAGAAAGTTTAGCAGCGGAATTAATACAAGTAGTAATGGGAAGACGAGACTGATGCAGGGGATCGGAAAGGCGTGCAGGGGCTAGGAGCACGTCTGGATTATGATGCATTGCTGCTCAGATCAGAGCAATTGAAGAGCTCTTGCTTAAGAAATAACATTAAGATAGTTTTTGATATTATCATTATGTTTAGGAGATATAATAACAAAGTCTTTTGAGGTTTTCATTGCAGCCGCATGATTCAAGAGTCTCAGCTCATGTTATAGTTATTTTTTTTGTCCCATTTAGTTCAATATTTAAATATTTTATTATTTTATCTACTTTTGCTGTGCTGAGTCCCAACCTCCAGCATCATATAATGGGGTTGAATGCTCTCCACAGTGGGTCCATCTGAGTTGGGGGTGGACAGTTAGGAAGAGAACCTCAAAGACGGGTTTGAGCCTCAGGAACATAGATCTCAATACTGTCAGCACTCTCGGTTGCCGAGTTCTGTCTCACTGAGGCTGCCCGCTTAGCTGCCATGAGCCGCTTACGTGCTTCCTGCCGTTGTTTGTCTGCCGAAGAATCATTCTTCTCCCGGCTAGCTGCTGGCTTCGGTTTGGAGGGCTTCTTTGGCACAGGGGGAGGTTGCTTCTTCTCTTCCTATCATCAGAAGACACACAAAAAAGAATATGGATGGGAAAATATGGAAGAATTGGGGGGAAACAAAACAAAACAAAAAAAAAAAAACAGTGAATTAATATATAAAGATTCTACAGGGTGTATATAAAGAAAAGACCAAATGACAAAACATTTACTGTCAAACTTGAGTATGAAATAGATAAAATATTCTTGTATGACAGTATATTTAAAGTGTTAACAGTAAGTGTGTCTATCTTTAAAACAAACAGATTCAGGCAGAAGGATGTGTTCATAGATCATATAACAGGCTAACCCATGCCACCGATCATTGTCATTTTTAATAAAGAGAACTTCCTGAAAGCAGACCTTAGCAGTGTGGAGATTATCTTCCACAGGCCAAGTGCAATACTTTGTTGTTGACTATTGTCACACATATGCGCAAGAGAGGCAGTCGATGGGCTTAACTAAAGAGAATGATCAGCATTAATGCCGCCTCTTCCTCTGCAGACCCTCAGATGAAGAGTCCTCCCGATACCCTCACTCCAGCCTCTAGTATTGAAGTTACTTCTGACCCCGGACATGACCTCACTGCCATTTCCTACCCTAAACGCCATCCCTCTATAAAGCTGACATACTGCCTATACAATTCAGTTCAGCTGCGGACTCATCACAATGTTTTTTTTTATCTTGCCTTATCATTCAAGTATATGGGATGGCGACTGCTAGTGCTGGGCGGTATGACCAAAATTCTTTATCACGGTATTTTTCAAAATTATACTGGTTTCACGGTATCAGACGGTATTTTTTTCCCCCATGCATGAGTGGATGTTAACCACATTTTCCACTGCAATTACTGCAGAACACTGGCTAAGAATAACCTATTCCACTGTCATGAACATTGTACAAAAAAACATTTTAATGTGCACACAAGTATTAATACAGGTTTGCATGGCCCCATAAAGTGATAGGTTTTCAAGGGGGTGGCACTAATGAAGAGAAGGAATCACATTGCACGACAGTTGCAGTCAAAATATAGAACCTTTTTATTGAACAAATTTTGCAAACAACTTAAGCTAAAATTTTGACAACATATTTTCAACCATCCAAAGAGGCATTTAGACTCTAAAGTAAAATATTCAGAGGTGCTTGTCAAAAGTTGTGTTGCACTGAACATGTCTTAGAAAAGGCATAAATAGTGAATATTTTTTAAACCAACTAAACTTTCTGTTAATGTTAACAATTTCTGTCCACTGACACATTAAAAGTGACTTTTTAAACAACTTTACCATCATTAAACTGCATAATATTTAAACTAATAAATAATAACAATAAAATAAATAATAGTGCAACTTCCAGTAATAATACCATTACTTCAAGCCCAGGTGGATAACACAGTATTCACCAAATTAAAATAAAATAAAACAAGTGCAACTTGGGAAGAAATCTTTACCAACTGTACCATCATTAAGGCAAATTGCATTAATATGGACCTTGCTTCAAGCTAAGCTATATACATAAATAATAAAACTGCAACTTGCATTTATAATGCTATTTGTGGTATAGCCCTACGGAAGCGTATTAGGGCCACAGTGAAGAAAAAAAACAAACAAAAAAAAAAAACACTATGTCGAGAAGGTAGACTTTATTCTCGACATTTTAACTTTAATCTTCATGCTTATGTCGAGATTAAAGTCAACATTTCCACTTTATTCTCAGTTTATTTTGTCATTAAAGTAGAATGTCATAAACTAAACTTCATCCTAAAATCAATGTTTAATTTACTAGATTTTCTCAAACCCCATCATAAGTTAATGTAGCACATTAAATGCTTTGTGTTAAGTGTTCCCCGACCCAGTTGTTAATCACTATGCGCTTCATAAACTGACTTCCTCCGCACTAAGAGGAGACGCAGGCAGGGATCGCCGCACAGAATATATTCACTTCATGATATTCCTGCTCTCTGAAAACTTAGAATGCTAAGATAAATACTTAATATCATTTTTATGATGAAAAGCGGGTATTAAACATGCACGGTAGTTAAGCGATAGTGCTGCTCCCTCGCAGTAAGGGGTCCCCAGGTGTGCG
Organism: Polypterus bichir lapradei; assembly: GCA_026402145.1. Classification (NCBI taxonomy): domain Eukaryota; kingdom Metazoa; phylum Chordata; class Cladistia; order Polypteriformes; family Polypteridae; genus Polypterus; species Polypterus bichir. The sequence continues at coordinate 13,398,449 of JANRMT010062856.1, forward strand.
TTCAGTGTAGAGAACTTTATGGCAGGTGTGACAAGGCTTCAAAAAACTGGATATATGAATGGGTATTGCACAGGTTTAACTTAAATGTTGGGTTCGTGATCTGGTGGTCGGAGACATGAACACGGAAATCAATGGATATTCTTCTGAGCGAACTTTCTTTATTGCATGTGTGCGGTCTCTATCCGATGTACCAAACCCCCAGTTCCTATCCATCCTTTTTCTCTTTCTCCACATAACCAATCACCACACGATAAACGTCTTTGTGAAATTAAAACTAGCTATAAACTTAGACTATGGAGTGTTCAGAACTTGAAAAAAAAATCTTTGTTATGCATGTTTAAATATGCCATACATTCAGGATTGCGCCCATCCCAGCAAGCATTGTGTGCGAGGCAGGAGAAAATCCTGAATGAGGCGTAAGCACATCGCAGGGTGAATACGAGCAACACATACACTAGCAGGGTTAATATAGCATAACAAAACCCCACCGCCTACATGACTTTGAACGGAAACTGAAGCACGCCGAGTAAACCCACCAGAAAAACATACAAATCCAAGGCAGGGAACACCTGGGACCCTCTTGTTGCGAGTCAGTAGTGCAACCTCCACGCCATCATGCCCCCCATGTTTAATGCAGTTGATTTCAGTTAATTGAACCACCAGTTAATTGGACCATCCGCTTATTCGGACCGAATCCTAAAGAACCAAAACAGATCATATTACATAAGCCTAATATTGTTCGCTTATTTGGACCAAAATTCTGTTTAATCGGACCAAAAAACGTGACAGAGAATAAGAAAAAGAAGCCACAAGTCGCCCGCAGAAAGCGGATGTAAAGCAGGTCAGCGACATCGGGAGGATCCCTGGGCTCCCCAGGAGAATTTATGCTTTTATGAAAGGTCAGGAAGTCGGAAAATTTGTACCAAGTGCAAACCAGTGGGGGTGAACATGCCTGCCCTTTCTTTCCTAAAATGGATCGCCCAGTAGCCGGCGACATGAAGTCGAGCATAAACAAGTGCAGTGCGTCAACAGAATGCATCAGATCACACTAGACAAGTTCTTCAAACGTTGACTGGAATTTGGTAATGTAACCTTTTTTATTGTGCTTCACATGCCGAGTGTCGTGTAGATCGTTTCGAAGAATTTGTAGATTTCTTTTTCAATAAACAAAGTTGTAAGCAACCGTACATGTACGTAGTTCTTGTTTGTACGTTCACCATATGCGCGTGCAGCACAATAAAAGTCATAAATGACATTTTACTATGTTACTTATAGTACGTCCCGTCTTGGTTGCACAAGTATAGGGCATGTTCGTGTAATCGGACCAGCCTGTTATTAGGACCAAAATGATCGCGTCCCGATGTGGTCCGATTAACAGGAATCGACTGTACATGCTTTAATGCATTTCATCATGAAAATTATATCAATTATTTATATCTTAGCATTCTAAATGTTCAGGGAGCAGGAATATCATGAAATTAATGTATTGTGTGTGGCGAGCGCTGCCTGCGCCTCCTCTTAGTGCAAGAGGAAGTCCGTTTAAGAGGCACATAGTGATTAACATGGCTCGGGGAACACTTAACACAAAGCATTTAATGTGCAACATAACTTATGACAGGGTTTGAGAAAATCTAGTAAATTAAATATTCATTTGAAGCTGAAGTTTAGTTTATGATGTTTTACTTGACAAATTACGAGAATAAAGTCAGCATGTCGACTTTATTCTCCTCATAAGCGTTGAGATTAAAGTGGAGAATAAAGTCAACTTGTCATCACAGTACCCAGCTACATTACACAGTATTGAAAAAAAAAAACCAAAACAAGTACAACTTGGCTTGCAGTATTATCCAGTAGTATAGAAACAGTATTCACACATTTGAACATAATGGTCCACATCCGACCTTTTAAAACCAAAGTATCTCCAGACAACAGACATGGCTCCTTTATTTGGCAAAAGTTCTTCTGTGTCATCATGTTCAACTTTATTGTCTGCTACAGCTTCAGTTTCTGAATGTTCTCCATCCATTTTCACCCCTCAATACCTCCACTAAAGCATGTACTCCGTTGCATGCGTGATTAGCGGTGTAGCAGTGAAAAAGGTCCCCCCTTTAAAAGTTTCCCGCTGTGCCACATTCTGAATGTTGTTTAGGCTATTTAAACCGGTGTTGCGGTATAAGAAAAATCCATATCATAACAAAAATAAAAAATGGTTTTTGGTATGAACCAGTATACCGCCCAGCACTAGCGACTGCAAAACTTTTGCGTGGTTTTGTCCCTTTCTTATGCTATTTAGCAGACAACCATGCTGATAGCAAAGAGCAGACAGGACATGAAACCTGTGGTGCAGCGATGCTTCCCATGTCAAACCCCATGCAAATTAGAAGATGGTAATGCTATAAATCAGAGGTGTCAAATTCAATGCCAGCAGGCCAAATCCAGCCCTCAGATTTTCATGCTACATATAGCCCATAATCATTTCAAAGACACTCTTAACATTTCATATATAGAGTGTATCTATATATAATTTGCATATCCGGTGTTCTCTCACACTTAGTTGTGCAGGACAGCACACCACAGTTACTAACCTATAGTCTGAATGGAAATGTCTGCTCAGAATGACCCAACAAGAAAAAATGAAAAGATGACATGCCACACTGCTGTAAAGAACTTGAGGTTTTTAGCGTTATACCAAAGATGAGCCACCATCTCCTTCATGAGACTATCACGCTGCTCACTTAGTAAAGCAGCATAGGTATCCAGGTTGGCAACCCTTCCACGGCTTGCCCGACTGCTGCTGCTGCTACTGACCCACACGACTGTCTTCCAACCACATACAATTATATTTGCATTTCCATTCCTGTTAAACGTGATCCCTATCGATTTCGAATGAACTCCATCTGTTTGCTACATCATTATTGATTTCCCCCATTTTTTTGATGTGGTTAAGTGCCACTTGATTGTGACACGTTAATGACAGCCACTCTCATTTTCCTAAACAATTTTTTCATTCAATGCTGATTCTGGTCCCATTGCTTTTGGACACAGAAGTCACTTTTAAGTCACTTTCCTAACCTGTTGCCATGTGCAAGAGAAGTAAAGCAGATAAAGAGGGAAGAAATGAGACAGAACATATGATTGTGATGAGCGGAGGTACCTTTTGTTTGAAAAGAAAATGTGCTAGTAGTTTTTTTGTTCATGTATTCCAACCCACTTTGAGAATAAAAACTTACTTTTGGCCCACAGTAAAACTGAGTTTGACACCCTTGCTGTAAACCAAGGAGTTTGTTCGCTCTGATCTCACTCATACTTGATTATTTCAAGGTTTAGTGAGCAGGGAAGGCCACTGCTTTAGAATTCAGTATCCTGGTCCTGTTACACTTCTGTCATGAAGGGATGCTCCTGAGCAGCAAAGATTCAGACCAGAAAGTGCCATGGATAATATAGATCACATCGTTACATCCTCAATATCTATCTGCACTGTTGGAATGCATCAATATTGAGCCCTGGATCTGTGATGTTTTAACATATCCTTGTCCACAGATCTGCATGAATCAACACAAATCAGACCAATCAATCAACATTTTACCAGACCTCCGGTCTCCATTTTCTGTGATCCTTAGCCCACTGAAACTATAACTTCTCATTCATTTTACTGATGAGTGAAAGTCAGTCGAGTTCAGCTACCAAGGTAAAATATAGCGTTTTTCTTTTTTTTGTTTTGGTACCACTATTACTGTTCAAATTAACCACTCTTGTCGGTCAGCTGGTTGTTTTTCTAGCGAAGGCCTATACACAATAGACCTGTTCACATTCCATGTGTTAACATGAACACACAATACCAGCATAACATGACTAATCTGGATAAAGCAGAAACTGGTTTTCTTAAAAATCCACATTTACATAGAATGGTACATGCCTGGAGTTCTAACTTTTCCAAACATGACAATGTCATTATACTGTGCAAAAAAAAAAAAAAAACCCAAAAAAAACAAACCTTAAATATCATCACTGGACAACATGAATCCATAAACATGCATGAAGCCCATGATTAATTATCTTGTGTTCTATAAATAGATTTAGCCTTTCTTGTGCAACGAAGTAAATAACATCCATTCCATTTTTACATCCTTGACCAACCTGAGTCACTGTTGGTTCATGTTATGAACAATGGCCACCGTGTCACTTATCACACTGTTTTCAACATTATCTGTAGCAAACGGCTGGATTTAAACTAAACTGACACTTTATTAATGTTACTGGGTTCTGCTTTGTCATTTAACTGAGCCATGTAAAAGAGCGATCATACTGCTGCGTGTGCTTCTTGACTTACACCAGGGATCGGAAACATCGGTCCTGGAGGGCCCCAGTGGCCGCAGGTTTCCGCTCCAACCCAATTGCTTAATTAGAAAAGATTGCCAATCTCAGACCAGATTTAATTTTATATCTTGTTAGTCTGCAATGTTAGATTCCTATATTGTAGATTTTTTCCTTTCCAATGGAATCATCCAAATGGTTTGAAGCCTAAAACTGATCATTTTTAGTGTCTCACATTTTTCTATTAAATGTTTTATTAGACCAAATAGTTACATGATGAACACACACAGGTGTAAATGGGAACAAGTTAGATGGAGAACTGCTGGCTCCTTTGTTATTTGCATCATATTGCTAATAAGGAGCCATTAAAAACACTGAATGTGGCTGTTTAAGACTGAAATAAGCAATTGAGGGTGGAGAACCTTAACAAGCAAGACCACTAAAATGAGGCAAAAATGTCACTTAAGCAGTAAGTGCTTCATCAGCAATAACTGACCTCTCGTTAAGGAACTGGGTTGCAACAAAAATCTGCAGCCACTGTGGTCCTCCAGGACGGCCGTTACCTACCCCTGCCTTACACCCAGTGCTGCTTGGACAATAGCAATGGAGGAATTTTTCCGTCAATAAATTAAATACTGCATTACGTTACTTGTTACATTAAAAGGCAATTGGACTATGAAACGCATGTTAATTTTAACATGTTACTGCCCCAACACTGCTCCTGAAATTGTGCACTGTACCTTCAGCTCATCAACACACATCTTTATGATTTATGAAATACTGAGACATATTATTTCAACCTGGTGAAGGAATAATGCAATTGCTCAAGCATTTGCTCAGGAAATTTATCTTGTGGACACTTCTACCTGTGGTTGTTCCGAAGCTAACACATGCACAAATGAACAGAGTGCAACGCACATGCACAGACTACAAACTCCTTAACTCTAACCTGGTTTAGGGGTAACAAGGCCAAATAACTAGATTACTCATGGAGAAATCTGTGTGTGTGTTATCCAAGTGTTATATCCTCAGAGAGCAATAACCTGGTTTCTCTAACCGGAATAAGGGTCTATGTGGCATTTTATAAAATCTAGGTTTCTGTGAATAATGGGGTTATTAAAGCACATGTAATCACACTAATCATCATGTAAATGGGGTTACTGTTCCTAAAATATTCAACTGGCACATTAGGCAGCTTTTTCTAGGTTATATTTAACATCACTATAACAGAATTGTCTAATATGTTTAACTGAAATCAGAATGTCATTGGCTGGAGTATATCCTGGCAGCACGAGCTGCAGGGCATGACTTGATTCAGGACAAGTCACCAGTTGATCGCAGGCCCACTTATGTACATACCCACACTGGAATTTACACAGGGCCAATTCAGAGTCACCAATTTACCTAACCTGTGTTGTTTGACTGCAGAATGAAAACTGGTAGACCCAGAGGAAACCCCACATAGACACAAAGGGGACTTCCAGATTCTACTTGGAAAATGAATGACCTGATGCAAGATTCAAATGCAGGCTGCTGGCCTGTGAAGCAACAGCACTAACCACTGAGCTACCATTCTACTTTTGTTTTACTCTTACCATGTTTAAACAGTACAGCCTGCACATGTGATGCTGTTGCTTTTTAAATTGTGTGACTATCAACTTAGTAAACTGGCCAATCAGTGTACAGCAAGCCTTTGAGAGACACCAGTTTATCACAAAGGCATAATAATAAAGAACAGTTTCTAAATTGTGACCGATGAGGGCACCAACACTTTTCCAGTATCAGTGATGAGGTTACACAAGTGGACACCCATATACCCTGAAATTTGTTGTCCAAGTAGAAAATACAATGCTGTTAAATTATGACCAGATTCATTGAGCATTCAGATGACAAAATCTCTGACTTCACTGCACACATGTTGAGTATACATAGCTCTGTTGAAAAGGCTCCCATTTGTATAGAATGTTTAGTCTCGAGTCATCCTCCTGAATCGCAACCACGTTCTGTGTGCTCAAATACACAGATGCACTGATATACAAGGCACTATATCTTGGGGACAGTTCCTCACCTTTTGCAAATATTGTATAATTTAATATGTACAGTAATCTCTTTTTTCTGCATTTTTTGGAAATTACTTTTAGGAGGTATAATCACCCAATAATACGTGTTGTTACATATAATAAAGGTTTTTTATGGAGATAATCCATTGAGCTCGGCATACATATACATTCATGTCCTTGTACTATTTCACCAATAGCATCAGTTTCAATGTTTCAAGATGGTGGTCTTCAGGGTACTACTGTCAACTGTGTGGCTTTTATTTTTCACTATCTACAAGTTATGTTTGGTTCTCGTTTTTATTTATCCTAAGCAGCACTCTACTTGTATGGGTCATGTGGATTCCATTCACAAACCTCTTTAATCCAACTTATGGGGTCATAAGGGCTGGAGCCTATCTGCAAGTCCATCATAGTGCCCACTCATGCACACACAAACTGACACTTGGGTGTCAAATTAGAATCACTATATTTTTTGTACATAATTCACATAGTATATCCTTGAAAAGGCAATGTATTGCAGTTATTAGTTTGCTTATGGTTTACTACAACCATTTTAGCCAGTTTGTGCAGCTGAAGGCTTTTATGGTTTTCATAAAAATATTGCAGATTAATTTCCACTTAAGCCTTAAGAAGTTATGTTATATGGACTTTCACTTTTAAAGCAGCTGAAATGTTGGACTTCAGTCATCATAGAAATCTTCAAAAGGCATACCTTCAGTTTTGAGTTAAGGGAATACTCCACTCAAAAAGGTTCCTTATCCCATGTAGTTTGTACTGATGGTCAAAAAAAAAATGAATCTCATATTTTTTACTCAGAATGGAGATAAAGTTTCTGATAAAACATTGGTTTATGCTTTCCATTGCTGGACAACAGCAAACAATACCAAAAACACCCATGAAAAATCTCATGTTACTGGAGCTGCATAATCCATGTTATCCAGTCATATGCTCACAATATGTCAAACACTTGTATTTTTACTAAAATGTTATTGAGTAAACCCACTCAGGAATCAATTGTAGACCTGCCACCTCCTATGGTTGTTTTTATGTTCATATCCACAATTGGAGTACATCAGGATTACTTAAGTGTCAGTCTGTGAAACTGCACAGATGAACGGACCTTCTGCTCTTTAGAGCAACTCAAAGAAGCACAAATACGGGGCATATTCTCTTCCCGATAATGTTTTCACTTGCTTTTCTTTAACTTTTAATCTTCAGTTGTACTCGTCTCTCAATGAACTTTGAACTGTTCACATCACATGATGTGCAATGTTAGCCCAAAAAACAAGGTGTTACCAGGCTGATTCATGGCCAATGAATGAGGGGGTAGCCAGGTTTTCAATTCAAATACTCACTCACGCTTGAACAGGTTCTGTTTTAGCTCAGAAGAATGTTTTGTGGAAGTGGTTTATTTGATGATACTTCAGTAAAAATAAGTGTGCTTGGGGTGTTTTAAGCATAACATGACTTGACTTGTGGATTATGCTACACAACTGAAGTTAAGATTTATTTCAGTGGGTGTTTTTGATATAGTCTGCTGTTATTTAGTGCTGGTGATGATAGACACCTATCAGAAACTTTGCTGTCACCATTCTAAATGGGGGAAAAAAAAAATATTAAAAAATCATTACAAAATGTTCTCATCCATCATTACAAACTACATGGGGGTCAAGTAGCATTTTTAGGTGGGGTATTTCTTTAAATATGCAATTCATCTCCACAATATGTTAAACCTTTAAAGCAGATCAATCAGTTTTCTTTTATATAAATGTAACACCTAAATAAGAATTATGTGCAACTGGGATACATTTTCGTAACTTTGATCCAGAGAGGAAATCATGCAAGGTTATAAGACAAATGTAAACATCCATGAGTCACAAATGCCATGCTTCTTTATACAGAAACACAACTAATGATCAAAACACAATGTTAGGCAGTATAGTTATAATGAGCTCCCTACCCCGGGGTGGGGACAGGGCCTCAGGGTTCAGCAGTACCTTCCTGTCCGAGGAGTCAGTAAGTTGCCAGTCATTGGTCTTCAAGTGATACAGTTCATCGAACTTCATACTTATGTCTTCAATAGACAACTGGAGAAGGTCCCAGAACCCAGCCAGATCTTGTGCAGTTGGTCGTGGATTTGCATTGACATTCTATTGGAAAAGGGAAAAAAAATTAAAAATAGTCAATTACAGGTTCACTTTCAAGATTTATTTTTATTGATTTCCACTCAGCACATCCCATATTTATTTTCTTTTTCAGGTTCTGTAATTATCAAGTTCATCAAGAAGGAATAATCATAAGTTATAAATTTTAGCTAATTGATGCAGTGGCCATGGGTCATTTCTGCCAAGCGCTCCAAGACAGGCTTCAGCTCTCAATGACCCCGACCTGAATTAAATGGGTTTAAAAATGTATGTATGCACATTATAGTTTGCTGCATCTCACATGTTGAAATTTCAACGGAGGGTTCAGATTCCTTTAACCAGAATTCTTTCCAAATGATGCAATGGAATGTAATGTGTATAATTTTTATGTAGTCATGATCACGGACATTCCATCCAAAGATGGAATCAATGCACGTCCTTCCTCCTGCTTTGTCTGCTTGACATTTTTGCAACGTTTATAACATTGGTCTTGGATGCTCACTCTCTCTCTAGCCAGGGGCAATTCATTGAGAAGACTTTCCATCTTCTTTTAGAATATGTTCAAGTCATTCAGTCTTAGATGGTTAGATAAATGTACATCTTTACTGAGTGCCATGTTACTGTGACACATACATTCAGATACCCTTAACCCGATTTTTTTGCTTCCCTCACATTTGTGTCTTTGAACTATACAGCTACACTCTAGACTACCATATTAATTACAAGTGGGTTCAAGACGTCTGTATATATAAACTTGGATAATAAACTTTTTTTTTTGCTGTGCAGTTGTAAATTAGCAACTGAAATGCTTCACAATGCTGCATTCTGTGTTTTCAAAAAAAAAAATGCATCTACTTTTTCCATTACTGCACTAGCACAACCTACTCAAGCAGATAGAATGTGGACAACAGACCACTTTAAATGGGAGACTAAGCTTTTGGTGGGAAGACCCAGACTGACACCTGCACATCAGAATGGCTTAGGTTTTATTACCAATTAGCACAAAAAGAATGTAAAAGAAACTGGAGTACCTTTGGAAAATCCTCACTAGATACAGGGAGAAAATGTACATTTCACACCAGGATTTAAACTCAGGTCAATTGCCTTAAAAAACAGTAGTAAGTGGTGTTGCCTTTTCAGAACTGTTTAATTTTATAGAGTACTAGGGGGCTCCCCCAACTGCTCGCTTCGCTCGCCAACCACCGGGTTGGGTTAACCGGATATACAATTTAAAGAGATTGTTATTTTCATTGGAATTGTAACATATGCATTATTTTCACTTTTACTTTAAATCTTCAGTTAAAACCAATATTTGGAATCAACTTTTCTTCAAGATCACATTGAATTTTGATTCCGTGTTTGGATTTACATTGTGAAATGCAACGTATAACTGCCCGTGAGTGAATATTGTTTCTTTCTCTCTAATAAATAAACCAAATTTTTCGAATGTTTGTCCCTGTGATTTGTTAATTGTCATAGCAAAAGCTATTCTCACGGGAACCTGTTAACGTTTTAATACGAATTGCATATCAAAATCTACTTTGGTGTCTAATGTTATCCGTGGAAGATGTACTACATTACCTTTCTTGTTGCCTGTTAAAAATTTACATGTTAGAATTGTTTGACCAATTTTTAATACAATTAATCTTGTTCCATTGCATAGTTCATCACTCATACATAAATTACGCAATAACATTACGATACATCCTTCTTTCAACATTAATTTGGCCGGTTGAAGACCGGACGGTGTTAACGCTTGTAGATATTCTATGGGATATTGTAAATTGATGTTTTCTTCTTCCGCACGATCACCACAAACTGCTTCAGCATAGTCTATTGATACACATTTAATCAATTTGCCGTGAAACCGATTAACAATTTGTGTGTTAATTTGTTTGACTTCATTGTTTCTCGCTGCCATATTTAGATGAACAGGTGATTCTAAACTGGATCTTCGTAAGTGTGTGTGTGTGTGTGTTCGTAAGTAAGCCCTGTAATGGATTGGTGTCTGTATGCACCTGATGACCGTGATCTTGTTTGAAAGTAGATGTAAGTAGGGCGTGCCTTGAAAGAATCTCATGGCAAAAGTCTCCGTCTCACGTGACTTGCTTCCAAAAAAGTCTCTTCAAAAAGTCACGTTTCGTCGCACGATTAGTCTTGTCCTTTACCAAGATTTTTTATTATAATAGAGAGACTAGAGAAATCAGGCTCAAAATTTAACCATATTATATTGGTATATGTGCATAATGTTCTGGACTTGTAAATGTAAATTCACTATTAAAACAAAAGACCCTGAAAATGGGCTGTGTTGCTGCCTCTCAACTCCAGTGTACTAGTTTGAAACTCAGTATATATGGGGGGCTGCATATTCTTCCTATACATATGGGACTTTTCTTCAGGCACTTTAGTTTTACTCCTCCTTCCCAGGTGTGTGCATTTTAACTGGTTATTATATAATGGATTCAGAAAATACCCAGACCTCTTCACTTTCTAAACACTTTACTGTGTTGTAGATTTCATTTTAAATAGAAAAATTTGCAATTTTTGGCCATCAATCTACACTCAGTAACCCATGATGACAAAGTGAAGACATGTTTCAGAAAGGTTTGCAAAATTATTAAAAAATCAAAAACTGATTTATGTAAGCATTCAGACCCTTTTGTTTGGCACTCCAAATTGTGGTCAGGTGCATCCTGTCTGCTTTAATTGTCCTTGAGATGCATTAAGAACTTGGTGGAAGTCCATCTGTGGCCTGAAATAAAATGGTGTTCAGGCATAGATCAGGGCAAGGGTATACAACAAGCCCCAAGTGTTCCCTGGCGCTTAGTGAAATGGAAGAAGTTTGGAACTAGCGGGACTCTTCCAAGAGTTGGCCATCCAGACAAACTGAGTAACTGGGCAAGAAGGGCCTTCATCAGGGAAGAGACCAAAAACCCACTCTAACAGAGCTTCAGAACTCCTCTACTAAAATGGGACACTCTGTTAGAAGGATGACGCATCTCAGCAGCACTTCATCTGTCGAGTGTCTGGTGTAATACAACAGACAGATGAGCCTTTTTGGATATGTTTGTGAGGTCCAAAACAACTATGTTCCATATCCCTCATATCTGTATTTTAATTATATTTGTGGCTTTGCACTCACTAACTGTAAGGCCTCACACACAGCCTAACCCTTCATCTTAAGACAAAAATCAAACCTGATTGATTTTGTCAGGGCAGGTCGTGAACTAGTTGGACCGAGTCCCTGGGTATGTCACACTACATGACTGTTATTCATGGGAACGTGCTGTAACTACCCCTGACTATCTGAAATTAAGTAAATGAAATCTATAACTGAAAATTGCTAGAAAATTCAACTATCCGAATATGGCCTTAATGGCAGCATTGCATGCTTAAGATGCTGACTTATGTCATGAGATTGCAAGCGAGGGTTGTCTTATGAGGACCTTCCATGCATATCACATTTTTGAAAGAGCAGTACACCACTATTCCTGTGAAAGTTACAATTATCTGCAGGTACTCTGTAGCAATATGGGGGTTTCACTTTTCATACCTGACCAGTGTATAAACAGTTCAATCTGAGAATTTTCTTGTCCTTCCATCTCTTAATGACATTTAAAATAATGTCTCTGTTTACGCTCTTCAATACTGCAACCGAGATCTGTATTCATACTTTTGTCACCTCGTGACTTGACTATTGCAATGCAGTGCCATTTGTTATCCCTGCTTCGAGTCTAAATAAATTACAATATGTACAGAGTTCAGCAGGTAGAGTGGTTACCCACTTAAAACCCTGGGAGCATATCACTCCTACACTTCTAAAATTGCATCGGCTATCTGTTCCCTTCTGTATTCAATATAAACTTCTTTTTCGTTTTTAAGGGTCTTCATGGTGTAACCCCACCTTACTTGTCCTCTTTAATCTGTCCATATACTCCATCATGTTCACTTTGTTCTTCTGACTTCTTGCTATTAGATATTCCATTATGTAGATTGCGCACTACACAGGTGCTGGTCATAAAATTAGAATATCATGACAAAGTTGATTTATTCAAAAAGTGAAACTTGTATATTAGATTCATTCATTACACACAGACCGATGTATTTCAAATGTTTATTTCTTTTAATTTTGATGATTATAACTGACAACTAATGAAAGTCCCAAATTCAGTATCTCGGAAAATTAGAATATCAATTAAGACCAATGCCAAAAAAGGATTTTTAGAAATGTTGGCCAACTGAAAGGTATGAACATGAAAAAGTATGAGCATGTACAGCACTCAATATTTAGTTGGGGCTCCTTTTGCCTGGATTACTGCAGCAATGTGGCATGGCATGGAGTCAATCAGTCTGTGCCACTGCTCAGGTGTTATGAGAGTCCATGTTGCTCTGATAGTGGCCTTCAGCTCTTCTGAGTTGTTGGGTCTGGCGTATTGCATCGTACTCTTCACAATACCCCATAGAAAATCTATGGGGTTAAGGTCAGGCGAGTTTGCTGGCCAATCAAGAACAGGGATACCATGGTCCTTAAACCAGGTAGTGGTAGCTTTGGCACTGTGTGCAGGTGCCAGGTCCTGTTGGAAAATTAAATCTGCATCTCCATAAAGTTCATCAGCAGCAGGAAGCATGAAGTGCTCTAAAACTTCCTGGTAGACAGTTGCGTTGACCTTGGACCTCAGAAAACACAATGGACCAACACCAGCAGATGGCATGGCACCCCAAACCATCACTGACTGTGGAAACTTTACACTGGACCTCAAGCAACGTGGATTCTGTGCCTCTCCTCTCTTCCTCCAGACTCTGGGACCTTGATTTCCAAAGGAAATGCAAAATTTACTTTCATCAGAGAACATAACTCAGCAGCAGTCCAGTCCTTTTTGTCTTTAGCCCAGGCGAGATGCTTCGGACGCCGTCTCTTGTTCAAGAGTGGCTTGACACAAGGAATGCGACAGCCGAAACCCATGTCTTGCATACGTCTGTGCGTGGTGGTTCTTGAAGCACTGACTCCAGCTGCAGTCCACTCTTTGCGAATCTCCCCCACAGTTTTGAATGGGTTTTGTTTCACAATCCTCTCCAGGGTGCGGTTATCCCTATTGCTTGTACACTTTTTTTCTACCACATCTTGTCCTTCTCTTCACCTCTCTATTAATGTGCTTGGACACAGAGCTCTGTGAACAGCCAGCCTCTTTAGTAATGACCTTTTGTGTCTTGCCCTCCTTGTGCAAGGTGTCAATGGTCATCTTTTGGACAACTGTCAAGTCAGCAGTCTTCCCCATGATTGTGTTGCCTACAGAACTAGACTGAGAGACCATTTAAAGGCTTTTGCAGGTGTTTTGATTTAATTAGCCGATTAGAGTGTGGCACCAGGTGTCTTCAATATTGAACCTTTCACAATATTCTAATTTTCCGAGATACTGAATTTGGGACTTATTAGTTGTCAGTTATAATCATCAAAATTAAAAGAAATAAACATTTGAAATACATCAGTCTGTGTGTAATTAATGAATCTAATATACAAGTTTCACTTTTTGAATGGAATTACTGAAATAAATCAACTTTGTCATGATATTCTAATTTTATGACCAGCACCTGTAAGTGACAGGTCTTTTAGAATATCAGGGCCATGACTATGGAATGCCTATCTTTTTAATATTGCCTTTTGTTGTTCTTAACTTTGATTGTAAATTGGATTGTTTGATTTTATGTATAGTGTACAGTTGTACAGTGGCCTTGGGTACCTTGAAAGGCGCTTTTAAAGTTTATTATTATTACTGCTTCAAATTTATCTTGAGAGAGGTTACTTCAGCTTGGTTTTTCTGTTTAAAAACCTATACATAATATACATCTTTAGAGTCACAAAAACAGCACCAGCTTTTGGCCGATGCTGCCTATAGGAGAGAGGCAGGTGAAGCTTGTGTGACGTGGCTGTCACTTTTCTGGCTACTTGAAATCATAACAGATAAATTACATGATCTTCAGGACTAGAAAAGTAAAAAAAAAAAAAATCTAGATACTTAACCTATTTAGAAATGAATGAAACAGGCAATGTGTCTTAGTGACACGTTACGCATACAGTGAATATTAATGTCCTCTATATGTGTGTTGGAATAAGAACAACCTCATTGCTGTATTATCTGGAGTTCATAATGAAACATTTTTTTCCTTCAGCAAAGCACAAAAATCACCTGTTTTAACAACTTTAGCATAAGCCGTTAATAAAGATTTTGAAATGTGCATCGTTTAGGTCTTTCAAAAATATGTTGTAAGAAATTACAAACCCTCTGCTGCCAAAAACTAATATTAAAAAATGCAATTTTTATATTACTTGAGTGAGAACTTTCAGTTTGTGAAAGCTATTTAAGACACTGCATATCTATCTGGGCTTGGTATTTATCTACAGGACATTGTAAAGCACTATTAAAAATGTATTTTATGAACACAACAAATTTATTTATACTTGTATTCTATCTTTTGAATATGACTCACTGTTGCAAAAAAAAAAAAAAAATGTAAACAAAAATGAGAACTGGCTGAACAAACAAAAAAAAACTGAAAATGCTCCAGCTTTCAAAACAGCTAAGGAAGTCCCCAGGTAAATCTGAAATTTGTACACATCTTGTTAAAAACTTCCAGAATTAAACTTATTTAAAAATATCCATGTTCTTTTTGAATAAACCAGTATTTCTATTTAACAGGTAAAATAGCTCAATTTAACTGTGATTTAATTAACTGTTAATATGTATCTGTGGCTTGTTTAGCATGTTTGAAAAAGCAGGCCATGTACAGTACATTGGTTGCATGTTCTATACAGATAGCCACCAGAGGGCTACCTTGTTTGTCCTCTACCTAATCTATAACACCAGAAGTACTGGAGTTCATTTCTTTTGCTCTCCCATCAGTTTAACAATTTGTCATCAGTGATTGATGAGCTCATTGTTAAAAGCTACTTATTTTCATAGCATCTTGAAGTAGTTAGGGATGAGAATGTGTATATCAAAGAATTTAAGTGGGTTGAGGGACACTGATCCTTAACTACTACTTCAAATAACGGATTGGAAGAGCAGGGGTGGGGGTCATGAGGTTGCTGGAAAGGGGTGTGTGGCTCCCCAGATATCTTTGCAAAAGGACAAAGGTCCAAGTCTTTAGAGTCCTGGTGCTTCCTGTCTTGCTATATGGTTGCGAGACATGGACGCTATCCAGTGGCCTGAGACAGACTGTACTCTTCCTGTACTGTGTCTCTTCAGAGGATCCTTGGGTGCCACTGGTGTGACTTCGTGCCAAATGAGCGGTTGCTCACGGAGCCCCAAATGAGGCAAATTAGATGCATTGTATAGAAAGCGTCAGTTACAGCACTATGGCCATGTAGCGTGATTCCCCTGAGGGTGATCCGGCTTGCAGAATGCTCATGGTTGAGGACCTGAGTGGCTGGACTAGACTAAGGGGATGGCCACATAATACCTGGTTGCGGCAGATAGATGGTCATTTCTGGAAGGTGGGACTGGACCGCACATCTTCCTGGGGGTTGCCAGCCGGTATCCTGAGCTGTTTTGTTGTGTGGTTTGTGTGGCAAGGCGCTATAGCAGTGCTTTCTCCCCAGCCTGACCTGATAGATATGGAATGGCACTTGGTGCTGACAAATGTCATTAGAGTATTTAAATGCTCCGATTTCCATTCCAACCATTACGGATTATCTTTTATGTAGTAAAAACTTTCAGGCCTATACACTTGCAAAGCAAAAGGCATAACTACATGTTTTCCTAATTAAATATGAAATCTTTGACCAAGGGACAGAGTAAAGTGGTTTATGGTTTTGTCATTTAAATTGTTAATTTAAGTAACAATGTCAACAGGAAATTAAATATATTCACATTTATTTTTTCTCAGTGTAACGGGTAGTACTTTAATTCAAATCAGCATCTTAACTGCCAAGGCAGTGTGTAAGACTAGGTAAACTGGATATAGCAGGTTCACGACCTGGCATTAGACTAGCAAATATACAAGGAGTCAATTACCACTCTCATGATTTTAATATATATTGTTGCATAAACATTTATTCTTTTTCTGGCATAAATATGTCATTATATGATGCAGAGAGCATGTTGGTATAGTCCTCACAGTTCCAGATATAGGAGATTGATTTCTTGTTTGATCACCAACAGGGCTAGCAAATGTTTCCAGTGTGTGTTGCAGATTTTCAATGAGTATCCTTATTTCCTTCCACATCCCAAAGACATGCATGGTCGGTAAACCCCATGTGAATGAGTGTAGGTGAGTGTCTGACATGAACTGGCTCACCTATAGTATTTACCTAGCTTGTTCAAAATAACATCAAGTTGAGATATGAAGGACCTTAAAGTCTTGCTCCCCACCATTACTATTTGCTAATCTGTTCCATGTGTCTGCAGTTTTTGGCATAAAGAAAACTTTCTAACATTTGCCAGAAATCTGCCCTTAAGTGTTCAACTGTAAACCTCTGTTCTTGTTGCACATTTTAAACTAACATCTGGGATCAACAGCAGTAATTCCTTTCATAATTCATGGTAAGTGAGAAATAAAAGAAGCATCAAAAAGTCACATTTTGTAAAGTTCATCTGCCAGGAAGAAAACTGCCTGATCTAAAACTGTCAAAAAAGTTTTTTTTCTAATCAAGTAACATAAATTAAGCTATAGCAACCTCTCCTGGATAGGCAACATAGAAGCTGTAAACTCTTAAAGGATTTAATATGGCTTGTCACCTTATATAGAAACTGAATGCATGCATTTATAGTTATTTTCTGAAACATTTTCTCACTTGTAATAACTGCTTGACTACACTGAAATCCATGGTTTTATTTTTAAAGAAACACTGGTTTAACTTTCATGGCCCTTGTATTGGTTTTCTATGATTTGGTAACTAAAACCTAAGTATTTAATTTTATATGCTTGATCTTACCTTTATAAGTAATGTTTTAGCTAAGCTGAACAGCCTGAGAGTAAATTTTTCACCTACCATATTCTGTTCACAGAGGCCTCGGAACTGCTGGAATTTCTGAGACATGAGAAGCTGTGCACTGCCCACGGCACTCCTGATCTTCCCAAGAACTACAAATGAAGCAGAAAGCAAGTAACTAGCTGAACACCACATGTGCAGTCTTAGATGCAACAATGCAGGCTGGGAACTACAGGGACAATTGAGGTCCTGCTTGTGCTCCTTGCGGAAATATTATACTAGCATACAACAAGATGCTTATTATAACATCAGGACTATCCTTCATTCTATGTATAAATGCCCTCCTTGAATTTGCAATTTATTTTGCAATAATCCTTTACCTTCTTCAGACAGCTGATTCTCTTTGGTCTCCTTTTCCATCTGTAAGCACCAACCCTCCATTCGTCCCGTTTCTGCTTGCAGAAGCTTTAAAAACCAGTATCCATCTCGGCGACAGGCTGTTGCTGTCGGCTGCACCGTTCCAGTGGGTGTTGTGCTGTTCACACTTTCCAGCCAGGGATCAGGAGGTGGCAAAGATGAAGGATCCAAAGCTGGGTCCAAACTCTCCGAGAAGGAAGAGCTGCTACTCCTTGCTCCTATGTGATTGGACATTTGTCGCTTAGGTCCACTGTCGCCACTTCCGTGGGGTCGTGATGAATAGTCAACCGATTGACTGCTGCTGCTAGCACCTTTCTCAGAGGACTTTGAGTTGCTGAACTCCTGAGTGTCCGAATCAGTCTCTTGCTTGGATGCCATACTACTGGAGCGGCTCATTCTGTTGTAACAAACAGATGGGGAAAATTAATTTCATACAAAACTTCCAATATTAAACTATGCATAAATTCACAATAATCAAAGCAGCTGCCTCACCAGGACAGCATGATGCAAAGGCAGATTCCACAGGTGAGTAAGCCAGGTGCAAGTCATACAACATCTGAACAAACTGTTTTAATGATAAATATTGGCAATAGTATTTTGGGAGTTAAAATTAATGTTAACCTTTAGTATGTGAAATTTAATATAGTATTGTGCTTCTAGTATGAATAAATTATACGCACCATGCATTATGAATTTCCTTTGAGAACAGAATTCGTACTTTCATCTATGAAGCACACTGCAGTGGTTTACAAAGCAGTCATGACGACCGCGATTGCCTCATGGATTAGTGGTACTTACTTTCTACAATGGAGCAGGTAGCAGCTGCTTACTGATTGATTGTTCCAGATTCAGCAGTACTGTACATATTGAACAGGACAGTGGGTTTAAAGTTCTTGAAGTTCTTTACTAATAAGACTAAACCGCCATTCTCACCTATTGTCACAAACTGTGGGTTGAGATCAAAAGAGTTGCAGAGCTCATCCTAACTGGCACAGTGAGGGGGCATAAGGCCTCTAAAGTATAGATACTACTAATCTGGATTGAAAGGAGTCCTTTGAACTTTTCTGGAGAATCTTTTGAAAAGTCCCTTGCAGGCAGTGTATTGGTATGGCTCATACAGTCTGAGATCCAAAGGTGCACTTGCAGAAGATATTGGATTGTCTGATTTGGGAAAACCTATGAAGACCTGTTCAGCATGTTGTCGCCATAATTGTCACTGGAATAAGAAAATGGAGAATGAGGACTGAATGGGAAGACTTTGAAAAGTCGACTTCAGAAGCATTATTCACCAGCAGGGAGAGATGGCCTTGCTGCTCTAAACTACATCGATACAAACTAAAATGAAAATGGATTGATTGATTTCAGTGCTGCATACGCTGACACGCTAGCCCCGAGGAAAAACATACTTGACATTCTGTATCTGAATGAAAGATTTCAAAATCCCCTTTGGGCAGAAAAGGCCATCAAATCCCCTCTGTCTCTCTTTTTAAAATCAAAGCACAGGCAGTTATATTATATATGCAAATAACTATTTTCCCCGACTGCCTGGAATCTCCGAGGTCATGAACTCCTGAATCTTTTAAATATTCCTCTGGTCTGCAGTTTCGAAAGAGATATTAATGAGAGCTTTTGCTCTTTTTTTAAAATAAGATTAGGTTGAACAGATAACCTTATATGGTAAAGTTGCATCAAACAGATTCATGAATATTCTACAGAACCATCCACTTTCCAATTTGAACAGAGTTGTGTTTTTGGTTCATCCCATTTATTACAGACACTGTCGAGGCCAGAACTTCCCACTATTCAGTCTTCATTGGGAAAACAGGAAATTTGTACTGGATATCAATGAACCAAACTAACTATCATATACACTTAATCAGATTAATAGTCAAAAACATTTTCTGCTTTTTATTTATTTATTTTTTTAAGCATCGGCTTAATTATTTTTCTCACAGTATTATTAATTAAATAGATGTTGCACTGAAGGCTGAATTATTGTTTTCCAGAATTAAAAATAATGCTAGCCTAGGATACTTTTAAAATTCCAAAACCTGGAGATTTTTTTTTTTAACCATAGAGTGCTGGTGGCAATTATGCACATCTGTAAAATGATTAAACTTACCAATTTCTTACGGGTTCTTCCTTCAATTAAATTTTCATAAAATGTATCATAGTATAGTGCAACACTGTAAGAGCAATGTAAGCATTCGATAAACTAAGGTAGGAAAGTAGTCAATCAAGTACATTCATTACAGTTCCCAAAATATTTCTTTTAAGATTCTAAATCAGCTTGTTTTTTCCTTTGTGCCTTACCCACCTATCGTTTAAAGGAAAGGAGCGAAAGCTTTAGATTCGTCAAAAATTCCGATCTCCAGTTTTCAATGGATCTCAATGTTTTCGGTATCAGGGGACCTAAAATATCAACATCTTGATGATGGGTGTCTGTGTGCGTTTGTATGTCAAAGTTTCTTGAAGACTGTCTACAGCTAAACTGGCTGGACGGAAAAATAGACTTGAAACTTAAGCCTGTTATGAGATGACAATGTGCTGCTTAGTTTTTGAACAAAATCATGCAAGAGAAAGAGGCACTCTAGAGGGACCCTCAAATACTGTAACTCTTTAGTTAATTATGAATTCTTCTCATCAATTGCTATTGTAATAACCTATTTTATGATCAGAAAGATCAGAATCACAGCGGTAAATAATTACTGAAATGTTATAGAATAGTTCAGATAACTTGGTTCCTAGGGCGCAAAGCCTACTGACGGTCACATCCGAATTTTTCTAACTAGACAAGGGTACATTTTGATAACTGCCAAGTGCTAAGCTTCTTTAAATTGTAGTTCTCTTTTGTATGATGATACGTAAAATGTAATCAATGGATGTAGCCCAAAAATAAGCATGTTATACACTGCCCGTGAAAGAGGTCTTTAGAAATGCAGTCACTCCAAGTTTTAGCCATTCTTTGAAACAAATTTCTTCTAGTCCTCTGCACCTTCATAATTATATCTAACAATATTTTCCAGACTTTCCTCTGGAATTATTTTAAAAGGCTGAATCTGAATAACATCATATAGGTCAAGTGGGAGGCACTGTGCCATTCTCAAAGGTAATATAGCAAGTTTAATTTCATAAATGTTTTGATTTAGTAATGCATCTTTAACTGTAGGTGGCTCTATTCACATGAAATCTTTTGTGTTAGTTAGGATCCTTCTGCAAAGAAAAGAATACCAAAGATCGGTAGAAATGACACACAAGATCGAAAATATGATGATTAACTCATAATATTGTGAGCTATTAGACCATCCAAAAAAAAAAATCTATAAAAAAAAAAAAAAAGCCAATAAAAAGCCACAAGTTACATAACTGCAGCCCACAATCACTCAAGGCATTCATTAAAAAAATCTGCCATACCAATTTAAACACACACTTTAACAACTAATTCAGGCAGTAATAAGCTTTTTTAAAACTCAAGGGTAAAATACAAAGGCGAATAAAGCAAAGAAAATTGGACTGTCAAGGAAAGCTCTTGATTTCCAGTTCATGACCCTATTTACAATGTTGATCTGCCACTAGTCCCTCATTTCTGACCTGGTTGTAACACAGATCAATAAACAGATTGATTAATACAGAATAAAGCTTTTCCAAATGGGTAAAGTCAAAGAAGATGAAGAAAAAGCAGAATCTGTTTCTTCTTTCAGCAGTATGGCCTTGTTGACAGGAATGCTTTCTGATTAAAATCAATTTGCTTTTTTGGGCCAAGTGCTGCAAAGGTCAATGGTAACATCATAATAGATACAAAACATCCTGAAGATCAAAATGTTAATTTTTAAGCATTCCTTAGATTGTTTTTATAAAGATAGGCAGCATGGCTGCACAGAGGTTAGTTAAGTGCTGCCTCCTTATAGCTACAGGGACAGACGTTTGCTTTTTGATTCTGTCAATGTCAGCGTGGAGTTTGCAAGTTTTCAGTGACTGCCTGATGCTTCAATTTCATCCCACACCCCAACAATATGTGCTAAATTGCCTTGTGATGCTCAACTGTGGAGTTTGTCAGTGTGGATGTGTTGCACGGATTGTGCCGCACTACAGGTCAGTGTCTCACACAGAGACGATTTCTGCACTAAGTTCAAATGGTACTGGAACAAAAACATGTATAATCCCAGTAACCCTGCAGTGGGTATGTGGTTTTAGGAAACAGTTTGCCTTTTAAAAGAAAAATATAAAACCCAACAATAACTAAGATTTAAAGCAAAACTGGACATATTAAAAAACATTTGCTGACATTTTGATATTATTCTGTGCTTTCATCTTCTGAATGATTCTACCTTCTTCACTGTGACCTTACTCTACTATAAATAAACTGAATTTTCATTTTCCAGTGCACTATGTTGTACAAACTGGCAACCTGTCCAGGGGATTGTTCCTGCTTTGTGCCCTATAGCACTTTTCAGGAAAATGGTGTGGTACTTGTATAAAAATTGAGTGATGACTATAATATAATTGGTACATCACTTTTCTTCCCCTAACATTAAGATTTTTTCCATGGAGTTCTCTGTGCTCATGAAGAGCAGCTCTCTGTGATTAATGTTTAACCAGTAATGGGGCTGGGGTGTGATAGTCTTTTGATAGTTCTCTTGAACCTTTAATAACCTGCACACAAAACAAAAATCCAGGGCATGACTAACAGGAATTTTCAACTGGTGAGGTGTCAAACTAAAGGAAACCTGGAGAATCCCTACTGCATTTAACTGTATTTGGAGAAATGGAGCACAGGAGATTTTATATTTAATGCTAACAGGACAATAAAACAATCTTCCTCATGGCTGCAGCCCGCCTAGACTGAACAGGAACAGCAACAGAGTATCATCTTTTCACATTGTTGCCTATACTTGGTCAACGCCAGTTCATGCAACGTTACCTGTACTATTCACAAAGTTGTAATTAAATCTGACACATTTTCTGCCTGGCCACTGAATGTAATTCATACATAAAGTATTAGAATACCAAAATTGGAATGAGAAAACATTTGCAAAGTGCTGAAGATATATAATGAATTTTAGAAACCTCCGTTTACAGTCCTATGGTTACAGCACTATAAGAGTTGCACTAAATACATGGCAATTACTTTTCACAAATATTGTGAAAGCTAAAGGACTGGATATTTTAAATAATCACCTCAGTTTATATCCCTCTAGTGACAGGGTAATTTATTGCCCCCCCCCCATTTATTATTCTGTATCGTAATTTAATAGGGTATATCACAAAGCTACTGTAAAACTATTTTTTTTTTTTTAAACTTTCCAAAAGTTTACCTGTGGACAAGTTAAAAATACATAAACTGCAATACATACAACTTGGAGGTAATGCTAAAAATTGTGGAATACAAATACTGTATTATCATTTTGGACTGCCTTAAAAATGACACTGCTCTGCAGATCATGTATTACACAGATTTTTTTTTTTTTATCTAAATATTTCAGCTCATTAGAATGAACATTTTCTTATGAACATATCAAGCAATTCTCCAAATTCTATAAGGCATAAAAAAAACAATGAAAATCTTGCATATATTATATATATTGTATACGTACTGCCAGCCGTCTTCCACTTGCACTCCAATAGACTGAAATCGGGTGAGCAATGAAACGTCCTCTTTTTGGGGAGGCTGAATGCAGTCTACCTGCAAGTTTGACACAAAAGATAAATAAGTATATCTCAAAGGAGTAACAAGTCTGAGTAATAAAAAAAAAGCAAAAACTGATGATCTTAGTTTTATGGCAAACACTATCTACATCCAGTAAACTTAATACTGAACAACCCTTGCAGTTACATTCTTTGATAAGCATTTCAAGTATGTCTACCTGTATTCCAATAGAAGAAAGTTTTCTTTTGGGAACTTGCTCTACTTTGGGCTCCTCAATGGTAAGAGTCCCCTTGTCACTTTTTAGAGGGTCATGATTGAGGTCAGTGATTATGCGGGACGGCAAGTCAAGGGAAGGGAGCTCACGAGGAGTGGCAATAGGAAGAGGGAATGAAATGCCCTTGGCCAGACTGTTGGCTCTCGTGCTGTCCAAGCTGTCCGAAGAATTACTGAGCCCTGACTGGCTGTTGGCTTCACTCTTGCGATCTTGGCTGTCCAGGTAAATGTCTTGAGCCGACTCTGTGCTGCTTTGCACCGTCACTGAGATGAAGGGCTTTGATGTGGTGCGGGGTGGTACTGGAGGTGGTGCCTTCTTATAGGTAGTTATGCAGGTGGAAGCTAGCAGAATAAAGAAAGAAAAAATGTTAAAGTGATAACTTGAAAACGAAAAGGATATTTTGTAATGCTAATTACTTTTTTTTAAATTAAATTTGAGTTTTTTTTTTCAATTTTTTTTGAATAATTAATTTTTCACTTTTGTCCACAGGCACACACATAGATTTTATTCTGAAAGCAATCATTTCATGCTGAGGAATGTCTAATGTGTAATTCACCTGAAAGCTTGAAACCAGAGCTAAATACACTATAATATATAAATGATTATGGAACAATGCTGACATGTTTGCTGGGCATCACACTCTAACTGGTTTATTTCCAGTAATGTGTTATAGATCAGCTTTATACAACCTTATCCTTTGTTGCTATTTTAATAGTTAGGCATAATTAATAAAATTCAAATATTAATTCCAACACAGTCTCTGGTACAGTCCATTATGATTGAGCTCATCATTGTTACTCAGCCACACCACATGGATATAGCACGGCCTCCAAACAGGATGATTACTTCTCTACCACAAGATGGAACCCTCCTGGACTCAAATGTATTGCTTTGTGCAAAGCAGAGAAAAGAACAGAACAGTTTATCCTAAAAATCTACAGACAACTATAGTTTGTTTTCAGGGCATGGTGATATCACCAACATACAGTATTACTTTTGTAACAGGTTCAAATATATTACAGTTCATGAAGTCTAATTAGAACTATTTTTTACTCACTATTACTACCTGGCAACATCTTAATATATTAGGATTATGAGATTTAAACACATTAAAATGAATTGTCTACTATGCTTTAAATGAATATTGAGATTTAATTCACCTATGGTATGCATTTTTTAAAAACATTTTATTGAATTTATTAAAATTAAATAACATCCCATACAAGCAAGTCAAATTTTACAAAACTAGGTTCAAATCAAATCAACCTCCCTTCATGAGAAAGAGAGCTAGGCCAACAGAGTAAAAGTTTAATAGTAGGAAAAATAAGTAAATAAATAAATAGAATAAAAAAAAAAAAAAAGGGAAGAGAGCCCGCTTCCTCAATTTAAATGCTTATTCTAAAATGTTGCTTATTAGATCCTGCCAGTTTTTAAACTTTTAAATATGTAATAACTCTTGAGAACACCCAATTTTAAATTTTTTTAATGCACAAATAAGGGACTGATATAGCAATACAAGCTAATGACAGAACTGCCTACACATAGAACCTATTAAACACTTGACACTGAACTACTTTCTACACTCAGATACTGGAAACATACAAAGAAGTAGTTTTCGGCTTTTAAGAACATCAGAAAGATTTTGACAAGAACAGGCCATTCAACCCCACAAAGCTCGGCAGTCCTATCCCCTCCAAAATAGCATCAAGGAGAGTTTTGAAGGTCCCAAAAATCTGTCTTCCACAATACTTGGTAACTTATTTCATGTGTCTATGGTTCTTTCTCTTTGCAAAGAAAAACTCTGTAATGTTTGTACAAAATCTGCCATTACCAATTTTCCAACTATGTACCTGTATTTTGTTGACCTCATTTTAGAGTAAGAGTCATGATCCACTGGACTAATTCCTTTCATAATTTTGAACACTTTAATCATGTTACCTCTTAATCACCCTTTGCTTAAACTGAACAGGCTCAGGTTCGTTTAATCTTTCCTCATAATTCATCTCCTGTAGCCCAGGAATGAGCCTAATCGCTCTCCTCTGGACTTTATCAAGCACTGTTACATCCTTTTTGGAGCCTGGAGACCAAAACAGCACACAGGACTCCAGATGAGGTCTAACCCCTGTGTTAGGGGTTTTTTCCCTCTCCTTCCACTCCCTCAAAATGAGCAAGTTACAGTCAATAGTAGACTAAATGCTATGGAAATCATGTTGGGTGCCGCAGCCAACAAAGAGTTGCAGTGTTGAGTGCCCTGTGTGCAGTTTTCCAGCCATCATACCCAAAGCTATTTTTGTGAATGTTAGATACTTTTGTATGGGCAGCAGAGTAGTTAGTGGTGCTGCTTCACAGCTCCCGAGTCACTGGTACAGCTTTAGACCTGGGCACATTTGCAGTCAATGTGTTTGTTCTAAGTTTACACTTTTTCTCCCACATTACAGAGAAGTACAGGTTAGGTTAACGGACAGCTCTAAATTGGCACAGTATGAGTCAGTGGGTGTGAGCCCCCTTCTGCAGATGGTTCCTGCCTTATACCCAATGTTGCCGAGATAGGCATTGCCTACAAGATTCTGTATTAGAGTTAAGTTCTGAAAATTAATAAATTTGGTATACATTTTGTTCTGATCAGAAGTGAAAGAAATTTCCCTGACCTATTGATTCAGTTTTATTTCAGCAAGATATTCAGAACAATCCATTGCCCAAATTTTGCATTAAAACGCAGGGGACTGAAACTTGGAAGCCATTAGTTGGCAATTGGTTGTGTCTTTTCTTTAGATCGAGTCCCTAACATTTTTAAATGCACTTAATGCAATTTACTCTCACAGGAGATTGAAGTCTATCCTGCAGAATCGAGTGCTAATTTCAAGCAGTTTAGTTACAGCAATGTTGGGAAATTTTCACTGGTAGGTTGTACCGGTGTTTAAACTTCATTCTTAATCTGTAAGATGGATAATCAACCATGATGATCTAGAATATTATTTTATACTGTTAATGTGTGGGTAAATTAGTGCCTTGTTGCCACCGGCATAGGCTCCAGTACCCTACAACTTTCTACTGTAAAAACTAGGTTAAGAAGATAAATAGACGAGACTAAAATAGACTAGGCCGTTGAATTTTTTTGTGGTAATAAAATCTGAAAAATGAAAAAAAAATAATAATAATGTTTATACCACAACTTAATTTTGAGTGTGTGTGAACACTTTTAAATTCACAATGCAGTGTTACAAAACATGAAAATACAATCCTGAAAAATCATGTCTTATTTTAAGATGAACAGACCTTTACACCTATGCATTTTAAAAGAGAAAAGCAATATAAACTCCACTCAGAAATGGGGTAAGCCTGTTTGCCATCTGGAATTATTCTTGGACTCATCAAATTTTGATCTTTAGGGTTTTATTTTGGTATCAGATCACTTTGCCTTTCTTATATATTTATTCTTTTTATTGAGAATGTTTTGAAAGCCTTTGTAATGACTGCAGTTTACTTGAATGTTTCAATCTTCCTGGTCCCCGGTCTAAGTTGATTGCATTTGTTTTTAGCTTTTTTTTTTCCTATACTACAATATACACACAGTATAAATCAATCTTAAAGCAATCACAGTACTTTGGCATCAAGTGGGGAAACTGAGGCGGGCCATCCATTCCACTTTGTGAAATGTTAGCATACCTGCAGTGCTGAGGAGTATGGTGCAGACTGCAGAGATCTAAACTTACCTCACTAGTTCAAAAAGATGTAAACACTGCTGTATTCAATATTGTATTTTTAGCAATCAACAACGTTACTGACCTGACAAGGAGTGGCCTCTTGAAGAGCACAGTGTCAAAGAACTCTGCTAAATGCTTCAGTCAGTCTTGACTGGCATCACTTAGGCACGTTGTTGAGACTAATTTTTAATATAAATTAAGATTTCAGCAGTTCAGTTTCAATGAAATTTAGAAATAAATGCACACAAGTACACAATGCAGTTTGATGGAAATAGATGTTAAGAACAACCTCTACACAATAGCCTTTTAAAACACAAAAACTTAGATAGAGAGATCGATCTATATTTTT
>JANRMT010062856.1:13426686-13493489 GCA_026402145.1 Polypterus bichir lapradei
CAATTTACAATGAAGATCTGTAAAGTTATTTGGATTTTTAAAACATTATTGTTGAAATACACAGTCCTGAAAAAGGGACGTTTCTTTTTTTGCTGAGTATATATATATAGTTTTTAACAGTTTGAACTATGCCTGTTTTATAATCTGAATATTCAATTTAAAACTAGCCATAAAGGTGGCAAGCTGATTATATTAAGCTCTCTTTAAAGTGCTTGTCAGAGTTTTGATATTTAATCCACCATAAGCAGAGCACCATGAGTCATGATCAGCTGTAAATGTGCACAAATGATTCGAGGTGAGGTTTCTTTATACTTGTGAATATGACCTTGAAGCTGCTAGGTATGCTAGGTGTCGTTATCGGAGTACGAAAGCAGTCATGTGCAAAATTGTTTCAAAACGGGTACTTTTAGAAAAAGGCAGCTCCACAGCCAGAACATAAGGCTGTGCTAACAAATAAACAGCACAGTGAGAAGATAAAAATACACAAGGGCTGCTGGGGCTTGTGTCATGGAAACTGAAATGTATCACACTGGCTACCCGACAAAAACAACCAAAGCAATTAACAGATTTAACTTTTTCTGTGCCAATTATATATTATTTGGAAAATAGAAAACTAGTGAAATTGGTCTATTTATAAAAGACTGTTTAAAACCTTTGGAGTTTGTACTACTTTTCTCTAAAAGCTTGCAAGGATTAAGTTAAGCAGAAATGAATGACTGGCTATTCTGAACCAGTCCAATATGAATGTCTGTATAAGTCTGTATGTGAGTGGGCCCTGTGATAAGACTGGGATTTCATCCAGGGCTGCCTCATGCCTTGCTGAGTTAGATTAAGCAGGATTGAATATGCTAGGTTTCATTTAACTCATTCTAGCCCAGTGCGAGTACAAGTGCGGACCCTGTGATGGTCTGGCACCCCATGCAGGTCTGATCCTGCCTTGAACCCAATGCAGCCCTCATGGGCGTCAGCTACCTGCGCCTTTCAATTGGATTAAAAAAATCTCAGTATATTTTGTAATCGATTTAAAACATAACAATCTATTCCATAATAGACAAAAAAAATGTAATACAAAAAATGGATTTTAAAATGGTTCCACACATACTGAAAATTTTAGCTTTTTGTTGTAAATGCTGAAGTGTAACCAACAATGTCTAAAAGAAAAACATATTTATTATCTTCTAATAAAAATATTTGAAGACTGATGTTTAACTTTGAACATTGAACAGTTTATTAGCATTTGTGCATCATTACCATTATGCACTTTCTCAGTTAACACCAAATCTTCAAATAATGTTTCTTTGATTAAAAATAATAAGAGAAGTAGTTAAAGATAGCTTCAAACATTACATTTAAATCTTTGGCTGGCAATTCTTTGCAATTGAAGCTACTTACAGATAGCCACTTTTCCTTTTTGGATATTGTTTTTTTTTTTCTAATTTAATAAGCACACTAACCTACCTCCAATTCATGCCAATTCAGCAGGTATCTGATTGAGTAAAGCAATTATTAGTTTTTATATTGTGGTTATTTCCAATGGAATTTGAGCAGTGGTAAGCAGTGTCAGTCCTGGAGGGCCGTAGTGACTGTAGATTTTTGTTCCAACCCAGTTGCTTAATTAGAAACCAATCCTCACCGCTAACAGGTCTTATTTAATTTCATGACTTGTTAATGTTTTTATTCTACCATGTCCAGTCATTCTTGGATTGTAGATTTTTTCCTTTCCGAGGATACCAAATGAAATTCAAATGATTTGAATCCTAATACTGATGAGCAATTCTCAGTCCGTCACTGTTTTCTCTTCAGTTTCCATCCACCCATTTTATTTTATTAAACCAGATAGTTCACGATTAATACACACGTGTACATGGAGACAAATTAAATGGAGTACTGCAGGTTTCTTTGTCATTTGCATCTTAGTGCTAACACAGAGTAATTAGAAACAGTGAATGCAGCTGTTTAAGACTAAAATAAAGGGTGGGAAATGTTAATAAGCAAAACAATTAAAATGAAGCGTAAAAATGTTGCTTGAATGAAAAATGCTCCATTAACAATAATTGACCTCTCACAAAAAATTTTGTTGGAATGAAAACCTGCAGCCACTGCGGTCCTGAAATAGAGTGACACACAAGCAAACTTTAATCTCTTCTTTCAACTGCTTGCCCCCCGCAAGCCACTGAGTCCCTGCAGTTTAGGACAGGAGTACTGCAAAGAATTACACAAACTGACTGTTACATTTTTAAAAATTCCTAAGAAAATCAATGATGTTCTCAATGATGTATATAAAACACAACCGGCCACTTGTTTCTGCAGCACATATTTTGTTCAAGAGACTTTTTTTTTGTTTTTACTATAACTGGAGTAAGATGCTGTAAGATCACAGCAGACATAAATGGCTGTTTAAACAGGTCTAAATTTGAGACTCTTGACAAACAAAAATTTCAAGTAATTTTTGTACACAGTGTTATTAGAAATGATGGAACTGAAATCCTTACACAAATATTATGCTGAAAAGCACAAGACTGGAAGCTTATACACTTGATAAATGTCTTTGTGATAATTATGAGTCAATCTAAAGTACGTGTGTGCAAAGATTTATCTAAAGAGTGTGATCCTTTAATAGTTTATTTTTCAACCTCATAAACGAGACATGAATGACTTACAGTAGACAGACCACAATGAAGTCTGTAAGCAAATATACATTTTATGTTGTTATTTCTTAAAAAAAAACAAAAAAACAACTCAAAGTATACAAGTGACATTAATGAATGAGGTGTTCGATGAAAAACAAGAAAACAATAAAGCAGAAATTTATGTGTGGCTTAGAAGACGTAAGAAATGATGGACAAAATAAAAAATCTGATTAGAGGGACTTCCTGAGTTAAAATATTGTTCTCTTTTCACATACAAGAGCCAGAAGGGAACTAGCAGTGATGACAAGTACTGTAAGTCCTACTAGGCTGGGGGGCAAAGCATGCAGGATTACGCTAATTACATCTTGAAATGTGACAGGTTATTACCAAATCCTCTGTCATCTGCTTAACTCTCTGAACTTGAGGTTTTATTTAAGACTAAAACATGCCTCGGCTCTTGACTATGCTCTGCCAGTCCACACAGAGGAAACACAATATTCGAATTCTTCCTCTTTTATTAATTGTATTGCGTATCTTGGCTTTAATTTATGATTTTAAACATGTTTTGCCTTTGATGTTCCATCTGAAATACTTTTAATGGACGTGTTGCTAAACATACATACATACATACATAAAATCTCTCATATATTCTATTATCCTAATATACAATTATATGCACACACAAACATTTATTTTCATATATTATAGGGTATTCAGTTAAGAATCAGACTACTTTTATGGTATGCTGCAGCTTTAAAATCATTTAAATTAAATTTTTCCCCTCGTCAGGCAACACTTACATCCAAAAACAGAAAAACAAAAACAGAATTTAATATATTTTGGCAAATTTAAAAAAAAATAAATAAAAATCTTAAATCTCAGACTGACAGAAGGTTGAATGCTCAAAGAAAATCAATGTGAACCAATGCAGAACATAGAGACTCCAGATAATGAGTGAACGTTCCATTCATCAACATCCCAATCCCTTTCTTCTGTTACAGAATGGACATGTCTAACCACCAAGTAACCTTTAAGATACAGGAAGGGAATGGAACCTACTGCAAAAGCCAATCTCAATACAGTGTGAATGTGGATAACTCACACGAATGGTAAAAACATCCAACACAGATCAACTTTTAATGTAATTTATCAGATTTGAATTATTTCAAGGTGTTTCTCTTTTCACAACCCAAGTTGGCAATAAGAATTCCTACTAGTGATCACTAATGCTAACTTTAGTTGATGTATTTTCCCTACTTTTTTTGGTTGCCCCACTTATTCAGCTGGGAACAACAATATAAGTTAACTTCCTTGGCGTTAACCCCGAGTGTCTCTCAGGCTCATAAATTTATGCCAAAATGGTTAAGCCCGAGTGTCTCTTGGGTGTACGCAGCCCCCCTGTTCACAATGGCACGTAGCGCTGGTTGGGGGTTGCCGAGCGAAGCGAGAAGGGGGCAATATTACCAAACAAAAATATGACAAAGGTTCAAGGATCAGATACATTTTGAAACTGTCAATCTTTTGTTTTATTTTTAGCCCAATTCCTGACATCACTATTTCTTCTATTTTAGCAAAGACTTGAATTAATGGAAGAATATCCAGATTAAAGCTAGAGGGCCATATTGCTGTCTTATATTTTGCTTTCAGTACTCTTTCACTAACAAACAAGTGTGCATTTGTTTTCTGAAACAAATTTATATATTTGTAGTTTATTTGTCATGTGTATGGAGTGCACTTGAAATTATTACTTGCATATGCTAACTAACATGCAACATAACATAATATTCTCAAAACAGCTTGCTGAGTAGCTAGAGCTAAATATGGCAGCATTCAATTTGAAACTCATACAGAGGCACATAAGAGTCATTATCTACTTGGCAGTCGAGTGCAATTCATAAATTGTTTACCACTTTTGGAAATTACTATAAAAGGATACAGGATCTCACCAATATGTAATGCTATATTAATAAAAAAAAAATGGTTATTTGAATAAGAGGTGATTTGAATTCTTGGCTTTAGCCACTCTATTGTAAAGTCACGCATACAAGTTAAAAATATCCCATCCAGGTTTTAAATGACCACACTTTATCCACTACTGGGTTGCGGAGAGCTGGAGCCTTCACCAGCATCATCATGTACAAAGTAGGAACTACAGTTATTCTCCAAAGAACATCAGGCCATCACAGGGCACACACAATCCCATGGCTCATTATTCATTTTAATTTGATGAGGAAAACGAAGTGCCTCTTTGTACAAAAAGCTTCTGGTTGTCCCTTCAGATGCAATTCAGCAAGCTTAGCTGTAAATGAGAATGGTTGCCTGCATAAACTGGATATATGGTGCAGTGTCTTGCACTGTAGTAAGACACAGAGGCAGTTGTTAGATGCACTTAAACAGCGATTCTAGGTCAAAAAACTGCTTAAAAATTGTGAACAGGTGATTGCTGATATAAATATGGGGGATTTTCACAGGGGAGGGTCAAGTGGATTTGTCTAATAAAATGATGCATTGCTTCCGATATCCAGTATTGCAGTAAACATTAACCAGGACATCTACATTTGATGTGTAAAGAAAATGAATAAATACAAACACTTGCCTGCTTTAAATCTGTGGGAATACTGTCATGTTGCCCCTCTTTAGGCCTTGTGAAAGATTCTGTTCTGGAGAACTACCAATCAGAATCATCCACCAGAGAAACTGGTGTTAAAATGATAAAGACAAAAATAAGCAGGCTTATCTAGTCTAAGCCTTTGAGCAAGATAATTACGGGACATAGTCTGACAGCCTAAAGGAAACACAATTATTTCTTAAGGATCTGCTTATACAGAAGCAATGTGCAGAAACATTTCCTCAGCTAGAACTAGGCATTCTTCCTATTTTTTTTATTTAAATGTTTTAGTAGAACTAAAAATAGTTTACCTGAGCGGTGATAACACTTTTAAGTAAATACTTTGTATTTGAGACACAAAAGAGATTCTGGGAATGACGAAAAATAATGCTGAGCGGCAGAAACATTCTGACAAAATGAAAAAAGACCAACGCCCATTTGGATTTTTTGAACAGCTGTCTGCGAATAGGGAAAAGAATCGTTTATAGAAACGTTTTATAAAAGAAGATACAGAAATTAGGTTCTCTACAGTGATTCATTAAAAAATGGAGTTTCAAAGGTGAAGGAATTAATACATTTTGTAGGTGCTTAACCTTTTTCAGTTCTGTTTTCTACACCTCTTACACATAAATACATTCACACACATGCACACACACACACAAAACACCTAAATAAAATTACTTTCTTGTGTTTGGTTAATTATTTACCATATTTAAAAAAACACACACACACACCAACAACAGCACATACCTTATAAGAGGGGAAAGTGGGGGTGTGGGTCACAAATGCATAGCAACATGTATTTTACTAAACATTTCCCTCAGTGAGCTCTATAACAAGATCTAATACAAAGCAGTCAAGAAGATTATTTTATTCCTCTATTTTACAGTAGAGATCACAGATTAATACAGGAAGACTAGTCATAGGCCAGAAAGAGAAACTTTGCACTGATGATTGTGATGCTTATCTGGTTGCTATAAAGCAGAGGCAGGCAAATGCAAACATTCTAAATTTTTTCATTTTATTCATAACAGAGTTTGCATATTCTCCCAGAGATTGCACGGCATTTTCCTTCCATTTCCCAAAGACATACATGTTGGCCTAATCACACAGCTGGCCCTGTATGTGTGATATGTCTGTATGTTTAAGTGCCTTGTACCATAAGGATGGTGAAGCCAAAGGTTGGTCTCTGCCAACTGCCTGTTCATGGTGAGAAAACTCTGGGCACTAAGCAGGCTGGGTGTCGGTGCTCCTAGATAGAAATTGATCTCTTGTGATCCTGAATTAGATCACAGCGGTTATAAAGAAAAGAAAAAAAAAAAAGAAAAAAGAAAAAGGGTTTCCTAGCAGTAACAGTAAAATAAAACTCCCTTTTCCCTTTAGAAGCCACTTACACTATGTAACTGCAGAAGAATTTTCACTTGGATTGCCTTTTTTTTTTTTTTTTTTTTAAAAACACAAATACATCACAGCACTCAGGCTGATGTAACATAAGTGGCCCATCTAAACCCCATAACTCTTTTTTGAATATTTAAAAAATGTGTTTCTCATGACTTACCAAAACCCAGAACTAACAAGTAGAATTCAGAATTGTCAAAAATGCTGCATTCTAAAAATAATGAACAAAAGTTAAATACTTGTGCTGATTTGCCCAACAAGGCCTAGATAAACATTAGATCAGACCCTAAATAATCAGGTGGAGTGGATTTCCCACCTTAACTAGTGTACCTCAAAAAAAAAAAAAAAAGTAAGAAAAGCTTACCTCAAAGTTTGCTCTCTCTTTCATTAAAGCAGACCATTTCAAACGATAATGCAGGAGAGCTTTCTCCCTCAACTTGTGTCTGACACTGCTATGGCCCTGTATGCCTCAACTCTGAAGTAACTTCTAGGAAATTCCCAAAAAACAAATTTCTAAGGTCAACTTTCATTTATAAGTCAATATATAAAATCTCAGGTTGCTACATTCACAGTCATCTCTATTGGCTCCCTGTGAACTCTTTCCCAGGGTAGTGCGCACCCAGACATTCTTCTCAAGTCCAATATCAACAGAATCTCACCAGCTTCTATTAGACAGGCTAAATGAAATGAGTATGGCTCCCTTGCTGTCCATCACATCCTGATTTTTATACTTGTGTTCTAAGAAAAATCCCTTGCTACATATTAATCTCATAGTGTGTACTTTATCATAAATGTGTCTTTATTGATATTTGGTTACTCGACTATGTATATTTTTAAAATTTATGATGTGTGGTATTTTCTTCAGATGTATGATGTTGGAGCAGAAGCAAAGTAACTACAGATGTAAATGCAATCACCAACATTTTTGCAGTGGAACCACTACATATGAAGGAAACTCAGATGTTTAAAAGCTCCAGTATTATCTGGATATAAACTCTCTTAAAAGATTTTAACACCTTGTTTATCCATTTAAAAGCTACATTCTGAACATGCTTAAAAGGAAAAGACTAGAATTTGCTACAAGCTCTTTAAAAATGAAGCACTTTGTCCTTTACTATACATGAAACACACATATCAATCAAAAAAAAAAAGTATCAGAATAGTACAATGTTAAACAATTTACCATTTTAAAATGCATAAATAAAAAACTCGGCATTTATGAAATGCAAGCCAGCAAGAGGGGCACTGTGGCCCTCGCTGTTAGGAGACCCGGGTTCGCTTCCTGGGTCCTCCCTGCGTGGAGTTTGCATATTCTCCCAGTGTATGTGTGGGTTTCCTCCGGGTGCTCTGGTTTCTTCCCACAGTCCAAAGACATGCAGGTTAGGTGCATTGTCAATTCTAAATTGTCCCTAGTGTGTGCTTGGTGTGTCAGTGTGTGTGGGCTGGCACCCTGCCCAGGTATTGTTTTCTGCCTTGCGCCCCGTGTTAGCTGGAATTGGCTCCAGCAGACCACCTGTGACCCTGTAGGTAGGATATAGCGGGTTGGATGATGGATGGGTAGAAGCCAGCAAGAATAACTGTGTAGATAAACAGATATTTTTTATAATGAGAATGCACATTTTCCCAGTTGACAGTCATTGCCAATATTCGGCGGACTTATTATGAATGATTTCAACAACTGGTCCCAAGTATAAGCCACTTCCTGTTATGTACAATTTGAAAAAAGAAAAAGCACCACGCAAAATTTGGGGCACCCCAAAATATTTGAGTTTCCAGGTAATTTTTCCTGAGGTCGCAGACCTTCATTAGTTCATCATCATTAGGAGGTGATGCAAATTTCAAAGCTGTATAAATTCTGACTCTTCAAACCTTCTTCTAACAATCAGTAGCCATGGGCTCCTCTATGCAGCTGCCTAGCACTTTGAAAAATAAAATAATTGATGCTCACAAAGCAGGAAAATGCTACAAGAAGATAGGAAAACCATTTTTCAGGTAGATGTTTTCTCAGTTTGTCATGATATTAAGAAACAGAAGTTAAGAGGAACAGTGGAGGCCAAGTTGAGGTCTGGAAGACCAAGAAATCTTCTGAAAGAACTGCTTGTTGGATTGCTAGAAAGGCAAATATAAATTGAAAGACTCTTAGTAAGGCCTCCTTACAGCTTATAAAAATCTTTTTGTAGCCAGTTAACTACTGTCCATGTCAGGAGCCCAAATGTTTGCGTCAGGCCCTTTTCATTTTTTTGGTATATTTTACCTGTGAATGATGGAAATGAAAATGTAATCTTGCTTAAAACATTAAAGAAATGTGTCACCTTTAACTTTATGCCTTTTGGTGATCAGTTAATCTCCTGCCCACTTAACTATTCACAGTAATGGACATTTTGCACAAGGAGGCCCAAACTTTGCATGGCGCTGTATTCATGATAAGTAACTTCAAAATACTGCAAAATGACACACCAAATACACATATTATCAATCCCTATGTTTTCAAAGTGTTGTGAAAATGAGTAATTTTGCCCCCTCGTATCCCATTAGGGGGTGAGCCTCCAGGGTTGGTTGATGTGGCATGTACCACTTCAAGTCCTTCTGATCATTTTTGCTAAAGATACCAAGAGGTTTACTCTTTATCACTGTTGAGGACCCGAGCAGCTGGACCATGCACAGAGGACGCCCACGTAACACTTGGCTGCGGCAGAGGGTAGGAATGGACTGTGTGCCTGCCTGGGTGGTTGCCAACTGGGATCCCTAGATGTTTTGTTGTGTGGTAGGCGCAGCAATGGGCTGTACCAGTGCCTGCTCCCCCAACCTGACCTGACCTAAAAAACCACTATGCCAATTTGTACACTTCTGCCACTATTTTAGAAGTTTATAGACCCTTTTGTGGTTAGTAGAGCTCCACTGACATACCACTGCCTGGACAGCCTCATTTCCTCAAATGGCACACATTAATTCTGTCTGAAGAGCACAGCAGTTTTTTTTTTTTGGTTCATAAGAGACTGCTAAGCATTGATTAGTGACATCTGTATTTCACTCTGTAAAATGGGTTATCTATTGTTTAACACTGCTAGCAGCACTAGAGTTTTCTTTATATACATGTTGATGCTGGGTATGAATGTCAGCTGTGGGGATTTCTTCCTACACAGTAAAATTCAATCAATGCATGGTACTGAAAGGTCACATCCTCGTCAGACATTCTGTCACACCACTGAATTATGAACATGTAACTGAGGCAGGTGACATGTTTCATTAGGGGTACTTCATTTATCGTTTAAGTGTGAGAAGATAGATAGAACTATTATCTACAATACCGCATTTTTTATATAGTCGGGCATTTTTGGTGAAACAAAGCATATGTTCATTTTGGTGTGACCCTTATACATTAGATTCGATAACTTAAAATGGATGTATGACTCTTGAGTTAAAAGTAGTATAATCTTCTTATATAGTATGCTACCGTGGCTGGCTGTCTTTTCAGGATTTTAAATCACCTGTAGCTCACAAACCGTTTTACCTATTGACCTGAAATTTGGTACACATATACTATGTGACGTCTACTATCTGCTTTTGGGGTGATGATTGACCTTCAAGGTTATTGCTCTTTTTACTTTTATTTTATTGTAGAATCAACTCAACTCTCAGCAGCGGCCAGCAGGGCGACCATGCAGCGCATGCATACAGGCGCCATTCTCATCCCTACCATCTTCACTGTCACTTCCCCTACCTCTTCATATCTTAAATCATTCTTGAGGCTGATTGAAGACTTAATTGCCACAAAAACACTGACAATCAGTTTTAATGCAAAAAGATGCCGATGAAAGAAGAGAAGAAGTGGGTCACAAGGGATAGAGAAAACAAGATCTGCTCAGGAAGCAGGAAAGCGCATCAACCTCTGAGCAAACAAATGCTAAACGTACAGAGAAAGAGAATAAAAACTATGAATGCTCAAGTCAAGTGCATTCACTGCGCGTTATCATGCAGTGTGCCGTTACTGGTATATGTATAATGTACTTAATTGTGGGAGACTGAAGGTTGTCCCAACAGGAACCAGCACAAGGCACAAGCCAGCTATGGAAATGGTATTTGGGTTTTGCAGGACACACTCTTTTATTCAGGGCCAATATTATAGTTCTTAAGAAACAACAGTCTCACTTACTTGGGTCTAGTCTGTTAAAGTAAGACGCCAGAGAGACACAGTGGGAAAAAAAGGTGCTAGTTCATGTGATTTGTGCGTCATGACTGCCACTCGGAAGGAATTGAGGATTAAATCAGCTTCACACCATAAAACTGTAAGGGAACTGCACATTTTGTAAATCTCAGATATTTTTAACCTATGACCATGGTTGAGATTCTACTGCAGCCAATCATCATAAAAAGTAAAAGTTAACATGATCTGTCTTAGTTTAATCTGCAACCTCAGTCTCTGGTTGAACACTGTTTCTAGCTTTAGAATATGTGGCCAAATATTCATAGGAAGTTATTGTAAAGAATTAAGCAGTATTGCAAGAAATTCTTAAGACCTGTCACTTACATACAGAAACTGATTCAGCAACACAAAGGCAACTTCTGTTCTTTTCTGTTTATAAAACTAAATTAATCAAAAGGCAGAACCCACACTAAAAGTGTGTTTGGCAGCCACACAAATGCTGCTGCCTTGGACAATCAGCATTTACAAATGTTTTGAAAACTTTCGGAAAGCTTCCTAATATAAAAAGGCATCCGTTACTTTGCCTTTAATCTTCAGGTGTAGATAGTATATTATTGATCCCAAAGTCTGTGGGTATTTAATCACAAAGAGAAGTACACTTAAAGCTTTTCCCCCCAAGGATAAACATCTATCCAGCAAACTGATGTGTCACAGGACAGTCCACTCCAATAGAGCTAAAGTGACAGTCAATGAGAGAAACTGAAGTATGACTTGTTTTGAGACTGTTACCCTAACCCAAGATTGCCAGTTCTGTACAAAAGAGGAGGTGAAATGAATCACTTCATGCTTGCTTGTCGGGCAGACATTGGAACCAAAAAATACTAACAACATTCCAGTAATGGACTTCTACCTAATGAATAAAAATGGCACCTACCCAGCAACAAAATGGTTACAGAGCCTCAAGGCCACTGCTGCAACATCCCAAAATGCTGTTATGTGAAATGGCTCAGGTGTAGTCCTAGAAAGATTATCTGCCATTAACCAGTTCAGAAATCAGAAATGTACATGATTTGTCTAAAAAGATGTGCTTGAACAAAACTTCTCTAGTCAAAGATCGACAATGTCCACAGAATTACTCTCTTAAAGTTTGGTACAAGTGTAAGAAAATGCAAATGTGCTGGGTAGAAAACTCTTAAGATGTGCTCAAGTTGAGAGTAAATACTTAAAATGAAGTCAAGTGGCTTTATTGCCATATTATCCAATCCCAGTATTGCAGAAAAGAGCTGCATGAAATAACGTCTCACTGGGAACATGGTGCAGCATATACATGAACACAGGATAAGTGCATGACAAACAACTATACTATACTATAAATAAGCAAACAAATAATTGGCATATTATTCAGTGACGAGGCTGACACCACTGAAAGGAAATTCAGGATACAGCAACCATAATGCAAGATACATACAGTATGCTGGCAAATTTGGCACGTGTCAAGAAACATTTCTCAACACAGGGTGTTATTTAGTATATAGGTATAAAGGCAGGTCACATACATGCATATGAAACTTTTCAAAAATAGTATATAAACACATTTCAGAATGAATGTATTAATGTACAGTATGTATGCATGCATATTCATTTAAGTTATTGTTTGTCTAATAGGCAGCACAAGGGCTTACTGCTTAGCAAACATCATCAGAAAAAGACAAGACAGGGAGAGACTTGAGGTTGTTGATTAGATGCTAAAAAGGGAAAAATTAAATGTCAAACTCAACGTGCTTATAAGATACGTTGTTCCCAGTTTTGACAAATGTTAGACGAGACAGATGAATATGAGAACAGTTATACCAAAGAGCTATGATTCAGGTTGGGTGGGGTTTGAGATTTTTGTAATTGACATTTTATTGACAAATGTAACACCCACTGCAAATGGAATGGACAGAGAAAAGTGCTTAAATCACAGTTTAGACCCAGCTTCAAATCCCACTTAAAAGTATCCTTAGTGTTTAGTTCAAGTGTATCCTGACATCTGTGTGGATCATTTCCAATCGCCCAAATCAGGGTGGACTGGTGACACTAAAAACCCTACAGAGTGTTTGCATGCTTGTATACGAGTGTGTGCCATCCCATACTAGAGCTAGTTACTGCCTTGTGCCCACAGATGTCAGGTTCAGGCTCCGCCACCACCCTTTGTCACATTTTTGAAATTGTGCACAATTACAATGTGGCTACCCTTTTAAACAGAGGACAAAAGATAGCATTATTAGTTAAGAAACCTACATCAGCATTCCTGAAATACTTGACACAGACCCCTGAAGTCTAAACCTTCCTGTTACTGCAATGTGTTACCAGAGCACACCAGTATAGCTGGATAAAGAAAAGAAAAGAAAAAAAAAAACCTTTTGTTAATGCTAATAACAGGTTAATATCTTGAAATTTTCTATTTTAAATATTGACATTTTTTAAATAGAAAATCAATTCTCCAAAAAAGGTTAGGTTACCTTAATGTAGTTATTTTATTTGACTTGGGCAGTGAAATTATTTGTGAAAATGGATATCACTCTATTAAATATCCATGAATGTATCAATCTGTTCTGAACTCTCTAACATTCTAATTCAGGATTAATAGGACTCCAATAAACTTGAGAGCATACAAAACTTCATACATAAAAAGCACAACACACAGTGTTGGGTTTATGACATGAATGCCAACATCTGTCCTCCTACCAACCGTATGGTTTATATATTTACCAACTAGGCACTTCAACCATACATCAATCAACAAGCTTCAATTACAAAAACACCATAAATCAAACACCTAAGCACAAGCTGGAAACTTGGCTTATTTTCTTCTGCACTTTTACTTTTGCATACTCATTAGTTTGGATTGAACGAATCAAAGACACAAATATGATAAAAGAATATTAAAAAGTTTCCAGACACATAGGACTCGCTAGATATAATACATACATATGCTGATTATGTAACACAGCTTAACCCTGCTCATTATGTTGATATCATTACCTGCACACTGCTTGCCATTTCTCCTCTGTTGCTCAAGAAGCACAGTTGATGCTCTTTGGCTGTCGTGTAGTTTGTTGTTTGTTTCTAATTAATGTGTCTATAATACCATTGTGTCTTATAATTACTAGGCTTTTTTCCAGGGTGTGTTCAAATTTCTCTCAAGTTGCATGACACTGTCAAACAATTGCTTACTGTATGTAGGTTGCTATTTAATGTTTTGAGTTGATATAGGTGGAGGATTTTAAATACATTTTGCTTTTTATATTGTCCAAGTAGTTACCCGGTTCTTTGTTCTGAGAACTTTTGGCTTATTCTGTTTTGCTGGTGCGGGGCTGTGTTGTGCCTCATAAAGAACACTACTAATACTTCTGTGTAATTTGGGGTTGGGGTGGCACAATGGCCTCTTCATGTGTACACAGTATGGATCAAATTGAATTAATTCAGTCTGGTACAGGTATTCTGACGCTGAAAAACAACAACTTGTCATCAATAGCCCAGACAAGATTCCACTGTCTTTAAGGCAACTGTGTAAAATTCCTTTTACAACAATTAATATAGAAATTACAAGCAGAAAAAAAAAATATTTGACTGTGTTGGGATTAACAGCAGGAATTGCCACACTGGGAGAAATGACAAATAAGAATGGATGTGACTTTTCATATGGAAACAGAAATTTCTGAATTAATAAACCAAGTCACAACAAAGCTGTTCTCCATTTCTGGTTAATATACCACAAAATTAAATTTTTTGCTTTTCCATTTTCATGTTGCCCCTAGATATTCTAATAATAGCAAAAGGATCATTAGTCTTGCCAGAAAAAAAAAAAAAGTCAATTCTTCAAAATGCACTAACCTTTACATATGGTGTCAGCTTATTACAGCTGCTCGCTACAATTAATGAGTTTTTCCTAAGGAACATATGGCGGAAAAAAAGACTGAAACAAACAAAAATGGTAATCTACACTGGCTATAGAAGTGACAAAGATCACATTATATATACTTATATATATTTATATTTATTCATACACACAAACACTGAGAATATGAGGAAGAAAGAGCAAGCACGGAAATATTTAATTTGTTAAATTCAGCAAACTAAAAGCTCAGGCATCAGAATTTTTGTTTAAATCATAAAGTAGCAAGTTAATTCTGCAATAATATTCAGAGGATGGAGTAAGTAAATCTTTGTAAGCAACACAAGGACTCAAGGGATCATGGTGACAGACGACTAGAAAGCTGCTACCAAGAAAGAGATGCAATATGTCATGGAGCCTCCGTTTTTGCTAAATTAGCTCTTTTAAACCAAACAGACACTGAATCCTGAGCACCTTTCTGCTCACCAATGACAGAATGCACAAAGCTTTGAAGAGCAAAAGACTGACAACATACTGACACCTTACACAAAAAAGCACAAAGCTCTGCTACTGATACTTTGATTTCTTCCCAAGTGTTTTAGTTTTGTGCAGTATGCTTTAACTAA
This sequence comes from Polypterus bichir lapradei, assembly GCA_026402145.1. NCBI lineage: Eukaryota > Metazoa > Chordata > Cladistia > Polypteriformes > Polypteridae > Polypterus > Polypterus bichir. Next base: position 13,441,973 of record JANRMT010062856.1, read on the forward strand.
TATACTCTAGTTTAACAACAAAATACACAATGGAGAACGGGGTACGAATGTATTGAGAGTAGATTATTAAAAATGTCACTATCATACATGCCCAATCTTAAAAAAACAAAAACATTTCTGGTCACTTATGAATTTCTGGTTCTCAGGATTAAACGGGACTAGCCATCCAACCCCAAACAGCACTAGGAGTGCGACAAAAAGAAGAATGTAACTCTCTAATTCGTGGAGGGCACATTTCTCCAAGTAAGAGTGTAGTATTTCACACTTCACCACAACATGGGTGTGTTCCCTATTTTTTTTTGTCTTGGGCAGACAGTTCTCAGCTCCTGGTCTTAACCCTTTCCATTCTGATAAGAACCAAAAACACAAAATGCAGCAGACTGTCACTTCTGCCAGCTTTTGTTATTCTCCACCCTGAATAGAAAACTACACAGATGGCTAGACATACCTTACTTGGTGACCAGTAATGAAAAAGAAAAAAATGCTGTTACACCCAAAAACAAAACATTAGAACTTTAGGAATGTTAAAAATCTCTAATTATTTTTTTTCTTCTACCCTGTAGCATTACATTTACTGTATAATTTGAATTTTGACTTATTAGCCGATTAACTGGACTCACCAAGTTGCACATGGACAATACTGTATATACAACATTATGTCTCAAACATTATGTCACTCTTCTTAAAAACATACACACAAAGTTTTATAATTTTCTAGCAAAATACATAAATATATAAATAAAAAGTAGGAAGGATGTTGTCATTTGTTGTCAAGCTTCCTCCTGCTTAGCAGTGTTATTTAAAAAAGCATATTAATAACTGAATCTTGTTCCCCCTGAACCACAAAAATAAATAATAATAAATAAATTTCCTCTGCTACTGGGCAGAGTTCTGATATTCTATACTAAATCAAGTGTGCCGATTAAAAGTTAAGCATACATGTGCAAAAAACTGTGCAGAATGCAGAATTAGTTTTTGCCCTACAACTGTGCTATGCCGTGCTAATGTATTCATATAAAGAAAATATACTGAAATGAAAATGTTTTTGTTTGGAAATATTCCCCTTAAGCTCAATATATTACTGTTGTAAACGTGCTTTAAGCACTTGCTTTTGTGTTTCTGAGTGATCCTAGTTGCCCGTTGGTAAACCAGTACTAGTAGCCTATCATCGTGTTGTGGTTAAAGTGGCCTTGATATCTTGTTTCCATAACAGAAATACCCTGATGGAATATCTTTCCATGTTCATCACCTACATCATCCAAATTTGGTGGAAAAAACAATCCAGATGCAATTTTTAGTCATACAGATATAACAGTCCAAGTGATGATTGTTTTTGTTCATGTCTCACCATACGCACAATGACAGTGTAAACCCAGAATAACACACTGTGCAGCACAATGAGATGCCCAACTTTTATCCTCAACTATATTCAGACATCCAAAATGATACTTGTAAGCAATGGTCACCCTTAGGTTCCTGTGTAGATCAAGGGAGAGTATTTACCACAAATACTGAGAAGTCAAGCAAAATGACACCTATTATTGGCTAACTAAAAAGATTACAATATGCAAGCTTTCGAGGCAACTCGGGCCCCTTCTTCAAGCAAAATGGAATGAAATAATGTTGCCTCGAAAGCTTGCATATTGTAATCTTTTTAGTTAGCCAATAATAGGTGTCTTTTTGCTTGACTTCTCACTACATTCATAATGGTTAACACGGTACAACACCCTAGTACTACACACAAAGGTAATAAAAACTGTCAGGATGGTTGATGCAGCTGCACCAATTCATTTCAAGTTTAAAACAGGAACGCTAACGTAACCTTTGCTAACTTTAAGCGTGCCCTCTGTTCCTCCTGCTTTACACAGTTACTGCTGACATCAGCTGACTGATGCGCTCAAACGTGTATGGACACTGCTGCAGGCATGCCTCCAGGAATATTTTGATGCTAGGAACTAGAGGGTCTACAGATGTCAGTAGTGATAACCGTGGCACCATGTAACAGGATGTATGTCAAACTGTTAGTCAACAGCCAAACCATCGTGTATAACTGAAGATCTGGGTGTGCTAGGCAAATCCTGTGTTAAGATTTGGAATAAGCTTTCTCAGTTTATATTCTTTAATAGTAACAAAATCTTCATTATTTTTGCATAATCTGCCAGTTCAAGGTACAGAGTATTTTAAATTGAAATTTAAAAATTAAGCAAGTGGAGGGGTTCTTGAGGCGTATACCAAAATTAGCTGTGAACAATCCAATCTCATTGAGATTGCACAGGTGGTGAACCTGCTGAGGGGAGGGAAGGCCGCAGATATCTGCGATATCTGGACTGAACTTCTCCAGGCTGTTGGTAAGGCTGTCCTCCTTGCTTTCATTTGGGACTTGTCATCCTAATCTGGAAAGGGAATGGCGATTGCATGTATTGCGGCAACTACAGGAGATAACTCTGCTCTTAATGCGGGGTAAAGTCCTTGCTAGGGTCATCCACAACAGGATCCATGATCACTTACTCACCTACCAGCGACAACAGCAGTCTGGTTTTACACCTAAGTCTACCATTGAATGCACTGGCACGGAGGGATCTCATGGAGCACAACTGGGAATATCAGCCTTTGTCAATTTTGGCAAAGCGTTAGACTCAGTTGAACGAGCTGCCCTGTGGGACATCCTGAGACTTTGCAGGATCTGCCCAAAGTTGTTGGATGTCATGACTGGCCTGTACACTGGTACTGTTGCGTGCTGTGCAGACTGGAGGCAAAACCTCTCCATTCTGGGGTTTGTCAGGGGTGTGTTCTTGCTCCTAACCTGCTCAATGCTTGCATGGACTGGGTGCTGGGCAGGGTCGTGGAGTCCAGCGGCTGTGGGGCATCTCTTGGAGAAGAAAGATTCACTTATCTTGACTTTGCTGACAATGTTGTGATCTTTGCGGAGTCTACAGAGGCTCCGATTGGGGCTCTCAAGAGACTGAATGAGGAGTCCGAGTGTCTGGGCTTGCGAGTGTCCTGGACAAAAACCAAGATCCAGGCCTTTAATGACCTCTTGGGCATGGCCATTAGCAGTATTTCTGTCTGCGGAGAGAGTGTCGACCACTTCAAGAGGTTTACTTACCTCGGCAGTGACATTCATGTCTCTGGTGACTCTTCCTATGATGTCAGTAGATGGATTATGAGAGCATGGGGGGGTCATGAGGTCACTGGAAACTGGTGTGTGGTGCTCCTGATATCTGTGCAAAAGGACGAAGGTCCATATCTTTAGAATCCTGGTGTTTACTATTCTGCTATATGGTTGCGACACATAAATGCTCTCCAGTGACCTGAGACAAAGACTGGACTCCACTGGTAGGTGTCTCGTCAGAGAATCCTTGGGTACTATTAGTGTGTCTGTGTTGAATGAGCGGTTGCTCACAGAGTCCCACATGAGGTACACTACCTGAAATTTGATGGAATTTCAGTTACGCCACTACGGTCATGTGGCACAATTCACAGAGGTTGATCCGGCTCACAGGGTTCTCATTGTTGAGGACCCAAGTGACTCTACCAGGCCAAGGGGATGCCCAGGAAACACACTGTCATTTCCGGAGTGCGTGTCTGCCTTTGGGGGGGTGGGTTGCCAACTGGGATCCTGAGCTGTTTCATCATGTGGTGGGTGTGGCAAGCTCCCCAACCTGACCCTGCCCTGAGGGACAAAGGGTTTCGGCTACAGATAAATTAGAAAACGCATAACATATAGGCATGTTCCGGATCTTTGATTCTAAAGTTGTAGCATTTAATTTTTTTAGTTAATTCAAAGAATCAGTTATCACATTTTTTAAAATTAAATATTTTTGTTAAACAAGAGTGTGAAAACAGTTAAATTACATGTGTTAGTAGACTACATGAAATAAATGCTTTTTAACAGCAATTTACAATATCATGTAGTTAAAAATGTAGCCTAAATAGACATGTGGTAGCTCAATAGTGAAATTCCTTTATACAGCAGATTCCAAACAAGTGAATGTTAACCAAAGTGCTTTACAACAAGCCCAACAGCATATTAGAAACAGTGAGTAGAAACAGAAGTTGGAATAAAAGGATACAAAAATAACAGATACCGAAGAAAAATGCCTGCCAATTAACAACGACAAAACTAAACACGCAGTTAGAAAGTAAAACAACAAAGTTAAAGCTAGCCCATTCCTTCTTGTTGTAACATGACCACAGTTCAGCTAGCCAATAAATATGCAGAGCAAACTAGCCTTACACATCTTGAAAGGTAAGTGGGAGGCCTAAAAAGCTAATAAATTTTAGTGCTTTCAGTTAGTGAGAAGGATAAGTAGGGTTACAGGGAAGTGGAACCCACCTAGACTACATGACAGAAAAGTCAGGCGCACAAGGCACACTCAGGCATACACACTCAGCCACTCTTTTGGAACCTGTCAGCGTAACCAGCAGGTCTTTGGGGAAGAAACCAGTTTCCTTAAAGAACAACACTGTACTCACAGGGAAAGCTGTCCATGATTTGATCCTAGGACTCTAATAAATAGAGCTGATGGCTCCCAGAAAATGTCAGAGCACATGGTAACTCAAACATCTTTTGACACTCCATTAAACTGTTGTTAGCTGTGGATGTTCACCCATCTGTTCTTTGACAAAGCCCTTAACAGTGTGGTGGCAATCTGTGTTTTTGCAAAATGCAATATGAGAAAGAGAGGCTGTCACTACAGTGATTCAAAAAGCAAATGCTCAGCAGATAAGCTGCCAGCCAAATGTCTTGCATGCTGCTGAACCCTCATAATCGGTTCATCTCGTTTTATTGATGGTAATCTGATTGCAAGACAAACAATCTGCAAACAAGAGCCTTCACCTTAGACTGGCATAATCCCAGCTCTTGAGGAACTCATTCAGCTCAACGGCCAGACTATAATTCTTATAAGATGGTTAGAGGCACACATTGGCTCAGTCTCAATTCACAGTTCACATTCTAAAACAAACAGTGCCAAAGTTTGTATCAGCAGACAAATGGAGATACATCAACATGATTTTACCCCAAAGGAAGCAGTCTTCTAGAGAGAGCACTGAGACATCTATTTTCTGCACTGACTCAAGCAGCCCCAGAACTGAGAAGGGCCCATTCTATCACTCCAGTCCAATTCAAAGCTAATGATTACTGAATCACAGCTTTTTGGAATTGTGGAGGAAATACAAGTTCCCACAAGCAGAACAGAAACAGAACAAACACCACACAAACCACAACTGTGCATACAATCAAACCAGGGGTGAACCAACCTTACTGCCTCCATTTAAATTGGAAGCATTACAATTTGCACATAATCATGTAAATATTAATAATACTCAAATACTACAAAACAGAATGCTGATGTACCTGCCTATGTCCAAGGGACTGTAAAGCGGCATAAAGCAAGTAGGCGACAATATATCTCAATAAGTGTTTGAGGGTAAGCCATGTATTCAACGTCTGCTATGTTCAGGCTTGATTCTTGCCTTGTACCCATGCTGCCTATACTGGCTCGGACTGCCTGCAACTGTTGTAATTAAGTAAGAGGGTCTAGAATATAAATTTAGAAATGGGTTAATATTCTGACTTGCAGCAGCTACTAGTTAATAACACAAAAGAGTTATTTTCCATGTTACTTTTTGTTATTTATCTAATTAGTGGCAAAGAATTGAGCAGACACAAATACAATTGACAATGAATGCTAAAGAAGCTGCTAATTCCAGATCATTTCAATGGCCTGAATAAATTGAAATGTAAAAGCTCAACATTAGGAAATCACATTTATTTTACAAAAAAACAGAAACAGTTCTTAAACTAGGGGAAGAAGTGAACCGATACTTAGATAAAAAAGTAGAAATTGGGGAATGACGTGCTTAATAGTCATCCCATTAAAAGCAAAAAAAAGGACTAGAAACAAATGCGCTGTCAAAAGTGAGAATCACTTTCCCCCAAAGAATCAGGTTCAGATTCAGCTAACTGTAATCTAAGCAAATCTATTATAATAAAAAACCCTGGGACGAGATGAGACTTTTTAGGGACAAAAGTGCCTTTTTCAGAGAGATACTTTCATGTCCTGCGAGACGAGACTTTGTGCCAAGAGATTTAACCACGCCCGGGGCCAGAAATAAAAGACAAAGCAGATGACAAAGTAGAACGCCGTACAGAATTTAAAAACGTTTGCGCGATACACATGCAGAGCAGGTTAGACATAATGAAAGTACTAAAATTCAAAAGTCTCAAAAAAGTGATAGTAAAGATTAAATAGTGCAAACAAACGGAAATTATTACTCGGTGAAATAATGGAACAGCGAAAAAAAACCTGAATATAGTGTTCAGATTTAAACTTTAGCTTGGAGAGTTGTAGATCATCTAATTTGTGTTGCCATCAGGGAAAAGTAGTGCTTCTTCCCAATGAAGAGGTGTATCTGCGAAAATTAAAAGATTTGCTGTTTGGTGAAAGTGAAATCATTTTATGTGAGCGGCAGAGACCCGAAGTGGCTGGCTAGCATAGCGTAGGCCGGGACGGTTGGTGAGCGAAGTGAGCAGGGGGCGAAGAAACCCCCTAGTATTAAAAAAAAAAACAAAAAACAAACTTGTTCAGAATGCTGGGCTGAAGAATTAATACTTGTGTTAGACAAGTGAAACAGAGCAGCTCATTAATGGGCTTTACGACAGAAAGGCAAGCAGGACATCACACTTAATTAATGCAAATAATAAAAATAGACACTGTTCACAATAAAGGAAATTGTAACAAGTTTTTTCATCTTTTCAAGACACCACTGAACACAGAATAATACAATGGTAATTTCTTGAGCTTCCTGGCTACTATAACTGGAAAAAAAGGCTTCACTGATGAGTACAAACTAGTATATACTTTTTATGCACCTCTTTTTATGTAACTGCACTAGAGATTTGGGAGAATCGCCTAAAAATTGCACACAACATATGCTGCATATAAAAGCTATTTCAGTAGTCTCCAAGGGGAGGGTTAATAATAAATCTTGGTAGAAAGACACACCATTAACACTTCGGGATTAATGTTCAGACTCATGGAATCAATTATCAGCTCTTGAACATGATGAATACTGGCACAACTACCCTCAGGGCACACTACCAGTAACAGAATTAATGTGGCAACAGGACATCTCTTTAAAAAAAAAAAAAAAAACACACAACGACAAATGCACTGGTGAATTCAGACTGATGTATACTTTTTCGATATTTTATTTAATTAATATTTTATATTGCACTGTATTATGTATTATGCATAAGACATTATTAACACTATCAGCTCCAGCTTCTAACAATTACTGCACAAAGAGACTCTTCACACTTGGGTGTTGTAAATTTCAGGCATTTGTTTGCAGTTTTCCCCAACTGTTTAAGTGTTTCTGGGAATTTTTCAAGTATTTCCAAAGAAGCATTTTGCAGGGAAAATATGTTTGACATCATTTTCTTTTATCATTTTGTGGGTTGAGAAGCGATTGTTGTGTCTCCAGAATATGTTCTATGACAACGAGTGGTTTTGATCCTGGTGAAATCAATGCAGAAGATGTGGTGTTAGGGTCGTGAACACAGATATTGGGTTGCCAATATTTTACAGCGAAGGTAGTCCAGAGGACAATTCTGGACTCGTGTGATGAACGCAGGCAGCATCCTGAAAAAAAATCCAGGATTATTCACAGGTGTCAATAAGCACATAAGTACAGTAATATGTGATAGGGTACGGACATGCATGGTCAAGTTATCTAGTGACAGCTAGCTAACTGGGAAGAAAAAACATGTGCAGAACATGTAGTCAGATGACAAGAATTGAAGAGATGTTATTTTCATATAAATTTAATCCAGCAAGTGCTGAAGGGTTAATTTTAACCACCCAGTTCAGGGTCAGAGGGACCCAGTGATCATCATGGCAACACTGAGTGTAAGACAAGAAGCAAACATGGAGGACTTCCACCGGTCCTTTGAAGGGCTCATCTGCACAGCAAATCAGATAAGCGTGTTGTGTGCAATCCAGTAACCGAAACCTATAATTAAAGTTATCTGTTTGGTTTTAACTCTGTCATATTATATAGATATTTTGAAACAGTGCAATCTGGCGGTGCAGCAACCAGTGTTCATGCATGGGGTCTCTCTGGTTGGAGATGGATGTTATTTAGTTCACAGCACATCAAGGACTAAATGCATTTTCCTCACTGAGGAGGATTGCTGACACAATTCTAGTATTCAGTGTTGAAACAGATATTCATCCGCAGTTAAGTACCAAACAATCCAGAACTGCATGGGCAGAACATGTGTTAAAGCTCTGCCTGCATGTTAAAACATCTGTACTAAAACTTACTTAACTTCAGCTTCATCAAAACTAGAAATGTGTACTTATAAATTCTGGTCAGTTCTTGTCACCTGATCACAAGCTACATGCACACTTTAATCTGTTCCTCAACAGCTGTCACTAGATGACCAAAGTGCACATGTTCATGATGACGCCAGTCATTTTTTATCTTTTCTTCTGGTTTTGATGAGCTGTTTCACTCCTGGCTCATCCCAAAAAAGGCACTGACATCCTAAACAAAATGCTAGAAAAACAAGTTTTTTTTTCCGGCTTTTCATTTTATTTTCCCAAGCATTTTACAAGCGTTACCATTGATTTTCAATGGAACAAGAGTTTGGCTGAAAATGCTTGAAAACAGCTGCACACTAAATTTTTCTAAGCCACTCACTGCTAAAATATCTAGATGTGAACTGTGTCATTGAAAATAATTGCTAATAAGTTCACAAGCGGTTTAAGAGCATTTGGGTCCAGCACTAAAACACTAGAAAAACACTTAGGTGTGAATGGGTCCTTAAGGTAAACAATGTTAATATGGCAGTAGGTCTTATTTTAAAGGAAATCTAGTGAGGCAAATGGACATTTAATTAAACATGTTAAGAAAAAAATAGGAGTGGGGTACAGGGTTCTCTGTGCTCCCAATTAATATACTAAAACATTTTTTCAAATGGCATTCATGAACTTGTACAAATATATTGACAGCTTTGTGAGAAAGTGCATACATGAGGCAGTCAAAGACTCAAGGCAGTCATGCCACGGATTATGCCAGTGACTGTTTGGGCCACACATGGTAAAGCTAGAATAAAAAAATGGATAAGTGAACTTACAGAAATGGGCACAAAAAAAAAAAAAAAAAAAGTATTTCATCAACAGTTTCCACCATAATTAATACCAACTGCCAGACTGAGATAATAGAACCACCCACCTCAGTAACACAAAAAAATGGGCTGAACACTCAGAAACCTAGATGTCATTCATGAATAAACTTAATGATACCTTTCTACGCTTTCTTTAACTTACAGAACTGGTGGCATAAGAATTAAAACAATTAGCACTTTGATAGTCATATTTCATAACATAATTAAATCTTCAGGCTTATAGGGTTGCTGCAATGCCTGCCAAAGAAAAAATATTATTGAGTTCTTCAGTCAGAGTGTAAAATACATTTAAGCTGTAATTGTAGTATTGTTAAAATTCTGCCAAGAGACAACTGTGTTTTCTAATTGCTTTTCAAAGCAAAACTGAAATTGAAAAGAACTTACTGAAATATGCAGACCCTTGCTGCTACAGAAAATGGATTTTTAAATGGAGACAATAAATTCATGTTTGGATGTTTGTATTATCCAGAGAAATAGAGAGAATATGAGAGATTAAAAAAAAAAACCATTATAATGAAAAAAAATTTAGTGGCAACGGTCGCAACTACAAAATGTGATGAATCATGATACCCGGCAAAAATATTCCTGACATTGCAGAGCAGTTCTATGAAGTCAGGAACAGTAAATAGTTAATACCCATACAATGGATAAAATCCAGCACACCATCCATGGTTTGTCCCTGGTTTGCGCTTGATTCTGCTGGGACAGGCTCAGAGCCCTGCTTTTCTGAACTATAGCAGATTAGGGGGTATGTGTGACTTTGAATGGAGTCAGACCTTAAAACAAAATGTAATATTAGACATATTGACTTTTGTTCTCTTTAACATCATTTCTAAATTGCAACTTAAATAATACATCAAGTAGCAAAGTTTCCCAACACTACTGCCTGTGTGAAATGGCAACTGCCCCTACTTAGCTGCTCACTCAAACAGCTGAACATTAATTCATCATCAGACTCGAGTGACTGAACAGAGCCTGACCTGACCACTGCCAGCCCTGTTGAATCTAAACTTTACAAGGTTTCTACAATAACACTTTGCCTTGGTTGAAGGAAATTCCAAAAACAATAAGGAATAAAAAAAAAAAATTTACCAATCAGGAAATGGTTATAAAACCATTTCAAAAGGTCTGTGACTCCCTCACACCAAGATATTTCTATCTTCAAATAGAAAACATTTGAACAGTGATGAATCTTCCCAAGAAAAGCCATCATGCCAAAATAACCTAAAGAGCACCACAACGACTTTCAAGATGTCACACAGGATCCGAGAAGAACATCCAAAGAACTGCTGGTCTCCGATTCCATGATAAGAAACATAAAGAGTGAAAATGGGTTTCATGGAACTGTAGCATTGCAAAAAGCTTTGCTTTCCAAGAACATCATTGCTGCTCTTACTCAGATGGCACCAGCGACAACGGGTTGCTGTTCTGCAGGCTCCAATCAGACTGTTGGTTTACTTTGGGGTATATGTCATTTTATTAATTTTATTTATACCCCCTACTTTAGGCTTCATGAGTTATGATCACCAGAGACTTTTTTTCCTATGCATTTCACTAGGTATTGTACTATATGCATAATTTGTATGTGACAAATAAAATTTCAGTTGATTCGATTTGCTTCACCTACTTTTGTAAACACCTGGATAATCTGCATGCTTTCTGGAATAATGTTCTATGGACTAATGAGTCAAAAGTTGAACTCTGGGTGACACAAGTACCGCTATGTCTGGAATAAAGCGCAAGAACATCAAGCCTATAAATAAAATACGACTGTGGCACTGTGATGGTGGGGATATGCTTTGCTGCCTCGGGAGCTGCCATTTATTGATGTAACAATGAATTCTGGACTTGAACTCTTAATGACAATGTCTAGTTCTTTTTCTATGACCTGAAGCTAAAGTAAAATTCGGTTTTGAAGCAAGAACAATGATAAAAAAAAACTCCAAAATAAGACTATTAAATGGCTCAAAAGAAACAAAATTAATATTTCTGGAGTGACTGTGTCAAAGTGCACAATTGAACCCAACAGAGATACTGTGGCGGGCAGTTACCGCATGCAAACCTACCAGTGTGTCTGAATGAAAGTTCTGTAAAGAAGAGTGGGCTAAAATTCCTTAACAGCCATATGGTGAGAAGTTAAGCAAAATGACACCTTCAATTGGCTAACTAGAATGATTACAATAAGCTAGCAACTCAGGCCGCTTCTTCAGAAGTCAGAATAAATTACTGTTGGACTTTGCCATTATTGACCAGAGTAAAGATATACTTGTATATATTGTAAGATGTTGATGTGTAGCATTGTGCTTTATGTTTTGGTGCATGTAATTTTGTACTTGTATTACTCTATAATATACATTTAAGTGGAAATTAATTAAATAATACTACATACACTCTAATAAACTAATCAATTTCAATAATTTTTTTAAAAGTACTATTGGTACAATTCAGATAGAATATCAGAAATTTGAACAGGTAACTCCTTGCCTGTTGCAACCTAATTCATTGCAAGTCTTAATTCAACAATACTACTAAGCCTGACGCCTCGCCTATATTTAGACATTCATTTGATTGTAACTTGTTTAATATATAGAAAAGATCTGGAAACAATAACTGCAGACTCTCATTTGAACAATAAAAGGATCTACTATAGCTTCAAAAACAAATTAATTCCTTTCTTTATGAGCCCTGGGACAAATCATGCTTTAGGCAAGAGTCATTACTCCTACACACTTAATACTCTAGTCTGCCTGACTAATTACCGGTCTCACTGAATGAAGTTTGGACTCCTTCAGTATCAACAGTAAGCCTGAATCACAGGCCATCCACACTAACGTCATCCAGGAAAAGGGATTTACTTGTGCAATCCTTCTGCTTGTGACTTGCAAAGATTCTCTGTCTTGTGGAGTCATCATGACTTTGCTCTGGTGAATGTCTTCCTAAAAATGTATTCTCCTAGAACACTCCTGAAGTGAACATTTTACAAACCATCAATTTCTCATCTTCATCAAAAATTCCCAAGATAACCTCCATTTCCCCCCATGATCCTAAAATTTGCAATAAGTGGGATCGGTTTATGGATAGACAATTTCCATGCTTGAAGTTTGACTTTAAGGCAAATTCAAACAAACAACTATATATAGCCTCAAAAGGCAGAGTCTTGCTTCACTTATTCTTTACTTAAATAAATTCAGCTTTTTGTATATTGCATTGAATCATTTTATTTAAAAACACAATTCTTGGAATGTCCCCCAATATTCCTTTTGGCAAAATATTTTAAAGGCCCTTAAGATGTTAAAACGCTATCCTGGACTGCAATTTCATTTCATGTTAAGCTGCTTACCTGAGCTGCACACAAATCAATTCATAGTGTGGCCCGACTAGACTGACTGATGTAAAAAATGCAGTTTAGATGAGTGCAGTGAAAAAAATATGGCACAAGTGTTGAAGTGCAATAGGCACCCTGACTTGTTTACACTTTATAGTGAGCCTTCAAATTAATTAAAAATCAATTATTTACTATACTTGTTCCAAAATAATCCTTTTAGATTTGTTTATAAAGCGCTCTGGAATGCAGCTTGCTCTCTGCCAAACATGTGAAACACAATGAACGTATGCATGGTGGATGAAAATCAAGTAACAAAGCAGCAATGTGTGTATGCTGTGATGGACGGCTGGCATTTCAGTCCAGCCGGGACGTCCCTCAACTGAAGAAACCAGCCTGTTCAGGGCAATACATCCCCTGGGACGCGAGATGGCAGCTTCCCTGGATGGAAATGGTTCCTCGGATTCCCGCAGGGCAGCATGGGACCTGGAGTCCGGTTCTTCAGCCCTGTTGGGTGCCGCCAGGGGGAGCTCACCAAGAACCAGCTTGATATTACCATGACGTTAACCTGGAAGTACTTAAGTCACGAGGGCAGAAACTAGATGGAAAACCTCCGAGTCATAGACTTTAAAAGGATTGTGGGAAACCCCAGAAGATCGAGCTGGAGTCGGGTGGTAGAGTGACAGAGCTGCTGGGAGTGGAGGATTGGTTATTGTTATTGATTTATTATTGTTTATTGGAGAATTGTGGCGTGTGCGGTGCTTTGTGCACTTTATTCAAAAGAATTATTAAATATTATTCTTGGTGCTTTTAAACGTGCATCTTGGACGTCTGCCTGGTGGGTTCAACAACAGCGACCCCTAGTGTCCACAATGCTTAACTTTGGTATATAACTGTTTTATTAGACAAGCATTGTGAACAGTACATGGAGAGGAAAACAATTGAAAATGCACTGACAGCTCTTGATTAATGCTCATTTTAAATGTGAATGTCTTTTGAATTAGGAAGATCATCATGCATACATTTTCCAGGCTTGTGCATCTTTTACAGCCAATTTGTGTTTTTTGATTTATCAACCAATGCAACTCACTTTTTAATAAAATGAAATGTTACAAGCAGATAGTTATGCAGACTGACACCAGACTTCAACTTCTTCTAACTCAATGATCATGCTTTACTTTTTTTCTTTTTATAAGCAGAAACCCCTACAAGGAACACAGCAAACAATAATAAATGTTCTGAATCTCTATCTTTTTCCATGACCTTTGAAAAATAGCATGTTTTCTCTCAAAATGCTAAACCAAATCAAATAATGCCAAAATTCTAAGTATAGGACCACACTGAGCTGAAACCTGTAATTACTGGAAACCATACTTGGATAAGACTTCAGTTCTTCAAGCTAATGCATGTTGCAAAAAAAAAAAACACACTCCTACTGGGCCAGTATAGTTTCTGATCTTGTAAGAAACCTAAGCAAACATGGTGATAACAAGTATAGTGCCATGAAAAAGTATTTGACCTTCCTGATTTTCTCAATTTTACGTATTTATAACACTTAGTTTCTGATCTCTCAACAAATTTCACACAATACGAAAGACTACTGGAGCAAATGGTACAGTTTTTAAATAATCATTTGGTTTACTGAAGCAAAAATGTCTCTCTCACCCATCTGAAAAAGGAATTGACCCCCTAAACTTAATACTTGATTGTACCTTCTTTAGCAGTAACAACTGCAATGAAACGCTTACGGAAACATGAAATCTGTCTATGGCATTGTCGTGGAGAAATTTTGGTCCACTCTTCTCAACAGAATTGTTTTAACTCAACCACACTAGACGGTTTTCGGCCTTCAACTGCCCATTTAAGGTCCCACCATAACATCTCAAAGGGGTTAGAGTCAGGACTTGGACCTGGCCACTCCAAAACCTCCACCACCCAACCCTGCCCAAAACATTGAGAGATGGACTTCTGCTTGTGTTTCAGATCAATGTCCTGCTGCATAACCCAACTGGTCATCTGTCTGATCTGAAGCTCAAGCGCAGACATTCTCCTCCAGTACTTTCTAGTAGAGAGCTGAATTCATGTCTTTCATGTCACTTAGGTCCTGAAGTGACAAAGAACCCCCACATCAGCACACTACCACCACCATGTATCTTGGAAAGCTATTTTAGCTTTACACCGGGAGGCAACAGGGTCCATACCTTCCAAAAAGTTCCACTTTTGACTCATCAATCCACAGAAAAATGATCCCAAACATTTTAGGGGTAATCGGGGCATTTTTTTGGCCAATGTTAAAAACGCATTTATGTACCTCTTGTTTAGCAGTGGTTTTCACCTTGCAACTCTCCCACGTATACCATTTTTGCCCAGTGCCTTTCTGTTTGTCTGTATTCTTCTGTAATATCTCAGATAAGCTAACCGGTTATCTAAATTTGGTTTATTGGTTGATAGAGTGACTAAGGAGGACATTACTTTTTCACATGAGGTGTTAAACTTTTTCGTTTGTTTAGTCAAATAACTATTTTAAAACTGTGTATTGTGCTTACTTTGGTAGTCTTTTTAATTATGATACATTTTTTGCAGATCAGAAATAATTGTTACGAAAAAGCAAAAATAGAGAAAAATCAGGAAAAAAAGCAAATACTTTTCACAACGCTATAAATGTAAACAGAAGAAAACCTCTACTCAGGAATACATTCTGGGCCCAAACGCCATTCTACATTAAAACATGCTAAGTGAGAAATAAAAATGTTAATTACATAGTGACACTCCTGCGGTGGGCTGGCACCCTGCCCGGGGTTTGTTTCTTGCCTTGCACCCTGTGTTGGCTGGGATTGGCTCCAGCAGACCCCCGTGACCCCGTAGTTAGGATATAGCGGGTTGGATAATGGATGGACTGTTGGATTGTGACACTCGGACGAACAGCAATGTTTCTGAGCTCTGGTTTTTCTGAATCATCCCAATCTGATCATTTTTAAGCTGCAGCACAGGAGGTGAATTATTAAAAGATATGTTAATCACAACCCAACCTAGCACATGGGACACAAACTCAACTTTCTATGCAGCTGCAATTTAAAAAAAAAAAAACTTGAATTCATGAATCCCTGTGTAGGCCCCAGGAAAATGTTAGCTTGTTCTGCTATAAAACTCAAGTATCAATGGACATAAACTGAAGTACTTAAAGATACCTATCTGCAAGACAAAATACCAGAATACTCACGGCCCCCAATGAAAGACTAACCTACACTTAACGTTATGTCTAATGAGTAGCAGTGCTACAAATTTAAAACAACTAAAGCCACGCGAATGCTTCACAATCATTAGCACCACTACTTTCCAACAAAGCCGATTAATTTGTCCCAGTAGGTCTGGTAACATTTTATGCTGCAGCTGACAACATCCTGTCATCAGATTACTCAGACATGTAAGCAGGTGCCACATTCCCAAATAAATCCCCCGGGAAATGTGCCATAACTCACAAGTCTTCATCTGCATTGCATAAATACTAGTTCTGTGCTATTAAAAAAAAACATTAAAACTCACATTTACATTTGTTAGATTTTTTTTAAATATTATATATTTTTAGACATGCCCTAAATATGAAGATATAATAATCCCAAAAGATTTCTTTAAAACATAAAAGGAGTACTAAAAATAAGGACACATAAAAGCTGTTTCATCAGGTATTTTAGTTATGCTTGTTGTTCTGAATTACAAATTGCTACTTGAGCATTAATTCACTAGTAAAGTAATTCCATGTTCACAGTTAAAGTGCAAATATTTTTCATTTAAGAAAGCTAATCAGAAAGCTGCTACTCATTCTTCTTAGTTTTGTAAATTAGGTATGTGGAATTTTAATTAGGTTTATAAACAGATTAACAAGCTCAAGTAAGCCCCTTAAATACACAGTTTATGCGTTTGAATCTCAAAATTGTCTAAAAACCACACAGCAAGCCTTTGAGCCAGAGTTCCTAAGAACCAAACTCCCCAGTTATGACTTGGCTCCTTTAACTCCAAGAAAGTCACAGCACTTAGACACTACTATACATTGAGTAAGTATTCCATATTCAATGTTTGTTATACCAACAAGTAACCTTGAGCACCATTATGTACTGTACATGTAGCTAGGCTAGATTACAAACATTTTTTTTTATACTAGTAAGTTCTCTGGCATAATTGGTACCAGCAATTAGTCCATCTGGTTGTGTGTACCCATTTTACACTAATTTCAGTTCTGGGCAACAGCACATTGATTTGATATCAATATGGTTAAGGGCAGGAAAGGAAGCAAACCTGAATGGGACACCAGGCTGCTTACTTCCAGTCATTCATATAAGGCTGGTTTAGAACTAACAAATTACCTAATTACATATACAGTATTTGGTTGGTCATGGGAAGTCCACATACAAGATATCACATCCAAGAATAGAACCAGAACCGAAATGCAGCGAGAAGAAAGAAAGAAAGAACGAACCTAAATAGTTAATGAAAAATATTGACTACACCAGTTATGGATCGAGTCTTTTAGCCAACTATGTTATGCTGAACTAGTAGCTTCCTTTGTACCTTTACTGTGCTAGAGTACAGTGATCCAATAACCATCATAATGTGGAAAGTGTTCGTTAATTTCACAATAGAAAAATTTGATTTTATTAACTACTCTGAAAATTGTTTCAAGTTAGCAGATACTGGTACAAACCAGTCACACAGCTCAAAATAAAGTGAGTGAGCTGGTGGAGCTCAGGCTGGATTGCACAATAATGTAATGGTCATACCCCACAAAAAATAAATGTCCCAATTCACTCCCAGTACATTCTTTATTAATAGGGTTGTTATTTACAAACAGATAGAACTTATTAATGAGAAAGTCACTGTCTCTTTTTCTTCCCCAGAGAGAAGGATTTTGATTTCCCTCAATCAGACTGTCCTTCTGAGAGGCAACTTTGTCACTTAGGTTGCAGATCACTCTTCTGTGGTTATGGGTGTTGATACCGAGATTAGTGTTGCCTTGCAAGTAAATAATTAAAACATGACTGCCCTGTGTTGTCTTGCAAGTAAACAACAATTCAAACATGACTGCCCTGCATATGCACCTATGCAAGTAATAAGCATTCATGAATAACTTCTTTAAATAAACAATAACAGTAACTAAATGAAGTGATGGACTTTGTGTATTACGAGAATTTGGGAATATTTAAATTTTGCCCAAACTACAAATATGGATTATTTTGATTAAAGGGGTATGTCTGGGAAAACTTAAATTAACTGCTTGCTTAGAACTGAAAAAGTTCTCACAATGGGTGGGAGGCTAGAATTAAACTAACAGAACTATGGTTTAAGGTTCCACACCTTTGCCACAGTGGACTTTTCGTTCAAAAAAAGGCACCTCCCTTTTAAAATACAAAGGTTTCATACTGCAATCTACATCCAGCATTAATTAAAAATTAAAAGGTCACTTCAGTGTTCTAATTTGGGGGTCTATTTACACATTTGTGGAAGGCAGTGTGGTCAAAAGGCTGAAGAAGCTGAGTTTAAAACCTTTAAAAAGACACACAAGAATAATCAATTTTACCTGGTAGATCACTGCATGGCACTAGTCGCATAACTTAAACTGGGGATTATGGGAGATTTACCAAGTCTTTGTAGTGAGCAACACATTAATAAAAATCAGAATCAGAAGTGACTTAGAACAGGGTGTCCAACTCAGATCCTGGAGGCCTGCTGTGGCTGCAAGTTTTCTTTTGGACCAATTCTTTGATCTGTAACCAGTTACTGCTGCTAATATAAATTTTTGACTTAATTTTTTTTTGGCTTAAGAAGTAGCCAAATAGAGCTACCAAATGATGACCACCTAACTCAGGAGTGTCAAACTGTTCTACAAAGCCACCATTTTTACTCCAGCTAACATACTCTTTAACTGGCAGTGAAGCACATTGGTCAAATTGACGACTTGCGAGCGTTCTCATTTTGCAATAAGAGATTTTCTTGTTTCTAAGATCACCATCCAAATATTTTCTGGACCAAAGCAGATCAATATTTCTAAGAAATTGTTGCTTTTCTTTTCAGATATTTTATTAAGACAGATGTTGCATGAAAGACACAGATGCAGGTGAGATTACCCTGGTCATCTTTTTGACTTTCATTATTGTCTGGATGAAGCAATTAAAACAGAAGTCAATTAAAATCAAGACAACACAGAATGTGCCATTGGCATTAATAATTGTTTAATGAAGGAGAAAGTGGCTGGAATGAAAACCCTCCAGGAATGGAGTTGCACATCCTTGTCTTACAAAATGACACATTAGACGTGCACTGATATCATGCTTGCATCCCACGCCTGGCTCAGAGTGCGAGCGCTGAGGCAGCCAGTTTAGTTTTGCTGCCTCTGGTTCAATTCAAAGCTGGATTAAGACAGACTGGGGCCCCAGGATGTCAAAGCTCAAAAGGCCTCCTTTCACCTACCAAGGTACACACATATACTCGACACTATGAACGCCACTTTGTCAATGTCAATAATTAATCAGGTACAGGTGTTGAATTAGAAAAGGGAAAAAAAAAAAAAAAAACACCTCCAGACTTCATACTGGGCCAACTTCATCTTCCTTATTTTGTTCAGTTGTGCATTACAAAGAAAGTAACAAATGAATTGGCGAGTACACCATCACATTAGTAGGAAATAACCTTTCTTCTAACACAGGGGTGTCCCAACTCCGATCCTGGAGGGTCTCAGTGGCTGCAGGTCTTCATTGTAACCCTTTTCCTAATGAGTGAACAAATTTCACTGCTAATTAACTTCTTTTCCCTCAATTTTCATAGCCCTGTTTTTAACTATTCAGAGCTCTGAATTGATTCTTTGTTCATTAAATGGCAGCCAAATAGAAATGAGATCTGAAGCGAGCCAACAGATGACCAGCTAAGTTGGGGATTCAAACTCCAAACAATATCTTAATTAGAAGCCCATTCTTGTTGTTAATTAAACCAGTTATTTAATTCAATGGTGTCTTGCTGCTCTCATTCTACCAAAGCAGACATTTCCAAAACTGTTGATTTTCTTTTTTTCTAAGAACACCATCGAGATGTTTTGGTAACCTGAGCAGATCAGCCTTACTGAGACCTTCACCTTTCTTTATTTTCAGATATTGTGTGATGGCCACAAGTTAGCTGGTTGTGTGTCAGCTCATTTTTGTAACAAATTAAGGAAAAAATAAATTATTCAGGACTCTGAGTCAAGTCAACTAAAATTAAGGCAAAAGAAGTTAAATCAGCAGCAACTGGTCACTAATTAAGAAGATGGTTAGAATGAAAATCTGCAGCCGCTACAGGACTCCAGGGCTGGAATTGGACACCCTTGTTAACAGCATGGTTAATGAACACCAATTAAATATTTTTAAAAGTCCTATGACCCGGGTTCGCTTCCCGGGTCCTCCCTGCGTGGAGTTTGCATGTTCTCCCTGTGTTGGTGTGGGTTTCCTCTGGGTGCTCTGGTTTCCTCCCGGAGTCCAAAGACATGCAGGTTAGGTGCATTGGCGATCCAAAATGGTCCCTAGTGTGTGCTTGGTGTGTGTGTGTGCACCCTGTGGTGGTTTGGCGCCCTGCCCAGGGTTTGTTTCCTGCCTTGCGCCATGTGTTGGTTGGGATTGGCTCCAGCAGACCCCCATGACCCTGTAGTCAGGATATAGCGGGCTGCATAATGGATGGATGGAAGTCCTATGCCACTTTGTGGCACAAAGGTAATATGTAACTGAGCCCCTTGGGCATATTAGCACCAAAAGTAATAAAATAAAATACTAGCAGCAACCATGTCAGCTTTCTCTGCCAATCTAGAAGGTCAGCATTTACAGCTTGTTCAGGTCGTCATTTAGTTTACAGCAAAATGGTTTTGCTTCTCTCCAATTTTTTCCTTTTTTCTGAACCACTGGGCACTTTCTTTGAATGTACATTCATTTCTCTGTTTTTATTTGCAGCATGCCAACACATCAAGCATGTGTCTGCATTTGCATCAATCTTCAGTCAAGTCTAAACATTAGTTTAATTTTTATGACTAACAGTCTGATCTAAAATTTCACCGTGTTAGTGCTTGTTATTTATTTGTATTACATTTACATTTATGTCTGTGTTCTTCATTGATATATATTTTAATGTTAGGTAGGGTTCTCACTGTAAAACCTGCTGACACACCAAAATTTCTCTCTTGGGGGGTAAAAAAAAAAAAAAACCTGAATTGAAACAAATTTAAACGCTCATAAACCTTTGCATTTTTCTTGTATTAGATAGGTTTATAATCGTCAGGTTCAAAATAGGGTAGGGACTGCTGGGAGTGCCTGTGCAGTCACTGAAAAGGTGGACTTTTCCTACTATTGCGCTTTGTTTCTTTTCTCCTTGTATTTACTCTTTGTGATCAGGGCCCCAGAGTGCACACCCAAGCGAGTCTGACAGCAGATCCAGCCACGGGTTAAATTTTAAAAATGTGGCATGTGTAATTAAATCATTTCACTTAACGTCATACTTAACTTATGGGCACTGACCCGGGGGGCCACAACGTTTCTGATGCCCATGTATTTTTCTGTTTGGCTATCAAAACTCGGGCCCCAGCGCACAACTTTGCCTGGGGGCCTATAAAGGTGTTAAGACGGCCCCGGTTTTGAAGTATTGGGGTGGACTGTGGCAATGAAAATGAATGCAAGGAGTCTGTAGCACAGATGGACGTTAATGTTATATATCCTTACTGAATACACAAGGCCCCGATTTATATTACCTATCCAAGTTCCTGTATTCGGAAAAGACAGCAAAAAAAAAAAAAGACAGGAAGATTCCCTCCCTCCAGATCCTAACCCCGCTATTACCATCGGATATAACGTGCATTTAAGCACCGGCTTTCCAAGCTTAATAAACACATGGCTCACAATTAATAAGGGGGTCCGACTCCCTACGTCTCGATGCTCCTTACTCTTTTACAATGCAATGAATGGACCAAAGCGCAGACTGTTAGCAAAAAAAAAAAACAAAAAAAAAAACGTGAGTCGTCAGGCAATGAGAAAGAAGGGAAGGACAAGAGAGGAGGAGCTGTGAGCAACTCGTGCCGAGACTCCTGACAAAACATCTCCTCTTTGTTTCCTAGGCGATGAGGCAAAGGAGGGAAGGAGGGCGGGTACGCGTCGCATGAGTTTGACCGAGCCTCGCGCTGTTTCTATGACAACCGGCCCCAGTCTGACTCGATGCCAGGATACCGGTGAGCGCCGGCTACATCCTGCGGAGCGTCGCCAACTCCGCTCCTTGTCCGCGTATTTAAACCCCGCGCCGCTTGCGACTCACCTCATCTGCTCAGCCGTCCGAATTAAAGTTCTAAAAACCCAGCTCAAGTGAAAACTAACGTCTGACGGAAGAACTGGCAATAGTTGCAATCCGAAGCTGAGCGCGCCCGTCCAGGAAATCAGCCTTTCAAGGTGGGCTGGTACAAGGCGGGGCGTGGAGGGGGGCGTGGTCGGCAACGGCGGGACGCGTCTTCTGGGCTGCCCGGGTCACAGCATACCTGCTGAGCTACGGATACGTAAACTGGGTCCCGGCCGCTTTGGAGTCATTTGCTTAACACGCTTCTTTAAGCCGTTTTGGATTTCAAATAAATACCTCATACCGTGAGCATATCAGCCTTCTCATCTGGCTTATTTTACCTAAGTACGTTGTACTTATTCATTTAGGAAAAAAAGTAGAAAAAAATAAAAAATAAATCACACTTCTTGACTGGGGAGAATTCTTTTGTACATCTTGCATTCTTTGTCAATGAAATTTTTTTATTTATCTTGATCTATAAAAGTCCACAACATTCTGAGCATGTGAATGTCTGATATGAAACAAAAAAAAACAAAACATGCAATTCAAAATTAAATTTGAATATCAAGGTGGCTAGCATTGCTGTATCAAAACTTTAAGCTAGTGGATTTGACTGCCATCACTTTGTATAGGGTTTGCATATTCTTCCTGTGGCAAGTTGGATCGTGTTCACCAGTTCTGTACTCGCAATTCAAAAATAGGGATATAAGCTCTTCTATTTCCTTGCATAGTCCGAAGACGTGCAGGTGTGATGGATTGGCAATGCTAAATTGGCACCTGATGTGTGCGTTCACCATGAGATGGGCATACACCCTGTGTCTAGCCTTGCACCCTATGCTTGCTGGGATAATCTCCAGCCTTCCTGCAAGTCTTGCTCTAGATAAGTGGGTTTTGAAGATGGATAGTTGATTGTTTACTGTCAACTCTGAATTAACCTGGAACGAGCAAATGTGGCGATTTTGTGAGGGTGCCCTTCAATACACCAATACCATGCCCCAGGTTGGCTTCCGTGACATGATCGGTGCTGCCTACATAGGTACCAGCCCAGTGACACTCAAGAGGATTTGACAATGGATGGAAAGACAGATTAATGAGTAATTGAACAATAGGGTTCAGTAAAAATCTCAGGTTAATTACTTGTACTTAGCATTTTACAATTCTATTGTATTTATCATTGTAATAAAATACAATACAAAAACACAGTTAAGAGACAGTTTGTTGCACCTGTAGTAACGCTTAATAAAGTTAACAAGTAAATCTACGCATTTTCTGATCACACTTTATCTAGCTTCTAAAGCAAAACACATCAACAATTCCTGGACGGGACAACAGGCCTTTGAGGGGTGCCTATATTGAAGACTCAGTTTACTTCCATATCTTTCAGACCAAACAGAAGGTTAGAATCCCTTTGGGGTTATAAAAAAAAAAAAAAAAAAAAAAAAAAAAAAAAATCTACACACAAGGAGAACATGCAAACTCCACACAGGTAGGATTAAAACCTAAAAAAGGTTTGTCATTTAACACTACAAACCCCTCTAATCTCACCAGTCACCACCAAAACTCAGGGACCTGCATCTGAACTCCTCACTGCGCAGCTGGGTTTTGAACCTCTTGACAGGCAAACCCCAGTTGCTTCGAGTGGGCAACATCATCACTCGGCCCTGGCACAGAGGCTCCACAGAGTGGTGTCCGGAGTTCTCCGTTGTGCTTCCCTCTAAACGTATGACTGCATGGCTGCACATGACTGCATCTTTGCCAAGTTTGCTATCACTCACCATCTTGGCGAGTACAAGATCTTTGGTTCCCTCGCATGGTCCAAAGACATGTGGGTTTGATGGACTGGTGATACTAAAATCATCCCCTAATGTGCGTTTCCATCATGAAGTGGGCTAGCGCTTGTTCCAGCCTTGTGCCCAGGTCTTGCTAGGATAGGCTCCAGCTTACCCACAACCCTCCAGTGATTGGAGGATGAATGGATAGATAGATAGATGATGGTTGACAGGCAACTTTGAAATGGCCTGGAGTGAACAAGTGCAGTGTGTTTGCGAGGGTACCCTTCAATACACTAGCACATGGTCCAGGGTTGGCTCCTGCGATATGGTCAGTGTTTGCTTGCAAAGAAGCCACCACAGTGACCCTCAAGAGGATTAAATGGGTTTGAGAATGGAGGGATAATTGAGTGAATGAACAAAAGGGAATGCTGTTTACAGAAAAAATTACAACTTAATTCCTTGTAAATTTGTGCCGAGTGTTTCAAAAATGTTGCATTTGTCATTGTAATTCTGAAAACGGAAAGCTAGGAGACTGTGTGCTGCCCCTGCAGGGTTGGTTAAAGCTAGCTAGTATATAAATTCATTTTATAAACACTCTTTATGCAGCTTCAAGGTCACTCGGAGCCAAGCAAAAGACATGAACAGTTTGTGGATGGGACAACAGGCTGCTGAAGGGGGACACAAACTCATTTGAAGACAATCGATTTACCTGCATCTCTTTGAAATTAAGTAGGAGAATAGGTTACCTGGAAAAAACACTCCACACACATCTTAAACTGTGAGACAGCTCAGCACCTCCACACTCCAGCACCATCATAAAACACACAGAAAGTGAAATAATCTGCAGAGATATTTGAATTATTAAGAATATAGCATTCCTTCAACTACTAATCATCAAGTCCATCTCAATCCCTGATTGTTCCTGCCCTGTGCTCTAGCTGTTGGATATACAGTGCATCCGGGAAAGTATTCACAGCGCATCACTTTTTCCATATTTTGTTATGTTACAGCCTTACTCCAAAATGGATTAAATTCATTTTTTTCCTCAGAATTCTACACACAACACCCCATAATGACAACGTGAAAAACAGTTTGCTTGAGGTTTTTTGCAAATTTATTAAAAATAAAAAAAAACTAAGAAATCACATGTACATAAATATTCCCAGCCTTTGCTCAATACTTTGTCGATGCACCTTTGGCAGCAATTACAGCCTCAAGTCTTTTTGAATATGATGCCACAAGCTTGGCATACCTATCCTTGGCCAGTTTCGCCCATTCCTCTTTGCAGCACCTCTCAAGCTCCATCAGGTTGGATGGGAAGCGTCAGTGCACAGCCATTTTAAGATCTCTCCAGAGATGTTCAATCGGATTCAAGTCTGGGCTCTGGCTGGGCCACTCAAGGACATTCACAGAGTTGTCCTGAAGCCACTCCTTTGATATGTTGGCTGTGTGCTTAGGGTCGTTGTCCTGCTGAAAGATGAACCGTCGCTCCAGTCTGAGGTCAAGAGCACTCTGGAGCAGGTTTTCATCCAGGATGTCTCTGTACATTGCTGCAGTCATCTTTCCCTTTATCCTGACTAGTCTCCCAGTTCCTGCCGCTGAAAAACATCCCCACAGCATGATGCTGCCACCACCATGCTTCACTGTAGGGATGGTATTGGCATGGTGATGAGCGGTGCCTGGTTTCCTCCAAACTTGTTGCCTGGCATTCATACCAAAGAGTTCAATCTTTGTCTCATCAGAACAAAGAATTTTGTTTCTCATGGTCTGAGAGTCCTTCAGGTGCCTTATGGCAAACTCCAGGCGAGCTGCCATGTGCCTTTTACTAAGGAGTGGCTTCCGCCTGGCCACTCTACCATACAGGCCCGATTGGTGGATTGCTGCAGAGATGGTTGTCCTTCTGGAAGGTTCTCCTCTCTCCACAGAGGACCTCTGGAGCTCTGATAGAGTGACCATTTGGTTCTTGGTCACCTCCCTGACTAAGGCCCTTCTCCCCCGATCGCTCAGTTTAGATGGCCGGCCAGCTCTAGGAAGAGTCCTGGTGGTTTCGAACTTCTTCCACTTACGGATGATGGAGGCCACTGTGCTCATTGGGACCTTCAAATCAGCAGAATTTTTTCTGTAACCTTCCCCAGATTTGTGCCTCGAGACAATCCTGTCTCGGACGTCTACAGACAATTCCTTTGACTTCATGCTTGGTTTGTGCTCTGACATGAACTGTCAACTGTGGGACCTTATATAGACAAGTGTGTGCCTTTCCAAATCCTGTCCAATCAACTGAATGTACCACAGGTGGACTCCAATTAAGCTGCAGAAACATCTCAAGGATGATCAGGGGAAACAGGATGCACCTGAGCTCAATTTTGAGCTTCATGGCAAAGGCTGTGAATACTTTCTGGATACACTGTACCTTGGCCATCTGCAGCTCTAAATTGGATGAGACCGATTCAAGAATCTTATGTTATATATACCATCCATCCATCTATTTTCCAACCCGTTTATTCCGAACACAGGGTCACGGGGGTCTGCTGGAGCCAATCCCAGTCAACACAGGGCGCAAGGCCGGAACCAATCCCGTTGCAGGGCACCAACCCACCGCAGCTCACTGCAGCAAGGTATACAAGCCAGAAAGCTACTTTATTTGGTAGGCCAGTCCACTAGGACAGCACTTCTTAAACTGTGTTCCATGGAATCTTAGGGATCTGTCAGCCGTCAGTTATAATGCATCACATCAGCTGTAACTACTAGAAACATGAACAACAAAGAGCCTGAATCTGACACAATACTGATTGCATGTCTTGCCACACTGACCTGAACTTGCCCAAACTAGAAAGAGGAGACTCCATTGTCTGTCATTGTAGTTAATAAATGTGTCTTGCTGTTTGAAGCTTGCAGTATTGTATTCATCACCTGCATGTAGTTGTGTGTATTGACTAAACCAAATGCATTAATGTTAATGTGTTTGTTTTTTTACTATTTTATTACCAATACAAGTAAACAATTCAAGTTCAGATTTTTTTATTATTATTACATGCAAATGTATGCTGTTTTTGTGAGGTCACATTTTCAAAGAATTTGTCATGATCTAAGAGCAGAAATAACTATATTCCTATCAAACAAAAACTGTGACCTTGTGAAGTTCTTGAAAGATGCAGAATGGCGCATGAAGTTATGTTGCCCTGATGACATAAGTTGAGCTTTTCAAAAGCTGAAGTACGAGCTTCAAGAAACACATAAAACAATATTTGATTGTTACAACAATCTATAAATAATAAAGTCATTTTATAAGAGTAATGAGGTTGGGGGCATGCGCTGATAGCATGTTGCCACACCCACCATACGATGAACCACCTGGATTGGGACCCGAGTGCAGCGGGTGACACCTCAGCACCACACTGGAGCAGTGTGAGGTTGTTTTGTGGTGGCCAGAGTGCCACTCTTGTAATATTCTACAATAAAAGAGAAGACACAAAGAAGAAAACTAAAATCTTTGGATACAAAAAAATTGAAAACAACTTCTTTCATAACCTTAAAACCTAACTGAGCAAATGAATAAGGCAGAAAAGACTAAGATTACAAACCAACTAAAGCTTACTGCTAGCGATCATTTTCAACATGTCATTAACTCAGCTTGAAGAGTATTTCCCTAAAAAGCAGGACACTCGGAAGTACTTTGTCTGTTCTGGATCCATTTAATCATAATGAACAAGTAAAGAATGATCTTTCTATGAATCTAGAAGATATTTTTAAGTGATCTTTCCTTGTATGTTATTAAAAAATGTGTAGGCTAGTTTACTTTACAATAAATTTTAGGTAAAAAAACCCAAAACATAATGAATGTAGACTTTATAGTGAGAAAGAATTTAGGTTCCTAGTCCAGTTTTCTTCCACTTGCTTATGTGAAAGCAGATTTGTAATTGTCACTGTAATGGAAACAAAATATCAAAATAGGCTAAATATGACGTTCAAATTTTTTTTTTGTACAAGGTTCCACAGCCCCACTGCTCTGGCCAGCCATTAGCAGAGAAAGAGTACATCTTGCTTCAATCAGTCCAAAGAAGTCCAGAATATGCACACGCCATACAAAGTCATTAACCTGTAGTCCAATGCTGCAAAGCCACTGCGCCACCATGTTGCTTTTTAAGAGGTTAATTTTTATAACTTTATGAACCTCCCGGATGGTGCAACACATTCATTAAGACTGGTTCCTCATGGATCCAACATCTTGGGTCTGTATTGCACAGAGCCATGCTTGTTTGGGGAAGTACTGAGGGGTTTCTTTGGGCGCTCCCAGTTTTCCTCCTTCATCCTCAAACATGAGTGTTATTAGGTGAATTGGGCATTTTTTTTTTTTATAATTTTATTAATAAAAAAATCAATAAAACATCAAATAACATTCCATCCATCCATCCATCCATCATCCAACCCACTATATCCCAACTACAGGGTCACGGGGGTCTGCTGGAGCCAATCCCAGCCAACACAGGGCGCAAGGCAGGAAACAAACCCCGGGCAGGGCGCCAACCCACCACAGGGCACACACACACACACACACAGCAAGCACACACTCGCCAATGTACCTAACATGCATGTCTTTGGACTGTGGGAGGAAACCGGAGTACCTGGAGGAAACCCATGCAGACATGGGGAGAACATGCAAACTCGGGAAGCAAACTCGGGTCTTCTTACTGCGAGGCAGCAGCGCTACCCACTGCGCCACCGTGCCGTCCCAAATAACATTCCATACAAATAATTTTGAATTTGAAGTTAGTGATAGAAGTGTGTTGCTGGAAAGTTAAATTTGGAGTGTAACTGTTCGTAGGATGCAAAGACGTTGTCTATGTACAGATCTCTAAGTGATTTAATCCCGAATGTTTTCCAAGCATTAAAAACTGTGTACGTTTGAGAGGGTGGGAAAAGGTGGTTCTTATGCAAAGGATTCACACTTAAAAGCTTCTCTATCTTAAAACACTTCCTACATTGGTTCCATATTCTGAGTGAGTGAAGCACAATTGGGTTGTTGGTATATTGGCAATAACTTTTATTTACTGGGGTACAAAGCAAGGAATATAAAGAAGTACTGAAGGATTATCTTTCTATTGTGGACCAAGCCTGTGTATGTTCATCTATTTGTGTCCATGTTTGTATAGTTTGTATGTTTGATGCCAAGTAATAAAATTGAAAGTTAGGTAGAGCCATGTCACCTTCTGCCTTAGGTATTTGAAGGGTCGCTCTTTGGATACGTGGATGTTTTGAATTCAAAATAAATGAGGTTATGGTTTAATCTAATTTCTTAAAAATGATTAATTGATGTACAGTACAGGCCAAAAGTTTGGACACACCTCCTCATTCAATGTGTTTTCTTTATTTTCATGACTGAAGGCATCAAAACTATGAATGAACACATGTGGAGTTATGTACTTAACAAAAAGAGGTGAAATAACTGAAAACATGTTTTATATTCTAGTTTCTTCAAAATAGCCACCCTTTGCTCTGATTACTGCTTTGCACACTCTTGGCATTCTCTCGATGAGCTTCAACAGGTAGTCACCTGAAATGGTTTTCACTTCACAGGTGTGCCTTATCAGGGTTATTTAGTGGAATTTCTTGCTTTATCAATGGGGTTGGGACCAGCAGTTGTGTTGTGCAGAAGTCAGGTTAGTTGGACGATCATTTATTTTTCAACAGGACAATGACCCCAAACACACCTCCAGGCTGACCAAGAAGGAGAGTGATGGAGTGCTGTAAATGGTCATGAGAATAAAGAAAACACATTGAATGAGGAGGTGTGGCCAAACTTTTGGCCTGTACTGTATATTGGAATGTTTTGAAATAAAAAGAGAAGCTTAGGAAGGAAACTCATCATGACAGTGTTAATTCTTCCAGCTAGAGTGAGATGAAGGGTAGACCATCAATGCAAGTCTTGCTTCATTTTTTCCATACAGAGCGGCAAAATTGTGTTGATAAAGAGTTTTATGTTTACCCCGAGGTATTTAAACTGATCTGTGATGATAAAAGGGAAGGTGTCGAATCTAATATTGTAATTGGGTATTCTAACTTGGCCTTATGAATGTGTGCGTTTGAGGGTCCTGCGATACACAAGAACTCCGCACAAAATTGACCCCTGACTTGCACTTAACGTTACCAGGATAGGCGCCATCTCACCGTGATTCTGAACTGGATTAAGCAGGTTGGAGAATGTAGTGTCAGGGACCTTCAATGCATTTTAGAACCAGTAGGAGGTATTCTACTCCATCAAAGCACATTCTTAACATAGAGAATATTTATCTTCAAAAAGGTAAAGCTCTTGGGAAACCTTTTACCAGACAAGCAGGGCTCACATTTATAATGGATCCCATCTATCAATGCCAATGGTGGCATTTTCTCACCAGGCAGCATGAAATTTGAAAATGCCAACCTTTGAGACTCGGCACGTTATTGTCTCCAAAGGACTGAGAAGGCATCATTGCAACCCTCTTCTCTGGAAGTTACTTATTGTACATTCATGTTCAGTTCAAATATTCTCACACCACACTGATTAAAAGCACAAAAAAAAATAAAAATCACAAATACATAAAGTGGATTCAGAAAGCATTCAGACCCCTTCACTGTCAGCACCCTTTATTGAGATGCATTTTAAATGGATATATTTTGCCATTTTTTCTACTCAGTCTTCACTAATGACAAAGTGAAATCATATCTTCACAAAATTTTTCAAATTTATTAAAAATCTAAAACTGAAATTTCTTTTTCCTCTAAGTAGCCATACCCTTAATTCTGTACTTTGTAGACGCCCCAATGGCAGCTATGACAGCTTCAGGCTTAGGATTTCTAAACCAAACTGTAATTAAAAGCAGTATTCTCCAAATCAGCATTTTAAAAATTCTCATCAGCTATTTAAGTTCTGCGGTTGAGGACAGATAGTTCTACACTTGAGCTATTCGGGACATCATAGCATGCCTTCCTGGACAATGCCAATTATGAGACTGCTAGGATGCATTTTTAAATAGTACACGTCAACATTTGGAAGGGTTACATATGGCACACATTTAGGAGTTTGTAGGTTTTTGTTGGAACCATAAAACAGGCTTTTTTATTTTTCACTTTAAGCTAACACCAAAGCCCAGAGTCAAGCCGAGCAATGGCAGTTATAATGACACTACTTACTAGGCCTCTACCCATGCCCTTTTAACAAGCCTGGCACTATGCCTTATACAGCGGGACAGGAAGAACTAATCTCTGCTGATCCCTCTACATTTCCCAGTCGGAACTAATCCTCTTCGGACAGGACATTATCGGAGTGTCCCAACACCCAAAGTCCATAACCAACAGACACGCCTACACTGGTGCTACACCCTCATTTGTACTCCAGTTAATAAATCTAAAACAATTACTTTGTGTTCCTCACAACATAGTTTAGCTGTGCTGGTTAGGACTGGCTATGTGACCTACAATTATCTCTTTAATGATAGACTGCACTGCTAAATTCCTCGTTTTACTTTACATATTCAGCGTGAAACAAAGCTCAGAACAAAATGACCCAAGGCGATTAATAAATCTGTCACATACACTACATTTTAGATTCAAGAAGACTGACACTGCATGTAAAACAAGGTAACAACTTTCTTCTGACACTAAATGGAATCTTATTACTTGTTTTCTACTACTGAGCAAGTCGGAACTGCACAGCTTTGCTCAGTTGCTGATAATCACAGGCAAGAAAAACTCTGACTGCTGCCATTCTCCAAAACAGAACTGTTAACTCCCATGAAATAAAATCCTGAAATGGAGTCTGATGAATAAAAAGAATGATATACAGTGATAGAATAATGTAGTCAGTCATTGTCTAACCCACTATATCCTAACACAGGGTCACGGGGGTCTGCTGGAGCCAATCCCAGCTAGCACAGGGCAGGAAGAAATCCCTGGCAGGGCACCAACCCACCACAGGACACACACACTAGGGACAATTTAGGATCGCCAATGCACCTAACCTGCATGTCTTTGGACTGTGAGAGGAAACCAGGAGTACCAGGAGGAAACCCATGTAGACACAGGGAGAACATGCAAACTCCACGCAGGGACGCAAAAGTCTCCTTACTGTGAGGCAGCAGCACTACCATGGTGCCACCGTGCCCTTAGAATAACGTATCAATAAATAAATATAAACATTTAAAGTATATATAATGACTTACAATTGCATGTATTTATACAGTAAAAACGTAAAAACACAGACAAATTAAAGTAACTTGCACAAGTTTACATGCCCAGTGCCTTACAAATACAGAGACGTACTAAATGAAAAGAAAGCAACTCTTTTTGCCTCATGATCAACTTTATCAAACTTACATAGAAAAATATACTGGTCTGTAAGCCGTATATGGTACGGACTCTGTGACATGCATACTATAAAGTAACAATGTG
This sequence comes from Polypterus bichir lapradei, assembly GCA_026402145.1. Classification (NCBI taxonomy): domain Eukaryota; kingdom Metazoa; phylum Chordata; class Cladistia; order Polypteriformes; family Polypteridae; genus Polypterus; species Polypterus bichir. Next base: position 13,474,017 of record JANRMT010062856.1, read on the forward strand.
GATTACTAACTGGAGTGGGTTCAGAGTTTTGTAAGAACTGGGCAGTATGAATAAAAACTTACACCTGCTTTTTCACTACAAGTGGCAAGATTTTTTTTTTTCACCAAATGCCACTTTCTGTTGTGGTTCTATAACAATTTTTTTTCTCCCCCTTTTTGAAATCTGAAAGCCGAGAACATTAAGGGTGACAGATGAAATATGATGCTTACTTACTTGAATTACAAAGCACACACAAGTCAAAAGAAAAAGCATCAACTGGTTTAAAATATATATATATATATATATATATATATATATATAAATATATTAATATTAATATTAATAATAATAATAATAATAATAATTATTATTATTATTAATAATAATAATAATAATAAGACTGACAACACAGCCTTGATTTACGGTCTCTGCTAGCTGTGTGTTGTAACCAATTCACCCTCCTTCTCTCAAATGCAGTGTCCTTCATTTCAATTCTGATGTGCAGTTTTTCTAACCAGCTGAAAAATAGTAGCTTGGCAGCAGCAACCCTCCAGATAGATTAATTAACTGATATTATACCCAGTAATATTATAATAAAACAATTTAAACCATTCCAAACATTTTTCAGGAGTGCACAGTCAAGAAAATATAAATGGGAGAGAAAGCTTTTCATGCAAGTTTGTGTGGCGGGGTGCACTGCTCCTTTGTTGGCGAAAACCAATGTCTGACACTGGCAAGAGAACAGCTCTTGTCAACCGGTTCATAATTTTTAAACTTCCTCAATAGTGTGAATTTAATTTAATTTAGTAATTGTGTGTTAACTATTTACAGAAGGGTTCCTATTATTTTTACAAAATTAGTTGGAAATGCACATGTTTAATTATCATCTACACATACATACACATATAAATATACATACACATATATATAAATATACATACACATAACCTTATAACACAGGTTATAAAGTACCTGCCAAATAATACACAGAGTACACAACGCGTTTCATCCTAATTTGGGCTCATTGGGTGGATGTACCATTGCTTTCCCTTGCAGGCATCAAACCTCGGAGGTCAGTGCCTGAGAAGCACCACCGTGGCTGGTTTGCTTACTTGATAGGATGAAAAAATCGGAGCATTATATCCATATGTCTGAATCACAATCCAAAGCACGATCACATCACCCCCATCCTGAAAACTCTTCATTGGCTCCCTGTCCAGCTCAGAATAGAGTACAAGGTCTCCCTTCTCACCCATCAGTGCATTTATGGGCATGCCCCTCTTTACCTACAGGAACTTCTCACTCCTTATACTTCCTCACGAACCCTCCGCTCTGTACACATAAACACCCTCCAAGTCCCCAGAACTAAGCTCAGCAGCATGGGTTATAGGGCTTTTTCATCTGTGGCGCCGAAGCTTTGGAATGCCCTCCCTGATTACATGAGAGCCCCACAGTCGACTGATGTTTTTAAACGAAACCTAAAAACTCATCTCTTTAGAAAGACTTTTTGTTAAAGTATTTTTATAGACTCTTATTTTTGACTCTGTAGCACTTTGAGATTGCTAAAATATAAAGTGCAATACAAATAAAATTTATTATTATTATTATTGTTATTTATTATTAATTATTTGGATGGTCACCTACCAGGTAATGCTGCTTCTCACAACTGAGAGGGCGTGGCGGATGTTTGCTGACTGGCCAACCAAACCACAAGCGTTACCTGGTAGGTGACCACCCAAATAATCATATTACAATTCAGACCTATGGACATTTTTTTTTTATACATATACATACACTCAGAGAGAGAGATAGACATACTCAAGAGGTTTATTTATTGTTTCTTCAAACATCAAAATGGCCATGACATGTGATCTAAGTGACTGTCTGTGGTATGATTGTTGGTGCCAGGCATGATGCTGCCAGGATTTCAGAAATAGTTGCCCTCCATGAATTTTCACACTATAGAGATGTAATAGAGACTAGCACAGTGTCCAAAAAACATGTAGTGAATGGCAGTTCTTTAGCTGAAAAACATCCTGTTAATGACAGAGAGCAGATGAGAATGGCCAGACCTAGATTAACAGAAAGGTCACAAGTACACAAATAACAGCTCTTTATAACAGAACCATGCAGTAAGGTATCTCGGAAAGCACAATATATTGGACCTTGAAGTAGATTTGGCTACAGCAGGAGAAGACCATGCTGGGTTCCACTCCTGTCACATAAAAACAAAGATGAAGCTACAGTGGACACATGATCGAAAAACTGGAGGACTGAAAAGTGGAAAAATGTCACCTGGTCTATCAAATTGTAATTTATGCTGTGAAATGAAGATGGTGGAGTGAGCATTTGATGTAAACAGCATGAACCTACGAGTCTGTCCTTTTGTGTGCCTATTTTACAGTGTGGTAGTGGTAATGGTTGTAATGCAATGGTGTGGTAATGCTTATTTGGCATAAACTGGGCCTAGTCCTCTAAATAGCAACCAGTCTTCACTAGAAAGCCACAGTGTACATAACTAAGCATTGTGCATTACTTTACAGCCACAGTCCACCCTTTTACAGCTGGATAATTGTGGAAGGATAATACTTCATTTCAAAAAACGTATCTCGTCTGAAGCTGGTTCCATGAATGGGACAGTAACTTTGGCTTACCTTAATGGGCTGCAGAGTTTCCCAAATCTCAGTATAATAAAGTACCTTTGGGATGAAGTGGAAGGGGTGTTTGCAACGTGAATGTGCGGCTGAACATTCTGCAGGAAATTCTTGGGCCTACCGAGTCAGTTTGGGCTGCATAAAGAATGCTTCTAGCATCTTGTTGAATTCAGGCTTTTCTGATGGCAGAACTGGGCCCAACTCAGATAGGTGTGCCTAACGTAGTGGTCATTGACTTAATCCAGACAGCTGCACAATAAGCGTTTCAAGAGGGAACTGGCTACAGAAAGAACTCACATAAAACACAGCTAGGTTTACTGGTGACTGGAAACAATTCCTCAGACATAAACAGGCTTGTCATTCCAACAGTCACTAAAGAATTCCTAAGGAAATATTGCCTGTCCCATCCAACGTTTATAGATATAATTCAGTACAAGAGTTTCTGCTGTGCCTAAAAATGAATCTCTACTTTTTCCGTAGGAAAATACCATCTTCGCTAGATTAAAAAAAAAAATAAAAGATGTACAACCAGTAAATAATATATTCTCATAAGTATTACTTGAGGTAGGCAACGCGGCCATGGCTGGCACGACAAGCTTAGTGAATATCATGATCAGAGTAAAGCTGCCATAGTGGAGCAGACCAAGCTGTGTGAAAAAATTGTCCAGTTCAAGGCCAACTGTTATCAACTATCCTAACATACAGATGCTTTTGAGATGAATGAGGAAGTCATGCCACATGGGAAGAACATGCAAAATTACCATAGGCAGCACTGGGTCCTAAATTCAAACTCTGGAGTTGTAAGGCTATAATACTGACCACTATGCCACAGAAAGCTGAATCCTAGACTATTGGGTCCTGAATGCAAACTCTTGAGGTGTAAAGCTGTAATGCTGACCAGTATGCCACAGAAAAGTGAGGTGTAAAGCTGTAATGCTGACCAGTATGCCACAGAAAAGTGAATCCCAGACTATGTCAAATGGTACCAGTTACCACCTACACAACTGTGCAATCCTATCTAGCAGTGTTCTTAAAATATACCCCAAGAGTAACAAAGCAAGCTATAGCTGGCAACACCGCTCAACATGCACTGCATGAGCTTTCCCCTCCAATATGAAAAGTCCACTACAGGATAGATACTCCCTAGGATTCTGTCCGTTAATATCAGTCCACATGACAGCAGCAGCATCACCATTTAAGAGCCGAGCCAAAATTACAGAAAAACAATAAGCCATGGGGATCTCATAGTGCCTTTTCTTAGTCGTGGGGCTACCGTCAAACATGAGACTAAATTAACAAACTGCATCCAAAGAATTCAAATATCATATTGCAACCCATCAAATTATTTCATATTTTAACCTTGTGCAAGTCTAATTCAACATACATAGTCATGCTTTTTAAAACCTCAATCTTTTCACTTGTTTTTTCCTATGTTAAAGGTTCCATATTTCATTGTATCTATTGAAATTTTTCACACATGTTTTAATAGAGAAAGCGGGCTACATTACAGTCTCGATTTAAAAAAAAAAAAAAAAAAAAAAAAAACGAAAAATGAGAAGCAACATTCTCCATGACTGCAATTAATGGCAATGCAATTACATAGTTATGTTAAATTATTAGACTCCTGATGGTGCCAGCACCACTTAATATTGTCAAATTAAACTACTGATGCCAGTAAGTGCAGCTTTGTGCAGATCAGAAAACAGAATTTTTAACAGAAAAGGGTTTGCGATCACCCTAAAAAAAAATAAACGAATAAAATGGGTAGAAACGCACTGCACCAGTACTAAACAACCAATACTTATGGGTGATACTAACCAATAAAAAGTATTCAGAAACCATTGCATGTAACAACTAATGTGTGCCTGCATCCCCCTAATCCCAACTCTGTGAGACTTCAGCCACCTGACAAGGCACAAGTCACACAAAATTTATTCTGATGTTAAGCACCAAATCATTAGAGAGGCAGGTGACAGCATGGCTGTAGCATAAAGGGACTAGAACAGGTCTTACATGAAACGTGTTAATGTTCGGCACCTTGGATCCAAGGGGTGCCTAACAGGAAACACGGAACATCAGGATGGGTTTAGCAGGGAAGGTTTTTTCAGACAAACAAGAGAAACTGAAATTGTGGAAAGAGGATACATCTCTGTCACGTGACAACTGGAGCAAGTGTGAGGCAGCTGACGGCTTTCTAGTGTTCCTAGGAATGCTCCAAATTTCTACTGGCAGGTCTCACCCTTTTAGAATTTTTTTTCCTATACTGGAAGACGAAGATGATGTTGATCCTTATTATAATTCTCAGTTTGTTTAATTTCATTTGACTTTTATTAATTACTGGTGCAAGCCTTGGCAATTTAACCCGTTATTAACTTGTACATTTCTGACTTGGTATGATCTAATGTTAAAATGTTTAGTACATTATTGCCAATTACCAAGAGCATGAAACAAGCAGTCAAAGGCCTTAAAATGGACAATCAGTGTAAACAGGGGTGCACGGAGCTATGAGCCATTCACATGAGTGATTTGTCTAAATTATTGATAGGACTGTTAGCAGACATCCTAATGTTCAGAAATAGATTTGGGGTGGGAGGGGAATCTACCATAGAAAGAAAAGCACAGCCAAATAAATGAATGAATTCAGAATATTGTGGCTGCACTAATTTCAGGGAGAAGAAGAGGTCATCCTTCTTATGGAAACTCACAAACCTTCCCTATGTCACCAACAGTATTCATATACCCTATACAGTTGTGGCCAAACATTTTGAGAATGACACAAATATTAATTTTCACAAAGTGTGCTGCCTCAGTTTTTATCATGGCAATTTGCATCAACTCCAGAATGTTATGAAGAGTGATCAGAAGAATTGCGATTAATTGCAAAGTCCCTCTTTGCCATGGAAAAAAAAAAAAAAAACATTTCCACTGCATTTCAGCCCTGCCACAAAAGGACCTGCTGACATCACTTCAGTGATCCTCTCGTCAACACGGGTAAGAGTGTCGACGAGGACAAGGCTGGAGGTCAACCAGTCATGCTGATTGAATTAGAATGGAGAGATTCAATTGTTGTGAAGAAGGCTTCATGGCACCCAAGAAAGTCCAGCAAGTGCCAGGACCATCTCCTAAAGTTGATTAATAGCTCAGGATTGGGGCACCACCAGAGCAGAGCTTGGTCAGGAATGGCAGCAGGCAGATGAGGCGAGTGAGGTGAAGACTTTTGGAGGATGGCCTGGTGGGTGTCAAGAAGGGCAGCAAAGAAGCCAATAAAAACCATCAGGGACAGACTGATATTCTGCAAAAGATACAGGGATTGGACTGCTGATGACTACTGAGGGAAAAGTTATTTTCTCTGATGAATTCCCTTGCGGATTGTTTGGGTCATCTGGAAAAAAGTAAAGGTGAGCGGCGCTACCATCAGTCCTGTGTCATGCCAACACTAAAGCATCCTGAGACCACTCATGTGTGCTTCTCAGAGTGCAGGGCTCACTCACAATTTGGCCTAAGAACACAGCCATGAATAAAGAACGGGGCCAAAACATCCTGGAAGAACAACTTCTCCCAACCATCCAAGAACAGTTTGGTGACCAACAATGAACAATCCAGCATGATGAAGCACCGGGCCATAAGGCAAAAGTGATACAGTGGCTCGGGGAACAAATCATCGAAATTCTGGGTCCACGGCCAGGAAACCCCCCAGACCTTAATCACATTGAGAACTTGTGGTCAATTCTCAAGAGGCGGCTGGAGAAGCAAAACCCACAAATTCTGACAAACTCCAAGCATTGATTGGGCAAGAATGGCCTGCCATCAGTGAGGATTTGGCCCAGAAGTTGATTGACAGCCCGCCAGGGCGAATTGCAGAGGTCTTGAAAAAGAAAGAAGGGCCAACACTGCAGATATTGACTCTTTGCATAAACGTAATGTAATTGTCGATAAAAGCCTTTGAAACTTATGAAACACTTGTAATTATACTTCATTATACCATAGAAACATCTGACAAAAAGATCTAAAAACACTGAAGCAGCAAACGTTGTGAAAACCAGCACTTGTGTAATTCTCAAAACTTGTGGCCACGACTGTAGAATTAAACAACTTGGTGAGGATTTTATTTCAGACCAGTGTGTCTACAACACATTTTCCAAGGAGATATGGAACACTTGTTGGAGTCACAGATGAGAAGCTGACTGCTGGGAGACTCGCAGAACTTCTATGACACTTGGGATGTCAGCCGGTACAACGCACCAAACAACCCTGAACTGTAGTAAGGTAGTTCAAAACAGATGGATAGAAGGAAGACATACCCAAGTAAATAAATAACAACATTAAGTACAGAACAGCCAAACACTGCACTGTCTCTTCAGAAGCCTTTCACTAGAAACAAGCTCACCATGAATACAGGCAATGAAAGAAATGCAAGCCAGGTTTGGTAGGACCATTGAGTTCCAGTAAGATCCTTCATGGCTAACGCACAACTGGATGACCTTCATGAGTTGTTCAGTTATTGCATGTCACGTTCCTACCCACATTCCAAATGCCAGCCACCACATGTTGGGATTGTACGACGTGTACCACAATTTTGATTTGACATGATCTGCCAGAAACAGCCAAGGGAAGGAAAAAACTCATGTACATTGAGCTTGGAGGCCAGATAAAATGCATCTTATTTTAAAAGGTATGAAAGAAATAGTGTTTGGCTGTTCCAATAATACGGGAAGGCTGTGGTTAGGGAAATGTTGAAAAATAACTGTTTACTAGTTTGTGTTGATGTAATGTACATTTAAAAAATATACATATTTTTCGCCTAACCCTTGCAGAATGCGTTCACAGCCAGTGACTGCTTCATTTTATTATCAATGAAACATCACCACAGGCTAATCATACTGGTCAGACGCTTTAGCTCTAAGACACACTTTTATCATTTCCAAGTTGGATACTGCAATTCTATTTTGAATAATTGTGCCTTATAACCCATATAGTGTGGGGGTCAGTGCGTCCTTACGGGCCTGGTGTGTCAGGACTGGAATTCAACACACTGAACTGTGAATCAGTACGGACGGAAAGACTACATGGGACAACTTGCATTTGCTAGCTCAGATTTAGCACTTGCCATTCAGTTACGCTCCATGATTGTTAACCCCGAAGTGTGAGAAGACCTATTCCCATGTATCAGGTCTCACAACACCTGCTTCGTACATTTGGCGAGTGGGATCCCCATGTCAGTTATACCAACAGCAGAGTCCTCTACACTGCAGGTGGCCAAGCCATTTGCACATCTCAGTAAAGAAAATTTGCATGCAGGATGACAGATCGATGGATGTATTTTAAGTCTCTTCAAAATGGGAGGTTTTACTGAAACAGACGGAAAACCTACAAACCCTGTGAAGTTTGAAGATATTCATTACCTCTGTGCTGATGAACACAAATCTTTTTTTTTTTTATACTTTTGTCTCTTCCTGTAATCCTCAGTTCTGCTTCTGCTAAGCTTTAACATGTATAAATAGATACTGTAAAAGGCACTATATAAAGTATACAGACAGACATGAAAAACACAATACCAAAAAGATGTAGTTGCGTGTCATATGTGACGGGTGCAGCCACGTGCTATAAACAGCGCATGCTCTCCTTCTCGTTCCCCACACATCAGTCATGTTGTACAATATAAAACGTGCTGAAAGCCAGTATAATATACCGATACATTTAGAAGGTGCTATATAAAAATCTTGGGATGTATACAAAAGGTACTACATACTCGAAAAACAGGACAGATACAAGTAAACAGGCACCACGAAAAATACACTGATAAATGTGAAGTTCACGTTATTGAGCAGGTCCGATTGATTTGTAGGACTAAGCGTTACAATCTCCAAGGTTTTACCACTGCCATAACCATAAAGCTTGGCCGATTTTCCTTTATGTTATCTACTTTAGGAATGTGATCAGTTTGGAACCGAGAGGCCCTATATAAAATAACGTAAATGCCTATGCAAGACACTATCTAAATAGGTCAGATATATGTGCAAAAGCACTCTATAAAACACACTGACCGATGTAACATAACATCCATCCATTATCCAACCCGCTATATCCTAACTACAGGGTCACGGGGGTCTGCTGGAGCCAATCCCATCCAACACAGGGTACAAGGCAGGGAACAAACCCCAGGCAGGGTGCCAGCCCACCGCAGTGCAACATAACAGATCATTCTCAAACCTATTTAATCTAATCGGGTGCCTGGGGGTCTATCCTGGCAGCACTAGGGATAAGGTGGGGCGCCTTTAGGATTGTGGGAGACAAAGTGGAGTACCCAGTGGAAAACACAAATACACATCGACCACATGCACACGGGTATTGATTGGTCAGACACCTGAATCGAGCTCAAGATGTTCGATCCAGAAGGAAGCACCATTACCCATTGTGTAACCATGCTACCCACTGCCAGATGTAAAAGCCACTATATAAAAGAAGTTAGATTTATTGGAAAGTACTATATAAAATGCACGGTTATACATAAAAAAACAAGCTATATGGGAAAGGTATTATATAAATACAGTTATTTGTGTCAATTGCACTATTTAAAAGTCAGCATACATCTGACAGGCACTATATAAAATATACTTATGTGAAAGGTACTATATCTAAATGCAAATATGCGATGCACTAAATAGATTGGTCAAGTGTAAAAATATGAAAAGTGAAAGAATGAAAGTATCTGTCATATATTCATCTTCCAATATATTATACATTCTGTGGCAACAGCTATTCCATACTATACATGCTCTGCCACTAACTTTGAAAGTTTAACTTGACAATTCCTCCGTTAATTCTGCACTTCTAATCCTGCCCACCTCTGTTGGCAATTTCCTTATCTTTGTGGTTTTATACTTCTGTTGTGTCCCGTTTTTATAGCTCCTTTCAGATATTTGTTTTGTACAATCCTCAAGCGGAGTGCAGCATTTTCTCAATTTGTACTTTTTGGGGTGGCATTGTCTCTCACAGATAAAGCGTCCCGAATTCAGATTCCATTCTCCTCATGTCTGTGTGTTTTTTTCTTCGGGTATTCTGGTTTTCCTCCTTACCTCCTCCTCCCTTTAAAAGTCATGGGTGAGCTAAGAGTTAAAACTTTTCTCGGAATATACACACCGATTCGAATGATACCGCACCCACATGGAAAACCGAGAACAAACTGAAATTGGCACCTGTACGGTGGTCCACGCCCTGGTAAATACCATGCCTGGCAGCCAATAGTCTGAGGTGGCTTACACTTTAAAATTGAGCTAGTAAAGCAAGTGCCGGCTCTTAATAGTCTGTAAAATGCACAGTGGCAGAGAGTTTACTTCGTCCTGTCTAGTGCGGCAAAGAGGACTCCAATCTCCTTAAACCTTTGCCTGCAACGACCAGCGGACCCCGGCCGGCAAGTTTCATGTTAACTTCGTCCTCCAGCGCTTCCTCTAGGCGTCGAGAGCCGCGGGCACACGCACGCGCACAAAGACGCGCCCGGGCACGCGCAGGTTCCACACTGGCAGGCCGGGCTCAAATAGGCTATAGCACTCGTTTAACGGGAGTAGGGAAACCTCTCCTGTAGCTCACGCTTACCACGCGGGGCGCTTTCTAGCCTCATACTTCCAGCTACAACTATGACCACCATTCAGAGATCACAAAAAAAGCTGGAAGCATCCATCGCCCTCAGCTTGATAAGCTGCATCACGAGTGTCGCTCTTAAGAATAAAGTGAGGGCCGAAGTCCGGAGCGGCGTACCTGACAATCAGCACAAAGATCGCGGGAACAAAGCACGGTGCCACAACCAACCTAAGGTAACAGCGCAAGCCACAGTCTGCATCAGAAAGGCACCACACTAACAGGAGCAGGAAACTAGCTCAGGACCGACATAGCACAATGAAGCAGTGACAAGAAAGCAGATCTGAACAGCTGAGACAACACTGACTAGCCGGCTCAGTGAAACAAGGGATTTGTATCACCATGTTGAGAACAGGGAGAATTAATCATTTTATATAATTACCGAATGTTCTTCTTAATAGTGCCCTCTGCTGATCATCTCCGATTCCGCACCCTACGCATCCCGTGCTCTGAAGTCACCCAAGGTAAAAGTGCTCAGAACGCTTCTTGGTCTTTCCAAAAGCTCGTAGTCCTTCAAGTATTATTGTTCCATCATTTTCCTAAGTCCTCACTTCATCTTTAACTCGCGGCTCCACGTCGTGGAAAGAAAGGGGGCAACAGGTTCCGCCCCTCTTCTTATCCAGTTGGTGGAATCTCTTTGTAACCCCGCCTCCTTGTGTGACTCATGTGGCCTCGCAGCATTCCTGAGTGACGCGCCGATTCTCTTTTTTCATTGGGTACGATTTTGTTCGCACCCGCCTGCTTTTAAGACGACTAATATGGATTCCGTTTACCCATTGGCTGATGATTTACTACGAACACGACTATTGGACAGGCGCCAATTCTTTCCCCGCCGTATTACTCACCATATGGCCCTTTATACACCCATTCGTCAACCATCCCTTCTTTCTCAATTGGATCGAAACTTGATTCTCGTTCCGCCCTCTACCGTGACGTTATAACAGAGCTGCCCGGCTGGACGCGCAAGAGGGAACCTGTAAGCGAAGTGATTGGAGCTACGGGCGGTCATTCAGAAAAAGAGAGGGAGGACTTTAGTTTCTTGCTCAACGTGTAACGGTAATTTAGATTTGGGCAAAACTAACCCCGGTTAACTAAATACGGCGGACGAGAGGAAAAGCCCAAAATCGGATCAGAAATTTCGGATAATTATAGATTACTTGTCTCTCAGATTGTAAGGAAAAAGTACATACAATTAACGGGAATCGCACTCGTTTGACAATTAACGTTACTACTACGTCTAACTTTGTACCAGTTCTTGCAAAGAGTGATACAGCTGAATCCCAGGCAATTTCCTACTTCACTTTCCTGCCACATTATGAAAACACTTGAGTATTTGTTCATTTAGTGGGCTTTTTGCACATTTGGCTTGCAGACTATTATTGTACGCTTAGAAAAAAGAAATGGAAAAATGCACCGGTTTTTACATTTACATTCATTTGCTTAGCAGGCGCTTTCATCCAAAGCGACTTAGAAAAAAAAATAATCAAGTAAACGCCAATCTGGTGGAATGTTTAGGATCAAGCGTTACAGGACGAGGTTACGGAATTGATCGTCACATTTGAAACGCTCAGAACAAAATAGTAGATAGATAGATAGATAGATACTGTATTAATCCCAAGGGGAAATGCACATACTCCAGCAGCATACTGGTAAAAATAAACAATATTAAATTAAAGAGTGATAAAAATGCAGGTAAAACAGACAATAACTTTGTATAATGTTAATAGCAGCGAGTTAGACAGAAATGTAACGAACAAGATAGTCTTTAAACCATTTCTTTATATTCTCCCTTAATGACAACTTTATCCATCACAGGTTTACAGAAAACTAGAGCCTATCCCAGTAGCACCGGATGTGTGCAATCACCGGGCACATTCATTTCGTACAAACATCCGCACTCATTCATACAGAGCCAACGGGTAAGGTTTTCAGAGGGGTGCGTCAGGGGCATCTCCAGAAAGACAGCACACTTTTAAATTGAAAGTTTTAAGAGAATTGATCTACTGCAGTCTGATAAATGCACTTGTGCAAAAATAAGTAAAGCATGCACTTCTGGACATGCCTGACACAAACCTGAAAACACCGCAACAATTACCACAACCGGAACTAGCAAGAGTCATCATAACATTTCTGATCATAAATCACTTGAGAATGAAGCCAGTCAGTCTGTATCCAACCCGCTATATCCTAACATAGGGTCACAGGAGTCTGCTGGAGCCAATCCCATCCAACACAGGAACAAATCCCCAGGCAGGTCGCCAGTCCCTCGCAGGGCACCCACACACCAAGCACACACTAGAGACAATTTAGGATCGCCAATGCACCTAACCTGCATGTCTTTGGACTGTGGGAGGAAACCCACGCAGACACGGAGAGAACATGCAAACTCCACGCATGTGGAAGTGAACCCAGGTCTCCTTACTGCAAGGCAGCAGCACTACCCACTACGCCACCGTGCTGCCCTGAGAATGAAGCTAATTTTTAAATTCACATTTGCACAAATATATCAACAAATATCCCTGTTGCACTCTCACTTTGCAGAACTTGCTAATGCCTAACATTACAGCTCATAATGTAAATAATTTCAAAAATCCTTGCTTATAATTTAAGGGATAAGAAAAACAACAGAGCTTTGAAATTCTATACCTGTAATATAGTCATAAAATCATGGCAAAAGTTCATTAGTTTGGCAAAGGTTATGCTTGCTGAAGTTGCTGCTGAGTTTATCCATCTGGCCATCCATCCCATCTATCCATCTTCTTACCCTCTTATCTATTTTTCCTTTTCAGTTGTTAAGTGTCTCCTCTTTTCTTGGGCTTGGAATACTTTGGATTGGATGTATCAGTATCCCTGACCCACTGTAAGACCCTGAAGTCATTCTTTAGTAACTATTGTTGTTGGTTGACTTTTATATCACAACAGGCTTACTTGCAGTGGTCACTGGGCTCCATCATGCAATCCCATGAGTTCTCTTATCAGTGCTATGCCGATGATACACATCTATACCTGTCATTCCCTCTGGAGGATAATATGGTATCTGCTAAAATCTCTGTATGTCTTACTGATGTCTCAGCCTGGATGAAGGACCACCATCTACAGCCTAACTTGGCAAAAATCAAGCTTCTTGTGATCCCGGCCAGCTAGTTTGTTCAACTTCCAATCTCTGTACAGCTTGACTCACTGTCGCTAACAACTGCCAAGTCAGTACGCAACCTTGGGGTGCTGACTGATGACCAGCTCTTTTTCTGACCACATTTCTAAGGTTTCTCGTTCATGTAGGTTCACGCTGCTGCAAGATCAGACCTTATCTGACAAGACTATGCAGCAAAACGTCTGGTCCAGGCTTTGGTCTTGTCGCGTCTGGACTACTGCAACTCGGTTCTGGTAGGAATACCCACATGTGCAATCAAGCCACTGCAGATGGTCCACAATGCAGCTGCCCATCTTGTATTAACCAGCCGAGACGGGCACATGTCACTCCTCTCTGCCAATCACTTTATTGGCTTTCTGTAGCAGCACACATTCAGTTTAAACCCCTGATGCTTATGTACAGAGAAGTTAGTGGGTCAGCACCTGAGTGTATGGAGACATTGGTGAGGTGCTGTGCTCCTTCACACCCATTTAGATCTGCCAGGGAACAGCATCTGATGATGCCAGCTTTGCGTGCTATCAAGCCTCAATCCAGGCTCTTCCTAATTGGTGGAACAAGCTGACACCTTCATCTGAACCGCTGGCTCCCTCCATGTATTTAAGAAGCAATTGAAAGCTCATCAGATCTGTGGATATCTGTCGGATTAACTGAAAAAAAAACTTTGCTCTGCGATACTTTATATTCTTGGTTAATTTGTTTAAGTTTAATTGCTTTATTGATTGTAATCTATGACTGTAAATGTATTAGTTATTACAGTTTTTCGCTTTTGTAACCTGTCCTACTACATTTGCTGAGCAAGCAGGCCCCAGTCTAATTTTACCTGATTATGTTGTCTATTTTGTAAGTTGCTTTGGATAAAAGTATCAGATAAGCAAATAAATGTAAGGTATTAGAAAAACACAGTTGTGTCATCAATGTGTTGCATTTTTATTTGAAATTAATTTTTCCTAATTTTTTTTTTTTTTAATGTTGTTTTCTTGACACAGTTTGATTCAGTTTGAAACTTTACAGGGCTGTCAAACTTGATTTTTATAACACTTTATATACTCAGCATGGGCCGGACTATACTGTATCAACAAACTGCGGCCACCTTTTCTTTACAAATAAGACGCACAGGTATGTGTCTGCTTATCACAATCATATATTCTGCCTTTTGTCTCTCTTTAAACTGCGTTGCCTCTTTTTCTGGTTTTGTTGTCTTAGACGGTGCAGCGGGTTACAGAGTTCAGCACTGAGTGGAAATCTGACATCGGAGAAAAAAGCCGAGGGAGAGTGGCAACCAGACACAGTGAGAAGAATCTGTAGCTAAAGCAAAGTCCATCCATTTACACCTGCACTAACATACACTTGGCCATACTAAAAAGTATTGCAGCACACAATGGTATGAAATAACGGTCTCCAGAGCCACAAAGAAATCTAAACTCAACAAAAAAATTAAAGGAACACTTTGAAAACATATCAGATCTCAATGGAAAAAAAAAATTCTACTAAATATCTCTACTGATCTGGACTGGGTAATGTGTTAGGAACGAAAGGATGCCTCATCATTTGATGGAAATAAAAATGATCAACCCACAGAGGGCTGAATTCAAAGACACCCCAAAAGTCAAAGGGAAAAAAATGATGTTGCAGGCAGGCAGGCTAGTCCATTTTGCCAAAATTTAATTGCAGCAACTCCATTGGTATCAATTCCTTCATCCATCAGGAACTGCCTGCATGTTCTCACCACATGAGGCCGGGCATTATCATGCACCAGGTGGAATCCAGGACCCACTGCTCCGGCATGGGGTCCGACAATGGGTCCAAGGATTTCATCCTGAATACCTAATGGCAGTCAAGGTCCCATTGTCAACTTGTAGAGGTCTGTGTGTCCCTCCTTGGATATGCCTCCCCAGACCATCACTGACACACCATCAAACCGGTCATGGTGAACGATCTTACAGGTAGCATAATGTTCTCCACGGCTTCTCCAGACTCTTTCACTTCTGTCACACGTGCTCAGGGTGAACCTGCTGTCATCTGTGCAAAGCACAGGATGCCAGAGGTGGACCTGCCAATTCTGGTATTCTATGTCAAATGCCAATTGAGCTCCATAGTGCCAGACGGGCTGTGAACACAGGGCCCACTAGAGGACATGGGTCCTGAAGCCACCCTTGTGAAGTCTGTTTCTGATTGTTTGGTCAGAGACATTCACACCAGTGGCCTGCCTGCTAGAGGTCATTTTGTAGGCTCTGGTAGTGCTCATCCTGTTCCTCCTTGCCCAAAGGTGGGTCCTGCTGATGGGTTAAGGACCTTCTATGGCCCTGTCCAGCTCTCCTAGAGTAACTGCCTGTCTCCTGGAATCTCCTCCATGCCCTTGAGACTGTGTTGGGAAACACAGCAAACCTTCTGGCAATGCCACATATTGATGTGCCATTCTGGAGACGTTGGATTACCTGTGCCACCTCACTAGTAGTGCAGTAGTGACACTGACCATAGCCAAATGCAAAACTAACGAAAAAACATATGAGAAAAGGAAAATGTCAGTGGCCTCCACCTGTTAAACCATTCATTCCTGTTTTGGGGGTCGTCTCATTGTTGCCCCTCTTGTTAATTTCATTAACACCAAAGCAGCTGAAACTGATTAACAACTTCCTCTACTACTTAACTGACCACATCAATAGCCCAGACGTTTCACTGACTTGATGCTATACTCTCACTAAAAAGGTTTTTTTTTTCATTTTTTTGAGTAGTATATATACATAAACAAGTTCAAAACAAGTAAACAACTGTACCATACATGAATTGAAATGAAAAGTAATAAATACATAAACTAATCAAAATAATAATAAAAATAAAAATGACAGTAGGAACAATGCACTGCATATCAATAAGCTACTAGGAGCTGATCCGATTGGATGGAAACAGCACAGAGTTCAAAGTCCAGACAGCCAAGTGTTGTTGGAGAACCTTCTAGAACAGTGATTCTTAACCTTTTTTGAGTCACAGACCCCTTTAAGAATCGGATGAAAGCTATAGACCCCCTTCCCCAGAAATATTCACATAAACACAACTTTGCATGCAATGAATAAAATGTACTTTATTTATTGAGATTTGACTGTCTAATACATCTATGGTATACACAAAGTATTATTAAACTTTAAAGTAAACAATCTAATAAGACACTCCTTTTTATGCAAAAAGTAATGGCCACTCATTATAATTATGAAATACAGTCATGTTGTGCAAATTAAAACCGATCTACTACTATTACGTTTTCTACTACCATTGCTACTACTACTATTACTACTACATCTGCTCTCTCGTTATCTACTTTATTTTATTGAGAAGGTTGTTCTTGTTTGCCTTGAATAAGAATATGAAACTGTGGGGTGGTCTTTGACAAGGTGACACACATATTATCTTTAACATCCAATCTATTTCGACTTTTCGTTTTGATAGAAATAAAGGGGAGGGCTCTATAGTGATCGCTATTTTACTTGCGTGATGTTTCTCACGTGATTTTTCTCTCTGTTATTTTTCACACGAGTATGTAACTCACTCATTAGGCTTAGGTGAGATAAATACTTGTGAGAAAAGTAATACACGAGGAAAATAACGACGAGAGACGTAACGTGCAAGAAAAATCACATGAGAAAGTTCACACGAGAAAAATCAACAGTACCAGCCTGTATAGTGAGTATAAATGTTCATTTTTATCTGACCCCCATCGTCCATGGACCTCAGGTTAAGAACCCCTGTTCTAGAACTAAGCCAAAATTTCAGTAAGAATATGTCGATGTTTGGTATTCACTGTTACTGTATATATTTATAGTTGTATGTGTTAGCGTCTCTTTGTAAGCGTTTGTATGCATGTATGTACAGTATGTATGTGTATATTTGTATATTATAGGAGGAGAATGGGCATCCTGGCCAGTGAGGGTTATTATCTGGATGGGAGGTTCAAGAGGAGCGATGGATGGATTGGCTGGCTGGGCGGAAAGATAACTCTGTGCCCAGCCTGTATAAAATAATGGATGGACCAGCGAAAGCTGGAATTTGGGAGTGGTGTCAGTGGTCCTTGTATGAAAGCCCAGTCGGGACACCTACAGTGGTGCAAGAGAAATGAAGTCTGGAAGTGCCCTGTAGAGGTCCCTGTCTGGAGAGGACCACCCTACTTTGTCTATGGCCCAGAAGTGCTTCCTAGAGGAGATAGAATTGCACACAGAAGCATTCCCAGGTCCAGCATAAAAGGAACTTTTGACTGCTGCCTCCCGACTCTGACTCCACCATTTCTGGCAGTGGGCAAAATTCAGCGGAGATGAAGAAGGAGGAAGAATTGTTGGCTTACTGTGTTTTATTATATTATTGTGGCTTATTATTGGAGCGAGGTCTGTGAAGTAGTGCATTAAGAGAATAAAAAAAGCCTTTATTTTATTCATATACTGTGAGCTGTATTACTGTGTCTGTGGTTTGGGGCTCTCTGGCGCCCCCTCGTGATGTATATGTATACAGTATACCTGTGTATACCTGCTAGGTAACCACCCATACAATCAGGTCGGGACCCAGACTATAAATGCAATGAATATAATTACTCCGATCTACAGGCTGTCAAATAAATGAACTACATGCCATGGGGCAGCGTAAAGTGACTTCGTCTCTGACGCTGACGTCCGAGGTTCGATCCCCGCAAGGGGAACAGTGGAGTGTGTACGCCTGATGAGCCCAAAGAAGGGCGAAACACATGTTGCGTACTTTTTGCATTATTTGACAGTAAAACTATGCAACATTCCATGATCTGCTTCTCGCAACTGAAAGAGGGCCCTGTGGCGGATGTTTGCCAAATGGCAGACCAACCACATGTGTTACCTGGTAGGTAACCACCCATACAATCAGGCAATCAGGTCGGGACTCAGACTACGAATGCAATTATATGTATATATAATATACAATACGTATCATACAGGGGTGGGCAAAAGTAGGTTTACAATTGTGAGTACTTGAAACATAGTTTTTTTTGTATTATTTATTAATTATTGTATTTATTTGTATTATTTATCTGCTTGTTATTATTATCATTAAAGTGTGTTTGAGTTTGGCAAGTCGACTACAAGAATGTGTAAATAATGAAGGCTGGCAATTTGAACACTTACAAGATTATACACAGTACACTGTGCCATTGTGACATTCTATTGAGTTGATAAAGTTAATAAAGCTATTGTAATAATCATAACCTTTTTTCGTATGAACAACTGCAAACCTACTTTTGTCGACCCCTGTATATAGTGACAAAAAGTGGTCACACTGGAGTGGGCCCTGTAGCCAAAAAAGACACTAGTGCAGTCCAGTATGGGACTGGAAGGGATAATTTACTAATCAAAAGTAAGACGCATAAAGGAGTGTTAAACTGAAAGGAACAACACAGCAGCAAAGGAAATAACAAAGACAATACTCTCTATGAGCCCACCTAAACAAAGCTGGGCCAGCTGGCAAACAACAATACATAATGCATAATGCTTCTTTGCACCCAGACTTCTCCTTCCTCAATATACTAGCCTCATCTTCCTATTTGCCAAGTGAGCATTCACCTCTGCTCCTCTCCCAACTCCATACTTGTTTAACTGAGGGGGCAGAGATCCTTATAAGGATTCCTCCCTGAGTACTTCTGGTGAAACTAAAGCCGTGCAGGGAGCAATCCTGGGTCAGCCCTCCACCCACAAAGACTGCACTTCCCAGCTGCCTCAGCGTGACTTTGAGCTGTCATAGTGAGGCATACCGGCTGCTCACTACTGGCTGGGGGAATTCCCATTCTTTTATAATGAATCCCCAGCTAGTAACTGACTGATGAGACATCCTCTCCATGTAATAATGTTCCCAACGGGGATGTTTCGTTTCTTGTAGATTAGACACTTATCACTCACCACTTGTGTAACATAGATTCAGATTGGACAAGGTCTGGCCCCCACTTATAGGAATGTGACTAACCAAGTTTGACAATCTATCTATCTATCTATCTATCTATCTATCTATCTATCTATCTATCTATCTATCTATCTATCTATCTATCTATCTATC
>JANRMT010062856.1:13496560-13523895 GCA_026402145.1 Polypterus bichir lapradei
TTTTGTCAATATCACATTGAATTTTGATTCCGTGTTTGGACTTACATTGTGACAACGCAAAGTATGACTACCCGTGAATGAATTTCGTTTCTTTCTCTCTATTAAATAAACCGACTTTTTTGAATGTTTGTCCGTGTGATTTGTTAATTGTCATAGCAAAAGCTAAAAACTTACACTTTTACTGTAATACTTCAGTAAAAACAATATTTGGAATTAAATTTTTGTCAATATCACATTGAATTTTGATTCCGTGTTTGGACTTACATCGTGACAACGCAAAGTATGACTACCCGTGAATGAATTTCTTTTCTTTCTCTTTATTAAATAAACCGACTTTTTTGAATGTTTGTCCCTGTGATTTGTTAATTGTCATAGCAAAAGCTATTCTAACGGGAAACTGTAAACATTTTAATACCTATGGCATATCAAGACCTACTTTGGTGTCTAATGTTATCCCCCAAAGATGTACTACATTACCCTTCTTGTCGCCTGTTAAAATTTTACATGTCAGATTTGTTTGATCAATTCTTAATACAAACAATCTTGTCCTATTGCATAGCCCATCACTCATATATAAATTACACAATAACATTACGATATATCCTTCTTTCAACAGTAATTTGTGCGATGGAAGACCGGACGGTTTTAACGGTTGTAGATATTCTACGGGATATTGTAAGTTGATGTTTTCATCTTCTGCACCATCACCACCAACTGTTTCAGCACAGTCTATTGATATGCATTTAACCAATTTGCCAATTTGATCATAAGAATTTATAAGAGCTCAGAGGGCAGGAACTGTGACTGACAAAAGCATTCACACGAATGAGAGGTGAGAGGACTGTGGGCGTGGGTCACTAACCGTAAATGGTTGAGTTGAGGATGGGACATGAAAAAATCTTTTGGCAATAGTCTCATCTCATCTCAAGATTTTCTTTTATAATAGAGAGACAACTAAAAAATATTACAATGCACAAGCTTTCAAGGCAACTCAAGCCTCATCCTGCCTGAAGAAGGGGCCTGAGTTGTGTGGAAAGCTTGCCTATTGTAATCTTTTTAGTTAGCCAATAAAAGAGGTCATTTTGCTTGACTTGTCATTACATCCATAATGGCTAACACAGTACAACATCCTGGTACTTCTCCTTCATCTCAAAGACATGCATGCATGCGTGTGTGTGAATATGCACTACAATGAATTGGTATCCAGTCCAGTGCATGTTCTTTTCTTGTATCAAATGCTGCTGGGAAAGAACAGTCTCCAACTCACATGACCTCAAACTAGATTAACAAATTTATTAATGAATAAACAGACACTTCAGCAAATAGGTGATACACATATGTGCCGATTCTTTTGTTTTCCTCTCTGTCTCACTTTTTTTAGACAAATGTGTCCAAATTTATTGGCCACAACTGTAGGCAAATGTGCCGTTAACTGCAGAATTTTTGTCACATGAAAAGTTTTCAAAAACAGCCTTTAGGAGTGGCATTTTAAAAATCTGAAAGCATAATGCCCAGACTTAAAGGAATAGCCCACCCAAAAATGCTTGCTTACCCAATGTAGTTTGTAGTGATGGTTGAGAAACATTTTTGCCTCATGTTTTCATGCACAATGAACATTACAACATTTCTGATATAATAAGCATCCTGTATGGAATTTTTAATTTCTAATTTCTGTATTAAAGTACAAAGTTACTATTAGAGAGGTAGTCTCTGTTACTGTTAAAGGGTACCACCGTAGGATAAAGTAGACCACTATGACATTAGAATGGATTTTCAAATTACAGATGAACATTCTCACTTGTATTCATATGCAGATCACAGCAATTACTCTCCCTTCTGTAATTCACATTTTTCTATTCAACACATTCTTTTGTCTTCCGATGAAAATATTTAAGGAATCCAGGAAATCAGACAGACTGCAGGGTGTGATGGAACACACATAAAATCAAACAGAGTCATTTTGCCCTGTTTCCTTAGCTTGCAGCATTTAAAGGGCTTATTGTTGTCTTGGCGCTGAGATGAACTGGAAAAATGTCTACTTTTCAACATTTTCAACAGCAGAGATACACAGCAGTCAGCAAGAAATCAGTTGGCAAGGTAGTCCTTAGGACAGCAAAGGCAAACCTATCTCAGGGCATCAAAGAAGCTAAGCCAGCCAGAGTATGGTAAGAAAATTCATAGTCACTTTCAGGACACCAATGGCACACAATGCATGTGGCAGGGAATCCAGGGCATCAAAGAATATAAGAAACCATATCACCTATTTGCAGTGGCAATGCCACCCTTCCAGATTTTACTAATACCTTCTATACACAGTTTGATGCTCTGGATGATATTCTGGTGAAGAAGTCCATCCCTCCTCAGGAGGAATAGGTACTATGCTTGTCCACTACTGACGTGAGAAGAACTTTGTTGAATGTAGCCCACATGAATCTGCTGGACCAGACAACATCCCTAGCCAAGTGCTCAGGGAATGTGCAAACCAGCTGATGGATATCTTTATAGACATCTTCAGCATTTAACTGAGACAGGCAGTTTTCCTCAAGTGCTTCAGAACTGCACCGTCATACCCGTGATGAAGCAGTCCTCTGTTTCTTGCCTCTGTGACTATTGCCCTATAGCACTGACACCAGTCATCATGAAGTGCTCCGAGATGCTAGTCTTGGTCCACTTGAAAATCCCGACTTCCCACATCAAATGCGCAAACTGAAGATGTCATGTCATCTACTCATCATCTGGCCCTGTCCCATCTGAACAAAAGAGACATTTTTGCTAGAATGCTATTCATAGACTTCGGTTCAGCACTGAACACCATTATCCCTCAGAAGCTCATAAAATAGATGAGTCTCCTAGGCTGCAAAACTTCCCTATGTGATTGGATCCTGAACATCCTGACAGTGTGGTGATGACCCCAGACAATCCACATCAGAAACACCATCTCCAGTACCATCACTCCAAGTGATGTCATCCCCCCAAGGGGGCTGTATACTCAACCCACTTCTGTTCACTCTACTAACTTACACCATCATTAAGTTTGCTGTTGCTGTCAGGAATGAGTCAGCTTACAGAATGGAAATACAACAAATGGTGGACTGGTGCAAGTGCAACAACCTGTCTTTCAATGTCGATAAGACGAAAGAGATGATTGTTGACTTCAGGAAGGCCTATGCTGTTCACACCCCACTGTACATCGAGGACTCTGCTGTAGAACTGGTCAAGAGCACCAAATTCCTTAACACCACCTCCGTAGCCAAGAAAGCACAGCACTGCTTCCACTTTTCTTCAACGGTTGACAACAATAATAACATTTATTTCTATAACAAATTTTCATACAAAAAGTGTAACTCAAAGTGCTTTACAAGATATGAAAAAGAAAGTTACAAGAAAAGAAAAGCAAATAAAATTAGGTAAAATAATAAGTAACAAAAAAACAAATAAATAAATCCATACAAAATTATATAATTAGTAGAAAAGGCAGTGTGCTTATATACAATATCATATTGTAAGTCATTACAGTTGAGTATGATGATGAGCTCAGATGGCCAGGAGGACAGGTCAGGTCAGGTTGGGGAGCATGCACTGGTACAGTGAGTTTCCGCACCCACCCACCACATGATGAAACACCTTGAGATCCTGGTTGGCAGCCCCGCAGGCAGACACACGGTCCAGTCCCACCTTCCTGGAAATGACCATCTATCTACCGCAGCCAGGTGCTACTTAGGCATCCCCTTGGCCTGGTCCATCCACTCAGGTCCTCAACAATGAGGATCCTCTGAGCCTGATCACCCTCTGGGAATTGCGCCACATGGCTATAGTGCTGTAACTGATGCAAAGTCACACAAATTCAAACCAGCAGTACCCAAGGACTCTCTGAAGAGACACAGTACCAAAGGAGTCCAGTCTTCGTCTCATGTCAATGGATAGCGTCCATGTCTCGCAACCATATAGCAAGACAGGAAGCACCAGGACTCTAAAGCCTTGGACCTTCGTCCTTTTGCAGAGATATTGGGATCGCCACACACCCCTTTCCAGCGACCTCATGACCAACCACGCTCTCCCAATCTGTCTACTGATTTCATAGAAACAGTCACCAGAAACATGAATGTCACTGCCGAGGTAAGTAAACCTCTCAACAAGATCGACTCTCTCTCCGCAGACAGACACAATGCTGATGATTGTGCCCAAGAGGTCATTAAAGGCCTGGATCTTGGTTTTTATCCAGGACACTTCCAAGCCCAGACACTCCAACTCCTCGCTCAGTCTCTTGAGAGCCCCGATCAGAGCCTCCATTGACTCTGTGAAGATCACAACATTGTCGGCAAAGCCAAGATCAGTGGATCTCTCTTCATCAACAGATGCCCCACAGCCACTGGACCCCACGACCTTACCCAACACCCAGTCCATGCAAGCATCGAAAAGAGTAGGAGCAGAACACACCCCTGACGAACCCCAGAATCAACTGGGAAGAATGCAGAAGTTCTGCCTCCACTCTGCACAGCACTCACAGTACCAGTATAATGGACGGCCATGACATCCAGCAACTTCAGAGGGATACTACAAAGTTTCAGGATATCCCACAGTTCAGTTCAATCAACTGAGTCGAACGCTTCATGAAAATCAACAAAGGCTGCAAAGAAACTCTGACGATATTCAACAGAAAAAAACACAAAAAAACTCAATTTAAGATGGAGAGAAAAAAATCTGCAGGGGTTCCAAGGCCAAAAAAGACTACCCAGCCCACACTGGGCATTCTACTTAACATTAATGCATTTAAATCATTTCTCATTGTTCCAGGCTCCATTCCAGAGGATCTGATGCAGTAGGCCTTGTGGACACTGTGGCACCACAGAAAGGGCAAGTCTGCCTCCCCCCATTCTCACCATATTCTACAAGAGTACCATTGAGAGTGTTCTGACCACCTGCATCACCATCTGGTTAGGAAACAGCAGTATCTCTGACCACAGGGTCTTACAATGGGCAGTGTACACAGCAGCAAAGATGTAATAGATCCATTAAAGATATTGTTATCAAGAGTTGCATTCATAAAGCCCACAGCATTATGAAGGACCACTCCCACCCCTCCCACAGTCCCTTTGTTTCACTTCCATCTAGCAGAAGATACTGTAGCATCCAAACAAGTTCTGTCAGGTTCTGCAACAACGTCTTTCCTCTTGGCTGTCCGGACGTGCTGCCCTCTGTCCCCAGATATTTGCTGTTAGTAGCTTATTTATATGCAGTACATTAATACTGTTTTTTTATTAGTAGTTGTTGCTATTATTTATTTATTAGTGTGTGTTTGATGTGTTAGTGTGTGTGTGTTTGCCCTGTGATGGACTGGCACCCTGGCCAGGGTTTGTTTCTTCCCTGCACCCTGTGCTGGCTGGCTAAGCTCCATCCCCCCCACGTCCCTGGTCTGGATTAAGCAGGTTAGAAAATGGCATGACATGACCGTGTATAGTTTTAGCTGTTATTTATTTATAACTAGCAAAATACCCGCGCTTCGCAGCGGCGAAGTACTGCATTAAAATTTTTATTAAGAAGAAAATTTAACCTTTTTAAAGTGAGGGAAAATATGGCAATAATTATTTGTTAAGGATCTCTTTGTATACCACGTTGTCAGTTCGGCCCTCCGGTTGTAACATGACCAAGCTGTGCGCTGAGCTTACTCTTGAGCATGCAACTTACAGTTGGCCATGTGAACAGTAATCTTGTCTCAAATCTCACAGCTTGGATTGCTGCTGTCATAATCAGTTTGAGGTTCATGGTTTGTTTCAATTACGACAGTATTTGCAGGACTTGTGTTGAAGTGACATTCGGCATCTGTCAAGCGTTGTAAGCTTACAACCGGTTTCATCGATAACTTCACATCCAGCTTTTGAGAGTTTAAACATTCATAAACATCAAAGTGTCCACTACTGAAATTGTCACCTATGAATGTAAGATGTTTAAGAGGCATTGGCGGTTGTCGAAAGGTGTAAAATATTTGGCCATTTCGGTACACTTGAAAGCACCAACCGAACAATTCAGCGGCAGCCATCAACTCACATGCAGAACCATAGGTGAAGGGCTTAAGCATTTCACTCTTCTAGTGCTCCTGTGTAGTATAATTATCTCCTGTACCGTCATCAGTCCACACCTTGAACCTGTCCCAGTCATTCAATACATAAGACACAATGTTCTTCCAGATATCAAGAGTGAGCCTGATATGGCCGTGCAATATGTAACACAGAGAATGGAAAAGGTAGGTGCCATCTCCGGGCATGGAAACCACTCGGTAAGTGACAGTTCTTTGATCGATGGTGATTACCTCGATAGACATGGTAATGGGGGTTGGAATGATGAAGGAAATGGGTACCTGAGTAATGTAAAGTAAGTGTAAAATACCTATACAATAACTATAATTGTAATAAACAAACAATAAAACAGCGGAGAAGCCGTGGATTAAACAAAAAGGCTGTAGTTATCAGCAGGGAGACGTGAATCCCGTGGCGAAGCAAGGAAGGGAATGTAGAGACTGGAGCGATGGACGGCCTTATATAGGCAGGCAGCCAACAACGTGGGAGGCGTTGGGATGGGGGACCCAACGCCGCCTCACATGGTGACCAAGCTGCAGGCTATGGACGTATATATGTACGTAAGTAGGATTCAGTTAGCGTTGGGAACCCGTGTACCAAATTTCTTGAAGATGGGCCCATAAGTAACAAAGACTGTTGAAAAGTTCAATATGGCGGCCGACAGTGGCATCATACCACTGAAATAAGTACGTACATTGGTTTCGGTTAGTGCAGGGAAGCCGCCTACCAAATTTCGAGAAGATGGGGCCATAAATAAGAAAGTTCAACATGGCGGACGTTGTTGAACGTTATGACCGTTACGCGTAGAATTTCGAAATGAAACCTGCTTAACTTTTGTAAGTAAGCTGTAAGGAATGAGCCTGCCAAATTTCAGCCTTCTACCTATACGGGAAGTTGGAGAATTAGTGATGTTGGAAAATTCAATATGGCGGCTGACAGTGGCGTCATACCACCGAAATAAGTACGTACATTGGTTTTGGTTAGCTCAGGGAAGTCACCTACCAAATTTCGTGAAGATGGGGCCGTAAATAAGAAAGTTCAACATGGCGGACGTTGTTGACCGTTATGACCGTTATGCGTAGAATTTCGAAATGAAACCTGCTTAACTTTTGTAAGTAAGCTGTAAGGAATGGGCCTGCCAAATTTCAGCCTTCTACCTACACGGGAAGTTTGAGAATTAGTGACGTTGGAAAGTTCAATATGGCGGCTGACAGTGACGTCATACCACCGAAATAAGTATGCACATTGGTTTCGGTTAGCGCAGGGAAGCTGCCTACCAAATTTCGTGAAGATGGGGCCATGAATAAGAAAGTTCAATATGGCGGACGTTGTTGATCGTTATGACCGTTACGCGTAGAATTTCGAAATGAAACCTGCTTAACTTTTGTAAGTAAGCTGTAAGGAATGGGCCTACCAAATTTCAGCCTTCTACCTACACGGGAAGTTGGAGAATTAGTGACGTTTGGAAAATTCAATATGGCGGCCAACAGTGGCGTCATACCATCGAAATAAGTACGTACATCGGTTTCGGTTAGCGCAGGGAAGTCACCTACCAAATTTCGTGAAGATGGGGTCAGCCTTCTACCTACACGGGAAGTTTGAAAATTGGTGACGTTGGAAAGTTCAATATGGCGGCCGACAGTGGCGTCATACCATCGAAATAAGTACATACATCGGTTTCGGTTAGTGCAGGGAAGCCGCCTACCAAATTTCGTGAAGATGGGGCCATAAATGAGAAAGTTCAACATGGCGGACGTTGTCGACCGTTATCGACCGTTATGACCGTTACGTGTAGAATTTCGAAATGAAACCTGCTTAACTTTTGTAAGTAAGCTGTAAGGAATGAGCCTGCCAAATTTCAGCTTTCTACCTACATGGGAAGTTGGAGAATTAGTGATGAGTCAGTCAGTCAGTCAGTCAGTCAGTCAGTCAGTCAGTGAGTGAGTGAGGGCTTTGCCTTTTATTATTATAGATGTAGTACAGTTTGTTACTTGTCTTACACTTGTCCTTTGTTTATATATATGTTACACTGTGGATGTGGGGAATGCTATTTCTTACCTCTATGTGCTGAGGTGCATGGATGGTATTACAGTAAAGCTACTTGACATCTCACTTGTTGCTAAATTCTGTCCCTGAGGTTGGATATGCAGCTGTTACCACACTTGGGATAGAAAACCAGTGTGGAGTAGGCACACAAATGACTTAAATAGATGAGCCTGGGCAGGGCAGGCACTGTGAAAGGCTTTTTAACTTTGAAAACGGTGAATAAAGAACTTGAGTCAAAACAAAATCTTTATACAGTACAAATGCAAAAGGAGGCCAGACAATACATTTTGTCCGTTACAGATTCAGTTAATAATTGTTCCATTTTAGTCTTTATGATGCCTCTATTACATTCTAGACTACCAGATACTTCCCTTTAAAGCGACACTTTTCTTTATGATCTTATGCCAGCTGTCATTATGATCTTATATGGCCTTGACACAGAAAATTGCTTTCATTTTTCAGCAGATAGTGACACTCATTACCTGTATGTCATTGGAATTGGTTTCTTTTCATTTTTGATTTTGTGTTCAGATTGTAGGGCTAAAATTAATGTTACCTAGGGAATAGTTCATTAACTTTTTGGAGACCATGAGACAACTATATGTTTTAGGTAAATTTGCTAAAATCCTGTTATAGGGTGACCGACTCAAAGTGTGTGCTTAGGCCATAAAAAAACAATGCAGCATTCAGTAAAGGACTCTTTACACGCTGCTGTATATATTCAGCCCTGCCGGACCTGGTGGGCTGCTCCAAAAGCCTGTGTGAACAACAAGGGGATCCCATAGACATGCCTCAAGGAAAAGATGTCAAAATAGTGGTCTGCTATAGAGCACTGTCTGCTGTACTGTATATTGGTGTTTTAGGGTGGGGCTGATTTTAAGAAGTCCGCACAGCTGGGGAGCACTTGTGAATGCCTGGTGCCACTCCTATCTCAAGCTAGCAGACCCACCGCATAGGCTCTTCTTCTTCAATTGAACACCCACTCTCTTTATTTTAGTAACTTAGACTCAAAATACAAATATAAGAGAAATTCAGGTGCCATTATTTAAATATTGAATTGCAAAAGCAAGAGGCACATATGGAAGACCCTGAGAAATTACACTAAATTGGTGTATTAGGTGAATGGGACTTTGTGGCAATTGGGGTGTGACTGTCTGTGTCTGAACATGTTTCAACTAGTGTGAAGGACAGCCGGGTCCCATGCCCGGCAGGGACGCCCCTGCTGCTTATGTTCCGGGGGAGCCGCCATGGGCAGTCCAATACCTCCCCCGGAACGTTTGGTGTCAGCCTCCCTGGCCGATGGTGATTCCCCAACCACCACCAGGGCTCCATGGGAGATGGTTGGGGCCCGGGGTGGCCGCTAGCGGGGGCTGTCTGCTTCCAACAGCCCGGCTGGACGAGTCTTCAGCCCCACCCGTAAGTGCAATTAGGACCAGGTGGTTAATCACCTGGAACGTCTCTGGGTGGGCTATAAAAGGGCCCAGCCACCACCACTTGTTGAGCCAGAGTTGGGAGGAAGGAGACAAAGCTTGGGAAGGAGTGGTGGTAAAGGAAGAAAGGTGGTGTTGCTGTGTGTTGGACTGGTGTTTTGTGGGACTGTGTATTGCCTGTGGATCACGGGGAAGACGTGCGCCCACGGGTAAAGAAAAATAAAGTCTTTGTGTTTTTATACGTGCCTCTGTGTCCATCTGTGTCGGGTCAGGCGCCTATATAGCGCCTTTGTTACATAGTTCATTAATGATTGGCGATTCGTCAAAGATTAATTCTTTATATATTACGTTATATGATTCTTGAGCACGAATCAGTCGAGAGGCTTACTTACCTCGGTGGCGACATTCATGTCTCTGGTTTCTATGAAGTCAGTAGATGGATTGGGAGAGCATGGGGGGTCATAAGGTCACTGGAAAGGGGTGTGTGGTGCTCCCGATATCTCTGCAAAAGGACGAAGGTCCAAGTCCTGGTGCGAGACATGGACGCTATCCAGTGACCTGAGACGACGACTGGACTCCTTTGGTACTGTGTCTCTTCAGAGAATCCTTGGGTACCGTTGGTCTGACTTTGTGTCGAATGAGAGGTTGCTCATGGAGTCCCGAATGAGGCACATTACCTGCATTGTGAGGGAGCATCAGTTACAGCTCTGTGGCCATGTGGTGTGATTACATGAGGGTGATCCAGCTCACAGGACCCTCATTGTTGAGGACCTGAGTGGGTGGACCACGTAACAACCTGGTTCCGGCAATTAGAGGGTAGGGGAAGGGGGGACTGGACCGTGTTTCTGCATGTCTTTGGTTTCTATGAAGTCAGTAGGTGGATTGGGAGAGCATGGGGGGTCATGAGGTCACTGGAAAGGGGTGTGTTGTGCTCCCGATATCTAAGCAAAAGGATGAAGGTTCAAGTCTTTAGAGTCCTGGTGCTTCCTGTCTTGCTATTCGGTTGCGAGACATGGACGCTGTCCAGTGACATCAGATGAAGACTGGGCTCCTTCGGTACTATGTCTCTTCAGGGAATCCTTGGGTGCCACTGGTTTGACTTTGTGTTGAATGAGCGGTTGCTGACAGAGTCCTGAATGAGGCACATTACCTGCATTGTGAGGGAGCGCCACTACAACCATGTGGTGCGATTACCCGAGGGTGATCCGGCTCACGCAATTACCTGAGGGTGATCTGGCTCACTGGATCCTAATTGCTGAGGACCCAAGTGACTGGACCAGATCAAGGAGATGCCCAGGTAAGAACTGGCCGTGGCAGACAGAGGGTCATTTCCTGAGAGTGTGTCTGCCTGGGGGGGTTGCTAACCAAGATCCTGAGCCATTTTCTTCGTGTGGTGGGGTGCCACAGCACGCTGTACCACTGCATGTTCCCCAAACTGACCTGACCTCCACTTGACCCAGAAAAGTCAGAAGTGGAAGTGAAGACAGGTAACCCCCAACTGGGGGTTGTGGAGGAGAATGGAAGGTGTAGGACCAGTAGTGAAAGAATTGTGCTGCATTGTCTTGTGTAGGAGCTGTTTACGGCATTCTGGAAAGGAAGCCTGTCAAAGGTTCACATTATTATTGATTAAAAGCACCGGATTTGAATCCAGGACTGTGTGTGTGTAGTTGTGTCTGGGGTTCAGGGTGTTGTTTAACATCCCCTACAGGCCACACCATCTGTCATTAAGTGCAGCCTTTTAGGCCAAAGCTGGAAATGATCAGGACCAAACAAGCTGAGTTAGAATCCATATTTCAATGTCACAGAGACTGGCAAAAATTAATAATACCAGTGGAGGATACTGAGAGAAAAATGCCATGGCATTATTAAAAAATAGTTACAGCACAGGAGTCACTCAATATTTTTGTCTTTTTAAGAGACAGTGACATCAATCCAGACACATGGCACAGTATAGCTGCAGAAATGTTTCCACATCCCTAAAGACAGAGAGGTTTTGTCAACTGGCGATTCCAGACTGGCCCCTTTCTGAGCAAGTGAGACCTGCGATGGCAGGGCTGTTTCCTGCTTAGCTCCCAGTGCTATGAGCATAGATTGCAGCCCACCTATGCATTGGATGAGTTTGAGAATGGTATAGCATGATATGATATCCCGTACCAAACTGAAGTAGGTGTATTAGTCTTTTGGCGGAAAGAAGCAGCTCCGCTGAAGAATATGAAATGTTACAGATGAAAAAAGATCAATAGGTTGGTGATGCTTCTTTGGTTAGCTAGTGTAATTACTAAATTATCTTAATACTGTATCTCATCCTGATACTTGGAAAGTTTCATGGTTTCACTTAACCGCATAATTTGGTAGGTTTTTTCCAAATTTCCGTGACCTTTTGTGTGAAGATTTCTTTACATGTGTTGAAAAATCCTGTTAATTCATTTATTTGTGTGAGTGAATTAGAGCTTGTATCCATCCATCCATCCATTTTCCAACTCGCTGAATCCGAACACAGGGTCACGGGGGTCTGCTGGAGCCAATCCCAGCCAACACAGGGCACAAGGCAGGAACCAATCCTGGGAAGGATGCCAACCCACCGCAGGACACGCACAAACACATCCACACACCAGGGCCAATTTAGAATCGCCAATCCACCTAACCTGCATGTGTTTGGACTGTGGGAGGAAACTGGAGTGCCCGGAGGAAACCCACGTAGACACGGGGAAAACATGCAAACTCCACACAGGGAGGACCCGGGAAGCGAACCCAGGTCTCCTAACTGTGAGGCAGCAGTGCTACCACTGCGCCACCGTGCCGCCCTTAGAGCTTGTATAATTAAAAAAAAAAAAAATTCTCCATATCTGGTGTTCCTTTTATTTTTATAAACTAGGGGCCACTGCCCCCTGCTCACTTCACTCGCCCACCCCCGGGTTTGGTTTACCAGATATACAATTGAAAGAGATTGTTATTTTCATGGGCGGAACGGTGATGCAGTGGGTAGCGCTGCTGCCTCGCAGTTAGGAGACCCGTGTCCGCTTCCTGGGTCCTCCCTACGTGGAGTTTGCATGTTCACCCCGTGTCTGTGTGGGTTTCCTCCTGGTGCTCCGGTTTCCTCCCACAGTCCAAAGACATGCAGGTTAGGTGCATTGGCGATTCTAAATTGTCCCTAGTGTGTGTGTGCCCTGTGGTGGGCTGGCGCCCTGCCTGGGGTTTGTTTCCTGCCTTGTGTTAGCTGGGATTGGCTCCAGCAAACTCCCGTGACCCTGTAGTTAGGATATAGCAGGTTGGATAATGGAGGGATGGATGGATGTTATTTTAATGGGAATTGTTACATATGCATTATTTTCACTTTTACTTTAAAACTTTTGTAAAAACAATACTGTACTTGTCCTTTATTCCCGGCCCCAGGCGTGGTCAAATCTCGGTGCTCGCGTTGTGAAGGGGGGTGGCTGAACGCATGCTAAGGAGAAGCGATTGGATCATCTGCTGGCTTGTTGCTGCTGCTGCTGGCGCGTTGCGTCTTCTGCTTGGCGCACTGCGAGTCGATCATTTAAAAGCATGTACAGCAGCTGTCCTTTTGCCACTTTGCGTCTCTGCTGCTCACGTTGTTAAATTTTGGGTTTGGCTGAATGCATGCTAAGGAGTAGCAGTTGGATCATCTGCTGGCTTGTTGCTGCTGGCGACCTGCGTCTTCTACTTGTTGCTTGTCATTGTTTTAAGAGCTGGGAGCAAATGATGTCTGCCTGCCAAAAGCATTCCCACAACTGCTAGGTTAGATGTCTGTGAACTTGTTTTAAATGTTGTCTCACTGCCTTGTCTCGTGTGATGTTAAAGTGTCTCTCTTGGGATGTCAAATTTTCTTCCGAGAAGATCCGAGAAGATCACGTCTCGTCTCCCTAGTCTCCCTTCCAAGATTTTTTTTTATAATAGGCAGATATGCTACAACAGAAGAATAAGGCAGACTGTGGTAAATTACAGTGTCCCAGATGAGGAAAGAATATGGCACATAACTTGTACAGCAGTGGGCCATCATTACAAACAATAAGGCCATATTTGTCACACCTGGACATTTCCTTTTCCTGTGTTTTCTTGGGGACCGGGAGGGGTGTAAGGTGCCAACATCTGAGCGGGGAGTCACTATTACCTTTCACATGTAATGACAAGATTGCTGATACAGTGTATAATACTGGCCACATGAAAAACCGATGGTCTGCCAGTTACCTTCCCAACAAGCCAGTCAACACGTGTAGCACCAAAGCTACTTTGCCTCAAGAAGAAATGAATCACGGACTGACCCAGGCCACAGGTATGAGACATTTCTCAGTCACATCTTGGCATCACAGATGACATTAATGGAATGTCACTACTTATAGTTAACAATAGCAGCATCATTCTCTCTAGGTGCCCTTATTGCAATAGGAGTGCTCCGATTATGTTAGAAGAACCGGACTCTGTTGCAGATTGCCTTTTTATGTTGGCCAAAACATGTTGTTTTAAGTATGTGCAACCACACTGTGGTGATAATGTAAGTAGGCATGGCAATCCTGTAGAGGGCAGTAGAGTACACATTAAGAAAAACTATATACAGTACTGTATACAGAGGAAGCGTTAGCAGTGGTGCAGTTGCCACCAGTACTTGCTTAGAGAAGCATATAGTTGCAATGTTCTGCAATAATTTAGAATTGTAATAAAGTTCAAATAAAGAACCCACAGTTTGTTCTCATTTAATTAAACAAACAACACACATGATACAAAAACTGGTTGTAGCACCCCACTGGTTAATGGCATCCAGCACAGCGGGCATAACTGAGAGAAGCATGGCTGAGATATTCCTGGCCAATTGACTAGTGACAACAGGTAGTTGAAATGAACTGGCAAAAATAATCACAAGTTCTTTAGTACAGCATTGGCCTCTTTTAAAAGGGTCTGTGCATCAAATTCTTCACTTTTGGAGTATGTTTGTCACATTATAATAACAATGGCTTGGTAATATGAAATATTATTCATGTCAGTTGTCATTTATCTGGTTTAGCTTAATTTCGCTACTTGATCAAGGAGGTCATCACTTCCCAGTTTCTCCAAAATGTTACATACACATGGTGTCACACACATACAGCTAAAGGGCTTGAAAGAAGGTAATTCCATTCCAGACCAGGGGATGGCAGAGCGCACTAACCCTTTCTCTCTTTCTTCTACAGACCACGGGATATTGTGCCTGGGCCAGATGGCATCACTTCCGGTCCTGGTCCTGGTGACATCTCTCCAAGCTCTGGTGACATCACTTCTGGTTCCAGACATGCTGACAGGCTTTAAAAGACTCCATTTTTGTGTTTGCAAGTCATTTCTGTTTTGGACTCAAGTCTGTAAAGACTGGTCATTATTGTTTTATTTTTGCCTTTTTCAACGAACCCATCTTCAAGTATACGGGGTGGCTACCCAAAACCTTTTTGTGGTGTTTCTGGCTTCTTTTCACAATGGGTACGCAGTTCCCCCATTAAGCTTACTTTTAGAAATTCAGACGTTTGCATGAAAAGTTGCATAGGCACATTTCGAGCCTCTTTTTGTGTGTACTGTAGGAGGAACATAAGATGGATGAGCAGCCCTGCCAGGAGTCCATAAGATCCCTTACCCAGATGGGAGGCCACCGAATAAATGGGCTGGTGCCCCGACCGGACATAAACTTTATACCTTCCCTGGTCATGACAGAAGAACAGGACAGGGAAGGACTTGTCCCTGGGGGGTGTTTATCCCCCCCCCCCGACAGGTGCTAGATGGCAGCAGCCTTCCATATCGGCGCCCACTCAGGAACCATTAGGGAGTTGTAGTCCGGTAGCACAGCCCTGCTGGGGTCCGTGGGTACCGCAAAGGGGCACTGCAGAGAGATGCCCTCCCCAAAATAGGGGACTTCCATATGACCTGGAAGTACTTCCATTGGGAAGTGGCCCTGGCACCTGAACTACTCCCAGGTCCTTAATAAAAGGGGCCGCACTTCCTTATCCTGGCGAGTCGGAGCTGGGAGGACGTGGAGCAACACTTGACCAGAGGAGGGCAGTGCGGTGGTGAGAAAAGTCAGTCAAAGTGAACTTTATTATCATCTCAACCATATACAAGTTGTAGCAGTAGAGGTTCTGACCCACCTCTTGAACCCTCAGGTGCCACTCCAAACACCAAGTAAAAGTCCAAGACTCTTTTATTCTTTTATAATACAGTGCACCAAGCACCTTCCCCTCTACACTATTCATACACTAATTAAGCAACAATCCTCCTCTCCCAGACACTTAGCTACCCTTCCTCCCAGCTCAGCTCAGTGTCTGGGCTTTCCCAGAGTCTTTTTATACCCCTTGACCTGGAGGTGTTCCAGCCTGGAAGCACGTCGTTTCTTCCTGTCACGGGATTATGACGCACTTCCAGGTTATAGGGCATATATGAGTCTACGAGCCTCCCTACAGCGACTCCTTGTGGTCCCCAAGGTATCTAACAGGGCTGTGTAAAAAAACTACAAAGTCCATGAGGCCCTGCTGGCACGTCCATGCTGTCGGGAGAGCTCCTCCCGGCGGCCTGGGGGTGAGGACCGGAAACTCTTGCCGGACATCCATCACAAAGTATACAGATAGATGAAATTGCGAAGCTCAGGGTCCATAGTATAACAACATGAAGTGCAAATAATAAATTAAAAATAGAATTAAAATTAAAATTTAAAATTAAAACACAAACAAGACAAGACATTGTGCAAAGACAAGACAAAGAAGTAGCAGCAATATTGACGAGTAGTTAGCAATATGAACATTGATGCAATGTATGGTATTTGCAATCTAGATACATAAATATAGTCAATAGATATGTAATATAATAAATAAAGAAATAATAGATATAGATAATACAGAAATTATCAGTGTTTGATAACAGTTGTTTAAGACATGTGTAAAGAGAGAACCTGTGATTTTTGCTGGTGCTACTTTTGGAAGTAATTTTGGTTAATAAACTTTCTATTATTTGAACCCAGGACTCTTTGTGTGTTTGTGTTCGGCGCTCGCTGACGGCCAGGTTTCTATCACAGCACGCAAGCTTTATATCTGAGGCCCATGGAGAGGAGGAGAAGGAAGAGGAAGCACAGAAGGGGTAGTACTGTATATTACTAGTTTTGTATGAAGAGGCAACATCTTTTAGAGTACTTTGACCTGTGTAAAATATACTGCGCTCCAGTCAAAAAAGTCTCTTTTGGACTCTTAACTTGTGTCTAGCTCAGTTGTGTGTGAGATTGGGAGTGTGAGACATTGCTAACAGCGCTCACAGGTCAGGCATTGCCAGACATTTTCTTGGTTACCTCTTCATAAAGCCTTTCATAGTTTATACGTTCTCAAACTAGCGACCATTTCCGTGACGCATATTGCCGTGCACATCTCCACCTACTCCCAAGAGCAGGCAAACACAGGCTGATCTGGTAGCAGGCGGTTTTTGGAAAAATCAGATCTAGTCACAAGGTAAGCTGTCAAGATTTATGAAATTGTGCAAAGAAAAGGGGTATTGTTGCTTGCAAGTCATTACCAAACAATCAGGCTTATTGTGTAGCTGTGGCCTGTGCTTCTGTTTGTATCTTAATGTTAGTGTTTATCTGGTCTGTTCATGGCGTTGCCTTGATCTGGAGCCAGTTATTCTAGGCAGGTGCCTCATTTCAGGTCCTTCAGGGCTGGTTAGGTAAAGTGAGGTCTAAAGTAAGGTAAAGCTAAAGCGAGTTCATCTCTTGATAAACATTTTTAAATTAAGTAAGGGGGACTAGAGAACAACTCTTTTTTTCTTTATTATTTTTGAGATTATATGTTTGACTAATGCTTTGACCCAAGGTGACTTACAGGACACATTACAACTGTTTACAGATATTTTTGTAGATGGAGAAATTTCAGGTTAAGTAGCTGATTCTCTGTGTGATTCGATGAACTGAGGATGCCTCAAGTAACTGACAATTCAGATCACTTTATGTTTTCATTCAAACCCAGTATCACCAATGAAATACTGTCTCAACAATGTACAGGAAAACAAGCTGCCACACACGTGTGAGTAGGGGACAGCTAAAGGGCCTACATAATAGTAATTCTATGGCAGACCAGGGGGCGGCGAGGTGCACTAACTGTCTTTTTCAATCCCTAGCAGACATTTCTTGGGAAATCCCGGCACCTCCGGTCTCGGTGCCTCCGATGACTTTACTTTCTGGTCCGGGTTTAGGGGGGTGGAGGGCCTATTGATTACAGCCCAGATGACGTCGCTTCCAGTTCCGGCCCTGATGACATCACTTCCAGCCCTGGCCTTTTGGACTCTCACAATTATTTCAATTACCTTTTGCAATGTCAATGTCAATTTATTTATATAGCACATTTAAAACAACATAGGAATGCTGTGGCCAAAGTGCTTTACGATAATAGAAGAAAAGAAAACAAACAAATAACATAAATAGAAATAAAATATATGAACATAACATAAAATACATAATAAATAGAAGTAATGTTATATAATCACAATGAGGAAACCATCAGTATTACTGAAGGTCACGGAAAGCAAGTGAATAGAAATGAGTCTTTAATCTCGTTTTGAGCAGTTCAATTGTAGACGACTCCTTTATGTGATGAGGTAAAGAGTTTCACAGGCGAGGCACAGCAGCTGCAAAAGCCCTGTCCCCCTTAGTTTTACACTTGGTGTACAACAAGAGACAACTGACCAGAAGATCTAAGAACTCAAGATGGCTGGCGTAAAGCACACAATTCAGATAAATAGGCAGGAGCAAGCCCTTGTAAAGATTTAAAAACTAGCAGCAAGATTTTAAAATCAATTCGAAAATTGACAGGCAGCCAGTGTAAAGAAGCTAAAATAGGAGAGACAGAGTCAGACTTTCTTGCCTGAACCAGAAAGCGAGCGGCAGCATTCTGGACCAACTGTAACCTGCGTATCAGGGATTTGCTAATCCCAGAATACAGCGAGTTGCAGTAATCAAGGTGAGAAAAAATTAAAGCATGAGTAGCTTTCTCAAGAAGACAAAAAAGGCTTGATCTTACTTTAAAGGCGAAGCTGGAGAAAGCAACTCTTGACTACAGAATTTACTTGTTTCTCAAAAGAGAGGTTACTGTCAAAGGTAACACCAAGATTGCGGACTTGAGGTTTGCAAAAGACAGAGAAAGAGCCGAGAAGACCAATTTGGGCTTTAGCTGATGGACCCGCTATAAGCACCTCCATTTTATTTTGATTCAGATCAAGAAAATGATTAGCCATCCAGGATCTTAGTTCAGAAGGACAGTTGTGGAGTTGATTTATTGCAGAGTTGCAAACAGGAATATAAACCTGCACATTATACAGGTGGCTGCCCCAAACCTTTATTGATTTTTTTGTGTTGTTCTTGTGACAACGTACTTATTCTAATAAAGGTATCATACTGTAATGTCACCATGAATATTTTTTTAAGTATTCTGTTCTTTTGGATTAAGATTAGACAATTTTTTTTTGTTTTTTCTTGCTGCAAATTAATTTAATAATTATGAAGATAACATCTTTGCATTACCATTTTAGTTTGTATGGGAAGTATTTTACCATTTCATCTCCCAGATTTCAGGTAAATGGCCTCAGCCTGAAAGCTTTGTCGTGTTTAAGTGAAGTGTACCCTAGGAAAGCTGAAACGCAAAGCAGGAACCTCAGAATGTTTTGCATAGCTGGTCTGTTGGCAGCTTCGGTCGCTTTTGATTCCCATGGAAATCAACCTTCAGCTTGTGTGATAAACATTTCCATTGTTTTCAGAAAGTGTCTGCTCTTCTAGCAGAAATGTGGGGGACAAGAAGAGTGACAGCCTTTTATTAGACTTTTTTTCAGAAAGAGTTCCCTCAGTTTCAGTTTAGCTTTGCAGGTGGCTTTATTGCAAAAACACAGCTTTCCATCCAGTTGCTTTTCTGACTTTTGCAAAGAGCTCAGCTCATTTGCAAATTTAAATATTTAAATGGAGCTTCCTATCTGCTTAGCTGCTGGGCAATTGGAAAGCAGTTCTCCCTCTGGCACGAAATCTTTCTTTTCAATTTTCGATCTGAATCTCGATAGAGCTAACCATCTGGGAAATGTCACCTGGGACTGAAGAGTGCATGAATCCACCCAGGTTGTGTAATTCTTTGCATTGCTTGCATTTGCTCTTCTTCTTCTTCTTCTTATTGGACAGGATTAGAAATGAGTACATTAGAGGGTCAGCTCAAGTTGAATGGTTTGGAGACAAAGTCAGAGAGGCAAGATAGCGTTGGTTTGGACATGCGCAGAGGAGAGATGCTGGGTATATTGGGAGAAGGATGTTAAGGATAGAGCTGCCAGGGAAGAGGAACAGAGGAAGGCCTAAGAGGAGGATTATG
Source organism: Polypterus bichir lapradei (assembly GCA_026402145.1). Lineage (NCBI taxonomy): Eukaryota > Metazoa > Chordata > Cladistia > Polypteriformes > Polypteridae > Polypterus > Polypterus bichir. Next base: position 13,516,466 of record JANRMT010062856.1, read on the forward strand.
GATGTGGTGAGAGAGGACATGCAGGTGATGGGTGTGACAGAGCAAGATGAAGAGGAGAGGAAGAGATGGAAACAGATGATCCTCTGTGGCAACACCTAACGGGAGCAGCCAAAAGAAGAAGAAGAAGATTGCTCTTACATCTTGCAATTAAATTTGATTTTCAAGTAAAAGCTTGAAGTCAGTCTCCCTCTCTCCAGTTGTTACTAGTGAGCCAAGGGCTACAACTGATCGCCCCTTGTCCAGCTGTAGTCCCTTAAAGGGTACAAAGGATGTTTTGTGTAGTTTTCTATGGGAGGTAAACTGAGTTGAAGTAGAGGAGTGAACACAAAAGATTGTCACAGTCGGCGAGCAGCCAGCTATTTGAGGTCCTTAGGGCTGCAAACGCAGGGTACAATATGCACTGTGGGACAGGTAGGAGGTGACATTCAGCAGTCACAGAGCTGGTCTTGACATTGTTCTCATATCCCACATTAAGAAAACAATGCAATGGGCTGGTTGGTGTCTTTCATGTTTTCTGCATGTCACAGGTCATCTGATAACTGAATCTGATTTTCTCCATTTGATTAATTGAGTTTACCTAACCTAACCTGTAGGTGGATTGGCGATTCTAAATTGGCCCTAGTGTGTGCTTGGTGTGTGGGTGTGTTTGTGTGTGTCCTGCGGTGGGTTGGCACCCTGCCCGGGATTGGTTCCTGCCTTGTTCCCTGTGTTGGCTGGGATTGGCTCCAGCAGAACCCCGTGACCCTGTGTTCAGATTCAGCGGGTTGGATAATGGATGGATGGATAACCTAACCTGCTTACACAAAAATATAGTTTGAGTGTTTGTACCAATTTGAGTTAAAATATTACCACCCTAGCCATGTTTTGTAGGTTGCTACCACCTGATTGCCAGTGTCATAAAGCATATTGTCATTGTATGATCCATATTGAAGATGGCAGGATGCTATGGCTTGCATCCAAGTATAAGGGTATTTTTGGTATTGTAATATTTATGTATTTTATTGTTGGTTTTAGCGTTTCTGAGCTGTTATGTGTTATGTTTTTATGTACTTTCTGTTACAGTTAAAATTATGTACTGTCACTTTAAATGTGAGTATGTTTCATGTTCTTTCTGGGTGGAACCCCAGGAGGCGGGACCACCTGTCAATCTCTGTTTGGGAACTGCCCCTTTTCCTGTAAAGGCTGTTGAGACCGGCAGTTCAAGTGGTGTATCACAGTGACACTGAGTATAACTGAAATAAAAAGTCACTGTACAATGGAAATTGGGAAATTATGGCAGGAAAGGTAGGAATTGGGAAGTACAGCTAGACATCTTTTCCAGATTCAGAGTTCAGTTTATGGGAATATCGTGACACAGAGAAACAGAGAAGGGTTCATATTATTATAAACAGATTAAGAATAGGTAACTGTGAGTGAAATGGCGATCTAACATTAATTGGGAAAATACGAGATGGGAACTGTAAGGAATGTACACAATCAGAATTCATCGGACATGCCTTATTACAGTGTAAAAAATATGAAATAGAGAGAGCCTGGATGAAAAGGTGGTTAATGCCTTTAGGTGTCCAAGACCTAAGTTTAAAAATCATAAATTACAAAGGTCTAATAAAAGAGAAATGATATGTGAAAAAGTATTAACATTTTTAAACAGTCAGAATTATATTAGCGGAATATTAACTCCTCCAGTACAGAAGATGGCAGCAATGCACCACAAAGTGTAAAACCTGCCAATAAAAAAGAAGAAGTCCAACTGGGAATCATTGTGATTGTTATTGTGAATTGTGAGTATTACTGTTTCTTGGTTTTGAGTTTCTGATTATATTTTTGATATTTGATTTTAAGACACAGAAATCTATATGTTGTTTTGGGGGAGAAGGTTGAAATAGTGAATGAATATAAATAATTAGGAGCTAACTTAGATAACAATCTTAACTGGAATGCAAATGCAAAAAAAAATATTCTCTAAGCGTTAATTACTCCCCCGTAAACTCAAACTACTTAAAGTAGATGAGGACCTCATGTTGTCCTTTAATCGCAGTATGATCCAATTTGCTGTCACTTTCAGTTTCATTGCCTGGTTTAGTGGTCTAACAAACCAAAATTCAAAAAAGCTCCAGCAGATTACTAAGCATGCAGCTAAAGTTATTGGGGCTGATGTAGACGATTTGACTAATGTGTGTCGGAGGACAATGCTAAAGAAACTAGAAATCATCTCAACTGATGACAGACATCCATTACATGTAGAACTGAACTTCAGTAAATCAGGAAGGAGAGTCACTTTGAAAGCCCACACAAATCGCTCCAGAAATTCTTTTCTTCCTAGTGCCATACGACTTTTTAATAAGGAATATTAGAGAAAATGATTAAGGTTTGATATGTATCCTGTAACCATTTTAGTGTAAATATGCATTATCAAACTGCCTTACCTTAACTTGTCTTGTCTCTATTTGTTTTATTTCCTTTGTTTCTGTCTCATTATTCGAAGGGTCACTAAGAAGACAAATTTCATGTTTTCTTGTGTAAACAGGACTAAATAAAGCAACCTTGAACCTTATACAATACAGTCTAAGGATTCTGATTTTTGGATTTTTTTTGGACTTGTTAACTTTTTGATTGCCTTTTAGGCAACTCCTTTAATTCCTCTGTTAGCTCTATGCAGCTTTTTCTTCATTATTTGGTGTTGTTTCAAGTAAATCTTAGTCTAGATAAAGAATCTTTATGAGATATAGGGGGCTCTGCCCCCTGCGCGCTTAGCTTGCCAACCCCCGGGCGGGCGCTACTCGCTAGCCACTTCACGGATCTGCTGCTCGTGTATGGGGAAGCGGATGTGCAATTTAAACAGATTGTTATTTTCATGGGAATTGCTACATATGCATAATAGAACAAACTATTTTACATTACAGCGAGTAATTAACCATAGTAAAATGTAATAAATTGAAAGAAAATTATGTTTCTTGTTGCGTTAGAGGTATTCATTGCATTATACGTTTTCATTCTGTTTGGATTTGAAATTAACACGAAAATACTTTTTAAACTTACACTTTTACTGTAAAACTTCAGTAAAAACAATCTTTTGAATTAACTTTTCGTCAGTATTGCACTGAATTTTGATTCCGTGTTTGGACTTCCATCGTGACAATGCAACGTATAATTGCCCACGAGTGAATTTCGTTTCTTTCTCTCTAATAAATAAACCAACTTTTTTGAATGTTTGTCCCTGTGATTTGTTAATTGTCTTTACAAAAGCTATTCTAACGGGAAACTGTAAACTTTTTAATACGAATGGCATATCGAGATCTCCTTTGGTGTCTAATGTTATCTGCGGAAGATATACTACATTACCTTTCTTGTTGCCTGTTAAACTTTTACATGTCAGAATTGTTTGATCAATTTTGAATACAACTAATCTTATCCCATTGCATAGCCCATCACTCAGACATAAATTATGCAATAGCATTTTGATACATCCTTCTTTCAACAGTAATTCAGCTGGTGGAAGACCAGAAGGTGTTAACGGTTGTAGATATTCTTCGGAACATTGTAAGCTGATGTTTTCATCTTCCACACAATCACCACCAACTGTTTCAGCATAGTCTATTGATATGCATTTAACCAATTTGCCGTGTAACCGATCGACAATTTTCATGTTAATTCGTTTGACTTCAACGTTTCTCGGTGCTAGGATTGCCCGTGTACTCATTTCTTCTGTTGATAACCCTTCGGGTTGAAATTCTTCAATAATATTTGGACATAATAAGTCTTCTTTTATTGGGAACTTAAAGTGTGGAAAACGTAAAAATTTATAAAAGCTGAGAACGCAGGAACTGTGTCTGACAAAAGCATTCACACGAATGAGAGGTGAGAGGACCGTGGGTGTTGAAAATGGTTGAGAGGAGGGCGGGACTTCAAAAAATCTCTTGGCAATAGTCTTATGTCAAGTACTTCTTTTATAATAGAGAGATGTCTTTCCAAACCAAGGTTTTATAGTTTGTTGTTCTCTTGGAAGACATTTGGATATTTTGGGACATTTTAAGTTATTTTGAGGCTTAGATCTCTTTGGGGTCTGTAAGGCCTGAAGCAGGACTGTGGGGTTAAGAGTATAATCCATTTGAACCAAGTGAGGCCTAATCCAGGCAGGCCAAAGTCACCTGGCATAGGTGGTGAAGGCTTTTGGAGGCCTTACATTCTTTTTGCTTTAATGGAGACTCCAGTTCATAACAGCATCAAAACATTCTACACATCGATGGTTAATTATTTACTTCATTAGTAAATAGCTAAAGGTCTTTGGTTAACAATTTATTAAGTTAGGGGAAAGGATTAATAATTAGCTAAGACTTCTGCTTATTTTTGAGTTGTCTCTTTTTGGTTTTGAAGCTAGAGTTTGCTCCTTCTGGTTTAAATCTTTTTAGCCTGTTGCAGGCTCCTAACAATCCATTTAATTTCTTTATCCTTTTTTCAGATTATTTTCAAAATTTTGCAAGGTGCAAAGGCCTTTACATAGGTAAGTCTTTTTGGTGTGCAGTATGACTAAGGAAAAGGAAGGCTTTTCGAGGGAAAAACCCAAGAGAACGGTCCCCTGTCAAGCAGTGATCAATCTGGTTAGCCGGTCACCAAAATGAAACCAAAAGTCATAGTTCAAATGAAAACAGAATTCAAAATCCTAACACTGACCTGTTAGCCTTTCCTTACCAGTGCAAGTCTTTGCTTGGTATTAGCTTTTAAATCCAAAGTTCAGACAAAGTATAACACGTGCAGCTACCTTTTATAATGGCCGCATGACAACATCACCAGAGATATCGTGTCAATAGCCATATGGCAGCACTCATAAAGGCAACACGGAAAAAAGCCTCCAGTCATCAAGAAAAACACTGCCATAAGGTGGACTTGGTTCCAAACATAATCATGAAAATATATAACAATAAAAATAGTAATAAATAATCAATTCAAACACAATGTAGAAAAAGATTTACAAGGACAGCACACAAGTTCTTAACAGAGGAGAGTCAGAGTGTTTCTACTGCAAATTGTCCAACTTGACAAAAATGACCCTATAAACCTATATAACCGTAGTTTACAAGCTAATCATTGCCTGTTACTAAACCCTCTAATTTAGTTGCTACTTTATGATGACCTGATTTTGCTCACGCCATAAGTTACGAGCAAGGCGATTTGTTCACAGAATTGTATTTTTTCCTCTTATGTGCTTGATAATGGTGCTAATTCAGCCTGTATGGCTCTTGAACGATGGCCAAGTCTAATGTGTTGCCTTTTTTCACCTTCATTTACATATGAACTGGTTCATGGCAGGCTTCCTGTTTTTTAAAATCCTGTCTAGCAAGGGATGGGAGTGAAGCATTTAAATAAAACAAAAGGGAGAAAACGCTCATGTGTGCCAGACTTTAGCAAAAACCTAGCTATTCTGCAATTTTTATACAGCTGTAAATCTAAGCAGAATGTGTTAAGAAGTTTATTGAAACAATGACTGCAGTAAGGCTTACATGAGGATGATTCATTGGGATAAATACTTGTAGCCAGCTTGTCCAGGTGGCAGACTGGGTGTTGTTTAGATTTGGTTACAAGCCAATCATCTGGAGATCACTGGCTGAGAATTACAAAGTGCAGGACAGTCTGCTGTATGATGTCTGATGTACGATACATCCAGTCATCAGTTTCCTCTTAAAATCTATCTATCTATCTATCTATCTATCTATCTCTTGTGAAAGAAACTGAACCCCACATCCCTAAACACGATCACATCAAGAGTCCCGGGTTCAAATAATGGAAAGTTTTATTAAATTCACCTCCACAAAGTCGCAAAAGCACAAATACACAGGCTTCTCTCTTCTCACAATACCTCACTTCTTCTTCTTACCACCACACTGCCCTCCTCCAGTTGAGTGTTGCCCTGCGTCCTCCCAGCTCCGACTCACCTGGGTGAGGGAGTGCGGTGCCTTTTATTAAGGACCCGGGAGTACTTCTGGTGCCTTCTGGTGCACTTCCGGGTCATGTGAAAGTTCATTATAACAGGGAGCTTGTCTCCCTGCAGCGCCCTCTTGTGGCATACAGTGACCCCAGCAGGGCTCCTCTGCAGGACTACATTTCTCGGCATGCCCTGCTGGTTTCCCACTGAGCATTGATATCTGGGGCTGCTTACATCTAGCGTGGTGGGGGAGTTAAAAGCCCCCAGCACCATCTTTCCTTTCCAGTGGGCTGTCCGTCCATCCCTTCTGATCCTTCCTTCTGGGTCTGATCGACTTCTCCTCCCCGGTCGAGATACCTGTCTGCCTGTTAGGAGTTTCCCATTCAGGTAAGGAACTATCCCCTCAACTGGTCGGGATGTCCGTCCAGCCTCCGTGGCATCTACACTTATCTATCAACTAACTGTATGCACTGTGCAGTGCCCTCCATAATGTTTGGGACACATTTTTCTTTGATTTCCCACTCTGCTCAACAGTTTAAAATTACAAATCTAACAATTAAAAAACTGTACTTTCTCCGGTCCTGTTCAGCCTATATACATCGGACTTCCAATACAACTCGGAGTCCTGCCATGTGCGAAAGTTTGCTGACGACACTGCTATCGTGGGCTGCATCAGGAGTGGGCAGGAGGAGGAGTATAGGAAGCTAATCAAAGACTTTGTTAAATGGTGCGACTCAAACCACTTACACCTGAACATCAGCAAAACCAAGGAGCTGGTGGTGGATTTTAGGAGGACCAGGCCCCTCATGGACCCCGTGATCATCAGAGGTGACTGTGTGCAGAGGGTGCAGACCTATGAATACCTAGGAGTGCAGCTGGATGATAAATTGGACTGGACTGCCAATACTGATGCTCTGTGCAACAGAGGACAGAGCCGACTATACTTCCTTAGAAGGCTGGCGTCCTTCAACATCTGCAATAAGATGCTGCAGATGTTCTATCAGACAGTTGTGGTGAGCACCCTCTTCTATGCGGTGGTGTGCTGGGGAGGCAGCATAAAGAAGAGGGACGCCTCACGCCTGGACAAACTGGTGAGGAAGGCATGCTCTATTGTAGGCATGAAGCTGGACAGTTTGACATCCGTGGCAGAGCGACGGGCGCTGAGGAGGCTCCTGTAAATCATGAAGAATCCACTGCATCCACTGAACAGGATCATCTCCAGACAGAGGAGCAGCTTCAGCGACAGACTGCTGTCACCGTCCTGCTCTACTGACAGACTGAGGAGATCATTCCTCTACCACACTATGTGACTCTTCAGTTCCACCCGGGGGGGTAAACATTAACATTATACAAAGTTATTGTCTGTTATACCTGCATTTTTATCACTCTTTAATGTAATATTGTTTATTTTTATCAGTATGCTGCTGCTGGATTATGTGAATTTCCCCTTGGGATTAATAAAGTATCTATCTATCTATCTATCTATCTATCTATCTATCTATCTATCTAT
>JANRMT010062856.1:13531781-13549736 GCA_026402145.1 Polypterus bichir lapradei
TTTGAAAACTTGAAAAGTGCACACATGTGCCATCTCACCAAGCGCAAATCACACTTGTATAAGCTTCTAGATCTTCCATAGATTTCACACCACCTCTTGTGGCTGTGATGACTTCACCTGGATCCTGGATCCAAAACTCTTTTTTTGTTGCAAAAAGACAACCGTCCCGCTGTCTATCCCTAACACATTTTACGGGGGTGTTATAGAGAGTGCACTATCTAGTTTTATTACAGTGTGGTTTGGGAAATGCAGCATTGCTCACCATAAGATGCGACAGAGGAATGTGAGGACAGATGAGAGATTCGTCGGTGTATCTATGCCTACCTTCCGAGACATCTTTAAGAAACGCTGCCTCTGTAAATCATCCAGCATTGTGGGCGATTCCACTTACGCCTCACTTACGTTTTTTGTCCTCTTCCTGATCGGTAAACGCTACTGCAGTATCTACTGCAGGATGTCTGGGTCGTTAATATCTCCACTACCTCCTGCTGATACAGTCATGGCTGAAATTATCGACACCCCTGGAATTTTCCCAGAAAGTGCACCATTTCTCCCAGAAAATTGTTGCAGTTACAAATATTTTGGTATACACATGTTTATTTCCTTTATGTGCATTGGAACAACATAAAAAACACAGAAAAAAAGCCAAATCTGACATTTCACACAAAACTCAAAAACCGGGCTGAACAAAATTATTGGCACCCTCAACTTAATTTTTGGTTGCACGTTCTTTGGAAAAAATAACTGAAATCAAGCGCTTCCTATAACCATCAATAAGCTTGTGACACCTCTCAACTGGAATTTCTGACCACTCTTCTTTTGCAGACTGCTCAAGGTCTCTCCGATTTGAAGGGCGCCTTCTCCCAACAGCAATTTTGAGATCTCTCCATAAGTGTTCAATCGGATTTAGATCCGGACTCATTGCTGGCCACTTCAGAACTCTCCAGAGCTTTGTCTGGGTGCTTTTATAGATATGTTTGGGGTCATTGTCCTGATGGAACACCCATGACCTCTGACGCAGACCCAGCTTTCTGACACTGGGCCCTACATTGTGCCCCAATATCTTTTGGTAGTCTTCAGATTTCATGATGTCTTGCACACAGTCAAGGCATCCAGTGCCAGAGGCAGCAAAACATCCCCAAAACATCTTAGAACCTCCACCATGTTTGACAGTAGGTACTGTGTTCTTTTCTTCATAGGCCTCATTCCGTTTTCTGTAAACAGTAGAATGATGAGCTTTACCAAAAAGCTCTACCTTGGTCTCATCTGTCCACAAGATGTTTGCCCAGAAGGATTTTGGCTTCCTCAAGTACATTTTGGCAAACTCCAGTCTGGCTTTTTTATGTTTCTGATGTCGACGGATAGTTCGAGCTGACACTGTTGCACCCTGAGTCTGCAGAACGGCTTGAATATGTTTTGAAGTTGATTGGGGCACCATTCGGACTATCCTTCATTGCAGTTTTTCTCTTCCATCCACATCCAGGGAGATTAGCTACAGTGCCATGTGTTGTGAACTTCTTGATTATGTTGCGCACAGTGGACAAAGGAACATGAAGATCTCTGGAGATGGACTTGTAGCCTTGAGAGTGTTGATATTTTTCCACAATTTTTGTTCTAAAGTCCTCTGACAATTCTCTGCTCTTCTTCCTGTTCTCCATGCTTAGTGTTGCACACTCAGACACACAACAGAAAGGTTGAGTCAACTTTTCTTCATTTTAACTGGCTTCAGGTGTGATTGCTATATTGCCAACACCTGTTTCACGCCACAGGTGAGTTCAAACGAACATCATATGCTTGAAATAAAACGATTTATCCACAATTTTGAAAAGGTGCCAATAATGTTGTCCGGCCCGTTTTTGGAGTTCTGTGTGACATGATGTCAGATTTGGCTTTTTTTTCTCTGTTTTTTTGTGTTGTCCAATGCACATAAAGGAAATAAACATGTGTATACCAAAACATTTTTAATTGCAACAATTTTCTGGGAGAAATGGTGCATTTTCTGGGAAAATTCCAGGGGTGCCGATAATTTCAGCCATGACTGTATGTGAACTTTATAAACTTTTCTTATATTTAATCCTAATAACTCTGCTATTATTGTAAATAATAACTCTAATAAGAGTTTAATAACCCTAACAATTAATTAAATAACTTAATAACTTAGTCATTTCTTATATGTGTTACTCTGATGCATCATGTTCTGCATTGTCTGGTCTTTCTTTTATACAAAGTGTGTTGCACTTTATGCAGTCTTATGTTTTTGCTGTACGTTACACCCTGGGCCTGAAGGCACCTGATTTCATCTCACCGCATGCTTTGTATTTGACTCTGATGACAATAAAGAAGACTTGACTGGGCATGAAAGGCTAGCTAAGCCATCTAGTATCCGGTTGCCGCCAAAGTTTACTTCAGGATCACTGGTGCCCAAGTGAGGCAGTTATTATTTGATAAAGTCAGCGATAATGACTTTATCAAATAATAACTGGGGAATAACTGGGGAATGGGGGACTGAAACAATCTTTGTTTAATTTAATACTTTAACTCTGCAAGACATTTGGCTCACTGGCATGGACTTTGTAGTGGTGAACGTTTGGTAAGCAGGACTGGATAAACAGAAAAGGTGGTTGGTATAAACAAGACGTTGGAATACATGAGGCACTGTGTAACAACTTATTTGCTGAATCAAGCAGCCTTGAAGATAAGTGTCACTGTAGTGCTAGGCCTGTACCCAGCCATCATTGGCACTGGTTGTCTGTGAGGGCTAAGCTGAGACAAGTAGGAAGGCTACTGTTGTGTGTGTGGAAACAAAGGGCGAGGGTCCATCTGGAGTCCATTATGGATGGTAGTGGCAAATCATGGGACAAATGCTTACTATATTGAACTGAATTCAGTACACTGACCTGGCTGATACAGCTCTGGCTCATGGTGCTGTTCTTGCTCAGCGTGTTGTTGCCAAGACTGTAGTCCTCATCCTCCCAGCGCTGAAAAAGTGAACTTGGTGGAGCTCCAATGCAGTCAAGATTATCCAGGCTTCGGTTGGATGAGATCTCACAGAGGGAGGGCAAACAGCTACAGAGAAGCAACAAGAAGAAAACTGATGAAGAAAAGTGACAGCAGGAGAGTTTTAAAGACACAGCTATAGTTAGTAGGACTGTAAGAAACAGAGAAGTCTTATTAGTATAAGGAACTGCAAAATACAGAAATAGTGGCTTCACTCAGCAGTGTTAACGATATATACATCTCCATTGTCTTTTAAAGTCGTAAATCTTCTACCATACATTATATTTACACTAGCCAACCCGCGGCGTAGCATACGCCGCATATAATTAGTTATTGATGAGTGAACACTTCCTGAAAGACACAATTGTCCAAATGGGGAGGGTTTGAGGATACAACTGTCAGTGAATGAAAAGATGGAACTCTGGAGAGAGCAACATATAATTGTCCGTGAGTGAAAACAGGTTTTGGCAGATACAGGCATATTTTTTTGAAAGTCTGTCCTTGTGCCTTACTACTAGTCATTGCAAACGCCAATCTAACAGGAAATTGTCTGTGTGTAAAAGTAAAAGGCAAATTAGAATCTGATGGGGTCAGGGAAATCCGGGGAATAAGGACAGTTTGTGAGGTAGCAGATGTGATAGTCTTACACTCCAGTACATTGCGGTGAATGCTGGTAACAGAAAGTCTAGTGCCATTACAGAGACCTTTTGCTCGCATGAGGTTCCTGAGAAGCATGATGGCTGAACCAGTTTTAATTTTGAGTTTATGCGGAGGCATGCCAGTGGGAGTAAGACTATTAAGAAATTCTTCTGGGAATGCAAGTTGATCTGCAGGATCGTCTGTGACGATGGAGTCAACGCTGGTGAAAGTTACTTCGTCGTTAGGGATAAGTTTCAGCACCTGTTCATTAAGGTGTAGTCACAAGGCCCACTGCATCAGACCCTCTAAGATGAAGCCTAATAAGGACCAATAAAAAATGACTTAAGAACATTTATGATAGGCAGAATACCCAGTGGGGGTGTTGGGTGGTCTTTTGGCCTGGGAACCCCTGCAGATTTTGTTTTTTTTTCCAGTTTTTCTGTCCACCCTGACCATCTGACCTTATCGTTGGCCTGTCATTTAGAAACTTCTTTTCTTATGTAAGAGTGTATTAATTACTAGCAAAATACCCGCGCTTTGCAGCGGAGAAGTAGTGTGTTAAAGAAGCAATGAAAAAGAAAAGGAAACATTTTGAAAATAACGTAACATGATTGTCAATGTAATTGTTTTGTCACTGTTATGAGTGATGAGTGTTGTTGTCATATATATATATAAATATATATATATATATTTACACACACATAAACATATATATATACATATCTATACATATACACATATATATATACACACACACATATACATACATATATATATATCTACATATATACACATACATATACATACACACATACATACATACACACACGTATATACACACAAATACATATATATACTGTATACACATACACACACATATATAAACATATATATACATATACATACATATCTACATATATACACACACAGCTATTTCGTATCAGTGCAATACGCTGCTTGTTTCGACAGAAATATCTTTGGTAGGAATGGTAAAAACAGACAGGAATATTATTCCTGAATAAATCAACTCAAACCTTAAACAACTTATAATATTTTGCTCTCCATAAAAATATATCCTGTCTTAATTATACAAGTTAGAAATAAAGTAAACGTTAAAAGAACAAACATTCAAATTTCTTTACTCTTATGTAATTTTATATAAAAAATAAACTTAGATTTTAAATATCCCAAAAGATTTTGCTCTCCATAAAAATATATCCTGTCAAAATTATACAAATTCAAATATGAACATGCTGCATAACAAAACCTGGAAATATAAATAAAATGTGTTCCTTTCAGCAATAACAAATCAAATCATTCAGTTGTCTTTGCTCATATGTCATTTTAGAGCTGGACGCCTGGCATCTTTTTTTGGCAACAAGTTCGTTTATGTTTGGTGTGAGGTTCTGTGTTGTGGAGATTCTCAGGATGGACTGCAGGTGCTCATCAGTGAGGCGACTCCTGTGTGCTGTTTTGTTAGTCTTCATCACTGAGAAGAGCTTCTCACACAGATATGTGCTACCAAACATGCACAAGGTTCGAGCCGCATGTAGACGGGCTTTTTTTGTTCTTCAAAGTCACCAAAGTGTCGTGCGAACTCAGTGCGCTCAGTTTATCAGCAAATTGCGTATTTGGGAACATCGTTGTGCCGACTTGGTTCAACATTACTTGGCAACAGGGAAAGTGGGGCAAGTTGCACTGGTGCATTTGTGTCTCCCATAAAAGCAGCTTCACTTGAAATCACTTTGTGATTGTGCACGGGTAAAAACGTCCGCTGAAGTGTCAGATTCTTATTTAATTCTTCTGCTTTCTGTATCTTCTGCATTGCATTCAGGTCTTTCAGGTTACCCTGATGTTTTGTCTCATAGTGCCGTCTTAGATTAAATTCTGTAATTACAGCCACATTAGCTCCACAAATAAGACACACGGGTTTAACGGCAATGTCAGTAAACATATACTCAGCCTCCCATCGGTTTTTAAAGGCTCTATTTTCAGAATCAACTTTTCTCTTCAGCATCGTGTGGGCTAGCTTCGCAATAACTTGCAGATCATAAGATAGACTTGATTAACGCGGTAAGTGTTCGGCAAGGCAGCTGAAGCGCTGCATTATGGGATCTGTAGTTTATTGTGTTACCAGCGCTTCATATACCCGGGCCATTAATAACAATAATACAGTATATAAAATGATCTCGCGGGCCGGATATAATTACACGCCGGGCCGGATGTGGCCCGCGGCCCTTGAGTTTGACACATATGGACTAAATAGAACTTGAAAAGATATATTTTTTCAAATGTGATCGCGCAATTCAGATAGAGTTGACGCGCACTACAGCCTGCGTGCCTCAATAAGTCATCCTCCCCTCGCTCTTACTTTTTTACCGTTCATCTAATGAATACACTGAGTATGGCTTTACCAAAACAATCATTGATGGCGAATAAATTATCCATTAATTCGAGTATGTAGATCGGGGTATATATATACATATATATATACCCGCGTATCGCAGCGGAGAAGTGGTGTGTTAAAAAAAGCTATGAAAAAGAAAAGGGAACATTTTAAAAATAACGTAACATGACTGTCAATATACAGTATTTGTTTAGTGAGTGTTACTGAGTGTTGCTGTCATCAAGGATTTGATTATCATTATTTCTTTCAATCAGGTTCGTATTTGTAGGATGTGTTGTGTTCAAGTTACATTCCGTGTTTGTCAATCGTTGTAAAGATGACAGGTTTCATTCATCGATTCGTTTCTTACTGCATCAATAAACAGCTCGTCTTCTTCTTTATCTGAGACCTGACACACTGCATGCACGGGTTTTTTTTTACACTGTCTTCCTTTAGCGGGACATTGACTTTTTCCACCGTGTGCTTTGTTTCCACAGTAGCTGGATTTATGAATATGCTTGTGTGTATCAGACGCTTCATATTTTTTGCTGCCTTTTCAATTGTGTAATTCGGTTTTTGTTCAGCGCTCTTCGGAACTCTTGCTTTTTGTCTGTGCACTGCGTCAGTTCACATGAGCCGCTCGGTGTACATGCATCGAAGCTTCCCAGCTGTGCTAGTGCCATCTCGTGCTATGTCCATGGCTGTATCTAATGTTACCGAGTCCTGGCACTTAAAACTTTCTCTCGCAGTTTCGCTGAGTTTGTGCCAAAAACCACCCTGACCATCTCATCTTCCTCTGCATAAGCACAGTCCTTCACCCGTGAATATTTAGTGGGAGTTTGCTATTGGATTGCCGCTGACGGACGGCCTTATATGGGCAGGCACTAAATTACAAACGCCAGCGGCAGCCTGTCTATGAACTTAATTTAAAGTGTTGGTTTACATCGTACTTTGTTTCCGAAGTAGCAGAACTCATGAATATGGTTGTATATGTCACTCGCTCGCTTCTTATTGTTTCGCTGCCTTCTCAATTATATAATGCATGTTTTCTTCAGCGCTTTTTGGAGGTCTTCGTGGTTTTCTATGTACTGCGTGATTACGTCAGAGGCGTGATGATGTCACAAGAAACTCCGCCCCCACGGCGTTCAAGCTCATCTCCATTACAGTAAATGGAGAAAAACAGCTTCCAGTTATGACCATTACGCGTAGAATTTCGAAATGAAACCTGCCTAACTTTTGTAAGGAAGCTGTAAGGAATAAGCCAGCCAAATTTCAGCCTTCTACCTACACGGGAAGTTGGAGAATTAGTGATGAGTCAGTCAGTCAGTCAGTCAGTGAGTGAGGGCTTTGCCTTTTATTAGTATAGATTTGTCTTTTGTATACTATTTATTTATTATTATTCTTATCTGAATTTATTTTTGTTTTTCTTTTACATGTACCCACTCCTTCTACAAAGCACTTTGAGCTACAGCCTTGGTATGAGCATGTGCTCTAGAAATAAATGTTGTTGTTGTTGCATGTGTGCCGCCATATTGAAACACTTTCTGCTTCCAGGCAAATGCTACTCGATGCAAGACAAGTCAAAACAACTGTAATTATTTAGTGAAAGTTTTCTTGTTTTCATTCTCACTTTGTTTTAGTTGTCCCAGATGAACCATGATGGTCAACCTTACTTCTTGTGCACCAACTCTTAGACTATTTCTGTCCATTCTGTAGATTCTCCCTAAAACTCGAAGGTGTCCCCAATCCTTGACACCAAGTTTCCATTCAGAATTCCAGTCCTGATATCCTATTATCCAGAGAGACGTGGGTTGGCTGTCTGCCTTGACTCTTTCTGGGTTTATTTTTTCCATATTTACAACACCTTTGGGTTTGCATTTTCCTCATTTCTATCGCATTTTGTTTTAAATATATTACTTAGGCTGATTGGGGGTGTCGTTCAAAGATGGGACCATTACTCTGAACCAGTGGTTCTGAAACTCGGACCCCATGGAGCTGCAGGTGTTTGTTTCAGCCAGTTTCACAATCAGTGAGTCATTTTACCTCTAATGGATCTTGGTAAATAAGCAGGTCCTGTTTCTGTCTTTTCTTATTCTGCATTCAGAAATGCACAGAAGTGTGATTTCTACATTAACAGAATGTTAAGAAATATTTGTTTTTTTGTTAAAGTTTTAAATGTTTAACTGTCTTTTGTTGTTTTCCTATTAATTTGCCTTTTTCTGCGTACTTTGCTCCCTTAATTCTACACTAACAATAACTGTTAACACTTAGCAGAGCAGACACCCGGACAAACGACATGAATGCTGAAAGGCTGCAACTGCTTCAGCATCAGGCTCACTAATGTGCTCAGAAGTAAATGATCTTCTTCTTCTTTAGGCTGCTCCCATTAGGGGTTGTCACAGCGGATCATTTTTTTCCATATCTTTCTGTCCTCTGCATCTTATTCTGTTAAACCTGTCACCTGCATGTCCTCTCTCACCACATCCGTAAACCTTAGCTTAGGCCTTCCTCATTTCCTCCTTCCTGGCAGCTCTATCCTTAGCACCCGTCTCTCATTATACTCAGCATCTCTCCTCTGCACATGTCCAAACCAATGCAATCTCGCCTCTCTGACTTTGTCTCCCAACCGTCCAACCTGAGTTGATCCTCTAATGTCCTCATTTCTAATGCTGTCCATCTTCGTCACACTCAATGCAAATCTTAGCATCTTTAACTCTGCCACCTCCAGCTCTGTCTCCTGCTTTCTGGTCAGTGCCATCGTCTCCAACCCATGTAACATAGCTGGTCTCACTACCGTCCTGTAGACCTTCCCTTTCACTCTTGCCGATACTCCTCTGTCACAAATCACTCCTGACACTCTTCTCCACCCACTCCACCCTGCCTGCACTCTCTTCTTCACAATCTCTGTTACTCTGTACTGTTGATCCCAGGTATTTAACACTAGAATTACCAGAGCCTACGAGAAAACTTGTAAATTCGGCCCACCTTAAATCCGTTTGCACCTCTCCGTCAGCGTCTTTTGTCCTCTAAATGTGCTGAGTAAGACAAGTTGTAAGCAGCCGGCTATTCCATCCCCCCACCGTCGCAGAAAGTTTACAGAATTCTCCCAGCTCATGCCTTGTTTGATTATCTGGGAGAGAGTGAAATGCTGGAGTTTTAGAGTGGAAATAATAGATCGTTACTTGGAACATATGCATTTCATGTGTGTTTCGTTTCTACAGTAATCTGTGTAAACACATTGTTAAAACTGAAACTTTTTCATATTTTAGTAATAAATGTTACAAAATGTAGACATACACTATAGAATGTGTGAAGCCCGAAGTCCAAAGATCAAATAAACACTTTCACAAAAGGTTCAAGGATGATATGACAGCGTCCGTGGCGTAGCGGTAAGATTTGCCGACTTATAATCAAGAGTCCCCGATTTGATCCTGGCTGTCTCCTGTATTTGTTGTTTGCAGTAGTGAGCTGCTCTTATTGTTAATATTATACAGTACACACATACATTACATCCACCTTCGCCAACTCAGCTCCCTTGATAAAGGATTAAAAAAACAAAAAAACAACTGGAAAAGCAAAATTAAATTCCCAATTGTTATAGTTCAACATACTTTAAAAATAAATTCCTAAAGGATAAGCTTAGTATTTTTCAAGTTGAAGCTATTTCTTCACAATCATGGTATATATTAAATTGTTACATAAAATTGTGCTCTAAAGTGAAGCATTTTTTATAAATTTTAAAAATTCCTTGTCTGTTCTTGCAGCTTACATTAGGGCTAATGGATACATGAGTTCATAAGTGAATACAAAAGCCTTAAAACATACTGAATATGTCTATTTCTCCAGCCTGAAATGTTATGGGATATAGATCTGCATCTTGAGAATGCACACATATTGCTTAACGGCAGATCCATGTCATTGTAAGAAGTAAAAAAAAAAGCACAAAACAAAACATTGTTGTGACGTCGAGCCATTTTAAAGGGAGGCTTAGCACTTTACTCTGCTGCTCGTCTTCTTCTGTGGTATCCTTCAGGGCCAGCGGGGCATCTCCAGGCGCAGGTATTGACGTGAATGTTGATGCCCACGTGTGAATTGCTGTCTCTGTTCTATAGACCACTAGGCAATAATAACTGAGGAAGGCACACTTGCATTCACTTATAGCCTTTCACTATTTTGTTATTTAAATGGACGCTTCCCCCAAGGAACGGCGCACACTCCACTTACCTGGGGTCAGGGCCCACCTGTATGCTACTTTATCCCCCAGCTCCTCACCAGTGGCTACGCACAGGAAGCACAGTGTCATTCTGCATTTGTCTATCAAACGCTGACAAAGACTACTGATGTTTGTAATTAAATAGAAGTGGCACTACTACACTCTCACACTTGTTTTATATTATTTTGCTCTGTGTTGCGTCCTCCCTGCGTGGAGTTTGCATGTTCTCCCCGTGTCTGCGTGGGTTTCCTCCAGGTGCTCCGGTTTCCTCCCACAGTCCAAAGACATGCAGGCTAGGTGGATTGGCGATTCTAAATTGGCCCTAGTGTGTGCTTGGTGTGTGGGTGTGTTTGTGTGTGTCCTGAGGTGGGTTGGCACCCTGCCCAGGATTGGTTCCTGCCTTGTGCCCTCTGTTGGCTGGGATTGGCTCCAGCAGACCCCCATGACCCTGTGTTCGGATTCAGCGGGTTGGAAAATGGTTGGTTGGTTGGTTGCTCTCTGTTGCTTTTGGCCTTCCAATCATTCTTGTACGTTTTATAACTTACTTTGAAATTACCTCGGACAAAGGTGTCTGCTAAATAAATAATGATAATAATTCCAAGTTGAAATGCATGGCATCATTTCTAGTTTCACTATACATTACTTGTCTCCATCATAACACCAAGTGTTTTACTCTACAATAACATAACTTCATTTTTAGCAAAAAAGGCAAAGCCATCCTGAGAAGATAAGAACCCGACATAACCAAAGGCCGGCATTCGGCAGCACACCTCGCAGATCAGCCGATGTGAACGCTTTTGGCAAGCACAGAACATGAAAGTCATTCCCATAAATTTTATTTTGACTCCAAAATCCTCCAAAACTGACTTCCAGGTGAGACTACACAAATGTTGGACCCATTTGGTTTACTTCCTGTAATTCTTTTCCAAGGGCAGCTGTTTCCTTACTTTTATGTATGTATTTATTTATTTATTATTCTGCTTGTATACTGTATATTTATTTAGGATCAGACTTTAGTCTCAAGTGTGAAGGACCTGCAAAAGGAAGGTTCGTTTTTCTTTTCAATCGCCCTATCAATTTCATTTATACATTTCTACTTACTAAAGATGTAGTTATGGGTGGGAGACAAATAGCCTTTGTTATGGAGCTCAGTGGTCGGGCCTTGAAATAATTGCAAGTAAAGGAGCCTTTGTGTGGCTGAAAACATTAAGAGGGGCAGGTGCTGATCTGGGGGGGTCCAAAAAGAGTGGGTGGGTACAGCTCAGAAGCTCTGTACTTTGCCTTACAGCTTTAAAGTGTCCACCATGCCAGCCGATGAATAAACTGATTTTGACAGCTTTACACTTGAAAGCATGGTTGTCCAGCTCAGGTCCTGGGGGGCCGCAGTGGCCGCAGGTTTTCATTCTAACCATCTTCTTAATTAGTGAACAGTTTTTGCTGCTAATTAACTTCTTTTGCCGTAGTTTTAATTAACTTGGCTCAGGCCCCTTAGTTGTTTCTTTTTTTTTTAAATTAACAGCCAAACAACAATGTGACACAAAATGAGCCGCCCACATGACCAGCTCATCTGTGCCCATCACACAATATCTGAAAATAAAGAAAGGTGAAGGTCTCAGTAAGGTTCATCTGCTCAAGACACCAGAACATTTTGACGGAACAGAAAATGCTCAGTTGTGGCAGAATGAGAGCAGAATGATTAAACTAATGGGTTTAATTAAAAGCAAGAATCGGCTTCTCATTAAAAATCTGGTTGGAGTGAAATTGGTTGCAGTTTGAAGCCCCGATTTAGCTGGTCATCTGTTGGCTCGTCACTTCACGTCTCATTTCTGTTTGGCTGCCATTTACTGAAGAAAAGAAACAATACAGAGGACTGAATCCTTAAAAACAGGGCTATTAAAATGATGGGAATAGAAGTTAATTAGAAGTGAAATTTGGTCACTGACTAGGAAATAAGGGTTACAATGAAAACCTGAAGCCACTGCGGCCCACCAGGCCCGGAGGTGGACATCCCTGCTTTAAAGTCTCTGTGATGAAAGGCACTATATAACATTAAGGGTGAATAGATTGATCAAACGGGGGCACACAGATGCAATGGTTAGATCTACGTTCTCGGCGGTCCAGCGTCCCGGACGCCCAGTCATTGTTCTGTGTGCAGCTTTCATGTTCTGCCCCCATCCGCTTGGGCTTTTCTCTGGGCACACAGGTTTTCTTCTCATTGGTTTGCACGTTCGATTAATTGGTGATTCTAAGTTGGCCATGAGTGAGTGTGGGTATGAGCATGAGTGGGCTCTTCAATGAACCTGTAGTGGGCTGTTTCATGTATTGCACCCAGTTCTACCAGAATAGGCTCACCCAGAACTGGACTGCCAGGTTTGAGCATGTTATGTTATAATAGATGGCAGCATGGTGATGCAGTGGTTAGCGCAAAGAGTGTTAGGTTCAAAACAGGGCCTTGGCATCACCTGCGGCTACTCTTCCCATTGCTTTTCCTCCTATATCCCAAAAATATGTCAGTGAAGCAGTTTGCTGACTCCATATTGGTCCTGCATAGCTGATTACGCCTGAATTGCTTCCTTCCCTTACCCCTAATGCTGCCAGCACAGTCTCTACCCCTTGACTCTGAACGAGATTAAATGTTCTCAATAGGAGACGGCGAGATCAGTCATCACATTTACATCCCCCTGTTTTCCTAATGTCCTCTTGTCAGCCTTCCAGGCTTAAAGCTTCTTCTGTTTCCCAGACATCCTTTGTGATAAGCTCCTTGATGGTTGTCCCCAATATCAGTAACCCGGTCAAAGTCCTGAACAGGGTCACAGGGGTCTGCTGGAGCCTATCCTTTCTAGCTGTTGTGGTGTGAAATTTTGCATATAAGTTGATAAATATTTTGTATGTCTTTATTGGTAACTTGTAAAACTAATGTCTATCATTATGTCTGACACCCTATATTCCAAATCGTAACCTCAGATCCTCAAATGAGTGTCTCCTTAGAATTCCAAGAATAAAACTTAAAAGAAGTGGTGAGGTGGCCTTCTGCTGCTATGCACCTAAAATCTGGAATAGCCTGCCAATAGGAATTCGCCAGGCTAATACAGTGGAGCACTTTAAAACACTGCTGAAAACATATTACTTTAACATGGCCTTTCTATAACTTCAATTTAACTTAATTTAACTTAATCCTGATACTCTGTATGTTCAATTTCCTCATAATAACTATTCAGGGTGGCTCTAAAATCCGTACTGACCCCTACTCTCTTTTCTGTTTCTTTTTCCGGTTTCTTTGTGGTGGTGGCCTGCGCCACCTCCACCTACTCAAAGCTTCATGATGCTCCAACAATGATGGATGGATTAAAAGACAGAATTCTACGTGACCATCATCATCAAGCCTTTCCGTGAGAACCCTAAATCCAAAGAGGACTGTTACATTTATGTTAGGTAGAATGCCCAGAGGGGACTGGGCGGTCTCATGGACTGGAATCCCTACAGATTTTTATTTTTTTTTTCTCCAGCCGTCTGGAGTTTTTTTTTGTTTTTTCTGTCCCTCCTGACCATTGGACCTTACTCTTATTCGATGTTAATTAATGCTGATTTATTTTGTTTTCTTATTGTGTCTTTTATTTTTCTATTCTTTATTATGTAAAGCACTTTGAGCTACTGTTTGTATGAATATGTGCTATATAAATAAATGTTGTTGTTGTATCATTGATAAGAACAGCAATACTAAAATGGTTATGGACTTATTCCTCTTTTAGGACTAAATGTCTCTGTAATTTTACAACAGGATCAGGTGAACTGCCTCAGACAAGTTTGGCAAATGTTTCTCTGCTGGACTCTCTCAATCAACCCCCACAGGAAAGCCAGGCTGCCGAACTGGCAACCTCCAACTCAACAAATGGGTTGGGGGCAGGTGTGAAGGTGTTCTCTGCCCCATTGGTCTGAAGTATGGCTGTTTGGAATTGGCTTGTATCAGAAGCCTTTAAGTACCATCACACCCTATTGGCTGTAGGGGTTGGACAGAAAACCTATAAATTTGCTTGCTTTACCTCCCTCTCTCTCTTTCACCAAAGTGATGAAAGACCATCACACACCATGAACTGAAAAGGACAACACAATGGAGAGCACAGCTCGGCAGCCATATTGAGACAGGCATGCGGCCTGTTCTGAAGAAAGTTGACCATAAATGAGGCCTTAACTAGAGACATTTTAAGTAACTAACAAGTCTGTGTGCTGCCTGAAACTACACGTCACCATTTATCAGGTTGTATGGTTGCCAATATTCATTTGTACTTTGCTTATTGTTATTATTTGTGAATACAGGTAGTCCCCATGTTACGGACATCTGACCTACGACATACGAATGGGACTGCAGCTGCGATGCATGTACCTCAGCGGTTCACTGCCCGCCCACCACACACGGCTGCCCCGTTCGATCTCGGTAGGCGGCTGGTAATGCTGCAAGCGGTGACCCGATTGTGGCTGAATGGAGGCCATTGAGGGTGAACAGGGCGGCGGAGGGTAACATTGTAGTGTGCATCGGATGGCTGCCTGTTGAATGGGGGCGATTCACTACCCGCCTTTGGCCGCACTGTGTTCGTTCTCGGTGGGCGGACGCTGCAGGCAGCATACTGTAGTGGAGGTGACTGTGAGGTGGGCTGGTGATGAACCGCCCGTCGATGCCCCCATTCATTCTCAATAGCTAGCCTGCTTGTACAGTTACGCACATAGCAGGAAGTTGTCTCTTGTCAGTACATCAGGCGTGTTGACGAAGGGTGCCTTCCTGCTGTGATAGCGTAGACAGTGCTGTGCAGAAGAGCTCATCCTAACCTTTTGTCTTCACCCTTCAAGAATGTCTCTGAAAGACAAATCTGATGCAAGTGCTGGTGATACAGTAAAGAAGAGAAAAACCATCACCATTGAAAATAAAGTAGAAATAATAAAAAGGTCAGAGAGAGATGAAACTCCATCATTCATTGGCAGAGCACTTGGTTACAGTCGGTCAACAATAGCATTTATTAAATTTATGTACCTGTTCCGACTTACATACAAATTCAAATTAAGTACAAACCTACAGTCCCTATCTCGTATGTAACCCATGGACTGCTTGTATTATCAATAATATATTATTTAAATTGTAACTTAACTCCGGCTTGTCTTTTACTAAACCTAATTGCCTGAGGTTATAAATGTAGAAGGGAAGGTGGGGAGAAGTTATATACTATAATACCTTATAAACAGTGGTAAGTCTGTGAGATCTGAGGCATTCTGACAAAGGCTACACATTAATAATACAAAAGGGGAAAGTAGAGTAATATAATACTCTACCAAGACAAAACACTAGCACAGGACGCATGTAGGAAAAGATAAAATTGGTCTTTGCTTCTAGTAGATTCTTGTGTATGCGATTATCACTCCTTCTAAGACCCTTGTCTATATGCTACATTTATCAGCCTCTTCATTTTCTAATCTTTAATCAAAAACGACCTGAGGCGTCTTTTGGCTTCTCTTCATTGTAAAAATCATGAATCGTTTTGTTTTTTTCTGAAGGGTGAAAATTAAATGGACCCGGTGCACTGTACAGTGGCAATGTGCTGCCCTCTAGTGGCTGATCTGAGCGTTACCAGCTCCATTTATGGGACGTGCTTTTATATTCATACATTTTTCAATTTTGTTTAATCCAGTTCTGGACCACACGTGGCTGGAACCAATCTTGGCAGCACCATACACGAGGCAGGAAAGAACTTCACACAGTTCTTGCAAAGCCCCCTAATGCACACAATGACCTGGGGCCAATATGAAGTCGACAAATAATATAATTTGCATGTCTTTGGGGTACCAGAAGCAAAACCCATGCAGGAGAATGTGCAAAGTCCAGAAAGACAATGAAAGGACACTGAATTCATCTGCCCAACTCGAGACATTAAGTCGTGTGTAAATAAGTGATGCTGGACAACTATGGACTTTCCCTTTCAGAGTTTTTCTGTCACAATGTCGGAAGACTTTGCCGAGCTCTTCACACAATGAATTTCATTGAGTCAGAAGCTCAGATTAAATGAGCAAAATAAAATTAATTGCTGGATTAAGATTTGTATTGCTTTTCGACTTGCCTTTTTTAAATATTTATACATTGTATTTATTTATTTATTTATTCATAGCCCATTTCATTTCAGGCAAAAGATTCAACAAACTCGTAGAGGCAGGCATGCAGTGTGCTTCAATGTGCAGGGTTTCTGTAACTTTCATTCATCTTCTCTACTCACTCCTTTCATTACATATTCCAGTGGCACTACTCGTGTACAAGAAATGTACAATAACCACGGCCCAGGGGTCTAATTTATAACAACTTTGTGTATATTCGAGCACCCATCCATCCATTATCTAACCCGCTACATCCTAACTACAGGGTCACGGGGTTCTGCTGGAGCCAATCCCAGCCAACATAGGGCACAAGGCAGGAAACAAACCCCGGGCTGGGTGCCAGTACATTGCAGGGCATATATTCGAGTAAGAACATCAAAAAAAAAATAAGAAAATGTGTATGCCAAAAAAAAATTTCATTTATAAAACTCATTGTAAGCACATCTGTACGCAATTTAAATGTATAATTAACAATCATCTTGTAAATATGCGTATGTAAATGTGCCTCGAAAACCTGCCTGATTTCCGACCTGAAACAACCATATATGGAGCATGCTAATCAACCTCATACATATGCAGTCACCACACCACAGTCCTTCATTGGCTGGCAGAGCAGCTTCCCACCTGATCCATCCAGGCACCGGCACCTGTGTGTTTGACGAATGGAGTTTGTCACACGCGTGTGCATTGGGGGCAGTTTAAAGGTTTGGATAATGGTAATTTGCCACTGGAACACAAGAGGGCACTGTTGACTAACACCTTATCTCCTCCTCCCTCTGCAGACCAGAAGATTAATGGCTTTTCCACCCTTGACGTCACTTCTGGTGTCCACCTGCCTGGACCCTCCTCGTCCTGCCTGAAGTCCTTATCCGCAGAGGCTTTGCCATCTTGAAGCAGCCTATTTGGAGACTTGCGTCTGAAACTATATATATATATTTTTTCAACATGTTTATAACCCACGTTTTGTTTATATTATATGGGGTTTGCCTTTGGGTGCCCCAACACTTTACAATTGTCTGTGTTTTTTCTTACAAGTCCTGTGGTGCATTCCATACTGCATTGAAGCTCCCCTCCTCTGCGCAATGGGTAAGGCGTCAGCTTCTGATCAGGTAGCAACTATCACCTGGCACAGTGCGATTATCTACACTGTAGTGTGCTGGTCTGGTAAGATCACTTCAAGAGAGACCCACCGAATGAACAAGCTAATTAAAAGGGCAGGCTCAGTTACAGTATAGGACACACCCTGGACCCCATGGAGATCATAGCAAAGGAGAGAATTAAAACAAAACTGAATGCCATTATGAACAACGCTGCACATCTTCTACCACTGTGGACTTTCAGCAAACCAATCATTCAGCAGAAGTGTGTCAAGAAACTCGACTTGGGGTCCTTTATAAAAAAAGCAATATATCTGCATAATGTGTCAAATTTCCCCCCTGGATTGGATCTACTGTGGTGGGCTGGCGCCCTGCCTGGGGTTTGTTTCCTGCCTTGCGCCCTGCGTTGGCTGGGATTGGTTCCAGCAGACCCCCGTGACCCTGATTCTATCTATCTATCTATCTATCTATCTATCTATCTATCTATCTAT
>JANRMT010062856.1:13549836-13597166 GCA_026402145.1 Polypterus bichir lapradei
TATCTATCTATCTATCTATCTATTGTGATATGTAATGCAGTTCCTAGGATTAATTCTGAGATGTTTGATAAATACAGGTCACTGTCTTCAAAATTCTCAGAAGCATTAATAACGCAGATCCAGCAAACATATTTTAACTTAGCGGTGAATCACGTACTCGAGGACACCAGTGGAAATTATGGAGTGGATTTAGGATTGAGCTTAGGAAGCACTACTTTAAGCAGAGTTGGGGGAATCTGCATAACCTTTAAGAAGGCTCTGAAGGAGATATTAGGACAGCTTAGGTTGGTGAACTTAATGGTTTCCTCTCGTTTGCCAAATTTCTTATGTTTTAAGTTCTTGGCTCTTAATGGGCTCAATATGACAGAGTGACGGTGTGTGCATGAATGTCCCTTGTGATGGTATGTCTTGATTTCCTTGCACGTGTTGATCATCGGATAGGCTATGACTCCATCAGTTGTAAATGCATATTACTTCTAAAAAGTCCCTTATATAAAATAAATTACATTTCATAATCAGTTTTTGCATGTTGGTAAAGCTGACTTTAATTTATAAGGGCTTTACTGTAGATGGTGCCACAACTCCAAATAGATCTTGTTTAGAAAAGTCAAATTCTCCTTAGGCGGAGATTTTTTTGTCTCTCATTGTTTATATTGCAAGTACTGTTCAACCGAGTTAGAAAAAGTGTTGCCATTTGATTTAAAATTTGATATATTTGGTT
The DNA here is from genome assembly GCA_026402145.1 of Polypterus bichir lapradei. Taxonomy (NCBI): domain Eukaryota; kingdom Metazoa; phylum Chordata; class Cladistia; order Polypteriformes; family Polypteridae; genus Polypterus; species Polypterus bichir. The sequence continues at coordinate 13,550,558 of JANRMT010062856.1, forward strand.
GGTGGGCAACTAGAATTGCTGTAACATTGTCCCACATCGTTATCATCCATTAATTATAAAATTTGACATGAGGCCTGGTGAAGAAGGAGTGACAGGCAGCAAATGGTGACACATGCAAGGCCCTTGAAAGGTTACAGTGCAGATCATCTGCAAAGCTCTTAAGTACGACTTGAACTGAAAAACAGAATTTGAATTTTAAAAAAGTAGCACACAAAGTGGTCTGCTTTGAAGCCTTAATCCAAACTAATCTCAAAACAGTCACAATTCACAGTTTACCACCTAGCAGGATCTTAAAAAATGTATGAGTCGAATGAACGCGATTGCTCGCAGTAGGAGTTCCACTTCACTTGTGGAGATGTGTGTGTCTTACTTGCGTGGGGGAAGCTGGTCACTCAAGGACTGTTGCGTGGCCTTCAGGTAGCTTTGTCTACGCGCTGCTGTCTTTGGGGAAGGTTTGGGGCTGCCCTCCGAGTCCTCGCTGTCCTCGTCTCCCATTGCCTTGATGTAGCTACCACTGCGCATCCGCCGGCATGGAATCTCGCTGGATCCGCCACCTCGATCTCGAGACAGAGTGCTGTTCATCTCCCCTGGAGGAACCTGCCAAATGAACAAAGAACATATTTAGGATTGTAGAAATTGCAGAGTTTTATAAATAATCTTGATGGACCATGTTTCTAAAAGTGAATAACATTTCATGGAGATGTTTCAGTACTATTTCCTGTTATTTTATACTAACTGTCTCCCATGGCTCAGCCCACGTAGTAGTGAAACAGGTCAAACTTTAAAAATCAATAAAATAAAAATTTAATTCTGGCCAAGCGGAAGGTAGGTAGGCTCCAACGTCAAACGTTGGCACTGTATCTGATTGTGTTCAGCCCTGACGGGAGAGCGTTCACCCGAGTGGGGAGAAAAGCACGTGGCTGTGATATCTCTGGCAATCAGCAGCTACCCTCTAAAACACACGTGGCTCTGATCTCTCTTTCAAAAACGTCAAACATTACTCTTTAACAATCTCTAGTTGATAATGTCTGCTGAACAAACAGGTATCGCTAGCTAAGCGGAGGCAAGGTACCCTTTCAAAATGTGGTGAGAGGTAGACTGACTCGAACGGGGGCTGGCGCATGAGTGTTTGAGGAGGGCCCTGCCCCTTCCCTTCGGCCCACAGCCTGTCTCTCGGGTTTGCGCAAATAAATCGGTACCGCAAACAAACTATGATACTTAGCACGATAAGAGAAGTCGCAAAATCAACCAGATTGTTCAAGCAAATTATAAGAAAAAAAATATCTAAATTTGTTAAGTAGCTCTCTCATGAAAAGCAGACAGACATAAGACAGATGTTGGATTATATATATATATACTGTATATATATATATAGTACAGGCCAAAAGTTTGGACACACCTCCTCATTCAATGTGTTTTCTTTATTTTCATGACCATTTGCAGCACTCCATCACTCTCCTTCTTGGTCAAATAGCCCTTACACAGCCTGGAGGTGTGTTTGGGGTCATTGTCCTGTTGAAAAATAAATGATCGTCCAACTAACCTGACTTCTGCACAACACAACTGCTGGTCCCAACCCCATTGATAAAGCAAGAAATTCCACTAAATAACCCTGATAAGGCACACCTGTGAAGTGAAAACCATTTCAGGTGACTACCTGTTGAAGCTCATCGAGAGAATGCCAAGAGTGTGCAAAGCAGTAATCAGAGCAAAGGGTGGCTATTTTGAAGAAACTAGAATATAAAACATGTTTTCAGTTATTTCACCTTTTTTTGTTAAGTACATAACTCCACATGTGTTCATTCATAGTTTTGATGCCTTCAGTCATGAAAATAAAGAAAACACATTGAATGAGGAGGTGTGTCCAAACTTTTGGCCTGTACTGTATATATATATATACACGCACCTAAAGGATTATTAGGAACACCTGTTCAATATCTCATTAATGCAATTATCTAATCAACCAATCACATGGCAGTTGCTTCAATGCATTTAGGGGTGTGGTCCTGGTCAAGACAATCTCCTGAACTCCAAACTGAATGTCAGAATGGGAAAGAAAGGTGATTTAAGTAATTTTGAGCGTGGCATGGTTGTTGGTGCCAGACGGGCCGGTCTGAGTATTTCACAATCTGCTCAGTTACTGGGATTTTCACGCACAACAATTTCTAGGGTTTACAAAGAATGGTGTGAAAAGGGAAAAACATCCAGTATGCGGCAGTCCTGTGGGTGAAAATGCCTTGTTGATGCTAGAGGTCAGAGGAGAATGGGCCGACTGATTCAAGCTGATAGAAGAGCAACTTTGACTGAAATAACCACTCGTTACAACCGAGGTATGCAGCAAAGCATTTGTGAAGCCACAACACGCACAACCTTGAGGCGGATGGGCTACAACAGCAGAAGACCCCACCGGGTACCACTCATCTCCACTACAAATAGGAAAAAGAGGCTACAATTTGCACGAGCTCACGAAAATTGGACAGTTGAAGACTGGAAAAATGTTGCCTGGTCTGATGAGTCTCGATTTCTGTTGAGACATTCAAATGGTACAGTCAGAATTTGGCGTAAACAGAATGAGAACATGGATCCATCATGCCTTGTTACCACTGTGCAGGCTGGTGGTGGTGGTGTAATGGTGTGGGGGATGTTTTCTTGGCACACTTTAGGCCCCTTAGTGCCAATTGGGCATCGTTTAAATGCCACGGGCTACCTGAGCATTGTTTCTGACCATGTCCATCCCTTCATGACCACCATGTACCCATCCTCTGATGGGTACTTCCAGCAGGATAATGCACCACGTCACAAAGCTCGAATCATTTCAAATTGGTTTCTTGAACATGACAATGAGTTCACTGTACTAAAATGGCCCCCACAGTCACCAGATCTCAACCCAATAGAGCATCTTTGGGATGTGGTGGAACGGGAGCTTCGTGCCCTGGATGTGCATCCCACAAATCTCCATGAACTGCAAGATGCTATCCTATCAATATGGGCCAACATTTCTAAAGAATGCTTTCAGCACCTTGTTGAATCAATGCCACGTAGAATTAAGGCAGTTCTGAAGGCGAAAGGGGGTCAAACACCGTATTAGTATGGTGTTCCTAATAATCCTTTAGGCGAGTGTATATACTGTGGTGGGTTGGCACCCTGCCCAGGATTAGTTCCTGCCTTGTGCCCTGTGTTGGCTGGGATTGGCTCCAGCAGACCCCCGTGACCCTGTAGTTAGGATATAACGGGTTGGATAATGGATGGATGGATAGATATATATAAATATATATATATATATATACATACATATATATACAGTAAGATCCCGCCTAACGCAACTCTTAATGTAACGCTGTTTCGGTTTTACGAATTTTTTTTTTTTATTCGAATTTTTCATTGATTCACTTTGTAGTCAAATAAAAGCACAGTTTTTGGTGACAATGTCAGTTTTCGCTGCAATCACACGACTTTATTAGATACTCACATGCAGTCTCGCAGCGTGTTTGATGCCTGCTGCATCACTGTTCATTTATGATTGGTCATCAATGTTATTACAGTATGTAAGGATATAAACATAACATTTTATTTTACTGTAATAAATAACAATTATCCCTTTTTAGTTTTAAAATGAGTGGTTGAAAGAAAAAAAAGTAAAGTGACAAAAAAAACCATTTCACTGGAAACTAAAATGCAGGTACTCAGACGATTAGATGTAGGTGAACGTAAAATTGATATCAGCACTGCAATAAATTTGTCAACTTCAACAATACAGATAATGTTAAAAAATTAAGAGAAAATTGTATCCTCAGCAACTACATCCACAACGAGTTCTGCAGCAAAAATGACCCGTTCCAGAAGTAATGTGATTGAGGAAATGGAAAAACGACTTTCCATCTGGATTGACGATGAACTCGAATGCAATATGCCATTAAGTCAAGCAATCATAATGGAAAAAGCAAAATCAATTTTTAACCACATTCAGAATGAAAAAGGTGACACCAGTGAAAATTTCACAGCTAGTCGAAGACGGTTCCATCGATTTCAATACAGAAACAATCTTCATAACTTAAAGATTACTGGAGAAATGGCAAGTGGAGATACAGAAGCAGCTGTTGCATTTCCAGTGACATTAAGAGCCATCACAAACATAAATTATGTATTTACTCAAATATTTTTGATTTTCATTAATGAATTATGAATATAAATCGATATTAGTAATAAAAATGTCTACAATCAATGTAATAAAAAAGTATTTCATTATACATGTTAAAAAATAAAACAAAAAAAAAAACGATAAACTGTTTTAATCTCTGTCCTGTTTCACCTATCTCCATTGTTTACATGTTAAGATGACCTCATTTAACGCAGTTTTTCGTTTAGTGCTGGGATTTCTTGGAACGTATCTCCCACGTTAAGCGGGGTCTTACTGTGTATAGATATTTTCTACTCATTTCAATTCAGTGTGTTATTCATTTACTCATTTTGTATATGTTTCGCAATAATGACATTGGCAAGGGATGGGATATTGCGTTGATTCATATGCCTGGTGTGTCGATATGTGATGTCAAATGCATCATTTTTCAGTTTAAACAAGACAGTCAAGCGTTTTCTGTTCTGAACCTTCATTTCACTAAGGAAAATAGAAACTCTGCAACAAAACATTAAAACAGTTCTGACGGGAACAATTTAGCCTGGCAAAGCTTATCGATCCTATTCTCAAAAATAATCATATGTCGAGCTTTGATGGTCCCCAATGTCCTACTGTCTACCACACTAGATGGTAACTTATTCCATAGAATAAATTCGACACAGTTGTTACAAAGTTTTCGCAGCACCTAGTGATGTCTATGGATTGCAGACTTCAAGCAGTCATTTCATGTAAGAGATATGCGACAAAGTCGTAAATATGATGGCTTTAATAGACCTGCCATTGCTGTGTGCCCTGAAATGGGGTGTGGGGGGGGTGGTGGCTGTTGTCATTTCTACATAGTGTGACTGAAGCGTTTGCAAATACCTCTAAATGAAAGTCTGCAAGGGGCACTTTAATCACGTCTGAATTGTTTGATTTGAAATTTTAAACTGTGTGACAGAGGGGAAAATCAAGGAACAACGACTCTTTGTCCCAAACAATATGGAGGGCCCTGTAAAAGCATACAGCAGCTTTACACGTTTCCACACTGCAGTTTTTGACCATTTATTTTTAACAAAAAATTTCAGGCTATTTAAACAAAAATATTTTAAACACAAATTTCAAATTATGCCAGATAAAGCATTCCACATTTTGATTATTTGTCCTCACTATAAGATCGATCCTATCACAAAAATTAATGTTACCCAACAGACTTCACTTCCTACCTGAAGATAGCGACAGGTGAGTTCTTGGTGGCAGGACTTGGATTTGAGCAGAGCTTTATCAATTGTTGCAGATCCTTTCTGGCAGACTTGTCGTGCCTGACTGAATGTGAGGGTGGACCAGGAACCTCGCTTAACACATTTACCATCTCCCAAGCCTCCTCCTCCTCCTCCTCCACCTCCCCCGCTATCAGTGACTGACATGGTGGGGTAGACCTGAAACTTGAGGTCGTTGTTGCTTTTGGAAGCCTTGAGAGTATGCTCACTGATGGTGTTGTAAGCGTTCATTAGGTACTTAGAAGGTCCCTGGGTATCCGGTCCACGTCTGCCCAAAGTCATAAGGGCCATGGGAGTGCGGTAGCTACACGCATCTCCATCTAAGTTATCATCAGAGCTCCACAATCCTGATATGTTGGTCCGCACCCTACGCTTACTGCTTTCAGTTTTGGCCCGGTCTTTGCTCTTGCTGCGTCGGTTTTGTTTGGGATCTTCGTTGCTACTGCTGTTGGAGAACTTTCCATTAAGACTGCCTTTAACAGCTCCTTCTAAGGATTGAGACTTGGCAAAAAGTTTCTGCACAGAATGGACCAGGTAGCGGATGCGGCCAGGACTTTCACTTCGCTGCTTTGCGGCAGAACCTCGATGGAACTGTAACGTGCTGAAGCCATCTCGGTGAATAGGCAGCTGCTTCTCAAACTGATCAAGCAGATTGGGTGGCAGCCGATTCATCTTACTTCCTGCTGAGATTGTAGCCGAGCCGCTGGTGATAATCGTCCCTCCTCCTATACCCCCCATAGACAAAGAGGTCCCAATGGTGCCAGTGCTGATTCCACTTAAGCCACCCCCACTGGGAATTGAAGTTGCCGAGTATTCTGGCTGCCGGGTATCAAAGTGCGAGTTGTAGTGGATGCGTGGGAAGGTACTGCTGGTGGACAACTGATTGTTCAAGGGTAGCAGGCAGTCAGTGGGTAAGGAAGTAGGGTTTGTAAGGGGGAAATGGTGTGAGGGGTTCATGGTACTGTAAGGATCCATGGTCGGGCTCAGCAGGTATGGACTGCGTGGGTCTGCCGCTGTAGGATACATGGATTCCGAATGGCCTCTAGTTGGATCACAGGAATCGGAGAGGTGGCGACTGCGGTTTGCTCCTAGCCCTTTCATGCTGCTGGCTATCCTGTTTTAAAACATTGTCCCAGCCAGGAAGGTGACAACAGCTGGGTTGGGATGATCCTACAAACAAGAAAAAGAAGAAAACAAGTCACAGATTAAAGCCATATCTTCCAAAAAGATACAAGATCTATCCTTCTGCCAGTAGATTTCCCTCCATGGTCATGTTTTTTAACATCCCTTTGCCTGATTAGGGAATTATGCACGATGACCATGGCTGGTAGAAAGGGTTTCTTTTTGTTGTTGTTGGAAATAATGACCTTTAAGACACAGATTACATATGTCAAACAGCAGATTGACGACTTTTCTCCATTTAAACCATCTGAATGACTGACTGGAGACACGTGTGAGACTAATTAAAGAAAACAGCTAGTCTGAAAAATCACTCTGATCCAATAATATATGATCTGTGCTAGGGGTCCCAACAAATGTGACCAGGCCATTTTGTAATATTTTTTTGTAAAATAAGCAATACCTGACCTCATTTCACACTTGCTTTGGATTACTTGATGACATGTTAAAGGCATGCAGGTCCAGAGAGGACAATTGCTCTTCATTTCGTCACTTTTGAGGAGACATGCAGCACTGTTCCAATGAGCTGCAAGGGGACCAACAAATGTGTCCACATCTGTATAAGCTGACATTCCAGTAGCTTTCTTCATGGCTTCTGTACACTACCTGGACATAGACAGTGATAAGTCCTCTACAACTCCCAGGTCCTACTCATAATTTTCACACTACCGTTGTATATTCACATCTAATATTTTTATATCCTATGTGTAATACTCTACATTTACTTTATTAAATCTGCCCAAGCCTGTGTGTGACCCTTTGTAATGATTCACTGGTTTCCAGATGATTTCCCAATGCATGTAGCTTGGTATCATTAACTTATTCTTGACCAGATTGTCTGTCTATTAAAATAAAAAAATCTTGGGTCGAGACGTGATCTTCTTGGAAAGACACTTTGACGTCCTGCGAAACTAGACTTTACAACCTTTGGAAGGAAGACCCGTGAGACGGTGACTTTTGCACGTCACGCCCTACTTACAAACAATTTAAAATAAGATCACAGACATCTAACCTCTCAGATGTTGGAATGCTTTTGGCAGATACACTTCATGTGCTCCCAGCTCGTAAATATTTTATACGTTCTAGATGGCACGTGAACGACTAAGCGAAGAAGAAAGAGCAGCGTGTCGAAAAGAGACACAAAAGCGTTGGAGAGAAAAGATAGGAAAAAACGAATGCATAAAAGAATAATAATAATCTATGTGCAAATTCAGAAAATAAGGAAAGTAATAATCAGCCTGGACCAAGTGGAATTGAAAACCTCGTAGGTCAAATCGGGGTCAGAAATAAAAGACTTCATAAAGACGTTCAAAAACGTTGGCGTGATACACATGCAGTGCAAGTTAAAGAATATGAAAGCAGTAGAAATCGAAAGGCTCAAAAAAAACGTTGGTGCGATACACATGCAGAGCAAGTTAAAGAATATGAAAGTAGTAAAATTCAAAAGAATCAAAAAAAAGAAAGTAAAGATTGCAGTAGCACAAACAAACGGAAATTATTACTCGATGAAATAACGGAACAGCAAAAAGGGATCGAATATATGGACATAAGTGATATGTCAGAAGTATGTAGATATTATAAGGCTTTAAAGTTTATAATATCTTTAATATCTAGAGACTTGTAGATCGTCTAATTTGTGTTGCCTCCCAATGAAGAGGCGTATCCGCGAGAATTAAAAGATTTGTTGTTTGGTGAAAGTGAAATCCACAAACAATACAGGCAAAAAAATCCGAGTCTACAATAATCTTTTCACGTTCGCATCATTCAATGCTCAAAACGTAGATTTACACGATAATGGACCAGACGCTATGAGAATCTGAGGGAGGTCCTGCAACAATTAAAGCTACGATAAGTTTAATTTCCAAGAAACTACAATTCGTTCGGATGTATATTTATGATCACAGAGTAGCGATGCAACATAGAATCGAAAGAGTATGTAACAATTCCCATGAAAATAACAATCTCTTTAAATTTTATATCCGGATAACCAAACCCGGGGGTGCGAGAGCGAAGCAAGCAGGGAGAGGAGCCCCCTAGTTTATGTATAATAAAAAAAAGAAACCGCCTCAGCACTGACACTACTTTTATCGTCACCTAATAATGAAAAGGCCCCCCTCATCATTACCCTTTGCTTCCTGTGTCTGAGCTAATTTTGTTCCCACCTATAGATGCGAATGTCCTGAATTCTCACTTGTTTCAGCCTGATGTCACCCTGAATTTTTTTTTTATTTAAAATGAGTTCCCTACGGTGTCATTCTGCATCAAGCTATTAAATTCTACTGCTCCAGTTTTTATCCTTCACTGTGGTATTGCACCATTTCTCTCCGCAGCACACCTTGCACCTTGTTATTCAATTCCAGTGCTCCAAGGTGTTATCCTTCATCTTGCTCATTTGTATCAGCTGGCACTTTGTCATTGAACTTAAGTGCTCCTCATTGTCTCTTTGCACCTCAGGATTAAGGCCTGTCTCTCACTAACTCCACCTTACACATTGTTATTGCCTGCGCCATCAATCTGTAATTTGCTGAAATCTCCCCATTGACCTCCATAATGCATCTCATGACTTAGCAGTGAATCTCAGAGCTGAACCATAGTTATCCTACCCAACATTAAATTAGTAATGTCTGCCAACAGTGCCAACAGGTGGTCTTCTCTACGTGTGTATTGAGCCACAGTTTCCTCCACAGTCAATGCCACCACCTGTCAGTGTCACACTACACTTCAGCTTTGAGCCACAGTGCCATTTCCTGGTATCAGTCTGAACCTCTGTAAAGAGTGCCATGACTCTACATTGTCATCTGACCATTGCAGAATATTGTCGTGTGCCACACATCAAGTGTCTAGCGCTCAGCCTGTCACCTAGCCCTGCTGATTGGTCTCATCATCACTTGTGGTCACTCTACTACCTAATGTGTCCATGATCCAGGGCCAAAGCCCTTAGTCAGACCAGGTGGTGGTGCAGCCAATGCTCCAGCCATCACATGGTCTGCTCGCACGCCTTTTGCAAACCATTTCTCATTACCTCTGAAGGCTTGCCACCCACCGCGGCAAACGGTGACAGATAATTACTTTTACTTCCACTTCAGCAATTTGCTGAGCTCATCTTAAAGGAAATTTTAACACTTTCCAAGAACCCCATCTGCTCAGGATGATGTTGTTCAAAAAAACTAGGCACTGTCTCATCTTCCCTGTCAAAACAAAAGTTAGATGAAAGGATTTTTTTTTGTTGTTGTTTATTATTCCATCTGTCCAAAAGGCCGCTGCAGAACAAAGCAGAAAAGCATTCAGCTCCCTGAAAAATGTATCAGGATCACAGGGGTGACAGTCACAGCCTGCTGCCTTGATGTTGGCCTGGGTCAGCTAGGCACATGTCCAGTCCGTCAGCCTTCCTTAAAGTGTCACCTGTCGACTTCTATGACAGCGCCTGTTGGAATGAGCCGACGAGTGACAGTGCTGGAAACTTTTCAGTTTCTTACTGTAGCTCTTCTATTATTAGGTCTCGGTAATATGCAAGGTGTCACTGAAAATCTACATTTAACCAAAAGGAACTCTTTAATATTCAGGTAGCGTAACTGAAGATAAAAGCTGGAAATATAATTTTCTAAGCCTTCTTCCCATCAAAGGAATTTGAGAAATAAAAAAAAAGTGCAGTCAATTTGGTAAGGAGATTATAGGTTTCATTCTCTGAAACGCCTAGTTTTCTACTTAAAGTTTCTGTCTGAGTTAATATCAACAAATGCTAATCCAAGGCTGAGGTACGTCTGCTGAGAGATCTCTTCGCATTCAGATTAGAAAGGACTGGCGGGTGATCTGACAGTCCAAAAGGGAATGGGGGACGGGATCAGTGCAAGAGGGGCAAGTGTGACGCTCCATCCAGAGAGAAGACGGACGCTCACGCACATCTGGGGCACTTTCACAGCCGCTCTCTACTCCTCCTCAGCCTCAGGGCCTCCAGGTATTTTTGGAGTGCTTCTGATAGTTTTTTTTAACTCTTTCAGGGCTGATGTCGACTTTTGTCAAAAGGAGGAGTTGACGATGGTAATCAACTGTAAGCTGTGAAAAAAACAACTTTTATGTTTTAGTTGGACTCTTGTTGCTAGAAGGAAAGTTAGATTGACTGAGATTTCCTGCGCTCACGTGAGTAGCAAGGCGCAAACAACAGCAAAAATGGGACTGACATCTGGCAAGAGTTCAAAGCGAATGCATAAAGCAAAACATTCCACAGACGACATTTTGTCTATTATCTCTGAACTGGACTATGACTTGTCGGACACCAATTTTGATACAAGTGATCGAAAACGAATGTGAGGTTCCAGCTTCAGCTGATTGGTCCCCAGCTAATCGTGATACTGACAATGTTCGTCAGGGAGGACTGCCACTTAACAATGATAAGAGGTAGAAACCACATTGCAATGCACTGCAACCGTGACCGCTGCTGCCCCAGCCATACGAAGACAGCCTGGCAGCACGCCTGCTGCACACTCTTGGCAAACTGGCAGCCACAGCATGCAGCAACAGACGTTTTATGTTCATCTCTTTGTGCAACCATTGCTTTTCAGAAACTGTTTTTTGGAAAAAATATTCAGCCCTCAAAGAGTTAAACTTATTTTTACTCACATTTCATGGCCGGTATCACTCTACAGAACTCAAAGTTTAATCGAATGTGAAGGAAAACGATGTGCTACTGTTGCTAAATTTCCCTCTGAAGGACTCTAATTATATGACTTTAAATTGTGACGGTTTGTGCATTTTTTTCATTTTTTGTCTTTTTCATAATTTATCCAGCTCCCTTTCTTTTTCTTAATTTTTGCAATTTTTCTTATTCTTTTTCCCTAGGAATTTTTTCTCATCATTATTTGTTTAGGCCCTGTTCAAAGCACTTATTGCCATAGCTCAAGTTCTGTGGCATTAGCTGTCTTGTTATCAAGTGGGTTATTCAGCTCCTTCTGTAATTCTCAATGCAGTCAAAGATGTGTCAGAAATATACATTCACTGGCCACTTTATTAGGTACACCATGCCAGCACCGGGCTGGACACCCTGCCGTAATTCTCCGTGGCCTAGCTTCAACAACGTGCAGGAAACATTCCTCAGGGATTTCCGTCCATATTGACATGATAGCATCAAGCAGGTGCTTCGGATTTGTTGGCTGCACATCCATGATGTGAATCTCCTGTTCCACCAAACCCTGAAGAAGTTCTATTGGATTGAGATCTGGTGAATGTGGAGGTCATTTAAGTCCAGTGAACTCATTGTCACATTCAAGAAACCAGTTTGAGATGATTTGAGCTTTGTGACATGGTGCGTTATCCTGCTGGAAGTAGCCATCAGAAGATGAGTACACTGTGGTCATAAAGGGATGGACATGGTACTCAGGTAGGTTGTGACATTTAAATGATGCTCATTAGGTACAAAGGGGCCCAAACACCACTGCACACTACCACCACCAGCCTGAGCGTTTGATGCAAGGCAGGATTGATTCCTGCTTTCATGTTTTTGACACCAAATTCTGAGCCTACCTTCCAAATGTACACCAGAAATCGAGACTCAGCAGACCAGGCAATGCTTTTCCAATCTTCTGTTGTCTAATTCTGGTGAGCCTGTGTGAATTGTAGTCTCAGTTGCCTGTTCATAGTTGACAAGAGTGGCACCTGCTGTGGTCTCCTGCTGCTGTAGCTCATCTGCCCCAAGGTTTGACATGTTATGTTTTCAGGTATGCTCATCTGCACACTTCAATTGTAACGAGTAGATATTTGAGTCACTGTTGCCTTCCTATCAGCTCGAACCAGTCTGGCTATTCTCTTCTGACCTCTGGCATCAACAAGGCACTTGTGCCCAGAGATCTGCCACTCACTGGATATTTTCTTTTTTTGAGACCATTCTTTGTAAAACCTGGAGATGGTTGTGTGTGGAAATCCTAGTAGATCAGTAGTTTCTGAAATACTCAGACCAGCCTGTCTGGCACCAACAATCATGCCACATTCAAAGTCACTTCAGTCACCTTTCTTTCCCATTCTGATGCTTGGTTTGAACTTCAGCAGGTTGTCTTGACAAGGTCTACATGCTGAAATGCATTGAGTTACTGCCACGTGATTGGCTAATTAGTTATTTGCAATAACAAGCAGATGAACAGGTGTACCTAATAAAATGGCCACTGAGTATATTTAAGGCAGTCAGACATTATCCAACCTGCTATGTCCGAACACATGGTCACGGGGGTCTGCTGGAGCCAATCCGAGCCTACACAGGGTGCAAGGCAGGAACAAATCCCGGGCAGGGCGCCAGCCCTCCACAGGGCACACACACACACCAAGCACAAATTAGGATTGCCAATGCACCTAACCTGCATGTCTTTGGACTGTGGGAGGAAACGCACACAGACACAGGGAGAACATGTAAACTCCACGCAGGGAAGACCCGGGAAGTGAAACCGGGTCTCCTAACTGCGAGGCAGCAGTGCTACCCACTGCGCCACCGTGCTAAATATTTTTTTTCCAAAAAACAGCAATGGTTTCAAACAGAAATGAACATAAAATGTCTGTTGCTGCATGCTGTGGCAGCTAGTTTGACAAGAATGTGCAGCCAAGCTGTCTGAGGCATCACGGTCGCAGTGCCTTGCAATCTGATTTCTACCTCTTATCATTGTTAAGTGGCGAACATTGCCATAGGTATATCAGCTACATGAACCCATTCAGCACCGTGATTAGCTAGGGGCCAGTCAACTGAAGCTGGAACCTCACATTCATTTTCGATTTCGACTTGTATCAAAATCAGAGTCCGACATATCATAGTCCAGTTCAGAGATAATAGGCAAAACGTCATCCACGCAGTAGTTTGCTTTATGCATTCACTTTGATCTCTTGCTAGATGTCAGTGCCATTTTTGCTGTTGTTTGAGTCTTGCTACCCACACAAGTGCACAGTCAAACCAATGAAGCTAACTCTCCTTCTAGCAACGAGAGTCCAGCTAAAACACAACAGTTGGTTTTGTCATAGTTTACAGTCGATTACCATCGTCAAGTCCTACTTTTGAAAAAGTCGACATCAGCCGTGAAAGAGTTAATAATGTTTATTACAAAGACTTCATTTAAACTTTATAAGATCAGCCTTGTTAATGTTACGCCTATTTGCTTTTTGATTGGCTAATGCGAAAAAGAAAAGAGGTTGAAGTAAATCATGTCAGCATAGAATACCAAAAAACAAAAGCAGGTTCTGGTGCAGTGAGTGTGGATGCTGACATGGAGGTTGCGAGATTAAAAAACAAGAGCAAGGCGATGGGGGATAAAAAGGCATTGGGCGAGATTGAGAGGAATGCAAACGCCAACACGAGTCTGCTGTACAAACTGTGGAAACAACTTAAGATAGCAAGATATACACGTAAACAGTACTGCTTACATGTGATTAATAGGATTTAATGTAATTTAAAGTTAACAGCGTTGCACTCTGGTGCCTAAATTCCCAATGTGGGCATACCCTCATTCCCCGCCGGACAGTCACTACGAGCTTCAGCACCTTGCGATTTACGTATTAAGAACTGGACTCCACCAGACTTAAAATTTTAGATTTGTGGTTTGCTTATTCATCCTCTGATTTTTTTGAAAAATTAAACCAATGATACGCTTGTTTTATGAGAGTCGATTCTCGTTGGTCACACATGGATATCTGATATTGAAATACACCCGACAGCTATAAAAAAAAACCTGAGTTCCTTTCTTTCAGGATCTCCATTTCAACTCGAGACGCTTGACTGCTCTCCATTGAATCCCAGATCCTGCTGACTACTCCAATCAACCTCTGTCACCAGTCTTGGAGCCATACTTAATAGAATTTGCAGCTCTAAATGTCACTTCTCAGCTGCAGTTGGAAATGTTATCTAATTTATCCTCTGCTGAAACAGGTGGCCACCTCGTTTTACAAGTATCAAGCGGGGAGCTGATTGCGCGAACGTTTTTCATAAAATCTCAAATCAATTTCACAACGAGGTATCTTTGCCTCAGGAAATCTTTCCTGGAAATGTGCTTAACCAATTCATTGTATTTACCTTTATTTGAAAAGTCAGAAGCACTGGGTGAAAGACGGGATGTCAGTCTGGCTGGCTATACACTGTGTGCACAATTATTAGGCAAGTGAGTATTTTGAGCATATCATCATTTTTATGTGTATATTCCAACTCCAAGCTGTATTAACTTGAATGCTTATTGGATTTAAGCACGTCAGGTGATGTGTATTTGTGTAATGAGGGAGGGTGTGGCCTAAGGAGATCAACACCCTATATCAAGGTGTGCAGAATTATTAGGCAGCTAGTTTTCCTCAGGCAAAATGGGCCAAAAAAGAGATTTAACTGACTCTGAAAAGTCAAAAATTGTAAAAAGTCTTTCAGAGGGATGCAGCACTTTTGGAATTGCTAAGATATTGGTGTGTGATCACAGTACCATCAAACATTTTGTTGCAAATAGTCAACAGGGTCGCAAGAAACGTGTTGAGAACAAAAGACGCAAATTAGCTGCCAAAGATTTGAGAAAAATCAAACGTGAAGTTACCAGGAACCCATTATCCTCCAGTGCTTTCATATTCCAGAGCTGCAACCTACCTGGAGTGCCCAGAAGTACAAAGTGTTCAGTGCTCAAAGACATGGCCAAGGTAAGGAGGGCTGAAACCCAACCACCACTGAACAAGAAACATAAGTTGAAACGTCAAAACTGGGCCAAGAAATATCTGAAGACAGATTTTTTTCAAAGGTTTTATGGACCGATGAGATGAGAGTGACTCTTGATGGACCAGATGGATGGACCAGTGGATCATTAATGGGCACAGAGCTCCACTCCAACGTGGAGGTGGGGTACTGGTATGAGCTGGTATTTTTAAAGATGAGCTAGTTGGACCTTTTTGCATTGAAGATGAACTCAAAATCAGCTCCCAAACCTACTGCCAGTTTTTCGAAGACACTTTCTTCAAACAGTGATACAGGAAAAAGTCTACATCTTTGAAGAAGACCATGATTTTTATGCAGGCCAATGCTCCATCGCTTGCATCGAAGTTCTCCACTGCGTGGCCAGCCAGTAAAGGCCTTAAAGATGAAGGAATAATGACATGGCCCCCCTTCCTCATCTGACCTAAACCCTATCGAGAACTTGTGAGCACTTCTTAAACGTTAGATTTATGGGGGAGAAAAACAATACACCTCTCTGAAGAGTGTCTGGGAGGCTGTAGTCACTGCTCCACAAAAAGCTGATCGTCAACAGATCAAGAAACTGACAGACTCCATGAATGGAAGGCTTATGACTGTTATTGGAAAGAAGGGTGGCTATATTGGTCATTGATTGATTGATTGATTGATTTATTTTGAAATGTCAGAGATGTTTATTTGTAAATTTTGAGGTGTTTGTTTATTATTCTCACTATAACAGATGAAAATAAAAAAGTGAGATGGGAAAATTTTCATTTTTCCTTTAGTTGCATAATGAATCTGCACACTAATAGTTGCCTAATAATTGTGCGCACATATGTATTCCCCTGATGATGTTCACACTCACATTTCCTTTGTGAAACATTCAGGTTTATTAACATTTTGGATTGACTGATAGCACTGTGTTTGTCCCATATTAAAATGAATCCTCAAAAATACAACTTGCCTAATAATTGTGCACACAGTGTACCTTCAAATCACCAATTGACTCGAAAGTCCAAGGGCGAAAAATGAGGTAACGTGTTGTCGCACATGAGCGAGTAGGGAGCAGCCGAACGGCTCAACGGAGCATGATACTTCTCAGGGAATAGGTTTGGAACAGAGCACTAACACCTCTCTCTTTTATTCAGCAGGAAAACTGAAGAGCAAACAAACCCATTAGAAATTACGCACTCGAGTTCCCTTCCGTGTTTACAAGCGCAACCCTGTCCTGTTCTGATGACATCACCTCACACTCCTACATCACCCAGACGTCTCCTGGATTTTCCCATCAACCCTTGTACATAATTTCCTGTCCTTACGTTATATAAATACCGCCTGTTGTACTAACATGTTGTCCTGGCTGTAATTCATTTATGTGCATGCCAAAGTCTAAGAAAGACGAGCGGACCTCACAGTATACGGGGCAGGAAAACCCCAAACCTTTACAAGAGTTTTGTCTCTTTATTTATATCTTCAGAGTATGTAAAGAGTAACTGTGCAAACTCCACACCAGATCAGAATCTGAACCCACAACTCTCAACCTGGAAGATGGCAATGCTAACCTCTGCACCACCACCTCTTTCATGGCATGATCTCCTGGTCTAGTGGTTTCTTCAGCCAGCCCATCAAATGAAACATTCAAAGCCAACTGAGTTAAAGGAGAACTCTGAGTGACTATTCAGGCTTTTGACTTTGAGTGGGTGATGTCATCTGTACACTTTGTAACAAATTGTACTCACGTGAACCCTGTTACACTGCCTAGCGGTGCCACCTTCTTTGAGAGGGCATGGGCCCTAACAGAGAAGAAAGTCAGGTGAGCAGACATCAGACAGGCTGGTGAAGTGGCTTGCTAAGGGTTAGGGAGAGAAGCAGAAACCGTATGTCCCCAGCCCGATTTCTTATCTACTGGTCTGTACTGTCCGTTGAGAGAAAGAATAGACAGCTTTGTGTATGTGAGGATGAAATTTAATTTTTTTTAAACATTTGCCTTAAAACATGAGTGATTAGTAATTTTCCTTCAATACCAGAAAATTGTCAAGTAAAAGAGATGCGCTAAAAAAGGCCCCTCCAACTATTTTATTCCCTGCTGGAAATCTGCTCCATCATTTCTACTTCTAAAGATAAATGGAACAGTGAGAAGTTAAAAACTAAAAAAAGAGTAAAGAAAGTACATACAGAAAGAACAAAAAGTGCAATTTAAATAAATGCACTATAAGAGGGGGGGAGATTGGAATAAAGAGTAAAGAAAACTCTAAAGTTGTAACTTCCCATGATGTCTCAGGAGGAGTCCAACACAAAGATTTCATATTTTATTGACTGGATGGCTGGAATTGTGAAGGTGAAAGGCACGCATGACCCCCAGACAGGGCCGTCTTACCAGCATCATAGCCCCCGGGCAAAGTAGTGTGCTGGAGCCCCTCTTCTAATAGCAAATCAGTAACATTGTGGGTCCCTGTGCTCCTGGGGGCCCCTGGCCAGTGCCCATTGTGCACTTACATTAAGACGGCCCTGCCCCTAGAGGTAGTCATTGCTACATCCAGTCTTTAACAGCCTTGGTATTCACCCTGAGACCTGGCTTGGAATTCTGTGTAAATACGGTTAAGCCCGAGTCAGACTTGAAGTAACAGGCAATGATCCGCTTTACAGTATTAAACCTCAATAACTCTTGGGGCAATAGTCTGCTGCCATCTAGTGGATGAAATAACATTATTGTGCCAAAAGTCACGAATATTTCTATGTGTTCTGCCACTTATCAATATTTGTGTGTGGGAACAAGCCCTTGATGGGGTCCAAAGTCTTCTTTTATGTCTGTTTTGTTCATTTTTGAGTATTTTATTTATGATGTTGTCTTTGTTAATCATTTGCATTATTCCTTCTTTGTGATTTCGTCTCTAAGCCTTTGTTATGTTCGATGTGTTTTCTGGGTAGTTCCCCAAGAGAGGAGACCATCTGCCCATCACTGTTAGAGAAAGCAAATAGCCCTGTGAAGGCGAGGGTTTCCTACAGTTCATGGCGGTTCATTCAAATCAGTTGAGGAGTTTACTTGTGTCTTTTGCTTGTGTTTTGTGATTTCTGGAATTTAAGACCACTTTGCTTTTTGATTTTGTTATTGAATTGTGTATTGGGACATTGTTTGCCTTGTCAGTCAGTCATAGCGGGTTGGACAATGCCTGACTGACTGTTTGCCTTGGATTGCCTGGAATCTCATTTTGCCTTTTTGTGCTCCCCAGAAATTCATATTATTTCAGAGCATTTCCATTAAGAATAAATCTTTTATTTTATAAAGATTCTACTTGGCCCTCTGTGTTATTAGCCAGGGTTTTTTGATGGGACTTACATGCTTTGGGAACTCTTGAGTGGCTTAACAGCCTTCAACCAAAAACACAATAGAAAATGAAAAGCCGTAAAACCAGTTTTAGAACAAACTGAAACCAAACCATTACTCAAATTGAGTGCTAGTGATGTCAACGTGAATTGTTCATCACATGATGACTTGGACAGTGAAACTGGCGGCTGCTTGGTAGATTCCAATCTGCCAAGTTTCAGTGATGATCATGTTTGGTGTCAGCTTCATACAACTTTTGTCAATCCTCTACCTCCTTGTTGTCCATTTATGGGAAACCCCAGTTTAACGATATAGGTTGTTCATGATTATTTGTACTATTTATGATTTGTTGATGATTGTCTGGTGGAGAAAATAATTGCTAAAATGATCGGAAAAGTCACAGTGATCCATCTGTTTGTTATAATTGCTGGCAGATGACAGGTGGGTGTTTTTTAGTTTCCTGATACTGCAGGGAATAGTGGGAAAACCAGTAAAGAGAGAGTACTGGTCCATAGACTAGTTGTTGCAGACATCCATTTTGAGTGTTTTTTCACTCATTATGAAATACCTTTTTTGCTCTAATAACAATGACTATGACGATGCCAATCATGCTGCACCAAAACTGTATAAACTGTGGGATGTGTATCAGGTGATCATCAAAATATCCAGCTTATCCATACATATTCTCCCTGTGTCTGTGTGGGTTTCCTCCCACAGTCCACAGACATGCAGGTTTGGTGCATTGTCGATCCTAAATTGTCCCTAGTGTGTGCTTGGTGTGTGTGTGTGTGCCCTGCGGTGGGCTGGCGCCCTGTCCGGGATTTGTTCCTGCCTTGTGCCCTGTGCTGGCAGGGATTGGCTCCAGCAGACTCCCAAGAAACTGTGTTAGGATATAGCAGGTTGGACAATGACTGACTGACTGACTATATGTTCCCAGTTGTGACATAAGTTTTGATGAAAGTCTCATGAGTTACAAGGGAAGGCTGCCGTGGATACGGTACATCCAAATGGGAATGATTGGGTATCCAATTCTACATGCTGTGCAAACAAACTCTGGGAACATCGGGAACCCGATACTTCACATTGGTAGAGGGACCATGTCGGATGACAAGTACAGTCAATATGATCACAATTGTATTCACGCGCACAATCGTATTTAGTATACAAAGCCTGTACAGTATACTAAATCTGCATCAAAATAGCTGTGGACGCTAGTCACGCCTATCCCACTGTGATTATATTGACACCAGTAATGGCAGACTGCACGATAACATGCAGTGAATACACTTGACTTGAGCATTCCTAGTTTTCATCCTCTTTCTCTGTACATTTAGCATTCGTTTGCTCCTTCCTGAGCAGCTCTTCTTTTCTCCAACCTAGCGGCCTGCTGCTTCTCCTCTTCCGTCGGCATCTTTTCGCATTAAAACTGATCAAGTTAGTGTTTGTGTTGCAATTTCTTAGTACGTTTTCCTTAATTTTTCACTTAAGATGGCACTTAAGTTTTCAATCTGCCTCAAGAATGATTTAAGATATGAAGAGGTAGGGGAAGTGACGGCAAAGGTGGTAGGGAATGAGAACGGCGGCCATATGCATGTGCTGCACGGCCGCCCTGCTGGCCGCTACTGAGAGTCGATTCTACAATAAAATAAAATAAAAATAAAAAGAGGAATAAAAATCATCACCCCGAAAGCGAATGATAAACGTCACATAGTATATGTGTACCAAATTTCAGGTCAATAGGTGAAGTGAGCTACAGGTGATTTAAAATCCTGGACAGACAAACGGACAACCACGGTAGCGTATTATATAGGAAGATTCTGGATTTACATGTTTCTGATACACATAATAATATTTTTTTATTATTGAAAAAAATTCAACACTTTTAGCTTTTCTGGGGGAAAGCATAACATTAAGGAGGCTTCAACAAGGAATCTTAAATGTGTCATCAGTGTTTGAGAAACTGCAATTCTGGGCAAAGTGCCTACAAGAGGCACCCAGCTGGGGCAGTGAACTCCACAAATTTATAAAAAAAAAAAAAAGAAATTAAATTGTTGAAAGAAAAGAGGATCCTGTTTCTCTTAACTCTATGGCAGCGTTTCTCAAGCTTTAAGTATTTGCGACCCGAGTTTTCATAACAGTTTTAAACGTTTTCTTCAAAGGAGCCCACTAATACCAATTTGTTCTTTTTTAATTAATGATATATCATAGATGCATATTTTATTATACCTACTTAACTTTTATTGACATTTATCTAAGTCTATATTTATTTTTCTAGTATCAGAATGTAGTTTAAGTTAATTTGTTTTGGTTTCAATAGATGTATTTTTCATATTTTCGATTCTTGTTTTCTTTTTTTCACATCTTCGCGCCCCCCTTTTTGTTACTTTGCACCCCCCTAGGTGGGCCCGCCCCACAGGTTGAGAACCACTGCTCTACTGCTTTAATAAAGAGGGCCCCAGACAGGCGAGGTAAGTCCAAAAGAAAAGAAATGGTTTTCATCCAGGCAGCAATAGGACAATCTCGGTGAGTAGGATGGATGAACGTGTTTGGCTGAATGGCACTGGCCTAATGTTCCCATGTTGTAATCTCCATCTGGAATGTCCAGTCAGACCAGGTGTAGTGACAGGTTGTGAGTGCTGCTCCAATATCTATAAAAAAATATCAAAGTTATGGAAAAGCATTATGTAATGCAACACTCGCTTCATGTTGAGAGCTTCAGAAGTGCTACCTTTTACCAAGAATGACTGAGTCAGTAGGCAGCTGAGTCCACGCTGCTAAATTGAGTCTGATTCATGTCACTGGTGATGGGTTTTCATCATTTGAGGCTAAAATCAAACCTAATGCTGGGAACATTCACCGAAACGCACTGTTACGAGCATTACACTTTGTAAATGTAGTATGAGTGGAATACATTATTCTCACAAATATTATATATGGGTTCAGATTTGTTTTAATACTATTATGTCTACTCATTTTTATTATTATTGGATGTGGACATTAATGTTAATGATTGTGTTATT
Source organism: Polypterus bichir lapradei (assembly GCA_026402145.1). Lineage (NCBI taxonomy): Eukaryota > Metazoa > Chordata > Cladistia > Polypteriformes > Polypteridae > Polypterus > Polypterus bichir. The sequence continues at coordinate 13,572,141 of JANRMT010062856.1, forward strand.
ATTTTTGCTTTACCGCGATACCATTTTGTTTTGCTCATGGGCGCCGCTCTGTTATGAGTCCTTTTGTCAGGACCCACTCCCGGTTTGATTGTGTATTTGTTCATCAATCACACAGAAATGGTTTTTCAAGAAATTTTGTATGTACTGTACGTTACCATTGATCCAGCTTTAAATATATGGTATACACTCACCTAAAGGATTATTAGGAACACCATACTAATGCGGTGTTTGACCCCCTTTCGCCTTCAGAACTGCCTTAATTCTACATGGCATTGATTCAACAAGGTGCTGAAAGCATTCTTTAGAAATGTTGGCCCATATTGATAGGATAGCATCTTGCAGTTGATGGAGATTTGTGGGATGCACATCCAGGGCACGAAGCTCCCGTTCCACCACATCCCAAAGATGCTCTATTGGGTTGAGATCTGGTGACTGTGGGGGCCATTTTAGTACAGTGAACTCATTGCCATGTTCAAGAAACCAATTTGAAATGATTCGAGCTTTGTGACATGGGGCATTATCCTGCTGGAAGTACCCATCAGAGGATGGGTACATGGTGGTCATGAAGGGATGGACATGGTCAGAAACAATGCTGAGGTAGCCCGTGGCATTTAAACGATGCCCAATTGGCACTAAGGGGCCTAAAGTGTGCCAAGAAAACATCCCCCACACCATTACACCACCACCACCAGCCTGCACAGTGGTAACAAGGCATGATGGATCCATGTTCTCATTCTGTTTACGCCAAATTCTGACTCTACCATTTGAATGTCTCAACAGAAATCGAGACTCATCAGACCAGGCAACATTTTGCCAGTCTTCAACTGTCCAATTTTGGTGAGCTCGTGCAAATTGTAACCTCTTTTTCCTATTTGTAGTGGAGATGAGTGGTACCCGGTGGGGTCTTCTGCTGTTGTAGCCCATCCGCCTCAAGGTTGTGCGTGTTGTGGCTTCACAAATGCTTTGCTGCATACCTCGGTTGTAACGAGTGGTAATTTCAGTCAAAGTTGCTCTTCTATCAGCTTGAATCAGTCGGCCCATTCTCCTCTGACCTCTAGCATCAACAAGGCATTTTCGCCCACAGGACTGCCGCATACTGGATGTTTTTCCCTTTTCACACCATTCTTTATAAACCCTAGAAATGGTTGTGCGTGAAAATCCCAGTAACTGAGCAGATTGTGAAATACTCAGACCGGCCCGTCTGGCACCAACAACCATGCCACGCTCAAAATTGCTTAAATCACCTTTCTTTCCCATTCTGACATTCAGTTTGGAGTTCAGGAGATTGTCTTGACCAGGACCACACCCCTAAATGCATTGAAGCAACTGCCCTGTGATTGGTTGATTAGATAATTGCATTAATGAGAAATTGAACAGGTGTTCCTAATAATCCTTTAGGTGAGTGTATAGCATATCAGGTTGTAATAGGGATTCAACTCAAAAGCTAGTGGGGAATACAATTCCCATCAGGCAGCAGGAGGGTGCTGGGACCAATGGGAAAACCTCTTTATCAGCACATAGAAAGTTTTATACTGGCCAAAGCGGGAGCCCTGTTAAGATCTCAGGTAGGCCGCTTGCTTCTCAGCTAATCTGGATAACAGTTTCATTGCTTTGCTGGATTACAACTTGTGTCTAAAGCAAGAGTTCTCAAACTTTTTTCGGCCGCAGACCCCTTTACCAAAAACTTTTTAAACCGTTGACCCCCTAGTCATTTACTTTACTTACTCAAATTAATAAATTTCTACAGTACTCGATATTAAATATTTCACTAGATATCAAACTTTTCATTTTAATCACTTGTAATTAATGATTGAAAAAGATAAAAGGACTGCGGAATATGGTATTATCTTGTACAACATTTAATATCGAAACCTGCACTAACGAAAATTAAAGCAAAAAAATACGAGCTGAGTTTTTTTTACATTTTTGACATTTATGAAATAAATATATAAATTCTAAATAAGTACAAATAGTCCAAGCTGCACTGTCTGCATTTGTTTTTTGGTTCAGTCATATTATTATCTGAAGAAATAAAAACTTTTACTAACAAACAATTTCGACAGCCCCTGTGATAAAAAAAACAATAAAGTATGTACTTACTTGAAACAGAAGATTTTTGTTCAAACTCGAATAAACTGTGTCCTCTGATTTTCTTTTTTCGTAGTACTGCTCCTCAATAAATAATTATATTCAAAGTTCAAATCACAAATAAGTACATGTCACATCAAACGAACCAATTTATAGTGTTTTATGAAAGCATGACCGTACAAGACTGATAGATTCTGCTAATATCGAATACCCGTCATCTCGTCCCACCGCAAGCAAGTGCGGACATGCAACGATTTATTATGATACGTTCGATAAGACAATGCACAGACATGTTTGTGCTACATGTATTTTCATGCATTCTTATGTGTGACTCTTTTAATGACACATTTTAACTTTTTATTCACAAGGTTGGTATGTAATGTGTTTTTATCAAAAAAGTGTTTTTTTAAGTTATTTTACTTCTTAATTAGGTACCTATTGGAATCATAGATATTTTGAAGTAACAAACAAATAGCAGTAGAACGGGGGTCTATTTTTGCTGTCGTCGACCCCCAAATTGTTTTATTGAAACTATCGACCCCTAGAAAATATTAGGGAAAGAGGTCTTATTTTGCCTGGAAAATATTAGGGAAAGAGGTCTTATTTTAGGAGTATGTTATAGACCACCCAATTCAGACAATAATTTCAACACACATCTTTTTAGTAATATCAAAAAGGCAAATTTATAGGGGGATATTATAGTCATGGGGGACTTTAATTATCCAAATATTAACTGGGATAACCTTGCAGATGGAGGAGCAGAGGAGCAGTTTTTAGAGTTTTTAGAAGTAATCAGCGACTGTTTTTTAACACAGCATGTTAAAGTACCAACACGGGGTGAAGCCTGTCTAGATTTAGTATTCTGTAATAATCAGGATAGAATTGAGGGTGTAGAGGTGATTGAACCACTAGGGTCAAGTGACCATAATGTAATACAGTTCTCAGTATTTTGTAATAGTACGGATGCAAAGACTAAAATTGATAAGTTGAACTTTGGTAGGGCTAATTTTGAGAAGATGCGACAAAGTCTAAGTAGGATAGACTGGGATAAGCTTTTAAGTGTGGAGACAGTCGAGGAGCAGTGGAACAGGTTTAAAAATGTTTTACATGTAATGCAGGACAGATACATACCTAAATTTGGAATTAATAGGAAACTAAAAAAAACTCCACGATGGATTAATAAAGATTTAAAAAAGAAGTTGCAAAGGAAAAAACTGCTTTATAAGGCATATAAGACTAATGACTGCAAAGTGAATCGTAGAGCGTATGAAAATATGAGAGCAACCATTAAGAAGGATATCAGGGAGGCTAAAAGACAGTTGGAGAGGAATATAGCAGATAAGGCGAAAGAAGACCCCAAGAGATTCTTTCAGTATTTTAGTAGTAAAAGAACAGTCAAGGAGGAGGTCAAGTTCATCAGGAATAGTAAAGGGGAATTAAAAGATACAGACAATGAAATAGCAGATGCCCTAAACTTACATTTTTCGGAGGTGTTTACAAGTGAGCGAGTGGATAACCTCCCAGAGGTAAACGCAACTACTAAGGAGGTACTGAGGGATTTGGAAATTGAAGAGGGAGAAGTGCTGCTCAGATTAAATAGGCTGAAATCAAACAAATCACCAGGCCCAGATAATATTTATCCTTGTGTTCTTAAGGAGGCTAGTGAGTACATATATAAACCCTTGACACATATTTTTAGGAAGTCACTGAGCACTGGAGAGATTCCGAAGGACTGGAAAATGGCAAATATCATTCCATTATATAAAAAGGGTGACAGGGCAGATCCAAGCAACTATAGGCCAGTAAGCTTAACATGCATCACAGGAAAATTAATGGAAGGAATTATTAAGGATAAGATTGAGCAACACATGGCAAGGACAGGAGTTATTCTGAACAGTCAGCATGGGTTCAGAAGAGGGAGGTCGTGCTTTACTAACATGTTGGAATTCTATGAGGTTGCAACAAAAGCATACGATCATAGTGGAGCATATGATGTTATTTATCTGGACTTTCAGAAAGCATTTGATAAGGTGCCACATGAGAGGTTGGGCATCAAGTTAAAAGAAGTGGGAGTTCAGGGTGATGTTTTTAGATGGGTGCAGAATTGGCTCAGACACAGGAAGCAGAGGGTGATGGTGCGAGGAACCTCATCAGAACTGGCCGATGTTAAGAGTGGTGACCAGCAGGGGTCAGTGCTAGGGCCGCTGCTATTTTTAATATATATAAATGATTTAGATAGGAATACAAGTAACAAGCTGGTTAAGTTTGCAGATGATACCAAGATAGGTGGATTAGCAGATAATTTGGAATCCGTTATATCATTACAGAAGGACTTGGATAGCATACAGAATTGGGCAGATTTGTGGCAGATGAAATTTAATGTCAGTAAATGTAAAGTATTACACATAGGAAGTAAAAATATTGGGTTTGAATACACAATGGGCGGTCGGAAAATTGAGAGTACACCTTATGAGAAGGATTTAGGAGTTGCAGTGGACTCTAAGCTATCAACTTCCCAACAGTGTTCAGAAGCCATTAAGAAGGCTAACAGAATGTTAGGTTATATAGCACGATGTGTGGAGTACAAGTCCAAGGAGGTTATGCTCAACCTTTATAATGCACTGGTTAGGCCTCATCTTGAGTACTGTGTGCAGTTTTGGTCTCCAGGCTACAAAAAGGACATAGCAGCACTAGAAAGGGTCCAGAGAAGAGCGACTAGGCTGATTCCAGGACTACAGGGGTTGAATTATGAGGAAAGATTAAAAGAGCTGAGCCTTTACAGTTTAAGCAAAAGAAGATTAAGAGGTGACATGATTGAAGTGTTTAAAATTATGAAGGGAATTAGTCCAGTGGATCGAGACTTGTATTTTAAAATGAGTTCATCAAGAACACGGGGACACAGTTGGAAACTTGTTAAGGGTAAATTTCGCACAAACATTAGGAAGTTTTTCTTTACACAAAGAACGATAGACACTTGGAATAAGCTACCAAGTAGTGTGGTAGACAATAAGATGTTAGGGACTTTCAAAACTCGACTTGATGTTTTCTTGGAGGAAACAAGTGGATAGGACTGGCGAGCTTTGTTGGGCTGAATGGCCTGTTCTCGTCTAGAATGTTCTAATGTTCTAGAAAGTTTCGATATCGACCACTTTGGGAACTGTTGGTCTAAAAGGACATCATTTTGTCTCGTCGTGAGTTGAATTTACAAAAGGCAGTTTTTCCATGTTCGTTTAGACCCTTTTCTGAGAAATGTGTGTGTCCAAAAGATGTGCATGGGGTTACTAAACCATAAGGAGCAATGCTGCTCATGATCTACTCCCCCCAAAAGACTTTTGAAAGTCAAAATACTCTTTTTAGAGAGTTTTCTGGTTGCAGACTTGGATCGAAAATGAAGTTTAGCATCAATTTTGCGAATCTGTACGTAAAAGGAAACTCGGCTCTTTCGCTCAGCACTACCTATTATTGTGTGGTGTTAAATTATACACACCAGCGGATTCAAGCTGTCGAACAAAGGCAGTGACAGTCAAATGTGCAGAGAGAAACTTCATTGCACTGTGTACACGTGAGAACTAATGACATTGGATTTTCTATCAAAGTAAAGCATTACATTTTTGAAATATAATGTATTCTACTCCTGCATATTGTTGCTACGTGCAATAGAAATAAGCCACAATGAAACAAAATGACAATTGGGTCAACATTTACAAATCTCATAAAGATTTGCTTTCTTGCCTGAACCCTTTACTCAAATGTACCTAGACAATGCCGGGTACGTCTTCTAGTTAAGGATAAAATGCAAAGAGCTTTCCTAATGAATTCTACGTTTTCATTTATCTTGCTTTCCTTTTTGACTGCGATTTATGGTTCTGTTGTGAAACTGAAGAGTTCCGAAGCACGGGAACCAAAATCCTTTCTAAAGTTGCCCAGTAGAGGGGGGAAAACACCTGACTAGAAACCTAAAGGTCTGAGAATAAATCTTTACAAAAATAAAAGGAATTGCCAGAATAGGCAAAGCGATCCACAGTATACAAAGTCCCACTGTCGTGGTCATAAAACAGAATAGAAGTTCAAAAGATAAAAAATAAAATAAAAAAAGTCCCAATACAGAATCCAATAATTGTAGTCAAAAACAGAGCACAGGGTCAAAAATCCAGAAAACACCAAACAATAGCAATAGCAAAGATACAGGAAACACTCCACTCCCTGGCGCATTCAAAATGAACTGCCAGGAACTATGGGAGGCCCTCCCTTAAATACCGAGGAGGGACTTTCCTGGAAGTGACCGGCAGGAGGCCCCGCCCCTTGGGGGAGCCACCCACAAAACACAAAGGTCACAACCTAGGCCACACCCCTTACCCAGCAAACACACTGAAAATGCAAATTATAAACAAAAGAAACATTAATACAAATAAATGATACAAAATTAAACACAACAGACAAGAAACACAACTCTGAACAACAGCCAAGGGGAAAATGCTGGCTGAAACATGACAGCTTCTCGTTTTGGTAATTAGAATTAACGTCTCTCTGGGATCGACCATTGTGACTACGATTCATCTTCTGGTCTATTATTCTAATTCAATTCTTTGTTTCTCCGTCTCCGTGTGGAACACTTAGCAGTGTGACAGCACATTTTATTCAATTTGAGAACAAATAAACTGAAAATGCTGATTAAACTGACATCCTAAACATAACTGATGACGTATGAAGGTATAGCCAGCATTTATTCATCATTAATTTAACAATTTCCAGGTGTCACACACGTGTGATTGGGAGGCAGCTAGAGGGCCTAAATAATAGTAGTACAGTGGAACCTCGGGTCACGAACATCTCTGAACACGTACAAATCTGGTTACGACCAAAAAGTTTGCCAAACTTTTGCATTTGTTCACAACCACACACTCGGTTGACGAACAAACCAGTTTCTCTTCCGGTTCGTACGTGCCGATGATTTCTGCACGTGTTCAGTCTCTCCCTGTACTGTACATTGTTCTCAGTGCATCATGCAGAGGGACTCTCCCTCAAAACTGTAACCTCCTCTCAACCCAGCTTCCTCCCATGGTATAGCGGGTCCACAGCTCCCATCAAAAAGGCCAGTTTTAATAAATAATCACCGCACTCACGGCTTAGCGAGGGGGCGTGGTGGTGTGTGGCCGAAGCAGTTCCTGAGGAGTTTGTGATGTGGGCATTTCTCACCTAAGTGCACAGGTAAGAAGCGGTCCACATCCGTAATTGTTCCCAGGAGCTGCTGATTGCCACGACTACCACGTCTCTTCATAAACAGAAGTGCGAGTTGGCTAAAGGGAAAAAATAAGAGAACAGGAAAGAACGGGAGGTTGCAGTAGAAGGCAGAAAGCACGAGGAGAAAGCTGGTGCAGGATAGAGAGAGAAAGAAAGAGAGAGAGAGAGCAAGTGAGCTGCTGAGCAGGGAGCCTGGGTGTTTGTCTCAGTGTTATTCAATGTTTTTACATTTAGTTTACTATTACACTGTGCATTCTATGGTATGATTAAAAATCTTTAAAATATATATATACATACAGCTCGTACGGTCTGGAATGGATTAATTGTATTTACATACAATCCTATGGGGGAAATTACTTCAGGTCACGGCCAAATTGGGTTACGACCAGAGTTTTGGAATGAATTGTGGTCGTGACCCGAGGTTCCACTGTACCACGCCAGACCAGGGGGTGGAGAGATGCATTAACTGTCTCTCTCCGTCCTCTGCAAACTATCTCCAGGAAATCCCAGTAGGTGCCGGCGCTATTGATGACATCACTTCTGGGACCGGGGGGATATCAGTGACATCCCTTCCGGTACCGGCGCCATGGATGATGCCATTGCCGGTCCCAAAGACGTCACTTCTGGGTCTGGTGCTATGGATGATGACACTTCTGGTCTCAATGACATCACTTCTGGTTCTGGTCTCAATGACATCACTTCCTGCCATGGCCTTTAAAGCCGCCATCTTGTCAAACCAAAACAGTTCTGTTTTGGACTTCAACCTGAACACAACTCATACAAATTTAACCTTTTGTAGCTAGAGCACAATATGTGGGCGGCTGCTCCAAACCTTTTTTGATGTACCCGTGTCTTTCTTATCACTCTGGTTTTCCCAAATCTTTTTGCTCCACTCTCAGTAGTTGGTTGAGACACATTCATTTCAAATTATCCAAGATCACTTTCTACAACATCTTGTTCAACCTTCTTTTTGGCCTCATCCTCTCCACTTCCATGTTATTTCACCTTTTCACCCCGGATCCTCCATGTTTTGCTCCAAATGTCCAAAGCATCTTAGTCCCTTTCTCCTCAGCACATCACTTATCACCTACACCCCAAATCTTTATCTTCCTCTCACTGCATGACTCTCTATACCTCCACCTGATTGCTTTCATCTAAATTTCTTTCCAGCTCTGCTTCAAGTTCCACCTTCATTGGCAAAATCTCACTTGTGTAATTGTCTGCCATGGTAGAAAAAGAGAGCCAATCTGTAAAAAGTCGTTGTTGTGTCGGAAAGCCGGTAAGATTTTTAAAGGGCAAATCAGGAGAGATTTTGAAAGAGAAAAGGATCAAAACAAGGAGATCAATAACTGTAGAAACAACGAAGCCAAAGAGCAAGATGAAAATCAAGGTCAGAAGGACTAAATGAAAACCAGAAACCCAAGAGATGAATTCAGAAGACAAGAAATGTTAGTAATAGATTCAGCAAAGATTTTTTTTTTGGGCAACTCGGATAAAGAGACGGCAAAGTGGTTTGCTATTTAAACCCACCACTGCCATTACCAGCCTGGAGTTAAGGTGACGAAAGATATACAAAGTCAAAAACAAGCAAAGCCAAAAAGATCACAAATCCAAAAATACCGAAGCTCGATATGTCTGTCTTATAGCGGGTCCACAGCTCCCGTCAAAAGGCCAGTTTTAAATAAATAATCGCCGCGCTTGCAGCTTAGCGAGGGGGCAAGGTGGTTGAGTGGCTGAAGCAGTTCCAGGGGGATTCGTGGTGTGGGCATTTCTCACCTAAGTGCACAGGTGAGAAACCGTCCACATCCATAATTGTTCGCAGGAGCTGCTGATTGCTACAGCTGCCACGTCCTCTTCATAAATAGAAGCGTGAGGCATCTAGAAAGGGGGAGTAAAAGAAAAAGAGGTTGCAGGAAAACAGGAAGCAGTATGGAGAGAGAATCTGGTGTGAGCGAGCGAGCGCGCATGCGTGTTTGCTCGCAGGCAGGCAAGCAGCTTGTCAGTGAGCCCTAGTAGTGGTGTTTGGCCGATACTCGGTGGGGCAGAAGGAAGCGGTCGCTGCAGCTGAGCAAACAGGGAGCTGGAGTAACCGGGGATGAAGGACGGCTGGCCGAATAAGGCCAAGATGGCAGCGGGAGTCGTGGAGTCTTGGGAAGGTGAGCCTCAACGTGAGCGACCTGGTGAGGAACCCAAGTGTCGGTCCGGTAAGGGAGTCATACAGAGCCAGGGAACGGAAGGCAACCGGACTGTAGTAAGGTCACCTCCCCTGTTGAGAAGCCCATATGGGAGAAGCAGGGGAACCGCCAGACAAAAGAAGACACCGGCTTATTTTTAAAGAGTCTGCTTCCAGCATTGTTTTAACCTCTTTTAAAGGATTGTTGTTTTTTTCTATTTATTGAAATTTTTAACCTCCACTCTACACCTATTTTATGGATTGTTTATTTAATGACTTTTTGAGGGCTCTTTATTTATTTGGACACTTGTTTTGTTGTTTTTAATAAAAGCACTTTGCACTTTTACACCATTGCTCTATTTGTTACGCCTCACTGTCAAGCTCATCGCTGACATTACCAACGGTGTCAGGTTCTGGGCTCCTGTGAGGATGATGGGAGCATGCAGCGAACCCGCATCGTCACAATGTCATCCAAAAATCAGAGTCAAAGAAAACTACTAACTTCCTAGTAAGATTGGAATACTTAAACGCTCCACACAATTCTCACAATTATTCATAAATTTAGACACTGCTGCCATCTTAAAAACTGATCATAGCTTGACTTTATTTTCATTTTTTTGTAGTTATTTCTTGGCCTCAAAAAATCATTAAGCTGTCATTTAGAGCAACGTTCTTCAACCTTTTTACACCTGCAAAATAGTAGAAATATTTTGCGGACTGACTGACAGAAATAAAAAACAATACAGATTGTATTTTATTTATTAAATCTAATGTTATAAAATTATAATTTTTAGTTGGTGTGACATCTGCTGCTGCTTCTTTGTTAGAAAATTTGATATACGTGGCTGCAGCGTTGTTTCTGAGAGACGAAGTGCTGCATTAACATCCATTTGATTTCTCTGCTTGGTTTTTATTACTGACAAGGCTGAAAAAGTCTTTTCACACAAATAGTAAGCTGAAATAACGACCAACAAATTGATAGCTTTAATACTCAGAGATGGAGTTTTGGAGTTTTTCGAGTGATGTACAAAATTAAGACAATGACTGCATTTTATGTTAGAGTGACATCAGAAGACAACTCGATCAGCTTTTCTTTTCACGAGGATCAAGTGCGCATGATTTTCTATCTTCCAAGAAGGGATTATTAATCCAGAGGTTACCTTCACGAAGATCCTCTTTTTCAGGGAAATAATTATTAAAGTTTTCCACTAACGCCCATAAATATTGACTTATTATATTCAATATGACTTTCTGGTTGACATCAGCAGCAATCAAAAATTCTCCCAAAAGTGGAAACATTTCCATATCTTCCTCTAGTACGCGACTATCCCAAAGAGCCAGCTTCTTTTTTTTTACGCATCCATTTTATTTCTCAGTATAAAAATATTTGAGCAAGACCCCTTAAGAGCAATATTAACTTCGTTAAGAGGGCTAAATATGTCCGCCATATATGCAAACTTAGCCATCCACTCCTCATTCAACAAAGGCTCTACTAGGTTTGACTTTCATTCTCAAAGAAACTGCTTTACTTTTTCCCTCAGTTCGAAAATGTGTGAAAGAACCCTTCATCTCGATAGCCAGGATGTTGGAGATGTTGGAGAGTCCATACTCTCACACAGTGTCGTGAACAGCCTGGAATTCATAGCTCGACTACGAATGCCATTAATGATCTTCACCGCTTCACTCATCACAGTGTTTAGTTCAGTAGAAAGCTTCTTTGCAGCTCCTGGTGGATCATACAGTGAGTGGACAAAACTTCTGGGTGAGCGACTTCCATCATTTTCGCAGCTACTCCTGAGTGACGTCCAGTCATGCTTGCAGAACCGTCTGTATACACTCCGACGCTCCAGTCTAAGCCCTGTACTTGAAAATACTCATCAAGAGCATTAAATATCTCTGAACTAGTGGTCCATACAGGTAAGTCAAGGCAACAAAGAAGTTATTCCCTTAAGTCTTCATCTTCACTATACCTCATGAAGCAAAGTAGGATAGCATGGTTACTCACGTCGGTTGATTTATCAAGTTGAATCGCGAAACATCTCAATATCTTTATCGCCTCTACAACTTGCTCTTCAATATCGGTGGCCATATCAACAATTCTACTCTGAATGGTGGTGTCCGAAAGCTGTAGAGCCTCTAGTTTTTTAGTGGCTTGAGGACCCAAAATTTCTCGTACAACATTTAAGATGCAAGGCTTTACCAACTCCTCTTCAATAGTAAACGTTGTTTTTGTTTTAGTTATTCGAAGAGCTATTAAATAAGATACTTGAAGCAGCGACTTGTCACTAGTCGGCATCATTTTCATTCGACTTTTCAGAATTTTTATCTGGTCACGTAATCTTTCAAAAAAGTCCACTGGCTTATCAGTAAAATCTCTCTGCTTCGAATGTTAATGACGAGCGAGTTTGGAAGGTTTCATAGTATCATTTGAGAGAATTTCGGAACATACCACACACAAATGCCATTGCAATAGATCACTGCCAGGGGCTACAATGAAACCAAGCTTTAAATACTCCTTTATCGTCATGCCTAACAAAGTCTCCTTTTCTCTTTCTGGTTTGTATTGCACATTCCGAAGTATCAGCATATTTGTTTTTCTTTGTTTCTTCTAAACTTGAAGCACTAGTACTTGGTATACTTTCGGTACCATCACTACTTTTCTCCTGAATATTGTCCTTGCCTTTACTAAAGAAGGTTAAAAGGTTTTACTGTTTGACATTTTTTGTCTCCATTTTGTAGGGTTTCAAATTTTACGAAAGAAATAACTAGTTTTCTGAAATACCCTAACACAATATTAGAAAACAATACACACAAGCGCAATAAAATAAGACAGGTGAGCTGACGTAATACTGGCATTTGGCGGCTACGCACTTTGCCTATACACATTGCGACATACAGCGTCCCTTTCACCCCACAACAATGTAACACCCGAATTGTGTAACCGCTACATGATTCGGGCGAAATGTTTCGTGGACCGGCAGGAAATTTCCACGGACCAGCAACAGTCTGCGGACCACTGGTTGAAGAATCGTTTAGAGGGTTTCTGAGGCCAAGGAATTTGGTGGTTTCATGTACTTTTTTGTTGTGATGTATTGTTTTGGATTGTCCCTCTGTGCCATACTGTTTTTGTATAAACACCACCATTGTTGTTGTGCAGTTGCTAGGTTTAATAATTGGAGATGCAATCATGTGACAAACAAAGGTTGGCATTATGCATTTCTGAATCGCCTGAGTTTTCAGATTATGTTAAAGAACTTGCCATGTCTCTCTATTATATAAAAAAATTTGGGACAAGATGAGACTTTTTCAGTGAGACGAGACGTGACTTTCTCAGAGAGAGACACTTTCACATCCTGCGATACAAAGAGTAGATGACAAAGCAGAACATCTTAAAGTATTCAAAAACGTTGCTGCAATACACATGCAGAGCAGATTAGATATAATGGAAGTACGAAAATTCGAAAGTCTCCAAAAAATGATAGTAAAGATTGCATTAGCGCAAACAAATGGAAATTATTACTCGGTGAAATAACGGAACAGCGAAAAGTGATTGAATATATTGTTCGGATTTAAACTTTTAGTCGGAGGACTTGTAGATTGTCTAATTCGTGTTGCCATCAGGGAAAAGTAGTGTTTCTTCCAAATGAAGAGACGTATCTGCGAGAATTAAAAGATTTGTTGTTTGGTGAAAGTGAAATCTACATATGATGTCACGCTTGGGTCACAGAGTTGCACAGATACACAGGAGATTTTAGAGACAGAAACGTTATTCAGACACTTCAAACAAACATAAGTCTTTTTCAGGAGTGAATCGAGCTCCGTGTGTAGTCGGAGGGGACAGTTCTGTCTCTCAATTAAAAGAATAGAAAATCTTCTTCTTCATAGGGGCGCACCTTGGCAGCGGGACCCCCAACAGGAGCAGAGGATGTCTGGGGGAGAAGAGAGACAAGGCAGTGAGACAAAAGGACAGCTGCTGTACAGGCTTTTAAATGTTTGAAATGCCACGTGAAATGCAGATCACAAGGCACAGCAGCTGATTGAGCAAAGAGGAGGTAAAAAAACCTGCATTTGTTTCCCATTGTATCACCTTTTAAGGGGGGGTTTCGGAGGAGCGACCACATCTTTTTGGGGTGCGTTCAGTCCCCTTCTTTTCTTGACTCTTTTCCTTGATCTTTTGGTCCACTTTATAGGCTGGGGAGCTGCTGGTGATAAGGCAATCAGACTGCCCACCTGTGTTAGCAGGGCAACACACGGATGGCTGACCACCTCACCCCAACATGAAGATGGGGCGCCTTCCCAGCAGATTGCTTGCACCTGCTCCCACGCCCTGTTCATTATTGATTAAAACAGTCACTCTTTTTGAGCTGCAGACCCGCTATACCACAGATGGATGGTCCAGAAATGGCAAATCTATCCATTTAAAGTTAAATCCACAACAGAAAGTGTGCAGAAAATAAAGGAGTCCGCTGTAACCTAACAAAATCCCAGTGCGGTTGATGGGATATGAATCCTGAAATTTTTTAAGCCACCTTCTTTTGCATAAATTAATTTAATTGTTTCAGATTCTGACTGGGGAAGAATTTTAGAACCAGAATGATGTGATATTTCCTTCAGACAGGAAGTCGAGCATTGGCCCCGCCTCCTGCACCTCCATTTCCAGGTAGTCCAAAAGTCCTTAAAGACAGGAAGATGATGTCTTTTTACGGACCGCACCCAGGACAAGACAACTCTCTCAGCAATCGTCTCCTCTTACAGCTTCCATCTTTTTAGTTTTCTGGATAACAATTGAGCTTCTTCTGTTGAGACCCCAAACCCTTGACAAATTCTTTGTGTTTTATAATAACCTTTACACATGATCAGTGTAGAAAGGCCTGAGGGTTTGGGAGTCCAGTTAATTTCTCCAGCCTGACTAAACTGCTGCCAGTCATGGCTTGGCAGTCATTGCGGGTTGGGCATCCACCTATGCCAGGGAAGCGCAGAGCCAACACGGATATTTACTTTCTCTGCACTGTCTGTAAATATCCTGTTGCTGGAGGATTCAGTCTCGCCTGCACATGTCACCTCTGAGCTTGTATACTACCATCTGGAAAACATGGAATGGAATTGCTGCCCATTTGCTATTTCTATCTTGGCACACAAAGAATCTTTATGGGGATTTTGGCAGTACTGAGGGGGTATAATGTACTGAGCTGACCATAGCAGCATTGGGCACAGACAGAAATGATAACCTGGATGACAACCAGGTAGTCGCTTACACTGTTATATTGATACAAACCGTTAGATGGCAACCGACTATAAACTTAAAACAGACGGCACCATTTGTCTGAGAAAAATACAAAGTAGGTACGTCCACAGATTTAGCAAAAACACCCACTTCGGAGTCCCAAGAATCAGAAGAAATGTCAGAGACACTTGGCTGGTGAGGCTTTGTGTTTGAGCGCCAATAATAACATCACAATTACACTAGGGGGCGCATGGGACCATCATGGAATGTGAAATGTGTGCTCATTGTGGTGCCTCGGGCTCAGTATGTCCATACTTTGAGCTGTTGCCCCCCAGTGTCAGTGTTTAATTCTAAGCCAGCTCACCGTCACTGTTGGGTCTGCACGTTCCTTCCTGCCTGTGTAGATTTTTTACCATGACTTTCTGGTTTCTCCACCATATCACAAAAAATCACATCTTAAATTAACTGTACACGGGTGAGACTACCTTAGATGGACTGGTGTTCCCATCCAGGGATTTAAATGTCGACAAAACTTGAGGCGAAAGAGGAATTAGTAAAGTTTTAATACCAGAATTTTGTAAACTAATACACCAAACTCCTGTTACAATCCACAATCTCGGATGAGTTTGGTACAGCAGGTGGTGTGGTTTACAACATGTATGGCGACTAGCATAGTGGATATAAAAAGCCTACACACCCATGCCAAAATCAAAGGTTTTGTATGATGACAAAATTAAACCAAGAGAAATCAATTGCAATCAAAATTGTGGTGGAAATGGTGGAAATAAATCAGAAACTGTTTAGTGAACAAAGGGAAAAAAAATTGTACAAAAACCTGGTTGCCTTAGGCCGGGTTTATACGCCTGTGGACACTACTGCTATGCAAGTGTTGTGCGTGTACTTTACGCAAATCTAGAAGATTTGTCCTACCATGTTCCAGTTGTTGTGTTAAGATCTGAGGAAGTTGCGAGAGCTCCTTGGAAGTAGACCCAGATGAAATCACACAGTCAAGCAGGCACAGGATAAGCACATAAATATAGAAGGGACCATAATCCAATGAGGAATTATAATCCCGAGGGGGGATGAAGTGTGGAAACACAAAAGACAGACGATTGACCTCCTGCCAGCTTCTTCTGTCCATGCCACACCTCATTTCCCTGAGCAAGTCCATTGGCAACACTCAAAGCTGACCAATGGCAAAGTGCTGCTGGGGCTTCTGCTATTGGCAGTTCATTTAGAGTTGTGCTGCTACGACACATGTGACTAACATAACATTCTTAAATCTACGTTACCAAGTTCAGGATTGTTCAGAGCCAGAGTTTATCCTTTCACCTCTGGGTAGAAGGAAAGAAGGAGCCCTGGACTGGGTGCCATTGCTGGGCCTGCTCATACTCTCCCCAACATTCACACTCCAGAGCTGGCCATTTTGGAATCATTGATTAACCTACCCTGAACTTCTTTATTAATGTTGGAGAACAACAAATCTAATACACCAAACTCCTGTTACAATCCACAGTCTCGGACGAGATTGGTACAGCAGGTGGTGGTGTACAACGTGTATGGCGACTAGCATAGTGGATATAAAAAGTCTACACTCCCCTGCCAGAATCAAAGTTTTTATAAGATAAAATGAAACCAAGAGAAATCAATTACAATCAAAATTGCAATCTATGCAAAGAAGGTGGAAATAAATCAGAAACTGTTTAGTGAATAAAGGAAAAAAGATGTACAAAAACCTGGTTTCCTTAGGCTGGGTTTAGTTGCCTGTGGACGCCACTGCTATGCAAGCGTTGTGTGCGTACTTCACGTAAATCTGGAAGATTCCACCAGGTGGCAGTGCGATATCATCACGGTGAGAACAGGTTCGGTTTCGCTGAGCTGAGAATTGCCTGAAACGCCCATTAAATTCCGAGAACACCTTGCCACAATATCTCTGAAAAGGATGTTTAATGATTAAATCCATCAATCCAGTGATGTGCCCATTCCAGCGAGCATTGGGCACGAGGCAGAAACAATCACTGGACGGGGCATCAGCTCACCGCAAGGTGAACACAAGCACTCACATACACTGGCGTCATTTCAGCGTCACCAAGTCCCCAAACCTGCATGTCTTTGGAAGGAAACCGGAGCACAGTGTGGAAACCCGCCAGGAAAACATGCAAACTCCGGGCAGGGAACACCAGTGACGTGACTTCCTGCGAGGCAGACCGTGTGCCCCCACATGTGTAATTATTATCAGCATTCATTATTTAAATGAAGTTAACAACTTATCTGTAAAGTGTAACATAAATACTTTAATGCATTTCATCATGAAAGTGATATCAAGAATAAATCTAAGGATTCTAAATGTGCAGAGAGCTTTGAATATCATAAATGTGATGTGTTCTGTGTGCTGTCAGCTCAGGAGGAAAGCCCCAAAAGCTTGTAGCGATTAACAACTGGGTTGGTTTTAAGATGACGCTTACTTCAATGATAAAATAAACTACAAGGTTAAAGTAGACTTTTCGAGATTAAAGCCGAAATTTCCACTTTAATCACAAAATAGACCTTTTCACCGTGTCCTTAATTTTTATCTCTGTGGCTCAAATATGCTGCCGTACATACTGATGCTGTTGTGAAGGTGCAAAAAATAAAAATGACAGCACAGAAGATGGTATGTGAGACTTTTTAAAATGTATTGTGTCATTGCGATGGGGAATATCAATCCATCCATCCATCCATTATCCAACCCGCTCTAAATATGTGGCGCTTGAATATAAAAGCACCACAGATGCATCAGTATGTCGGCATTTTGCTTCACCACATCGAACCATTCATCAAGCATCAAAGCAGGCGCACATCGATCATCAAAGCGGTTTTCTGTCACATGTAGAGAGTAAACAGAGACTCTGCCATAACGTTCCGACTTTTATCACACTGCGCCCTCCCTGACTTTTTGCTGGTACTGCAACTCGCAAACGCGTCGCATTAATTTCGGAGGACCTGCTCAGAAGACGCGTCACATGAACGTTGGGAACGGGTGGCAGCCATGATGCGTGAGTGTACGTGTTCTGAGTGTGAAGTATAAACCGGCCCTTAGTGTGCAGACCCTCTAAACCAGGGGTGTCCAGCTCCGGACCTGGAGGGCCGCAGTGGCTGCAGGTTTTCATTCTAACCCTTTTCCTAATCAGTGACCAGTTTTCACTGCTAATTAACTTTTTTCCACATCATTTTAATATCCCCCATTAGAAGGATTCAGTCCTCTGAATTGACTCTTTTCTTCATTAAATGACAGCCAAACAGAAATGAGGCATGAAACGAACCAACAGTTGACCAGCTAAACTGGAATTTGAAACTTCAACCAATTTCACACCAACCAATCTCTTAATGAGAAGCCAATTCTTTCTGTTAATTAAACTTGTTCTTTAATTCCATGGCTTGTTGCTGCTCTCATTCTGCCACAGCACACATTTCCAAAACTGTTGATTTTCTGTTTTTTCTGAAACACCGTCAAAATGTTTTGGTGACCTCAGCCTTACTGAGTCCTTCACTTTTCTTTATTTTCATATATTGTGTGATGGGCACAGGTGAGCTGGTCATGTGGTGGCTTGTTTTGTGTCTCATTATTGTTTGGCTGCTAATTAAGGAAAAAGAAACAACTAAGTGGCCTGAGTCAAGTTAATTAAAACAAATACAAAAGAAGTTAATTAGCAGCAAAAAACTGGCCACTAATGAAGAAGATGGTTAAAATGAAAACCTGCAGCCACTGTGGCCCTCCAGGACCGGAGTTCGACACCTGTGCCCTAAACCAATACTTAGTTGAAGCCCCTTTTGATTTTGTTACAACACTCTGTCTTTTTAGGTAAGAGTCTATCAGTTTGGCACATCTGGACTTGGCGATTTTTGCCCACGCCTCCCTGCAAAAGATTTCCTGATCTGTCAAATTACGAGAGCGTCTCCTGTGCACAGCTTTCTTCACGTCACCCCACAGGTCCTTACTTAAATAGGTTAAGCAATTATCCCATCAATTACAAAGATGGAGACCATACACACCTAATGTTACACATTCACTCTTAAAAATAAAGGTGCCAGAGCAGTTCTTCAGAGTGATGCCCTAGGGCAGGGGGGTCCAGCTCTGGTCCTGGTGGGCTGCAGCGGCTGCAGGTTTTCATTCTAAACTTTTCCTAATCAGTGTTCAGCTTTCACTGCTAATTAACTCCTTTTCCGTTCATTTGAATAGCCCTGTTTTTAAGGATTCAGGCCTCTGAATTGATTCGTTTCTTCATTGAATGGCAACCAAACAGAAATGAGACGTGAAACGACCCAATAGATGATCGGCTATACTGGAACATCAAACTCCAGCCAATTTCACTCCAGCCAGTTTCTTAATGAGTTGCTGTTAATTAAAGTTGTTATTGAGCATCATGACTTGTTGCTGCTCTCATTCTGCCACAGCGGACTGTTCATTCCTGTTTTTTTCTAAGACCACCGTCAAGATGTTTTAGTAAACTGAGCAGACCAACAAGGCTGAGACCTTCACCTTTCTTTATTTTCAGGTTAGCTGCTCATGTGGCGGCTTGTTTTGTGTCTCATTATTGTTTGGCTGCTCATTAAGGAGAAAAGAAACAACTAAGGCAGGGGTTCTCAACGTCGGTCCTGGGGACCCCCTGTCGCTGCAGGTTTTTGTTCCAACCAGTTTCTGTTTTTAATTGAACTCCGGGGCTAATTAAGTGAACTGATATTTCCCAAGTTCTGTGTTTAAGGAACAATATCGAAATTAGAAAACTAAGTTTGCTAAAAAAAAAATATTAAAATGTACATAGCAGTTATATAGGAATAATGTATTTTTTTTCTTTTTAACAGTATTTTCATCTTGATTGTCATTCTGCTTTTCTAGGTGTTCTAACTGTTTAATGAATCCATTATTTACTAATTAGTGGGTCTGACTCTAAAGTAGCTGCAGCCTTTGATTATTCCGTGTTGTTTGCCTGGGTGTCTGATCTGCTCATTTTAAGTTGTCATTATTAAGATACAATGAAGGGGGAAAAACTGCACAGAGAAAGGGCAAAGTATAATGAAATCAACGAAAGAGATTGAAGCATTATAGCAAAGGCAGAAATATTTCTGAATACCTTATAAATATAAAAATCATGCTGCTAAGCTTTTCTGAATGTTGAATAAAAGAAAAAAAATACCAGCTAATTAAAGGAGATCAGTGCTATAAGGTGTTTTATTACTGATTAGGAATCTGGTTGGAACAAAAACCTGCAGCCACAGGGGGTCCCCAGGACCGACGTTGAGAACCCCTGAACTAAGGGGTCTGAGTCACGTTAATTAAAATGAAGGCAAAACAAGTGAATCGGCAGCAAAAACGGCTCACTAATTGAGAAGATGGTTAGAATGAAGACCTGCAGCCACTGTGGCCCTCCAGGACTGGAGCTGGACACCCCTGCCATAGGGGAACCATTCTTGGTTCCCAATAGACCCATCCACATGAAGGTTCCAGAAAGAACATTTTGTATATTTAGATCTGTAACAGGCTCCATACCACGAGTAGATGGTGACAGATTTGTGAAACACCAATGGCTTATGATTTTACAAATACTTTATCCATCCATCCATTATCCAACCCGTTATATCCTAACTACAGGGTCACGGGGGTCTGCTGGAGCCAATCCCAGCCAACACAGGGTGCAATGCAGGAAACAAACCCCGGGCAGGGCGCCAGCACACCGCAGACAAATACTTTAGTTGCATACAATAACACAAGTCCAATTTCAGGTTTCCTAAATCTGTTAGCATCCTGCTAGGTTGCCTAAGCTTTCTTCTACATATTAAGAAGGTTTTCAAAGCACAAAGAAACAACTTCATATGCAAAGAACTCGTCCCATAATGAAATGGTGCTTTGTCAAGCAATAGCTTGATGAAAAGTAAAGAACCATAAAGTGCCGTTAAAGAACCAGGATTGTCCGTATGTGGCATGAGTCTGATGCCCATCCCCACCTGCATGTGACTCCACCTCACCCCATAGCCTAGTGTGAGGGGGATATCTGCTTTTTAGATGTATTTCATGGCATGGTTACATTTGGTGGACATCTTAGCAGTGTCTCTCACTCTTACAGGTCCAGTTTGCAGACATAACTGTATTGATGCCATCCAGCCCGCAGAAGGACAGGGGAGAGTCGAGTCCAAATGCCCCGACTGATGCACCACCATTACACCCTGCACTGTGCTGTTTCTCTGCCGACAGACCACACTGTTGAGTTTCATGTCACTCATTGTACCCCCCCCCGAGTCCTCTTTCCCAGGCAAGCAAAGCCAAAGTTACAAGACTAAGATGTGACTTATGTTGCGATGTACCCGTGTGCCAAAATTCAGACAAACAAGCAGATCTTACTGTTTACAAATACAATTATTTTACATTTCCCAGTAACTGCAGTTCTCAGGGTACCAAATAAAATATTTACTCTGGCCTCAGAACCTTGCGGAGAAATGTTTTCTTTTGCCCCAAGCTTGGCATCCTACCAATCCTCCTCCTCAATCATTGGCATCCCCCTATAATTTTAGCAGAGTTAATTGAGGGTCATTTTTAATTTGTTTTAGCTGTTTAATGGTCAGTGGCATAAGAGATGGGAGCCCCTGGTTCATATTTTTTTGTTATTACTAGCTGTGTTATTGTCTAAGTTGGGTTGAAATCTAAGTAGACCTCAGAGTTGCAGCGCACCATCAATTGGGATATATGTTGTAATGCAGGTAGCGATAAAATGAACCGCATTTATCAATCCAACAGATGGCACAACACAAACATTTGTAACAATAAAATGCACGCGCCAGATTGGGCAGTCCAAAGAAATGCAGGTTTCGTGGAATGGTGTTACTAAATTGGCCCGAGTGTGTGTTTGGTGTGTGGGTCTATGTGTGTTCGCCCTGCAATGGCCCAGTGGTTTTTCTCCGGCCTCTGTCCTATCGCGATCCAGTCCTGGATTAAGCGGGTTACAAAATGTCATGTGAAATTAGTGAACACCATTGCATCGCCTAGAGCTCATTAAATGAACACCACAGGTTAAGTGAATTTAACACGCACCAGCTTAGGAGGTGGAAAGGGAGATGGGAGTCCCCGAAAGTACAAACTCGGGCTCGGGACCACGTAAAAGTCTGAATTTAAATCGCGGAGCATATCGCGCGTATCAATGCAGCTGGATCGGGAAAGCGAGCGCATGCGCCTCGGGGACTAAAGGCCAGCGGCAGTTCAGCAGCCAGTGTCCGGCCATCCGGGACTTTGGTGGGCCTAACAGGTCAGCCACATGAAAGCAGAGGAGATCGGCGGCTAGCATTCCGAAGCTGACATTTCGGAGAAACTGCTACTGCATTTTTCTAAATTACGATTAGTTAAAAAAACGGGTTTACCTTTCGTCCGAGAGATCCTCCGTCCAGGTTTAGTTTGTTGAATTACATATTAAGTACAAAATGAGTGGCCATCATTTTGACTTTAAAATTAAAAAAAAATATATACTATTCATTCACGCGGTGACTGAACGGACGGATCGGCACAAGCCTTATAATGAAGTGTGAGATGTAGGTGGCGACCATTAATAAACATTGACACAAGGCAAGTCCTGCGCAAGTGATCCGACAGGAAGGACGACTTCAAAAGATCTGACACACGCGACACACACACACACACACATCGCAGAAAGACTGGCGATCGAAATACCGTTCGTGGCCATCATTGTGCACTTGGCTGGAAGGGCATCCCGTCCAGGTCGGCTCCTTCATTGCGAGGATTTTACCAACGACGCCCTGTGCTGCCCACAATCCGAATGGCTGAAAGGGCTACAAGTAAACCACAAAGTCCGCAAAAAATAAAACCGATTTAATTAGGGCGGAGTGACTGCATTGGAGCAGATTAAAGATTAAAATACAAAAGTCAGCGCTTGTCTGAAAACAGAAAGTTCAAATTTAAAAGCTCTGAATCATTTATCTTAAGGCACGGTGACTCGACCACTTGCCGATCCATCGGCAATTGAACCTGCTTGCTACTATTGAGTGCAGGGTCGCGGGGGTCTGAATCTAATCTGGCTGTGTAGGACACGAGGCAGAAGTCAGCCCTGGACGGGCCGTGCTATGCATATGCGGTCTTATTCTACACAGAAAAGGCATTCGTAACCGCGTGCCACCAAGCATTTTAAAATGTGTCACGGATTTATCTCTGTGACCCGTTCTAGTAGGCGCGCTGCTACTTTAGTGGCATCGCAAGACGCTGCCGTTTTACGACCACACCTTTTATGCCCTTGTTCTTTGATCCATTACTGGAGCAGACTGAAATGCCATGTGGAGATTTTGTACGGGCTCATCTGCCATCTGCCAGCACACCGAAGGACTTTTCAGGGCCGGCTGGACAAGAAATATCAAAATGAAGAAAGGCAGTGCCTTAGTCCACCACATGGTGGCAGTGTGAACACAAAGTACTGTATTCATTTAGTTTTCAATTACCAGCTTAAGCAAATGTGGCATGCAGACCCATTGAGGCGAACAGGACATACTAGCATCGGAGTAGTCCTGAGTAAAATCCATTAAAATATGCCAACTGTATTCTTAAAGATTAAATATGATTCATTTTCTTATCTATCTATCTATCTATCTATCTATCTATCTATCTATCTATCTACAGTGGTGTTTGAAAGTTTGTGAACCCTTTAGAATTTTCTATATTTCTGCATAAATATGACCTAAAACATCATCAGATTTTCATTTAGGTAGATAAAGAGAAACCAGTTAAACAAATGAGACACAAATATTATACTTGGCCATTTATTTATTGAGGAAAATGATTGAATATTACATATTTGTGAGTGGCAAAAGTATGTGAACCTCTAGGATTAGCAGTTAGTTTGAAGGTGACATTCGAGTCCGGTGTTTTCAATCAATGGGATGACAATCAGGTGTGAGTGGGCACCCTGTGTTATTTAAAGAACAGGATCTATCAAAGTCTGCTCTTCACAACACATGTTTGTGGAAGTGTATCAATGCACGAACAAAGGAGATTTCTGAGGACCTCAGAAAAAGAGTTGTTGATGCTCATCAGGCTGGAAAAGGTTACAAAACCATCTCTAAAGAGTTTGGACTCCACCAATCCACAGTCAGACAGATTGTGTACAAATGGAGGAAATTGAAGACCATTGTTACCCTCCCCAGGAGTGGTCGACCAACAAAGATCACTCCAAGAGCAAGGCGTGTAATAGTCGGCGAGGTCACAAAGGACCCCAGGGTAACTTCTAAGCAACTGAAGGCCTCTCTCACATTGGCTAATGTTCATGTTCACGAGTCCACCATCAGGAGAACACTGAACAACAATGGTGTGCATGGCAGGGTTGCAAGGAGAAAGCCACTGCTCTCCAAAAAAAAAACATTGCCGCTCGTCTGCAGTTTGCTAAAGATCACGTGGACAAACCAGAAGGCTATTGGAAGAATGTTTTGTGGACGGATGAGACCAAAATAGAACTTTTTGGTTTAAATGAAAAGCGTTATGTTTGGAGAAAGGAA
Source organism: Polypterus bichir lapradei (assembly GCA_026402145.1). Classification (NCBI taxonomy): domain Eukaryota; kingdom Metazoa; phylum Chordata; class Cladistia; order Polypteriformes; family Polypteridae; genus Polypterus; species Polypterus bichir. Next base: position 13,596,389 of record JANRMT010062856.1, read on the forward strand.
AACACTGCATTCCAGCATAAGGACCTTAACCCAATCTTTGAAACATGGTGGTGGTAGTATCATGGTGTGGGCCTGTTTTGCTGCATCTGGGCCAGGATGGCTTGCCTTCATTGATGGAACAATGAATTCTGAATTATATCAGAGAATTCTAAAGGAAAATGTCAGGACATCTGTCGATGAAGTGAATCTCAAGAGAGGGTGGGTCATGCGGCAAGACAACGACCCTAAGCACACAAGTCGTTCTACCAAAGAATGGTTAAAGAAGAATAAAGTTAACGTTTTGGAATGGCCAAGTCAAAGTCCTGACCTTAATCCAATCGAAATGTTGTGGAAGGACCTGAAGTGAGCAGTTCATGTGAGGAAACCCACCAACATCCCAGAGTTGAAGCTGTTCTGTACGGAGGAATGGGCTAAAAGTCCTCCAAGCCGGTGTGCAGGAATGAGCAAAAGTTACCGGAAACGTTTACAGTAGTTGTAGTTATTGCTGCAAAGGGGGGTCACACCAGATACTGAAAGCAAAGGTTCACATACTTTTGCCACTCACAAATATGTAATATTCGATCATTTTCCTTAATAAATAAATGACCAAGTATAATATTTTTGTCTCATTCGTTTAACTGGTTTCTCTTTATCTACTTTTAGGACTTGAGTGAAAATCTGATGATGTTTTAGGTCATATTTTTGCAGAAATATAGAAAATTCTAAAGGGTTCACAAAGTTTCAAGCACCACTCTATCTATCTATCTATCTATCTATCTATCTATCTATCTATCTATCT
>JANRMT010062856.1:13610432-13624764 GCA_026402145.1 Polypterus bichir lapradei
CTGTGAGGTTGTGTCTGGTGTTTGGGGTGCTGAAAGGCCCAATGATGTTAACTATACACTCACCTAAAGGATTATTAGGAACACCATACTAATACGGTGTTTGACCCCCTTTCGCCTTCAGAACTTCCTTAATTCTACGTGGCATTGATTCAACAAGGTGCTGAAAGCATTCTTTAGAAATGTTGGCCCATATTGATAGGATAGCATCTTGCAGTTGATGGAGATTTGTGGGATGCACATCCAGGGCACGAAGCTCCCGTTCCACCACATCCCAAAGATGCTCTGTTGGGTTGAGATCTGGTGACTGTGGGGGCCATTTTAGTACAGTGAACTCATTGTCATGTTCAAGAAACCAATTTGAAATGATTCGAGCTTTGTGACGTGGTGCATTATCCTGCTGGAAGTACCCATCAGAGGATGGGTACATGGTGGTCATGAAGGGATGGACATGGTTAGAAACAATGCTCAGGTAGCCCGTGGCATTTAAACGATGCCCAATTGGCACTAAGGGGCCTAAAGTGTGCCAAGAAAACATCCCCCACACCATTACACCACCACCACCAGCCTGCACAGTGGTAACAAGGCATGATGGATCCATGTTCTCATTCTGTTTACGCCAAATTCTGACTCTGCCATTTGAATGTCTCAACAGAAATCGAGACTCATCAGACCAGGCAACATTTTGCCAGTCTTCAACTGTCCAATTTTGGTGAGCTCGTGCAAATTGTAACCTCTTTTTCCTATTTGTAGTGGAGATGAGTGGTACCCGGTGGGGTCTTCTGCTGTTGTAGCCCATCCGCCTCAAGGTTGTGCGTGTTGTGGCTTCACAAATGCTTTGCTGCATACCTCGGTTGTAACGAGTGGTAATTTCAGTCAAAGTTGCTCTTCTATCAGCTTGAATCAGTCGGCCCATTCTCCTCTGACCTCTAGCATCAACAAGGCATTTTCGCCCACAGGACTGCCGCATACTGGATGTTTTTCCCTTTTCACACCATTCTTTATAAACCCTAGAAATGGTTGTGCGTGAAAATCCCAGTAACTGAGCAGATTGTGAAATACTCAGACCGGCCCGTCTGGCACCAACAACCATGCCACGCTCAAAATTGCTTAAATCACCTTTCTTTCCCATTCTGACATTCAGTTTGGAGTTCAGGAGATTGTCTTGACCAGGACCACACCCCTAAATGCATTGAAGCAACTGCCCTGTGATTGGTTGATTAGATAATTGCATTAATGAGAAATTGAACAGGTGTTCCTAATAATCCTTTAGGTGAGTGTATAGCATATCAGGTTGTAATAGGGATTCAACTCAAAAGCTAGTGGGGAATACAATTCCCATCAGGCAGCAGGAGGGTGCTGGGACCAATGGGAAAACCTCTTTATCAGCACATAGAAAGTTTTATACTGGCCAAAGCGGGAGCCCTGTTAAGATCTCAGGTAGGCCGCTTGCTTCTCAGCTAATCTGGATAACAGTTTCATTGCTTTGCTGGATTACAACTTGTGTCTAAAGCAAGAGTTCTCAAACTTTTTTCGGCCGCAGACCCCTTTACCAAAAACTTTTTAAACCGTTGACCCCCTAGTCATTTACTTTACTTACTCAAATTAATAAATTTCTACAGTACTCGATATTAAATATTTCACTAGATATCAAACTTTTCATTTTAATCACTTGTAATTAATGATTGAAAAAGATAAAAGGACTGCGGAATATGGTATTATCTTGTACAACATTTAATATCGAAACCTGCACTAACGAAAATTAAAGCAAAAAAATACGAGCTGAGTTTTTTTTACATTTTTGACATTTATGAAATAAATATATAAATTCTAAATAAGTACAAATAGTCCAAGCTGCACTGTCTGCATTTGTTTTTTGGTTCAGTCATATTATTATCTGAAGAAATAAAAACTTTTACTAACAAACAATTTCGACAGCCCCTGTGATAAAAAAAACAATAAAGTATGTACTTACTTGAAACAGAAGATTTTTGTTCAAACTCGAATAAACTGTGTCCTCTGATTTTCTTTTTCGTAGTACTGCTCCTCAATAAATAATTATATTCAAAGCTCAAATCACAAATAAGTACATGTCACATCAAACGAACCAATTTATAGTGTTTTATGAAAGCATGACCGTACAAGACTGATAGATTCTGCTAATATCGAATACCCGTCATCTCGTCCCACCGCAAGCAAGTGCGGACATGCAACGATTTATTATGATACGTTCGATAAGACAATGCACAGACATGTTTGTGCTACATGTATTTTCATGCATTCTTATGTGTGACTCTTTTAATGACACATTTTAACTTTTTATTCACAAGGTTGGTATGTAATGTGTTTTTATCAAAAAAGTGTTTTTTTAAGTTATTTTACTTCTTAATTAGGTACCTATTGGAATCATAGATATTTTGAAGTAACAAACAAATAGCAGTAGAACGGGGGTCTATTTTTGCTGTCGTCGACCCCCAAATTGTTTTATTGAAACTATCGACCCCTAGAAAATATTAGGGAAAGAGGTCTTATTTTGCCTGGAAAATATTAGGGAAAGAGGTCTTATTTTAGGAGTATGTTATAGACCACCCAATTCAGACAATAATTTCAACACACATCTTTTTAGTAATATCAAAAAGGCAAATTTATAGGGGGATATTATAGTCATGGGGGACTTTAATTATCCAAATATTAACTGGGATAACCTTGCAGATGGAGGAGCAGAGGAGCAGTTTTTAGAGTTTTTAGAAGTAATCAGCGACTGTTTTTTAACACAGCATGTTAAAGTACCAACACGGGGTGAAGCCTGTCTAGATTTAGTATTCTGTAATAATCAGGATAGAATTGAGGGTGTAGAGGTGATTGAACCACTAGGGTCAAGTGACCATAATGTAATACAGTTCTCAGTATTTTGTAATAGTACGGATGCAAAGACTAAAATTGATAAGTTGAACTTTGGTAGGGCTAATTTTGAGAAGATGCGACAAAGTCTAAGTAGGATAGACTGGGATAAGCTTTTAAGTGTGGAGACAGTCGAGGAGCAGTGGAACAGGTTTAAAAATGTTTTACATGTAATGCAGGACAGATACATACCTAAATTTGGAATTAATAGGAAACTAAAAAAAACTCCACGATGGATTAATAAAGATTTAAAAAAGAAGTTGCAAAGGAAAAAACTGCTGTATAAGGCATATAAGACTAATGACTGCAAAGTGAATCGTAGAGCGTATGAAAATATGAGAGCAACCATTAAGAAGGATATCAGGGAGGCTAAAAGACAGTTGGAGAGGAATATAGCAGATAAGGCGAAAGAAGACCCCAAGAGATTCTTTCAGTATTTTAGTAGTAAAAGAACAGTCAAGGAGGAGGTCAAGTTCATCAGGAATAGTAAAGGGGAATTAAAAGATACAGACAATGAAATAGCAGATGCCCTAAACTTACATTTTTCGGAGGTGTTTACAAGTGAGCGAGTGGATAACCTCCCAGAGGTAAACGCAACTACTAAGGAGGTACTGAGGGATTTGGAAATTGAAGAGGGAGAAGTGCTGCTCAGATTAAATAGGCTGAAATCAAACAAATCACCAGGCCCAGATAATATTTATCCTCGTGTTCTTAAGGAGGCTAGTGAGTACATATATAAACCCTTGACACATATTTTTAGGAAGTCACTGAGCACTGGAGAGATTCCGAAGGACTGGAAAATGGCAAATATCATTCCATTATATAAAAAGGGTGACAGGGCAGATCCAAGCAACTATAGGCCAGTAAGCTTAACATGCATCACAGGAAAATTAATGGAAGGAATTATTAAGGATAAGATTGAGCAACACATGGCAAGGACAGGAGTTATTCTGACCAGTCAGCATGGGTTCAGAAGAGGGAGGTCGTGCTTTACTAACATGTTGGAATTCTATGAGGTTGCAACAAAAGCATACGATCAAAGTGGAGCATATGATGTTATTTATCTGGACTTTCAGAAAGCATTTGATAAGGTGCCACATGAGAGGTTGGGCATCAAGTTAAAAGAAGTGGGAGTTCAGGGTGATGTTTTTAGATGGGTGCAGAATTGGCTCAGACACAGGAAGCAGAGGGTGATGGTGCGAGGAACCTCATCAGAACTGGCCGATGTTAAGAGTGGTGACCAGCAGGGGTCAGTGCTAGGGCCGCTGCTATTTTTAATATATATAAATGATTTAGATAGGAATACAAGTAACAAGCTGGTTAAGTTTGCAGATGATACCAAGATAGGTGGATTAGCAGATAATTTGGAATCCGTTATATCATTACAGAAGGACTTGGATAGCATACAGAATTGGGCAGATTTGTGGCAGATGAAATTTAATGTCAGTAAATGTAAAGTATTACACATAGGAAGTAAAAATATTGGGTTTGAATACACAATGGGCGGTCGGAAAATTGAGAGTACACCTTATGAGAAGGATTTAGGAGTTGCAGTGGACTCTAAGCTATCAACTTCCCAACAGTGTTCAGAAGCCATTAAGAAGGCTAACAGAATGTTAGGTTATATAGCACGATGTGTGGAGTACAAGTCCAAGGAGGTTATGCTCAACCTTTATAATGCACTGGTTAGGCCTCATCTTGAGTACTGTGTGCAGTTTTGGTCTCCAGGCTACAAAAAGGACATAGCAGCACTAGAAAAGGTCCAGAGAAGAGCGACTAGGCTGATTCCAGGACTACAGGGGTTGAATTATGAGGAAAGATTAAAAGAGCTGAGCCTTTACAGTTTAAGCAAAAGAAGATTAAGAGGTGACATGATTGAAGTGTTTAAAATTATGAAGGGAATTAGTCCAGTGGATCGAGACTTGTATTTTAAAATGAGTTCATCAAGAACACGGGGACACAGTTGGAAACTTGTTAAGGGTAAATTTCGCACAAACATTAGGAAGTTTTTCTTTACACAAAGAACGATAGACACTTGGAATAAGCTACCAAGTAGTGTGGTAGACAATAAGATGTTAGGGACTTTCAAAACTCGACTTGATGTTTTCTTGGAGGAAACAAGTGGATAGGACTGGCGAGCTTTGTTGGGCTGAATGGCCTGTTCTCGTCTAGAATGTTCTAATGTTCTAATGTTCTAATATTCTAAACAATAAATAAATAAACACGGAACACAAACACAGATTAATGATAAATGGCAGTTGAAATGTATCTGATAAATGAGTCCAAAGCTAATGAAGTCGGTTGATAATTGAATATTGGCTGAAGTGATATTTTGCTTCTTCCCAAAAATACAAAACAACCTCACTGTGTAAGTCCTTGGCAATGACTGATAGGAATCCAAACCCCAGGGTTTCTCTGCACTGGTTGTCGCGATGATGATCCAGATACTGGAATTGCACAGTGAACGGAAGTGATGAGTTGGAAAATGAATGTGTAAAGCAGCTCCTTTCTTCTCTCAATCTCCTTTCTCTCTCCTCACCTCTCTCTTCTTTTCTGCTCCTCTCATTTAAAAACTGAGTATCCCGGATGTAATTGGTTGAGTAAACAGGAAATTCTTGTCTCTGGGTTTGTGATCTCCCTTCATCGTCTTTCCCCGTTTGACTTATGGGGACAACATTTATTTACATACACATATGTGATAGTAAACGGGACGACAAAAACAAAACGCAACTCAGCACAGACACAAAATAAAAAAAAAACTATTATTATGTAGCCCCACTACAGGGGAATCCACCCTGTGTACTCTGAAAGCAAACTTTGTGAACAAAAGAGTAATCACATAAAACTGAGCCAAAATCTTGACTGCCAACAAAATGAAAGCTTGGGTTTATATAGGAGGGAAACAGAATGAGGTGGGATCTCAGGTGGAAATGAGGTCAGCAGGAGGGTGTGATGAAGAGGCAGAAGTAGGTGGAGTCTTAATTGGCTTTTCCTTCTGGCGGTCTGTAGAAGAGGGAAAAAAGGCCTTAGTGCCATTTATCAACCCATGGCTCTGTACCTTACTCCCAGTGAAGCCCTCAGACTGCCTCCCAAGCACATATATAGTGAGATATGGCTGGCCGTTCATCCTGGCCAATACCCCCTCGCCGCTAGATGGAGCCCTTCCGGCAGCATGGAGGTGCCCCGAATTCCAGCAGGGAATCATGGATATTGGAGTTTTCCTTCACAGCCCTGCTGGATACCATTGGGGGCACAAGGGGACGTTGCAGAGAGGCTCAGAGACTTTTATGTGCCCTATAACCCGGAAGTACGTCCTGGTCACAGGGACAGATGAAATGACGTACTTCTGGGATGGAAAAAAAAAGAGCTTTTGATCTGACCCAGAAGTGTTAGGAAGTCACATGGACTGAGGGTTCAGAAGCACTTCCGGGTCAAGGACTATAAAGGACTCTGGGAAATCCCAGACGGACGAGCCAAGTTGAGAGGAAGGGTGACTGAGCCGCTGGGAGGTGTGGAGGATTATTTTTATTGTATTGATTAGTATTGGAATATTGTGGAGTGGATGTGCTTTGTGCACTTTATTATTATAATAAATTCATTCTTGTACTTTTATCTGGTGTCTGACGCATTGTCTGAAGGTTCAAGGGGACGACAGCACCCCCATCTGTCACAATATATATATATATACTAGACATTAAGCCCGTTACAATAACGGCCGCTAGAACAGTAGTGTATAAACATTATTAGGAACAGAAATGGCAAGGGATCTTGTATGTGGCTGTAATATGCGTCACTGTATTTTGTGCCTTTAATTTTCTCTCTCAGTAATACTGGTTTGTATTTCTGTAAAATGCCTGTAATTTTGTCGGACAGTAATACAGTGGAACCTCGGTGGAACCGAAGTAATTTCCCCCATAGGACTGTATGTAAATACAATTAATCCATTCCAGACCGTATGAACTGTATGTAAATATATATATTTTTTAAGATTTTAAGCACAAATATAGTTAATTATACCATTGAATGCACAGCGTAAGAGTAAACTAAATGTAAAAACATTGAATAACACTAAGAAAACCTTGAACAACAGAGAAAACTAACACTGCAAGAGTTCGCGCTATAGTGCTACAAACTGCTCACTAAAAACACCTTTTTTAATGAGTTTTAAGCACAGGGAAAAATGAACATTTGAAAAATCCGTAATCTAATAAACAACCAAGAAAAGTAACATTGCAACAATGCACACGTGCGCCTGTGTGTGTGTGTGTGTGTGTGTGTTGTCTGACTCTGTCGCGGGACTGTGTGCCTGCGTGTGTGTGTGTGTGTGTGTGTGCGGGTGCGTGTGCGTGTGTGTCTGTCTCTCGCACGGGCTTGCCTGCCTGCCTGCCTGCGTGTGTATGTGCATGCGTGTCTGTCTCTCGGGCGGGCCTGCGTGTCTGTCTGTCTGTCTCTCGCGCGTACGCACCTGTGTGTGTCTCTCTGTCTCTCTCTGCACACACAGGGAATGCACAGGAAGAGACTGAACACGTGCCGTGTGGCCCCGCGCATGCGCACTTCACCAGAAGACACACACACACGGACACCTGGACGCACACAGGGGTTTTATTAAAGAGGATGATATATATCATATATATATGTGCATGTGTATTTGATGGAGACAGACTAGGTAGACAAGCATATAACATATAGGCTGGCTGTTCACTAGTATTTAGAGCTCTACTTTATCTTGGCACAGATAAATAGATTGACGATGCCAAGTCTATATGGATGATGTCCGATGTTGTGTGAAGTTGTTGCTATGTTGTTGCTCTGGGTTCAAGTTGAGGATTCTTCATGCACTCATTTGGTTGCTTCATGGTCCTTGTCAGTGCTGTGCTGCTGCTTCCTCAGCTTGCCTCCTGCTGTCTTTTGCCACTTCATAGGTGAAAGGCCTGAGGGTCTAGATGTTCCCTTCATGAAGTCATGGCTTCTCAGCCTCGTCAGACTTCTGGCACGCAGCTTTGGCTTGACAGCCTCAGTCTCAGCTTCTGGTTCCCAAAGATAAGAGTTTGTCGAATTCAGCACTCCCACTAAGAGGCTCATAGCTTTTTGGTTCAGAGAACAGGTCCTGAAGTTATTTAGTCATTTTGGAGAGTTCCTCCTTCCTGAGAGAATCACCAGGGAGTTCAGTGATTGCCCAGCAAATATCCCAGAGAGAGAGAGAGAGAGAGAGAGAGTGAGATTCTTACACTTCTCACCCCTTTGAGTGATGGGGTGCATGTGGTTTGAAGGGTTGAAGCTTCTTCTGATTGGATTAAAGTCACTACCAGTTACAAAATCTGTGCCTTTTAATAGGCAAGTTCTTCTGTCCATCTTAGTTGTAATCCTTTGAATTAAAAGTCTTTGCCCTTGCAAGAGGTCTGAAGAGGGGTCACTGGAGAGATGTCAGATCATCTCTGATTTACACCTTTGTTATCAGTTGAAGTTCAGGCAGATCCCAGTACAAGATGGACTTCAGTCACTTTGTTTGGAATGCAAGTGGGAGTTTTGTGCAGCTAAATGCCTGCAAGCCTGTTAAATCTGCTTCTTAGCATGCCTGATATGCCACAAAAGCATAGCAGAATGGACAATGCCCACTTTGTCCTATAAAGGAATATTTCAGACAAAATACAGAGGATTCAGAAAGTATTTGGACCAATTCACTTTCTGCACAATTTACAGTGCTGTAGGTTTCATCTGAAATGTATACATTTGACTTTTTTGCCCATCATTACCATATTCAATAGCCCATAATGACAAAGTGAGAACATGTTTTCAGAAAAGTTTGTATCGTGACAGCCATTATAGATTACGGAAGCCGAGAGAGGACGTGCAATATCGTTATTTTTTTAAAATTGTCTCCTCGAGATAACAGACTAATTTTATCGAGATCTTGAGAAAACAAACTTTGTTTTCTTGAGATAATGGAATAATTTTATCGAGATCTCGAGAAAATGAAAATTTGTTTTCTTAAGATAATGGAATAATTTTATAGCGATGTCGAGAAAACAAAACTTAACCTTTGCTCCTGGCATCAGGCTCAGTTAGTTTGCAACGCCTATACAACTGAAGCCTTGCTAACCGTCTTCTTAAATGACGGACACTAACGTTATTATTTTTTTTTTTTTTTTTTATTAATTTTATTACAATCCATACAAAGCAATCAAGTTTTTACAAAGAGAAAAATTAAGAACAGATCGATCCCCACCCCTGAGAGAGAGAGCAAGCCAAACGGCGTTAAATTTAAGGCTTGGAGACATACCTAAGTTAATAAATTCTCTGTGCCTTTTGAACTTATTTTAAAATATTACTGATTAGATCCTGCCATGTTTTGAAAAAAGTCTGTACGGATCCTCTGACTGAGTATTTGATTTTTTCCAACTTCAAATAATATAACACATCGGTTTCCCACTGACTTAAAAGAGGAGAGTTTGGGTTCTTCCAGTTTATGAGAATAAGTCTACGTGCCAAAAGTGTAGTGAATGCAATCACAATTTGTTTGTCTTCCTCCGCTTTAAACCCATCTGGAAGAATACCAAACACAGCTGTTAATGGGTTTGGAGGGATTGTAAGTCCAAGGCTATCTGAAAGGTAATTAAAAATGTTTGTCCAGAATAATGTTAATTTGGTGCAGGACCAGAACATGTGACCTAATGAGGCTGGGACTTGGTTACAACGTTCGCAGGTTGGATCATGCCCTGGGAACATTTTGGAGAGTTTTAGTCGAGACAGATGTGCTCGATATATAATTTTGAGTTGTATAATTGTATGCTTTGCGCATATGGAGCTCGAGTGAATTCTCTGCATTGCTACTTTCCACTCCTTTTCTGATATATTAATTGAAAGATCTTTTTCCCAGTGTCCTCTTGGATCTTTAAAAGGGAGGGATTGTAAAATGATTTTATATATTGTAGAGATGGAGTCTAAATCCTTGAGATTGAGCAATATTTTTTCCAGCATGGATGAGGGTGCAAGATGAGGAAAATCTGGAAGGTTTTGTTTAACAAAGTTTCTGATTTGAAGATAGTGAAAGAAATGTGTAGCTGGAATGTTAAATTTGGAATGTAATTGCTCATAGGATGCAAAGACGTTGTCTATATAAAGATCTCTAAGCAAGTTAATTCCAAATTTTTTCCAAATATTAAAAACTGCATATGTTTGTGAGGGTTGAAAGAGGTGGTTCTCTTGCAGGGGTGCCACAGATAGAAGCTTCTCCGTCTTAAAATACTTTCTACATTGGTTCCAGATTCTAAGTGAGTGGAGCACAATTGGGTTATTAGTGTATTGCCGATAACGTGTGTTTATTGGAGCACAGAGCAAGGAATACAAAGAAGTACTGCAGGAATTTAATTCTATTGCGGACCAAGCCTGTGTATATTCTTCTATTTGTGTCCAGGTTCTACGTTATTATTTTCTAAACTAAGGCATAAACATATTTCAGCCTGCGTCAGCCCTTGATTGAGCATAAATGTGATACGCTGATCAATACAATTCTGCTCTTCTGCCATTTCAAACAGGATGTGGCTTCAATAAGCTAAACATTAAATCCATCGATCCATCCATTATCCAACCCGCTATACCCTGACTACAGGGTCACGGGGGTCTGCTGGAGCCAATCCCAACCAACACAGGGCGCAAGGCAGGAAACAAACCCCGGGCAGGGCGCCAGCATTAAATGTTAGATACGATTATTTCATAATTTCGAATAAACAAGATTTTTTGTTAGATAGATAGATAGATAGATAGATAGATATGGTGTCAGCGGTGGGATTGATATCTGGTTTTACAGTCTATTGTCTTAGCTATTATTTTAAATCTAAGATATAATTTATTTAAATAATAATTTCTACCTTTTTTAAGAACATATAACTCATTTCTAGAAGGTGTGATATTTGCTAACCTTTTTGTAGAACACAATGCCACATTGATGGACTTGCAGTCCTTGTATAAATATTAATATTGTGCATTATGCTCATTCACAAGGCCCGATTTGCTGTCTGCGTGTTAAATGGCTGATTCTCTGACTCAGGATACATAAAGCTGTTCCAGAGAGTGCTGAGCCAGGCTGAATTTTGTCATCAGTGCTCTTTTTGATGTGATGGCTTACACAATAGAGAATGTAAAAATCCTGTAAATTAAAAGCAGTTGCCAGTAAGTAATGGTTTGCTCTTTGAAAGGCACTACATAAAACAAAATAAGCACATGAAATGCCACATACTCTGTGAAATATATGCTGTCTTAGTCAGTTATTCTTTTTTATCAAGCACCTTCTCCAGAAACTATCAGTACAAAATGTTTTTAAAGAGAGTGCGACTTGGGTTCTGTTTTGTTCACAACAGGAGGCGCTGCTTTCACTGCTCTATTTGTTTCCGACGTCTTTCTGCTGCTGCACACTCCTAGGACTGGCCAAGTACAATCTGCTTATTTTATCTCTGTAGCACGGCCACGGCTCTTATTCTAACCTTGTCCCAATTACTGTCCGTATTCGGCTTGGCTCTGCCCCATTTTTGCTCCACTTTAATAAGTGTGCCTTTTTTTAGTGATAGATGGCTCCTCATTTTTAGCCATCCTCCAAAGACCTCAAAGAAATACTGAGCACGGCTCTGTGCTCCATGCTTAGGGGATGCATATTGTATGTCCTCATTTCTCCAAATGCTGAATCCAAATGCTGATTTATTTAAAGAAATAAAATGGAGCTTGACTGTGAACAGACTGTCCTCCTGTTCTCTGAGATGCAAGTGCAGCACACCCAGCAGCTGAGAGTGTTTGTGCTGTGCTAATGGAAGCATATGCAATGGAGTCTGTGCAAAGCCCCCCTTCCCCCATGTTGACTGTAAACCACAGACGTAAGAGCAAAGAAAATTTTGCTACAAGTCAGGGCCGCACAGAAAAATCCTTGATTTCATTTGTTTCTGCCGTATTTGACATGACACTGTATGTGTGATCTGCACTACAGATTGAGATGAGTCTGGTAAATTCCAGCCAGGAAGAATCTAGCTCCTTAGTGATACTCAATTTTGGGCGTACGGTTGGTTTTGGTAATATCTGGAATTCACTCTTATTATCATGAGGGAATGTCCCCGTGCCCACGTGGGATTCCTCCTGGTGCTCCAGTTTTCTTCCACTGTCCTGGTTAGGTGGACTGGCATTGTTAAACTGGCCCTGATGTGGGTGTGTGTGTTAATCCTGCAATGTACTGGCATCCAGTCCAGGGATTGTTCTGGTTTTGCTCCTAATGCTGGCTGGGATTGGCTGCATCTTACCCACAACCCTCCTCTGGATTAGCGAGTTTCAATAAATGGATGGTTGGATATTACAATGATGTCACATCAGTACCCATCATAAAACTTTTGCGATATAGGATGCTGCTGTTTGTACTTATTTGTCAAGGCCGTGGCCATTTCAATTATACCAATAACACTTATTGCTACCACCTGATCACTGATGCTGTGATGTTTGCTTTAAAATGCTACCCAATTAAATGGCTGTAACTCAAACGTCTAGGCATAGGCGTTATATTTTAGCCAGGGTTTGAATCGCTTTGGACTCGCACCACAACGCATCTTAATTCAAAAGATATATGCTATGGTGACCTGTCAGTGGTGCGGTATAAACCCACAATCTCTGGCTCAGAAGCGAGCACTTTGCGGTGTGAGCTAAATGTAGAGCTCCTTCTGTCAGCTTGGGGGAGTCTGTCTGTGACCATTGTGAGCGGTGCACTTCCCTGGTGACATCAGCTGATCATCTCTCTATGTCATCTCCAACCGTTTTCTGCACAGCAATGTCGCTACACTCCACCTGTCCACAGTGCAAATCCCACCCTCGTCGCCAATTGAAGTGCTGTGGATTTACACAATGAAGCATTTCAGTTTGAAGATTTATATTGTGAACTACTGGCTCTGTGTGTCAGTGGGCCCTGCATTCCATCCTAGGCTGATTCCTGAATTGCACCCGAAGCACACAGAGCATATTGGTAGGACAGGGTAGCCTGGTCGGGTCAGCATGTTGCCACTGTGCCCTACCTCATGACGACTGAATAGAAAATGAGTGAGTCTGGGTTTAATAAATCTATGGGAAGAAACTATAGATCGTGACACCCTCCTCTTGGTGGCCACAGGCTGAGTGGGGCATATGACTTTATGTCTTTGGACTGCAGGAGGAAACCCACGCAGACTCGGGGAGAACATGCAAACTCCACGCGAGTTTGGAAGCGAACCCAGATCTCCTAACTGCGAGGCAGCAGCACTACCACTGCACCACCATGCCACCGAGAATGACTTTACCTATCTTTAAATGAAATTTTGGCTGCTCCACACTTTTCTCGGACATCTGATAGATGGAACATCTCCATCATTTTGTGGGTAGGCACCAAGGGGGACCCCTGATTCCAAATGTGAAGGAGCTTGTGAACCACTAGGGGGAAAAGCTTCCCAAATCGTGCCCCTCAGCAGCACAGTACAACATCCCTCTTCCTCCCGACTATGGCTCTCGAATGAAGTTCGGCTCCTTTTATGTTACATCTGGGAGTGTTCCAGGTGGATCATCATGGTTAAACTGAAACAAATCCCAGGTGTGATGGGTTCTACAGGTCCCCCTAGTGGCCCTCACGGTTGGCTTAATTGTACCAGTTTAGAGCTCAATCAGATCTTCTGTACCTGTAAAGACAAACTGTGATATGCGACATATGGCAAACAAATAAAATGCATGTGGACATGATCTGCTTGCTGAGTTTTGCTTGTGCCATCACATTCAGGATTTTGTTATTCTTGACCCAGATGCACATTTCATTGTCATCAGGCCGGTCATGTGCCTCAAATCTTTTAAGGATACAGCTCACACACTGGACGTCTTTTTGCAGTTTCCACTCCATTGTTCCCTTTTTAATGTGGTATTTTAGCCATTGCTGTTTTCATGTATACTAGAGATGCCTCCATAATTTTTATAGTTCTACGCAATTTTACAAGCAAGCAAACTTGCTCTGTTATTCATTACTTTTGATCAAGATGGTATGCCACTGTTGAAATGCAGCAGTGAGGGCACAGTTCTCAAACATTCTGTACTCCTGAAGACGCTGAAAGTTTGTGCTACTTCTGAACTCTCTCACTGTTTTGGGGGTATTTATAGCATACAGTCAGACCCAGACGCCTGTCCCAGAATCCAGAGCCAGGCCTGAGTGTCGCATGCTACATTTTCATGACAGCTCCGCTCTGTCTTTCCTTATCCAGGGCAGATCGAGCTCTCGGCTGAGGTGACCCACTTTGAATAAACCCAAACTTTGAAATGTGCCTTGCATTTTTAAAGAACAAGGTCTAGGACTTAACACCGGGAAGCGTTTTACTTCTTTGCTCTATTATAGCACATCATATATTATATTATATTATATTATATTATATTATATTATATTATATTATATTAT
>JANRMT010062856.1:13627991-13675738 GCA_026402145.1 Polypterus bichir lapradei
CCTTTTATTGGCTAACTAAAAAGATTACAATATGCAAGCTTTCGAGGCAACTCAGGCCCCTTCTTCAGGCAAGATGTAATACAGAAACTGGAGTTCTCTGTGTTTATAGCCACACACTAGGACAAGAAACAAAACTGGTAAATCTTTAAATGAAAAATATTAAATGTAAAAAATTAATAGATTCATTCAGGCTAAGATTAATTTAACAAGAGAGAGAAGAACAATGTATGGCCAAGATCTTTGGATAAGATAACTGTCCAACAAAGTCCTTTGAAGTCTGTGATGAGTTTTTCAAAACAATGTGGGTCTGTAGTCAGGTCATCTGTGTCAGTCTGAGAGATGCAAACAGTCCTCATATCTGGCTGAAAAACTCTTGTCTCTATTCACGCCATGTTGTAACGTATTAAATTTTAACATGAGTTTAACTTCCCATTCTTTTCTCTCTTGCTGTGTTTTGATGTTGCCCATAAGCACTGTGACTTTAAAGTCCCTCTCACAGTTTCCATGGCTGTTGAAGTGGGCCGCTACAGGAATATCTGTGTTGCCACGTTTAATGTGGAGCCTGTGTAAATTCATCCTCTGGCGGAGTGTCTGTCCAGTTTCTCCCACATAGAGTGCAGTGTCAGGACATTTCATGCAGAGAATTAAGCAGACAACATTAGATGATCTGCAGAAAAATGATCCCTTTATGTGATGTTCAAGTCGGCAGTGTGGTATAACTATACGGTCTGTATTGTAGATGTGGGCACACGTTTTACATCTTTTCTGTAGGCAGGGAGATGTGCCATTTTCTGTCGGCTCATTTAGGGAGCTTCGGACAATTAGTTGCTGAAGGTCTGGTGGTTGTCTGTATGCCAGGAGGGGAGGTTCAGGAAATACATTTTTCAGTGTTTGGTCGCTGTTTAGCATTGGCTGAAGTTCTTTTATAATTTTTCGAAGTGTTTCAAGATGTGGGTTGTAGGTGACAACAAGGGGGATGCGGTTCTTGTTGTCTTTGTTTTTATATTCCAGAAGGTGGTCTCTGGGTATGGCGGTAGATATTCTTATTTGAGTGTCTGTTGTTTTGGGGGTATAACCTTGTCTGATGAAATCTTGTCTGAGCTCCTGCAGTTGTTGATCCCGGTCTGTCAGGTCTGAGCAAATACAATTGTACCGTATTGCTTGGCTGAAAATAATGTAACGCCTTATATGCTTGGGGTGGAAGCTATCACTTCTTAGGTAGGTCCGTCTGTCAGTTGGTTTGTGAAAAACAGAAGTTACAAGGGTATTGTCTTTCAGCTGAATATAAAAAAAAATATTGTCATTGAAATATGACACATGTATTCAAACCCTTTGCCATGACATTTGAAATTTGGCCCAGGGGCATCCCATTCTATTGATCATTGTTGAGATGTTTCTACATGTTCTTCTTTGGAGTCCACCCATGGTCAATTCAGTTGATTGGACTGGTTAGGAAAGGTGCACATCTGCCTGTAGAAGTCACACAGTTGAGAAAAAACCAAGCCATGAGGTTGAAAGAATTTCCAGCAGAGCTTCGAGATGGGATTGTGTGGAGCCACAGATATGGGGAAAGCTACCAAAAAAAAATCCTGCAGCACTGAAAGTTCCCAAGAGCACAGTGGCTTTCATAATTCTTAAAAGGATGAAGTATGAAACAACTCTTCCTAGAGTTTGGCACACAGAAAACTGATTAATCATTGGAAAAGGGCCTTAATAAGGTGACAAGAACCCAATGGTCACTCTGGCTGAGCTCTATAGAATCTGCTTGGAAATGGGAGAAACTTCTAGAAGGACAACCACCGATCTGGTCTGTATGACAAAGTGGCCAGACAGAAGCCTCTTCTCTGTAAAAGGCACTTTGGAGTTTGCAAAAAAGGCACGTAAAAGACTCTCAGATTAGAAGAAGGAAGATCCTTTGGTCTGATACAACCAAGATTAATGTCATGTCTGGAGGAAATCTGGCACTACTCATCACTTAGGCCATACCATTCCAACAGTGAAGCATGGTGATGGCAGCATTATGCTGTGGGTTTGTGTTTGAGGGCAGGAAATGTGACACTAGACAGGGTTAAAGGAAAGCCAAATAAAACAAAGTACAGAGATACCCTCAATGAACACTTGAGCTAGAGAGCTCAGGACTTCATACTAGGCTGAAGGTTCACCTTTCAACAGGATGATGACCCTAAGCACAAAGCAAAGATAACACAAGAGTGGCTTAGAGGCAAGTCTGAGAATGTCTTTATGTGGCCCAATCAGATTCTGGACTTGAACCCAATGGAACGTTTCTGGAGAGACCTGAAAATAGTGGTCAACTGATGGCCTCTATCTAACCTGACAGGCCATGTGAGGATCTGCAGAGAAGAAAGACAAAAAGTTTCCAGATCTAGGTGTTTGAAGCTTGTTGGATCAAACCCAAGAAGACACCAGGCTGTGATCACTGCTAAGGGGGCTTGAAGTAAGTGCAGAGTAAAGGGTCTGAATACTTGGGATCATTTTAGGTTTTTTAATTTGTAATGAATTTGCACACATTTCTAAAATCCTACTTTTGCTCTGTCATACGGGGGTATTGAGTATTGCTTGATGTGGAGAGGAAAAATGAATAAAATCATTTTAGCACAAACCTGGGACATAGCAAAATGTACAAAAAGTAAAAGGGTCATAGTATGTTATGAATCCACTGTATAAAGTCGAGGCTTCCTAAGCCTTCTCGTCAGAAGCATAAAGAAATCCCAAAAGATATTTCAAGGAATTCTTAATGTTTTCCTTTTCCAAGGGAGAGGATCGGAAAACTCGAGGAAATGGGATTCATCCAGGTAGCATAACGGAACATAAGAATGTCCAGTAAGCTCTGAACTGGCACAATCAAGCCAACCCTTTCTGGTCACATGAGCTGAGAACCAGAGGTAAAGGTAAAGACCAGATGGAGAGACATCAGTTTACTTCTGACTGGAAAGGGAGAAAGAACTCCACCCTACAAAGGGAGTAATTTGTGCATTCGTCTCACAATAGCTGTTGTCGTACGTGAGCATGGGAGGCAGTTAAAGGGCTCGAAAGATGGTAATCCCACGCCAGACCAGGGGGTGGCAGTGTGCACTAACCCTTTCTCCTTTTCTCCTGCAGACCACCTGAGGGAAATTCCACCCGGGCCTGTCAACATCACTTTTGGATCCGGGCCCAATGACATCACTTCCAGTTCTGGAGACGAATCCAATGATGTTGCTTCCTCCACCCAACTTTAAAAATGCCATTTGTTAGCAGTGAATCAGTTCTGTTTTGGACTCAACTCTATAAAGACCTATTGATGATTTTTTGCTCTTTTTCCTGCCAAATTTTCAAGTATACGGGACGGCTACCCCAAACCTTTTATCTGTGCTCCTCTCTTTTCTAAATACTTCTTTGCAAAAAACTCTGTTAAGACTTAACTTTATCCTCTAAAGCCTAGGTTACTAAAGCCTAGAGAAGAACAACTAGACTTGAAAGTTTGTTTATTATCTCTCTATTATAAAAGAAAATCTTGAGACAAGACTATTGGCAGGAGATTTTTTCAAGTCCTGCGAGACGAGACTATTGCCAAGAGTCCCGTCCTCCTCTCAACCATTTTTCAACCACGCCCATGGTCCTCTCAGCTCTCATTCATGTGAATGCTTTTGTCAGACACAGTTCTTATGAATTTTTACGTTTTCCTCACTTCAAGTTCCCAATAAAAGAAGACTTATTATGTCCAAATCTTATTGAAGAAGTTCATCCTGAAGGGTTATCAACAGAAAAAATGAGTACACGTACAATCCTAGCACTGAGAAACGATGAAGTCAAACAAAAATTAATGTGAAAATTGTTGATCGGTTAGGCTTAGGGTTAGGGTTAGCAATGTAAAATTTTAACAGGTGACAAGAAAGGTAATGTAGTACATCTTCCGTGGATAACATTAGACACCAAAGGAGATCTTGATATGCCATTCGTATTACAACGTTTACAGTTTCCCGTTAGAATAGAATTTGCTATGACAATGAATAAATCACAGGGACAAACATTCGAAAAAGCCGGTTTATTTATTAGAGAGAAAGAAACGATATTCACTCATGGACATTTATACGTTGTGTTGTCACGATGTAACTCTAAACATGGAATCAAAATTCAATGCAATATTGACAAAATGTTAATTGAAAAAAATTGTTTTTACCAAAGTTTTACAGTAAAAGTGTAATTTTAAAAAGTATTTGTGTGTTAATTTCCTAACAGAATAAAGCCTAACAGAACCAAAACATAAAATGCAACAAATACCTCTAACGCAACATGAAAGATGATTTTCTTTCAATT
Source organism: Polypterus bichir lapradei (assembly GCA_026402145.1). Classification (NCBI taxonomy): domain Eukaryota; kingdom Metazoa; phylum Chordata; class Cladistia; order Polypteriformes; family Polypteridae; genus Polypterus; species Polypterus bichir. Next base: position 13,632,309 of record JANRMT010062856.1, read on the forward strand.
TATTACGTTTGACTATTTTTTAATATGCTAATTACTCTCTGTAATGTAAAATAGTTAGTTCTATTATGCATATGTAACAATTCCCATGAAAATAACAATCTGTTTAAATTGTACATCCGTATCCCCATATGCGAGGGGCACATCTACGAAGTGACTAGTGTGTCGTGCCCACCCGGAGGTTGGCGAGCAAAGCAAGCAGGGGGCAGTGCACTGTAGTCTTAATAAATCTTTCAAATTATGGAATGGTTGTGGTACAAGTTATCTTTCCAGTGGTCAGAAAGCACCATAGCAGTGTGAGTATCTCAGAGTAAAGAAAAAGCAGCACCACAAAATGGTAAATAACTATCTAAGATGGCGCTGCGGTGACATCACTGTCAACACAACACATTTTATAAGCAATCAGATACCTCCAAAGCCAACACAAAGATTCATCACTTATTATTCTCTCGATTCCTACAGTAATCTCATCTTTCTCTGTTTTGTAACTATCCGTATTATCCACTATCCATCATTTTCAACTCATCGGCTAATGCGGAGAATTCTACAAAAGACAAGAAAGAACGCTTTTGTGTGCAGACTTCAATGTAGATTTCTGTATAACACCATCTAATTAGGTTTCATAGAAATTGTCCATAGCTGCTTAGTGAATTAAACACTTTAAACAAATCTTATCCTTCAAAAACTACAAGATGTGATCCCAAAAAATGAGCGGGATTATATTTACAATAGACTTGACAATTACTTTCATTTACTGCCTAGTTTGAAGGCATTATTTCCAGAAATGTGACAAGTTTATTACAAACGGGGGGTTAAAGTGAGCAAAAAAGAACATTATGGGCACCTTGTACTGCATGGGCAACCTCTCAAAGTGTACAGTATTTCAGATGTGACGTGTAAAAATGATTTAAATATTCACTAATATAGTGGGAAATCACACAGTTTTACTTCATAGCACTGCTCTTTTGAGCAACAAAATGACATTAAAACAAGTTTATCTAATTGGCCATCTGGTAACAGTGCACACATCAGCTAGCCGATCTTCTGGAAATGCCACCAACAAATAGAAGTCACAGCCCAATGCTCTTTAGAAGAGGCACCTATGCTGCCTTCACACACTTTAAGGGAATATAAGGTTGTCAGTGGAAAAGCCCCTCCATGTGGTAACTGTCAGCGGAACAAGTCGGAGGTGACTTTGTTACTCATAATTGCCGAGCAGTGATGTAACACTGACTTCACATCTGTCAAAACTGATCTACTATCAAGCTCAATAGCAGTCAAAATTACCAACGCACAGGATGTTTAGCCAGAAAAACAAAAATCCACTCACAACATATTAGTTCTTTTATTTGGCACCTTGGATGACTAGGATGCCTTACCGCTGATCTTAATGCCTATCGACTTCTCATGTCAGGTGCACATGAGCCACCCCTGAACATTAGGACAATTGAACAATTGAACAGGCCATTCAACCCAACAAACTTCATTAGTCCTATCCACTTAATTCCTCCAAAATAACGTCAAGTTGGGTTTTGAAAGTCCTTAAAGTCCTCCTGTCTACCACACTACTAGGCAAACTACTCCAAGTGTCTGTGGTTCTCTGGAACCTAATAACCCACACGGGGGCAAAACATCACAAATGAGGGATACTCATTGAAAGAAAATCAAACATCAGTGGGACAATTGGTGGCATAAATATAAATATTGGGTTATAAATAACACAATAGCAATGTGTACATCACATGGCCTCCTATACAATTATCTACTGCTACGTTTGTGCTACGCCAGAGCGTTTCAGCTGGTCAACAGCACAGATGCTAAACGCTTGCCTTTTTAATGCCAACTGAGCCCTTCAAACAGTCTGCTATCAACAAGAGGAAGTAACTGATAAAAATAATTAGCAAGATGGAGAATTACATTGAGATGAGAAAGTTATAAATCCTAAACCAAATAGTGATTTCACGAGACATCGTTCACGCATATCTTCCCTTGTTCATGTTTCACTCCAACCAGACCTATCTACACAACAAGTAAAGTCAGAAATTTACTAGTTAAGAACCTCCTCTCAGAGCCTGTGATTGGCACACTTTAAAACCAATCTTATTTTCTAAACCTTGATACACAGACGTACGCCGTAACATTGCTATCCATATACTCAATACACTCTCCAAATATTTTAAGTGTTAAATTAATTCTATATCCATAAAGTTAACATTGGTGATTATGGTAATCAAGTGAGATGTGTTGTCAAATGCATGTATGAAGTATAGGCTAATTTTCATTTGAAAAGAAAAAAAAATTAATAAAACACTAAGCTACAAAACAGGGTAGGCCAATAAGAAAAGTGAGTGGGCATGGGCCTATTCGGGCCCTAAACTGGCTCCATGGATAATCCTTATTAAGGCATTCTACATTTATAAAATATTGTAATGACGTGGACAAATTTGTTGGTACTCCTCCACGAATAAGGAAAACCCCACAACTTGAAACTGACACAAGTAATTGGCACCCATCATTGTTTATTCTGAATTGAGCAAAAATCCGACTTTGCTTTAGAGTTTTTATTCAACAGAATATTTAAAATAATAACACCAATGACAATTGCACGGACAAAAATGATGGGGCCCTTCACCTAATATTTAGTTAAGCTTTAGAGGCCATCACTGCAAATAAGTGATTCCTGGAGCTCTCTGTGAGACTTCTGAACCTGTCAACAGGTAGTTTGGTCCAGTCGTCCTGAACAAACCGCTCTCAGCTGTGTCAAGCTTGAAGGGGTCTTCTCCAGACTGCATGATGAAATTCTCTCCATAGATGTTTGATTCAAATCAGGGTTCATAGACAGCCACTTCAGAATAGTCTGATGTTTCGTTCTTAGCCATTCTTGGGCGCTTTTAGCTGTGTGTTTTGGCTCCTTATCCTGTTGCAGGATCCATGACCGGTGACTGAGACAGAACATTTTTGGCACTGGGCAGTATGTTTCACTCCACAATGTCTTGATAGTCCTGAGATTTCACTCTTCTCTACACAGACTCAAGGCACCCCATGCCAGGTGCAGCAAAGCAGCCCCAAAACATAACAAAGACTCCTCCATGTTTCACAGTAGGTTATGGTGTTCTTTTCTTTGAAAGCTTCATGTTTTCATCTGTGGACACGGAGCTGATGTGACTTATCAAAATGAGTTTATCTCTCACCTGTCCAGAGGACATTCTCCCAGTAGCATTGTAGGTTGTCTATATACATTTTAGAAAATACCAATCTGGCTTTTTTATGGTTTTCTATCAACAGCAGAGTCCTCCTGGGTCTTCTGTCATTGAGCCCACTGCCACTCAGAAAGTGATGGATGGTATGATTAGACACTGATGGATCTTGACCTTGTAGTTCAGCTTGTATCTCTTTGGAAGTTGTCCTTGGTTTTTTGTCTGCCATTCTCACTATCCTTCTGCCCATTCTGGGTCCGATTTTCCGCTTGTGGCTGTGTCCAGAGAGGTTGCCTCCAGTCTCATGGTCCTTAAAGTTTGTAATAATATTTCCAGTTGTTGTCAGAGGAACATCAAGCTGCTCAGAGATGGTCTGCTAGTCCTTTGCCTTTAACATTCTTGTCTTTCATTTTCTTTCTGATCTCCTCAGACAACTCTCTTCTTTGCTTTCTCTGGTCCATGTTCAGTATGGAACACAAGATGACACCAAACAGCAGAGTGACAAGTTTTCTCCATTTAAATCGGCTGAATGACTAATTGCATGATTGGAGATGTGTGTGATATGAATTAAAGAAAAGAGCGAGTTTGAAAATCAATCTGATCCAATTATTTAGGATCTTTTCTAGGAGTACCAATAAATGTGCCCAGGCCATTTTAGAATATCTTTGCAATACTTGATTTCTCTTCACACTTTGCTTTGCTGTACTCGATGACATACGAAAGGCATGCAGGTACAAAGGGGTACCATTGCTTTTATTTCATCACTTTTCAGGAGGCATGCAGTGCTTTTTCAATGAGCTGTAAGAGGACCTACAAATTTGTTTCTGTCAAAATAGACGACTTCTGTGTTTAGTGAACACTGGTGACGATTTGATTACCAAAGGAGACAAAGTGGAAAAGGACGTTTCATGACATAGGAGCAGTATAATTCCCTAGTGAAGTCCCTTCTAATAAAATGCGGATGCAGTTTTGATATCTCAAAAGGCTTGCGGCTGCCCTCACCAACGTCAGTCGCAACCTGAATGATCGTACATGGATGAAGCGATTGGCTAGGCAGTGAGGTCATGGTGATGTTGGCCTTAATTTGAACACAGAGGTACAGATGGGGGAGTAAAACGGCTGGTAACCAATTCAGGTCGCAAAGATATGAGGTCACAGAAATGCGGCAATGACGATGGTAGGAGAGCTAGGCAAAAGCTGATGGTCCAAAAATAAAGTTCAGGACAAGTCTTGAGTCAGAAGGGGCTAGGACAGTTTTCACCCCCCTACACTGGATAAAGGCATTGTTTGAAAAGGTAAATTGGTGTGATTCTTTGGAATGCTACTTGGTGGTGCACTGAGGTAAGACAAATACTACAAAGTTTTTCATGTGCATTTTCCTTGCTTGACCTTGAGGAAGGTGCAGGCTCCTTTTTTCTGAGATGGCAAATATTGCCATTTACTCTGAAAAGAGCAAGGTGATGTGCCCAAGGCAAAGGGCAATGTTTGAGCTATCTTCAGGCTATCCTATTTAATTAGCTGAATGAAATTAGACACATTCCATTAGTGACTGGCGGGTGGCGATGACTCCATGAATTGGGAAGAGTCCAAGCAGCTAATGAGCATTGCATTGATTAGTGAAGGAGAGAGGGATGGCTCGGTGACGTATGGTACGCTTCTTTGTTAGCTAGGCCGACAGTTCTCCAAAAGTGGGTCACTCATTCCCTTCCCCCTCCCATGTTGCGTTAGCCACTGAGCCCTCGTGACATGTTTGCCAATGTGCTGGCAGTTGCTACGGCAACACAAAACATTTATTGATGGACCTCTTGCACAATGGGCTCGTGTCTCTGAGGGGCATACTGTGAATCCCAGCTGGATAAACCCTGGCAGCTGTTCCGAAGTGTCTGCATTTTATCTGAAACCGTGTTCTCTTGTCCTCTCCTTAGCTCTCTTGTTTAATCAAACAACACTCCCGCTTGTTTAATCACATTAAGTTTTCCGTCTATTATTGTCATGACTGCTTCTGCACAGAGTTAAAGCACTTCTACTACTCACCAAATTGTCTTATTTGTAGGTTACTTGGGAAGCTCGTTTTTGCTTACCAGACAATGGCTGATTAATAAATTCTACGGTACTCTTTCCATAATCGAAAGCACAAGGAGCTGCAGTTTACATTAACTATGCTTCTTAGCCATCTCTGACCTTTCCAGGGATAAGGAACGCTCCTTTGTATTCCTAAAAACAGGAAAAGGCCTAAAAAGCCGATACTTCTATTTTCAGCGGAGACTTTCATTCATTGACTCAATATTTCTCTCCAGAGACTTGCTGATCCAGAATCAGAGAACAGTGAAACGAGGGACACAATCAGTTCCTTCTGTTGATTCTTAAAACCAAGGAAAGTAGGAATCTGCAAATTGTGCTACCTAAAAAAATGTAATGTCTCTTCTGCTTATCTGTAGAAACTATACTGGGTGTTGGTCGTAGTGGTCAGTACAGCTGCCTCACGGCTCCGGAGTCCTCAGAGCCAACACTTTGCCTAATTCCTGTATGTACAGAGTTTTCCTGTTTTCTCCACGTCCATGTTGATGGATCAGATACAGCTAGCGGTCAGCATGGGATCATTACGAGATGATCTCGTCACACGGTTTATTTAAGGCACAAGACTATCCCTTGGGTTCACTACAGCTGCAGTTGAGCTATGGACTAGTATCAGATCAAGATCTCATTGTGGACTAAGACTAACTAAATGTGTATCTTGTAGCTGGTGAAGCGGAGCAAACTTGAAGCCGCCTCGTTATTGTACCACAAAGATAAATGAGACAGATGGTTTTTTAATGAAAAAGGATCAGAAAACGAAAATTCATCAAAAGCCGCACAAAGTTGGTTAACCAAAAAGCAAAATCGACCTGCTATCAAGCTCAATAGTAGTCAAAATGACCAACGCACAGGATCTTTAGCCAGAAAAAACAAAAATTAATTCGCAACAATCAATGTTTTATTCAGCACCTCGGATGACCAGGAAGTCTTAGCGCTGACCTTAAAGCCTAACGACTTCTGATGTCACTTCCTTTCATCCAGGTCAAGCAATGACGCCAAAATGACAGTGCCCATAATAAAACAATACTTCTTCTTCTTTCGGCTGCTCCCGTTAGGGATTGCCACAGTGGATCATCTTGTTTCATATCTTCCTGTCCTCTTCATCTCTCTCTGTCACACCCACCACCTGCATGTCCTCTCTCATCTCATTCATAAACCTCCTCTTAGGCCTTCCTCTTCTCCTCTTACCTGGCAGCCATATCCTTAGCATCCTTTTCCCAATATACCCAGCATCTCTCCTCTGCACATGTCCAAACCAATGCAATCTCACCTCTCTGTCTTTGTCTCCCAACCATCCAACCTGAGCTGATCCTCTAATGTCCTCATTTCTAATCCTGTCCATCTTCATCACACCCAATGCAAATCTTAACATCTTTAACTCTGCCACCTCCAGCTCTGTCTCCTGCTTTCTGGTCAGTGCCACCGTCTCCAACCCATGTAACATAGCTGGTCTCACTACCGTCCTGTAGACCTTCCCTTTCACTCTTGCTGATACTCGTCTGTCACAAATTACTCCTGACACTCTTCTACACCCATTCCACCCTGCCTGCACTCTCTTCTTCACCTCTCTTCCACAATCCCAGTTACTCTGTACTGTTGATCCCAAGTATTTAAACTCATCCACCTTCGCGAAAAACAATACTAATGTCTTTAAAGAAATATTAAAAGAAAGAAATGCATAATTCAAAATCAGAAAGTAAAAAACAAAAGTCCAGGAAAAAGAGTAATATAATGTAAGAAAGAATTTAAAACAAAACCCATGAGCTGGTGTAACAGAGTTTGTACGGTGGTAATGTTATAAAATCAATACACAATATTAGTACATGATAAAGTGCATATATGCAAATATATAAATTGTAACCATTAGAAACATGTAACTTATGACACATATATACTGTATGTTGATGATGGCTGTCTTTTTTTGGACTAAAGTGTAGTGTGGTAGTGAATCAATCTTACTTAGGTCAGTCTCATAGAAAACCGTATACGTGCAAATAAAATTCAACCTCCTTAGCGTTAGACCTGAGTGTCACAGTGTTAAAAGCATTAGCCCCGAGTGTCACTTGGACAGCTGTATAGACGTGTCTCATGTAAGAGTTACACCTGAGGATTACTCGGGTAACGGTATAGGCGTGTCTTACCATAAGCATCAGGCCCAAGTGTTACCTGGGCAAAGGTGTAGACGCATCTTCTCCTAGCCTCACAATGGTTTTTGGTAAGAAACGTGTTTCAGCAGCCCAGGTGTTGCATGCTCTTGACAGTGCTACGAGCAGTGATGTTGAGGGGTCGCTCGTCAGCGATGATGACAAAGTAAATGGGCAGTGAAATTTAAAATGATTCCGATGAATACAAAAGTGACGCTTGTATTTAGGCTTCTGTTGACCCTACTTCAAATAAACCAGCACCATCTCATTTTGATTTTGTATGGCAGCCAGGAATAAAAATAAGCGTTAATTAATATAACACCCGGTCTTATTTTCGGGGAAACACGGTATATACTTAATTAATTCATTTCCATTTAAAGAGGAGCAACTGAAACAGACTTTGGCTTAGGCCAGCTTCTCTGGGTTTGACAAACATAGCGGAAATGGACTTGAGGTTCTCTCAAGAAGATGATGTTAATTCCGATAACCGGCGTCACACACGTGCACATAGGAGGCAGTCAAAGGGCTTCACTGAGGGTAAGATGTCGATTTGGGAGTTGATGAAGTGCACTAATGTCTTTTCTCCCTCTTCTGCAGATCACCAGAAGGTAAACCCAGCTAAACCGACAGCAACTTCCACATCCCTGTCCAGACCACGCCCTCCTACTGACCTCACTTCCGCCACTCCCCTCGCGGACCCGCCTCTTCATGCACATTGCTTATAAAAGCCAAGCACCTCTCCCCTATAGTTTAGTTCTGTTCGGACTATGTCCTTTGTGTTTACTCCGGTGAACGTTGAGTTTTAGCTCCATTATCTCACAATATACGGGGTGGATCCCCAAACCTTTTACATGTTGTTTGTTTCAGGAATCATCATTTATAAGAACCATATTAACCAAGGTGTAAATTGCTAAAGGTCAAATAGAGGTAGTCCCCAGGTTACGGACATCCGACCTACGACTTACGAACGGGGCCGCTGCTGTGACGCATGCGCCTCAGTAACTGCTGCTCCGTCATCTTCGGCCTGGGGACGCTACAAGCCGTGGCTGGACGGATGCTGGAGTGGGGGCCACTTCGCTGCCTGTGCAGTGTAGTGTCCCTCAGGCAGCTCCCGGCGGCAAGCGGTTTCACTGCCCGCCCACCACACATGGCTGCCCCGTTCGTTCTCGGTGGGTGGCTGGTAATGCTGCAAGCGGTGTCCCGATTGTGGCTGAACGGAGGCCACTGAGGGTGAACGGGGCAGCGGGGGGCAGCATTGTAGTGTGCATCGGATGACTGCCTATTGAATGGGGCGATTCACTACCCGCCTTTGGCCGCACTGTGTGGGCGGATGCTGCAGGCAGCATACTGTAGTGGAGGTGACTGTGAGGTGGGCTGGTGATGAACCGCCCGTCGATGCCCCTGTTCATTCTCAATAGTAAGCCTGCTTGTACTATTACGCACATAGCAGGAAGTTGTCTCTTGTCAGTACATCAGACGTGTTGACGACGGGTGCCTTCCTGCTGTAATAGCGTAGACAGTGCTGTGCAGAAGAGCTCATCATAATCTTTTGTCTTCACCCTTTAAGACTGAAACACAAATCTGATGCAAGTGCTGGTGATACTGTAAAGAAGAGAAAAACCATCACCATTGAAAATAAAGTAGAAATAATAAAAAGGTCAGAGAGAGGTAAAACTCCATCATTCATTGGCAGAGCACTTGGTTACAGTCGGTCAACAATAGCAATTATTAAAATAATGTACCTGTTCAGACTTACATACAAATTCAACTTAAGTACAAACCTACAGTCCCTATCTCGTACGTAACCGGGGGACTGCCTGTAATTGGTTATAAAAAAGGTGTATCTGGAAATGAGTTGAGTGCACACGCAAACCTTGCAGCTGGTGTCTGTGCGTATGACATTAAAGATATCCTGGCTTTAGACGACCAAAGAAATAAAAGCGTCTGTGTTTTATTTTATCTAGGTAGATTCTTACTGAACCCCAACATATGGGACGCTGCTATCTCAGGTACACTGCAACTAACCCTGGGGGCTTTTCTCCAATTACTTTTTAAAGCCATGCAGATTTGATTAACTGGTGAATGTAAATTGGCCCAGTGTGTGTGTGAGTGCACACCGCGATGATCCAACGGTGGGTTCTCGGCTTGAGCCCCCTCTATTTGTCAGAACTCGTGTGCTGGTGGCTGTCCCTGAAAAGTCACAAGATACATGGCAGCCACCTGCCACATGCATGCTGAAGCTAAAGGTGAACTCTGCTTCAAAGAAAAGCCTGCGGTGTGTCACATAGCCCACCTGACCTTTAAGTCGTCTTCTTCAAAAACCTTTACTTTTATCTGTTTAAGCAGGCCTGGTGCAATGTTTAATCTACTGTTAAAACAGAAGACATATTTAATTTCTTTTCTTATCTCATGAGGCGTGAGTTCCTGGAAATGAAAGCAAGTCGTTCGTGTGAGGCAGTGTCAGCTAAATATGCAAAGCCTGGTTTTCAGGATTACATAATGACGATCAGTATCACAATAATAATGTCAGTGCGTCAAGACATTTTTAAAGAGGAAGAAGGACAAATGAAATAAAACTAACTCAAATAAAACTGTATCTGCATTTGCTTACAGTTTATCACTTATAATTGTATTATGTATTTACTGATCATTTTGAAATGTATCCTTATTTGCTTTGTAAAACACCCTGCCGGGATGCAATATAAAATAAAAATGCATTGATTGATCGTTTAAAAAATAATCAATTTACTCTCCTTTCAGCCAGTTTTCTAATCTACTTATACATATTAATTTTGTGAGGGTCAGAGTCTATATTTATGGAGGAATATGTTGGACAAAATTAAATAAATAAATAAAAGTGCAAATAAATAAATGTACTGTGAAATGTGAGCATAAATAAATGTGTTACAAAATTTGTTTTTTGTTACTTATTTATTTATTTTATTTTGTCCATAACATTCATCCTAATGTATCATGAATACGGCTTGAAACACAACTGTCACTTTCACTCGTTAAAGTTGAGAGGGCGGGCTCTAGAGCATACTGTGTTTTGATTGGTAGATTGCTCAGGCCTAATTCAATATATCAGTATGGAAGATGGAGGCAAATGAGCTAGCACAAGAATTAATTAGAATGCTTTTACATCCAGGCTGGGTCAGATAGTGTAGCACCTCACCGCGCACCCCCACTCACTGCCACGGACACGCAAACCTACACAGCTACCTTGCCATTTCTCTGCAATGGTGTCCTCTCATCAGTACCACCTCTCAACACTCAAAGTACACACCAACGTATAACTGTTTAAGCTATAAATAGTTAACACAGAACATGCAGGTAATACTGTCACCATAGCGCGACCAACCACATGGCATTCACAACAGAGTTCCAAACTGCCCCTGGCAGCAAAATCAGCACAAGAACTGTGCATCTGGAGCTTCAATAAATGGGTTTCAATGGCCAAGAAGCTGCAAGCCTTAGACCACTATGCACAATGACAAATGTCGGATGGAGTGGTGTAAAGCACACCACCATTGGACTCTGGAGCGGTGGCAATGTCTTCTCAGCAGCAATGAATCATGCTTCACTAGCTGGCAGTCTGAAGGATGAATCTGGGTTTGGTTTGGAGATTGCCACCTTCTGGACTGCATAGTGCCTACTGTAAAGTTTGCTAGATGAGAGATAATGGTCTGGGGCTGTGTTTCAGGGTTTAGGCTCGCCCCCCTCGGTTCCAGTAAAGGGTATTGTTAATACTACAGCATATAACTGTGTGCAGAGGGTACAGACCTATAAATACCTGGGAGTGCAGCTGGATGATAAATTGGACTGGACTGCCAATACTGATGCTCTGTGCAAGAGAGGAAAGAGCCGACTATACTTCCTTAGAAGGCTGGCGTCCTTCAACATCTGCAATAAGATGCTGCAGATGTTCTATCAGACGGTTGTGGCGAGTGCCCTCTTCCAAGCGGTGGTGTGCTGGGGAGGCAGCATAAAGAAGAGGGACACCTCACACCTGGACAAACTGGTGAGGAAGGCAGGCTTTATTGTAGGCATGGAGCTGGACAGTTTGACATCCGTGGCAGAGCGACGGGCGCTGAGCAGGCTTCTGTCAATCATGGAGAATCCACTGTATCCACTGAACAGGATCATCTCCAGACAGAGGAGCAGCTTCAGCGACAGACTGCTGTCACCGTCCTGCTCCACTGACAGACTGAGGCGATCGTTCCTCCCCCACACTATGCAACTCTTCAATTCCACCTTGGGGGGTAAACGTTAACATTATACAAAGTTATTGTCTGTTATACTTGCATTTTTATCAGTCTTTAATTTAATATTGTTTTTTATCAGTGTACTGCTGCTGTAGTATGTGAATTTCCCCTTGGGATTACTAAAGTATCTATCTATCTATCTATCTATCTATCTATCTATCTATCTATCTATCTATCTATCTATCTATCTATCTATCTATCAAGACATTTTAGACAATTGTATGTGGCAAAAGTTGGTGGAGGGTCTGTTTCTGTTCCATCATGACTGTGCCCCTGTGCACAAAGACATGGAGGAACCTAAGTGGCCTGCACAAGCCCTGACCACAACCCTATTGACCCCCCCTATGGGTGAATTGGAATGCCAAGTCTTTTCAAATCTTCTTACCTGACCTCACACATACTGGTTTTGCACAGATTTCCACAGGCACACTCCAAAGTCTTCCTAGAAGGGGACAGTGGGTCAACTCCATATTTGGAATGGGATATCCATCAAACTCATATAGGTGTGATGGTCAGGTGTCCACAGACGTTTGGCCATATAGTGTATGTAGAAAATCCTTCTCTTTATATGCTTTGCATCCCTCATTTACGCAAAAGTTTTTTTTTTTGTAATCTATAGGAATATGTTACATACTGGAAACATATTAATAGAAGCAGTCATTTCTGAAGAAATTAAAGTAGACTCTGAACTGCTTGTTCAATGATCAACTAGAGTCACAATTAAAAGTCACAACTTTAGGATGTGATCGAACCAGCTTTGGAGTTTGGTTCATTTTGTCCCGTCTGCTCACTCTGACCACTAGATGGCACACACCTTAAAATGACACCAACTATAAACAGTTGTGTTGTGGTGACCTCAGTACACTTGCACAGATTTTCCAGTCATATACAATGAAGTAAGTCAGTGTGATGGGCTCAGTTGTGCACTTCTAATTTTATGACAACAGTCTTTGGAAGGCCCTTTCCTGTTCCTGCATGACTGTACCCCTGTGCACAAAGCCAGATCCATAAAGACAAGGAGGACCTCGAGTGGCCTGCACAGATCCCTGACCTCAACCGTACTGAACATATTTGGGGTGTATTGGAACACAAACTGTGAGCCAGGTCATCTCATCCAACATCAGTATATGACCTCACAAATGCTGTTTTGGCTGAATGGGCACAAATTTCCACAGACACACTCCAAAGTCTTAAGGAAAGACTTTCCAGAAGGGGGCAACTCCTTTTTAATGCCCATGGTTTTGGAATGAGGATGTCTCACAAGCTCATATAGGTGTGATAGTTAGGTGTCCACAAACCTTTGGCCATATAGTGTATGTGGAAAAACCTGCTCCTCATATACTTTGCAACCCACCATTTCCCCCAAAAGATTTTTGCCATCTACAGTGGGGGAAATAAGTATTTGATCCCTTGCTGAATTTGTACATTTGCTCACTTACAAAGAAATGAACAGTCTCTAATTTTTATTGTAGTTTCATTTTAGTGGAAAGAGAGACAGTGGAGCAGCCAAAAATCCAGAAAAAGCACATTACATAAAAGTTATAAATTGATTTGCATGTCATTGAGAGAAATAAATATTTGATCCCCTACAACCCAGCCAGAATACTGGCTCCCACGGACTGGCTGTGTGCCCGTTTACAATCAATTAATCAATTAATCAATCAATCAATCAACCAATCACAGATACTCCTGATCTCAAATTGTGATGTGTATAAAGCACATCTATCCACAGAATCATTTTTTTCCATTCCGACCTCTCTACCACCATGGACAACACCAAAGAGCTTTCAAAGGACATCAGGGAGAAGATTGTAGACCTGCACAAGGCTATCAGACCATCAATCAAGAAGCTTGGTGAGAAGGTGACAACTGTTGGTGCGATTATTCAGAAATGGAAGAAATATAAATTAACCATCAGTTGCCCTTGGTCTGGAGCTCCATGCAAGATCTTGCCAAATGGGGTGAGAACGATCATGAGAAAGGTGAGGGATCAGCCCAAAACTACATGGGAGGAGCCTGTTAATGATCTGATGGCAGTTGGGATCACAGTCACCAAGAACACCATTGGTAATACACTACACCATAATGGTTTGAAATCTTGCAACGCCCACAAGGTCCTTCTGCTCAAGAAGGCATATGTATAGGCCAGGATGTTCACTGGCAAACTTAAGACGGGCCTGTACAAAAAAGCGATCAAATACTTATTTCCCCCACCGTTTAGCAATATGTGACATATTAAAAATATATGAATGGAAACACTCATTTCTGAAGAAATCAAACTAGCATCCAACCTGACTTTGAAATGATCAACTAGACTGCAATAAAATGCTGCAACTTCAAGCTCTGATCAAACCATTTGGAGTTTTTGTGCTTAATACTAGAATTACCAAAGCCTACAAAAAAACTCATAATCCCTGCCCACCTTAAATCCCTTCGCACCTCTCCGTCAGCGTCTTTTGTGTTGTAAATGTGTCGATCAGCACAAGCAGCAAGCAGCCTGCTATACCATAATCCTAATCCTAATGCTCACTATGACCACTAGATGGCACACACCTTAAAATGACAATAACTATATAGACAGTTGGACATCATGGTGACCTCAGTACACTTGCACAGGTTAGTGAGTCATACAAGCAAATAGATCAGTGTGATGGGCTTTAAGAGGGTAGATTGTGAGTCCAGTGTATCATATTGGTCTCCTGGATGTGCCAGTGGGGGGGGGGGGGGGAATGAGGGGCTGTCATGCTTGTTGGTAGGATCTTGAGAAGTGAAGAATACAGAGGCTTCCGAATTCTTGGAGTACCAACCCAACTGATCCCCATTTAATCAGAAACATTTGGTCAAATATTATTTATGCCAAACTGGGGGGAATCATTAGAGGAAGCAGTGTTGTGCTATATTGTGAACATCTTCGCAGGAAGTGTATGGACTGCACTGTCTTTACTCGGCTGATGCATGTTCAAATATGGATACATCACACTGAGGGGAGGCTCTGAATATCCTATATGGCAATTACTGCAGTATCTCAGAACATCATTGGAGTCGTAATTTATTGCAGCCAATGCCAACCTTTGTCTTGTGTGCCACACACCTTGCCGCATTTATGAATTCAGCCGCACTGTCGCCAAAGGAAACTCATCACTTGCTCACAGCCTCAGTTATAGGCTTAGGAATGAATAGCAATTAATAATGAATCATTTCTCCTCATTCCCAAAATAGTCTTCTTGGGAACATAAAATTTTCACTGCTGTATTTAAGCTCACTATATAAAAGTATAAAGCCATACCAGATTTGCCCTGTGTTCGATATAAAAATAAGTTTTAGGTTGAGATCATCTGTCTTTTTTAGTTGTATTACGGATTTAATGACTAATTGCAGTGTGGCGTATTCATCAGGGTTAAAAGGAGCTAATCACCGAGATGAAAAGGGGGGAAAAATACTAAATGGGTAAGAATTCAAATAAAAGGCAACTTTTTTTTTTGCTCTGATACTGCAGATAGTTTTATAGGACACATCTGTCTCCTCCTGACAACATTGATGTATAATTCCCTATGATACATTTTCAATGATCTTCATAACAATGTGTAGAATAGGAATGCTTTTTAATCAAAATGACATTTTAAAATGCTGTGTGACAAGAAAGAGTCGCACCCGTCAGCTGTGGTCCAATTTGAAAAGCGGCATACAGAACAGGTGACAAGTGAGTGAGAAATGATTTTCAATGCCATTGGTCCAGAATGGGGCTACACGGGGGGTCATTAGTAACAAGTAAGACCCCCCATGGTGGCCAATTCAATCGGCTATGAGCCGTGGCAAGCAGTTAAAACTGTCCTGTGGCTCAGCTAACCAAACAATGTGCAGTTCTCCTCCACTTAGGCAAAGGTTCATGAAAAGTGACCCGTGGGATCCGAGAAGCGTGCATAATCTGGAGCAGAGCAGCCAGGAAAGGGCTCAGATAGAAAACGGGTCTAGGCAATGGCTTACAGGATCACTTTGACATATTGCTATACCTAAAGCGATATTATCATCATTGCACCGTTGTTCATGTTAACTCTATGTGCAAATCTGCTGGGCTTCTGGTGCTCGACCCCCATGATCTGAGAAGCTTGCAGGCATTACTGCAAATCTGAACTCCATTCCAGCAGTGTATGGTCAGATGCCAGAGTACTGAGAAAAGCGCTATATACAGTAAATGTAATGAATTATTATTATTATTATTATTATTAAATGGTGCAAAGCTTTCATACTAGTCGTGAATTGTGCATTTTTGGAATGGGCTAATTTTAATTTTGCACTCCTGAGGTATTTACTTACTTACTTACTTTATCTTCTCCCATTATACCTTACGGAGCCAATGATTATAACTTTTTCCAGGATCTTCTCTTGTTCCATGGTCACCCCTCTCTTTCTAGCTGCTTCTTTGACATTTTTCTTCTCTTACAGTACTTTTCTAGGTCTTCCCTTCAATTTTTTTCCTTCACTCTTCATTCCAAACACCGTTTTGGGGCATCTTGTTTTACTCATCCTTATTACAGTGGGTACGGAAAGTATTCAGACCCCCTTCAATTTTTCAATCTTTGTTATATTGCAGCCATTTGCTAAAATCATTTAAATTAATTTTTTTCCTCATTAATGTACACACAGCACCCCATATTGACAGACAAAAAAAAAATTTTTGAAATTGTTGCAGATTTATTAAAATAGAAAAACTGAAATATCACATGGTCCTAAGTATTCAGACCCTTTGCTCAGTATTTAGTAGAAGCACCCTTTTGAGCTAATACAGCCATGAGTCTTCTTGGGAAAGATGCAACAAGTTTGATGCTGCCACCGCCATGCTTCACTGTGGGGACTGTATTGGACAAGTGATGAGCAGTGCCTGGTTGTCTCCACACATACTGCTTAGAATTAAGGCCAAAAAGTTCTATCTTGGTCTCATCAGACCAGAGAATCTTCAGGTGTCTTTTAGCAAACTCCATGCAGGCTGTCACATGTCTTGCACTGAGGAGAGGCTTCCGACAGGCCACTCTGCCATAAAGCCCTGACTGGTGGAGGGCTGCAGTGATGGTTGACTTTCTACAACTTTCTCCCATCTCCTGACTGCATCTCTGGAACTCAGCCAAAGTGATCTTCGGGTTCTTCTTTACCTCTCTCACCAAGGCTCTTCTCCCCCGGTAGCTCAGCTTGGCCGGACGGCCAGCTCTAGGAAGGGTTCTGGTCGTCCCAAACGTTTTCCATTTAAGGATTATAGAGGCCACTGTGCTCTTGGGAACCTTAAGTGCAGCAGAAATTTTTTTGTAACCTTGGCCAGATCTGTGCCTTGCCACAATTCTGTCTCTGAGCTCTTCAGGCAGTTCCTTTGACCTCATGATTCTCATTTGCTCTGACATGCATTGTGAGCTGTAAGGTCTTATATAGACAGGTGTGTGGCTTTCCTAATCAAGTCCAATCAGTATAATCAAACACAGCTGGACTCAAATGAAGGTGATCTCAAGGATGATCAGAAGAAATGGAAAGCACCTGAGTTAAATATATGAGTGTCACAGCAAAGGGTCTGAATACTTAGGACCATGTGATATTTCAGTTTTTCTTTTTTAATAAATCTGCAACAATTTCAAAAATTTTTTTTTTGTCTGTCAATATGGGGTGCTGTGTGTACATTAATGAGGAAAAAAAATAATTTAAATGATTTTAGCAAATGGCTGCAATATAACAAAGAGTGAAAAATTGAAGGGGGTCTGAATACTTTCTGTACCCACTGTATGTGCGTCCATACCACTGTAGTTGTTTTATTTCTATGATTTCCACCAGTGGTTGCATTTCCAGTTCTTTGTGGATTCTTTTCATTCTTATCCTGTCTCTTTTTGTTTAACCTACTGTCACACACATGTGCACATGGGAGACAGCTAGA
Organism: Polypterus bichir lapradei; assembly: GCA_026402145.1. Taxonomy (NCBI): domain Eukaryota; kingdom Metazoa; phylum Chordata; class Cladistia; order Polypteriformes; family Polypteridae; genus Polypterus; species Polypterus bichir. The sequence goes on from JANRMT010062856.1 coordinate 13,649,899, forward strand.
AGGACCAAAAGAAGGTAAGTCCATGCCAGGCCAGGGGGTGGAGGGGTGCAGTAAACCTTTCTCTTTTATCCCTGCAGACCAGACATGGGAAATTCTGCCTGATTCCAACAACGTCACTTCCAGTTCTGCCCTAATGACGTCACTTTCCGTTCCGGGCCCAAGAACATCACTTACAGTTCCACCCCCAGATGATGTCACTTTCGCCAACCTGTTTTAAGAGTCAGTCATCCTCCATTTGTACTCAGTTCTGTTGTTGGACTCAACTTGTACAGTTCTGTATTGCTGAATCTTCGTATCTGCAGACTTTTCAAGCATACGGGTAGCCGCCCCATAAACCTCCTCTATGGTGTCAAAGTCTATTCATTTCACACTACCTCGTTGTTTAGCCAGCATTGCCGAAGATTGTGCAGCGTATAATATTGCTGGGCCATATGTACTTTTATATACGATAGATGCATTTTCACCTTTATACTTAACTAGCCAACCCGTGGCGTACCATACGCCGCATGATCAGGCCGGTTTTTTAATGATTTTTAAGCACAGGGAGAAAATTAAAATTTGAAAAATCGGAAATGTAATAAATCAGCAAGAAAAGCAACATTGTAACAATGCACGGAACGAACCAACACACAATCGTCCGTGACTGAAAACTGGCGGACCGCCATCGCGCCTTCACTGCCTGCTCATGTGCCCACCTGCAACTCGTCACTTGAGTCGTTGTCGTCTTTGCACAGTCCAGATGCACCTGTGACTCACGTAGACTTTTCATTGCTCTGTGCGGTTTTGGCTGCTTTTCTATATATAATCCACCAATTGCTGTATGTAGCGTATAAAACAGTTTGCTATGGTGCACGCGGTCGTGCGTCGTAACTGAAAACTCGGTTTTTAAAGACTGCTTCCTTCATTGTGTTTTAACCTCAGTTGTAAAGGATTGTTTTAAGGATCCCATGGGATACCCCTCACAAACCGTTTTACACGCTGCATATGGCGATTCACCTCCGCGAGAAACATGCCTCTATGAACAGTCAACGTGGCTCGGAGGTGCACGTGGCCTCTATGACAGACGAATATAAATGACGCAGTTTTTTCTGTGTCGTCACGTCCGAGTCGGTGGCCGTGGCTCCGCGAGTTGTCGTCGTATCCGATGGTCTTGGAGTTGGTGGGCGTGGCTCCTTCCTGCGTGCGCCATAGGTGTCTTACTTGTCGGCGGCTTAGTGAATCCACGCCCTTTCCAGCGTGCTTTCCATGGGTGTCTTGCCTTAGTGAATTATATATATATATAGATTCTTTCTTTACTATTAAGGTGCTGTTCATTTGATAACATGTTGCAGATTATCTCTGATTTTTGAAGATGCATTTCTATTCTCTTGCTTTCTATGACCTTCAGTAATACTTTTCCTAGTCATTTGTTTCTTTTCAATTTATGTGTTTTATTGTATTTATTTCTATTTGTTTTATTAATGTTAATTGTATATTTTATTGTAAAGCACTTTGGCGACAGCATTATTGATGTTGTTTTAAATGTGCTCTATAAATAATTTGACATTCTTCATCTTAACCCTTTAACTCAGCCCCATTGTTTTGGACCCACCAGTGGCACAAAACAAATATTCAACATTTTCAAAACACTGCATCAAATTATTCATTTCCCAATTGATATTATTACAGGGCAGTGTTAACATGCAGACCCCGATGCCACCTTGAAATGTTTTTCTTTCTTTGCCCAAAGATTGCCAAATCACAGTAACACCAATCCTCATTCTGACAGAGTAAGATCTTCCTTTTAAAAAGATACCCAAGCCAAGGGTCTTCTATAATGGATACGTATGCTGTGGATACTTACACTCACCGGACACTTTATTAGGTACACCTGTTCATCTGCTTGTCATTGCAAATATCTAATTAGCCATTCACGTGGCAGGGACTCAGTGCATTTCAGCATGTAGACCTTATCAAGACGACCTGCTGAAGCTCAAACCGAGCATCAAAATGGGGAAGAAAGATGACTGAAGTGACTTTGAATGTGGCATGGCTGTTAGTGCCAGACGGGCTGGTCAGAGTATTTCAGAAACTGATGATCTACTGGGATTTTCAAACACAACCATCACCAGGGTTTATAGAGAAGGGTCAGAAAAAGGGAAAATATCCAGTGAGTGGCAGTTCTCTGGGCGAAAAATGCCTTGTTGATGCCAGAGGTCAGAGGAGAATAGCCAGACTGGTTAAAGCTGATAGAAAGGCAACAGTAACGCAAGTAGCCACTCGTTACAACCGAGGTGTGTAGAAGAGCATCTCTGAACACACAACACATCAAACCTTGAAGCAGGTGGGCTATAGCAGCCGGAGACCACACTGGATGCCACTCCTGTCAGCTAAGAACAGGCAACCGAGGCTACAATTCGCATGGGCTCACCAAAATTAGAGTACAGAAGATTGGAGAAATGTTGCCTGGTCTGATGAGTCTCAATTTCTGCTGCAACATGTGGATGGTAGGATCACAATTTGCTGTCAACAACATGAAGGCATGGATCAGGCTGGTGGTGGTGATGTAATGATGTGGGGGGTATTTTCTTGGCACACTTTGGGCCCCTTAGGACCAACTGAGCATCGATTAAATGCCACAGCCTGCCCAAGTATTGTTGCTGACCATGTCTGTCCATTTATGACCGCAGTGTACCCAACTTCTGATGGCCAACATGACAATTCTGACACTTTTGTATATTAAGCAATCAGATGACATTTTCAAAGGGTGGAGGCATAATTTATGTGTTGTGGTAGCCGGCCTGGATACAGACAGGCGGACACGTTGTCACCCACAACACATTCATTATACATATTTACAGTTCATAAAGTGCTCACAAACCCCAAAGTCCCCAAAGTCCAGTCCAACCTCGAATGCCTTTCTCTTCTTCAGGCCGCCTCTTTGCCTTCTCCCGAGCTCTGTCCTACTCCACTCCCGACTCTCGCTGCTGAATGGAGGTAGCCCCTTTTATCATCACCCAGATGTGCTCTAGGTGCTCCCCAGCAATCTTCCACCGGCACTCCCCAGTGTGGCGGAAGTGCCGGCTGCGCACCCGGAAGCACTCTGGGTGTCCCCGCTTCTCTTCCCCCCAGCACTTCCGGGTGTGGCGGAAGTGCTGAGGTCCAGGGCTCCCAAGGCATCGGGGCGCCCCCTGGTGGGCCCCTATAGGGTTGAGCTTCAAAGCTCTGTACCCGTGGTCCCCCTACCCACCAGGGCGGTCGCCCCCATGTGGTCTGGGGCAGGCGTAAGCCCCCTTCCGGTCTTCCGGGGCGTCCCAGCAGGGTCGCCTCCCCAGCCACCTGCGACAGTGTGTAAGTCTAATTTTTCTAATTGCTTTTTTGGTTCGGTGATATTCAAAATTTGCACCTTCCATCTTATGTATTGAGCTGCACCCTGTTCTTCAGTAATTAGTTTTCAATTTCTGGTTTCAATTAAATGACCACGAAATTTAAAAAAAATGGTGAAGCTTGATGAAATTAAATATAGCTGACAGGATATCAGAACAGAAATCAACAAAACATTAAAACCACATAATTGTGACACACATCACCACCACAGTTGAGGTCCACCTCCCCATGGAAATCTTGCAGGATCTACAGGACACAACAGAAGATGTTGCAGCGCAGGAACACATTTAATAATTGCGAACAGGAAATTGGACTTTATTCATTATTCACTATTAGATGAACCTCTGAGAAATGTGCTTCTAGCACAATGAATTATTAAACTATACTTATTTTACTATTATAATTCATCATCGATATATAAATCAGTACTGTTTCAAAATAAAAGCACATGCTGTCGGAGAAGATAAAAAAGATATTATGTATGCATTTGTGATGTGATGGTGTCTCGTGTTTTTAAACCAAGTTTGCAAAGGAGATATTCCCAACATTGTGGTACTTTTTTAGGACAGATGCACAATAAGGATTACAGGTCGGAGTACCATTTCCTTCTTTTTTTTCTGGATTCTGCTGTTATAAAAATCCACTTTGACTACCTGCCCAATTCATGTGCCTTTCAGAGGGAGGATGTTGTCCAGAGCGAGATGTCATTTTTGCAGGAGTAGATGGAAAAAGGATGGAATTTTGTCGGGTGTGACCTGTAGTGGAATGAAACTTTTTTGGGAGCAGCTGGTAATGGGATGGAAATTTCTTGTAATGGGATGGGATTTTGTGAGGAATGTTTAGTAAGAGGATGGGAAAACTTTGTTGGGAGAAAATGGTGGTGGGATATACCTTTATTGGGAGGAACTGGTAGTGGGGTGAAACTTTGTTGAGAGTGACTAGTAGTGGGATAGAACTCTGTTGGGAGATGGAATTTTGTCAATAGTGGCTGGTTGTGGAATGGAACTTTGCTATTTTGCTAGGAGTCACTGGTAGTGAGATGGAAATTTGCTGGGAGATAGAACTTTATCAGGAACGGCTGGTGGTAGGAGTTTTGTTGGAAGTGGCAGGCAACAGGATAGAACTTGGTTGGAAGTGTCTGTTAATGAGATGAAACTTTGTTGGGAGCGACTGGTAGCAGGATGGAACTTTGATGGAAGTAGCTGGTAGTGCGATGGAACTTTGCTAGAAGATAGAACTTTGTCAGGAGCAGCTGGTGGCAGGATGGAACTTTGTTGGGAGCGTCTGTTTAATGGGATGGAACTTTTTTGGGATCGACTGGCAACGGGATGGAATTTTGATGGAAGTAGCTGGTAGTGCGATGGAACTTTGCTAGAAGATAGAAGTTTGTCAGGAGCAGCTGGTGGCAGGATGGAACTTTGTTGGGAGCGACTGGCAGCAGGACGGAACTTTGTTGGGAGCGACTGGCAACAGGATGAAATTTTGATGGAAGTAGCTGGTAGTGCGATGGAACTTTGCTAGAAGATAGAACTTTGTCAGGAGCAGCTGGTGGCAGGATGGAACTTTGTTGGGAGCGTCTGTTTAATGGGATGGAACTTTTTTGGGATCGACTGGCAACGGGGTGGAATTTTGATGGAAGTAGCTGGTAGTGCGATGGAACTTTGCTAGAAGATAGAAGTTTGTCAGGAGCAGCTGGTGGCAGGATGGAACTTTGCCGGGAGACAGAACTTTGTCAGAAGTTGCTGGTAGAAGAATGGAGCCTTTCAGAGAGCGGCTGATAGTGGGACAGAACTTTGTTGGGAGTTGCTGGCAGCAGGATGTAATTTTGCAGGAAGTAGCTGGTACCGGGATGGAACTTTATTAGGAGCGGTGGGTGGTGGGATAGAAAGATCTGTACCACCCAGACGCCTGTATCACAAGCAGGGCCGTTTGAAGGAATTTGGGGGCCCCAAGCAAAATGGACATGGAGGCCCCCCTCCTCTTCCTTTCTCTTCTTTCTTTTTTGGCTTCCTGAAGCATAATTCCGCTTCATGACTGCCGAGGAAGTTTTGTATTTTGCCGGCAGCAGAGATCGCGTGGTTGGCTGGCTGCTGTCAGCGAGGGGGGCCCCCTTGAGGGGGATCCCGATAACAGTGTCATTGCACTTTACTGCATTCACTATCAATGGGGCGCTCACACAGTTTGTCGCTGCATTTTATTCTTAACCAGTTGTTGTCTTGGGGCCCCAGGCCAGCTCGGGGCCCCAAGCAATTGCTTGGTTTGCCTGCCTTGTCGCGACGGGCCTGATCACAAGCAGGATAAATTTCAAGTGGGTACACACTTTATAGTCACCATGACTGTAAAAAGAGAATTCTTTCAGTAGGGATTATGGGCACACAAGGCCCATTAATGGCTGTTATTTCATTTACTTTTTAAATAGTTATAATAATACGGTATTAGGCCTGGAAGTTAGGGGTAGAATTTTCAGACTGTTTACTTGGTCACAATGCTTTAGACGGACATTAAAATCTCACTTTCTAATAAACAGCCCTAACTGAGGATAAGGATGTGCTTGCTGCCTGAGACCTGGCCACACTTGTATTTACATTTGTGTTTATTGATGATCTGAAAGTCGCAACTGTTTGAGAGAAAATAGTGGAAAAGAAAAGAAGGGAGTGATCATCTCAGAAAAGTTAGAAAACAGTATAAATTACTCATTACTATAACTGTGAAACAAACCTCTCACACGCTGCCAGATACTTCTGAAAGCAGAAATATGCATTAGAGGAATATAATTATGCAGAGAGTTCCACTCCAGCCATCAATTCGCTTCAGATAGTTGGGAGTGAATAAAGTAATGGCCAGCCGCCCGTGGACAGAGCCTTGCTACACAAGAGCGCATTCGGTATCCCCCGCCCTATGATCAAGACCCTGATTAACCACCGGTGGTTACATGACGATGCACAAACACTCCTTGCACTTCCTGTGCATTTGCTTTCTTCCTGTTTTAATTTAATTTAGAGTCTCTGATTTGGTGCACAGATCTGTCAGTAAGCCCGTAAAAATAAAGCTGAATTTGATTTATTACAAAGATAAAAATATTTAAGTCGTCAAAATCTGCCCTTGAAAAATGTGCCTAGGTGTTAATTAAATGACTGCAGCATTTCGGCAACAATTACATGCCTCAATAATCCGTTCTTTCTGCATGAAATATTTTTTGATCCTGTATATTGCACTTAGCGTGGAATTCTCTCCAAGCACTGTTTCAAATTCTGACATGCACAAATATTTACATTTCCTGTTTGCTGTGTGTTGAAAGAAAAAAAAAAAAAAGAAGACAGGCATTCGATCATCTTTTTTAAAAATGGGAAAAGCTCCTCTGAAAGACGTAACGTTACCTTTGGGATCCGTCATAATTATTTCCCTTGGGGTTAACGTTAATATCCTGCGCAAAACAATGACAACACAGACATTTAATCAGATTTTCTGCATGGTGCCATAAAGTGACCAAAAATGTAGAAACACATCGGGTAAACAAAATTTAAAATAAGACGCTCCTACATGGCTTGGGTTTCCGAGTCCGATAAGCGATTATCATTCCTCCATCCTTAATAAGGATAATACGACTAACATGGCTGGTAGACTAGAAGTGGGCAACTTTCAAAGCACGTATGGAGTGGGAGTTTCATTGACATGGAAGGTCGTCCATTTTGCTGATGTTTGGCAAGGAATGCAGTGTAAAGTAATGTCAACATGGAACTCGAATTATTGGCAACTCTGGCCAGAAGTGCTTAATCCGGGATTGGAGTTGCCACCATGTTTGAGCAGGCAGTGTAAGCAGTTACAATCTGTAAAGAACATTTTGTAGCACCCACATGGAAATGTGTACTATGAGATGAGATGATATGATGGGATTAGACTATTTCCGATCTCAGTTGTTTCCGCAGTTACACACATCATCAGCATCTCACTCGGCATAAGAACAATTCTCTACATTGCTCAAACAGGCCATCATAACTCCTCTACTCAAGAAGCCAACACTTGACCCATCTCAAGTAGGTAACTACAGGCCAGTCACTCATCTCTTTATTTAAAACACGGGAATGCACTGCCTCTAAAGCAAGTCTCTTACTTTTCTCTATGGAACAGATGGCTTGATCCTAAGCAGTCAGGCTTCAAGAGGGGCCATTCCACTGCTTACTGCTGTTAGCATGATTATGGCTGGCGAGAGCTACCAACATGTCGCCTGTCCTCATCTTGCTAGATCTCTCCTCTGTCTTTGACATGGTCAATCACCAGGTTCTCCTTGCCACCCTTCTCTGACATTGGCATCACTGGGACTGTCCTCAAGTGGCTGAGTCCCACATTTTGGGCATGTCCTACTATGTTTCCCGGTGAGGAGAGATGTCAAGGGTGTACCAGTCAGGCAAGGGGGTGTCTCAAGGGTTGATGCTGCGCCATCTCCTTTTCTCTCTTTACACCTCCTCACTAAGCCCCATCATCCTCTCCCACAGTTTATCTCATCAGTACTATGCTAAAGATATGCAGCTGCACCTGCTGTTCCCTCAAGAGGACCACACAGTATCAGTTAGAGTCTCTGCATGTCTCACTGATAAAAGAACACCATCTCCATCTCAGTCTGGTCATGAAGGACCTTCTTGTTTATCCCAGCTCAGCACCCAATCTCAGTTCAGCTCAGCTCCGTGTTGTTAACAACCCTCAAGTCTGCACGCAACCTTGGGTTGGTGATCAATGACCAGCTGTCCTTCACTGACCATGTCCCAACAGCCTCTCTGTCTTGCAGATTCACACTATGCAACATCTGTCTGCAAGATCAGACTGAATAGGACAGAGTCTGCAGGACAACTCCTGGGCCTGGCTTTGGAATTTGTCACAGCCGGACTGCTGCAACTCTTTGGGACTCTCTAGGTCATAATTTTCTGTGATTCTTCTCTGCCCCATAAATCTCATACTGAGGTTAGTCCTGCATTGTTAACTTATTTTATTTAGGTTGGTGTATTTCCCGACAAGCATTTCCCGTTTATTTTCTGCTATTTGTGGTATAGTGGGTCCACAGCTCATGTCAAAAGGGCGAGTTTTAAAATAAATAATCGGCGCAATCGTGGCTTAGCGAGGGGACATGGTTGTGTGGCTGAAGCGGTTCCTGGGGAATTCGTGATGCGGGTGTTTCTCACCTAAGTGCACAGGTGAGAAACAATCTGCATCTGTAATTGTTCCCGGGAGCTGTCTGATTACCACAGCTGAACCACATCCCCGTGATATATAGAAGCACGAGGCGGCTAGTAGGGGAAGGAAAAGAAATGAAGGAAGGAACGAGACGGAGGTTGCAGAGGAAGAAAGCAGGAAGCAGTGTGGAGAAAGCTGGTGTGTGAGAAAAGAAAGAGAGAGAGAGAGAGAGAGAGAGAGAGCGTGAGCGAAGGCTCGTGTGTGGCTGGACTGTGAGCCCTAGCGGGGTGTTTGACCGACATCTAGGGCAGTTGGTAGTGGTCGCTCCTGCTGAGCATTGTGAGGTGCGGCAGTGACCGGAAGAAGGACGGCTGGCTGCGTAAGGCCGAGAAGGCAGCAAGAGTCGGGAGGTTTGGGAGGCGGATTCCCCAGCGTGAGAGTCCTGGCCATTGGGGAACCCAAGTCTCGGTCTGGAGAGCGCGGGACCGAAGCTAGGGATCGGGAAGCCTCCAGATCAGGAGTGAGAGAAAAGGTCAGCTGCTGGATGGGCGACTCCCCTGCTGAGGAGCCTGATGGGAGACGCAGGGGAGCCGCCAGGTATAAGAAGGTACCAGACTTTGTTTTTAAAGAGACACCTCATTGTGTTTTAAGTTATTGTTTTTTTTTCTATTGTGTTTTTTTTTACCTCCACCTTTCACCCATTTTATTGGATTATTTATTTGAGGATTTTTAAAACACTGCACTTATTTATTTGGACACTTTGTTTTGTTTGTTGTTTTAAATAAAAGCACTTGGCACTTTTGCACCATCCCCTTGCTTCTTTGTTTGTGCCTCACTGTACAGCTCATCGGTGACATTACCAACGGTGTAGGGTTCGTAGGCTCCCAGAAGCTTAATGGGAGCATGGAGCGAACCCGCATCATCACACTATTCTGAAGTAAATATGGACTTGTCGAAGAAGTTAGAAAATATACACCTTTATATGATACCTCATCACAACACTACAATGACAATCAGATGGCGGCTAATTCGTGGTGCGAAATATCAGTTATTCTTGGTCTGGAAGTCAGCGAATTTATAAAAAAGTGGAAAAATATGAGGGGCAAATACATTCGCCTGTGGAAGAAAATGAGTAGCAAGGCGAGCGGTAATCCTGGAAAGCGAAAACTGCCTGCATTTTAAAGGATCATTCGCTTTTCTTGCATACTACAAACACCGCCAATGAGCATTCAAGTACGTGAATGCAGAGCGGCGCAATGCAGAAGTACAAACTGCTTTTGACACATAGCTACGCCGTAGACCCGACGCAGAAGTATAAATCAGATTCATCAACCACTTGTTCACGTGATCTAACTTAGTGAAAGCTTACATACCCCACTTTTTACTGCTATTGTTAATCTTCTTTCAAATGGTATTGTGCCAGATTCCCTTAAAGCTGCTGCTGTTACTCATATTATCAATGATCTTAATGATTTCAGTAGTTACTGTCCTATTCCAAACTTCTTTCTCGGATACTGTAGTCGCAAGAGCGTAAGGCGAGTTCAAGCACGGGTAAAACGCATGCCGAATGAAATCTCTCAGTCCAAAAGTTTGTTTTAAAATATTTAGTGAAAATTCAAAGCAAACAATCCACACAAGAATAAAGAAAAAAGTTGTTACACACATAAAATAAAAGGCAAAAACAAAAAGAAAAATGTATCTTCTTTAAACTTAGCTTTTCTTGTAAAGCTTTAGTTTTTTCTATACTTAAAGGTTCTTAACTTCTTCTTCTGTGCGCTTTAAATGTACGGCACAGCACTTTCAATTAAGTGCTTTATCACACAAGGCATGATAGGCATGGTTTAAAACCATGTGCCCTCTACGCCTTACACATGGCAAGACTGATCACTAACTGAGAATAACGTTTAGTCAGAGAAGCTAGAAAAGTTAGAATATACCAATTCAATTCAACTTATGGGGGTTAGAGGAACCTCCCATAGATTATGCACTAAGATTTAGTGAAACATTTATATAACTTAAATAACTAGCAAATGGCTCTTGCAGATACAGTTTCAGAGTGTGTTGTTGCTCGTGAATGTCTGGCATATCTGAAGTGTCGCAATCTCTTTGAGAAATGTCAGTTACGCTCCCGTGGTACACAGAGGACCAAAAGAGCTCTTGCCAAAATCACAAATGATCTCCTTTTTGGACTCCTTAGCACTCTCGATCCTCTTCTTGATCTAAGCGCACCTTTGATGTCAATTCCCTACCCTCTCCTACTTGACTGTCTCTTTTGTGTAGAAATTACAGGCATTTGTTATTCATGGGTCCGGTCTCATCTAAGTAACAGATTCCAGTTTATTTATTTGAAAAATGACAGATCACATTGTTCCTTTTTACCGAGGGTCTTCCACAGGGGTCAGTAAGGGGTCCTTTGCTTTTTATTGTGTAACTTCCTTCTTCCTCTGGGGTCCATTATGCATCACTTTGATGTCATCTTTCATTGTTTTACTTATTAAATCACATATTAATCAGATTGCTAGGAGAGCATTTTTTCACTTAAGAAATATAGCGAACATTAGACCTCTTATATCATTGAAAGATGCTGAGAAATTAGTTCACGCTTTTGTTTTCAGTCGACTAGATTACTGTAACGCACTCCTCTCAGGACTACCCAGAAAAGACATAAATTGACTGCAACAAGTGCAGAATGCAGCTGCTAGAATCCTAACTAGGAAAAGAAAATCCAAACACATTTCTCCAGTTTTGATGTCACTACACTGGTTACCCATGTCATTCAGGATTGACTTTAAAATACTGCTTATGGTTTACAAAGCCTTAAATAATCTCGCTCCATCTTATATATCGGAATGCCTGACACGTTATATTCCAAATCGTAACCTCAGATCTTCAAATGAGTGTCTGCTTAGAATTCCAAGAGCAAAACTTAAAAGAAGTGGTGAGGCGGGTGGCCTTCTGCTGTTATTCACCTAAAATCTGGAATAGCCTGCCAATAAGAATTCGCCAGGCTGATACGGTGGAGCACTTTAAAACACGGCTGAAAACACATTACTTTAACATGGCCTTCCCATAACTTCATTTTAGTTTAATCCTGATGCTCTGTATATTCAATTAATTATCTTTACTATTCATGGTGGCTCCAAAATCCGTACTAACCCCTACTCTCTTTTCTGTTCTTTTTCCTGGTTTTCTGTGGTGCCGTCCTGCGCCACCACCACCTAATCAAAGCACCGTGATGTTCCTACATTGATGGATTAAAGGCCAGAAGTCTACGTGACCGTCATCATCAAGTCCTTCCATGAGAACCCTGAATACAATGAGGACTGATCATTTATGTTAGGTAGAATGCCCAGAGGGGGCTGAGTGGTCTCATGGCCTGGAACCCCTGCAGATTTTATTTTTACTCTCCAGCCGTCTGTTTTTTTTTTTTTTTTTCTGTCCTCCCTGGCCATCGGACCTTACTCTTATTCTATGGTAATTAGTTTTTTCCTGATTTTAATTCTTACTTTGTCCTTTTTTCTCTTTCTTCATCATGTAAAGCACATTGAGCTACATTATTTGCATGAAAATGTGCTATAGAAATAAATGTTGTTGTTTTACATATGATACCCATATCTTTCAAAATTATTTTCTGATTTCGTACATTAAGGGGGAAGAGCCCCAAAACAAAAGAAAACTGGAAGAAACCTAGGAAGAATAAGGAAGCCACAGACCAACACAGGATCCTAATGCCTCAAAGATTAGACAGGCACTTGAAGTGTTCTTAAATACGAAACTGGGGGGGGGCACACCTACATATTTAGGGAGACCCACCCTCTCCACCATTAGGCTCAAGTTTTAAAACTCAAGGGCGCAAACACCATACGGAATAGTTAAATAATATGGAAAAAATAAAAAAATAACTAGCTAACAAACTAGCTGGCTCAATCAATGCTAAATCATGGACTACTAGACTAGAGCCTAACTCCAAGTGTAAAAGTGTCACCTGTCTGAAATAAATTCAACAGAGCGTACCTGCACTCCACAATAGCCACAATGTCACTCATGACCTCCCATTCAAGGGCAGCATTCTTGACACACACACGTTTTCCAAAGTATTTGGTAATGTACAAATAAAATGCATTGCATTTTTCATTCCAGCAGATGGCGCATACAAACAACACTATAACTAAAAAAGAAAAAAAAAATGAAAAGAAATAAAATGATAAGAAAGTGACTGTAACACAGAGGGAAGAAGCTGATGCACAACTTTGGTGGTCTTATACTAGGGTTTCGGGAGGGCAGCATGACCTGTTTATAGCTCTTGATGAAATTTGTTATTTACTTACATGATCCATTTCTCTTCTCATTTTGCTACATTAATGAAAGCCGATCACCAAAATGTTTAATGGACTTGTATGTGATTGGTACTCCCTCTATCATTCTTTTTTATTTCCTATATTTTTTACTATTTACATGTTTGTATTAAGTTATAGTCCCAGTTTGCCTGTGGTCTCACGTATATGGCATTTGGTGCAGAATTCTCAATGACAGTACTAATGTTTGCATTGCACCATCTGTTGGAATGAAAAATATTATACCTTTCATTATTACACGAATTACAAAATACATTCCAACAGATGGTGCATTGCAAACATTAACTGTGAATACGCCCAACAGAGTGTTACTGTCAGTCAAACAGAAATCGGCTTTTATTATACATCATTAAACAAAAAAGGGAACAAGTTAAAATAATTATTATAAGACAAGAGAAAAACAATGAAAGTAAAAGTAAACAAAATGGTGGGATGAAAACCCAGCAAAGTCCTGACACAGATATTTTCTATTACAGGGACGTTTGAGCTTCTTTGTTTAATTGTGCTCTTCTTTCTCTTTTCTGTATAAGGTCAAGGTTAAGAAGACGAGCTTTATAAGGATACAAAAATATTGATTAGGTGTCCGTTTGTAAGAAGCAATGTTAAAATTCATCAGCTGCTAAAGAACTCCAATCAGGGTGCCAGCAGATTCCATGGTTGGCTTGCAGCTGTGTACTAAATTGGTGCCAGAGGTTAATACTGATTACAGTAAAGTAGCTTAGTAAATTTAACTTCCAGCTGCACATTAAAAACATCCCATTGAGTCAAAATAATCATCTACAGCCCCCCTGGGGAATATCAAAATGAATTGAATTTAAAGCAATGAACTAACATATGAGTAGCAACTTCAGACGGAAAGAAAACATAAAAGTTGAAGAGCACATTAACATGCTTTTGTGAAAATATTTATCATCATGTATTAATGACCATGACTTGGACTAAGAAAGTACTCAAAAGGAATGAATGGATGAATATCTATCAATTAAACATTAGTAATTAACAGAATGTAAGCTGATAAACTGTCAAAAAAACATCTTTATAAGGTGTTATTGCACCTCATAAACCAACACAATCATTGTCAGAATTGTATTACATTTGTGGTTTAGCTGGAGCTGAGCCCCAGTTTTATATTTTTATCTTTTTATGATTCAAGTTTCATTTGGTTGCTCAATGTGCTCCCCATTTTTCCATTAAGAATTGAGCCCAAGGGGGTAGGGCCTCCAGTTACCAGCAGGTGTGCTGCGGATTGCGGCTGCTGCTTGAGGTTTAATAGCAGGATCAGCTCTCACCTTGGTGAGTTGTCTTTGACCTCCTGCCCCTCTTCTCCTGAGTTCAGAAGAGTGTGGGTAGCCCTGCCTTCAGATTGACTTCTCTGGTTTAGAATTCTTGGATCGTTTTCTTGCTTTGTCTTTATTAATGCTGTTGGATCTGATTCTGATATTAGTTATAGTATTTTAGATTGGAGTTTGATTTGTATTTTGGCTCAGAGGTTTCTGTATTTAAGCATTTACAGTTTAGTTGACTAGTTTAGTTTATTTTCTTTAAAGTATTTTCCTTACGACTATACGCTGTCTTCAATCTATTTCTTCACTATTTGTTTTAGTAAAACCTTACTATTTTTCTGTTTATAAGGGACAATAATTTAATCATTAACTTGCTACCATGTAAGATTTCTGTTATCTTCTTATATAATACGCTAACGTGGCTGTTCATTTGTCCGTCCATTTTAAATCACCTGTGGCTCACAAACCGTTTCACCTATTGACCTGAAATTTGGTACACTTATACTATGTGATGTCTACTGTCCACTTTTGGGGTGATGATTTTTATTACTCTTTTTATTTTTATTTTATCTTATTGTAGAATCAACTCTTGGCAGCGGACAGCAGGACGGCCATGTGGCACATGCATACAGGAGTTGTTCTCATTCCCTACCACCTTCGCCGTCACTTCCCCTACCTCTTCGTATCTTAAATCATTCTTAAGGCAGATTAAAGACTTAAGTGCCAGCTTAAGTGAAAAATTAAAGAAAACGTACTAAGAAATTGCAACACAAACACTGACTTAATCAGTTTTAACGCGAAAAGATGCCGACGAAAGAAGAAAAGAAGCGGGCCGCTAGGGTGGAGAAAAGAAGAGCTGCTCAGGAAGCAGCAAGCGCATCAACCTCTGAGCAAATGGATGGTAAACGTACAGAGAAAAAGGATAAGAACCAGGAATGCTCAAGTCAAGTGTATTCACTGAACGTTATCATGCAGTACACCGTTACTGTTGTGTTATAATCTAGTTTCATTTCTAGTTTTCATATTTTTCTGAATAAATTTTTCATAATACAATTAAAGTATTATAGTTTTTGGGATCACTGTATTCGATTTCATTTAAATTGATTTTAATATTCTGTTTATTTTCTGGTATAATACTGTGTATACCATCCAAACTAGCAAAACACTAAAATTACAAAGTCAGACATATAAAATGTGTAATAATGATACAAATAATAATAATATGAAATGAATAATAATAATAATAATGATACAGATAATGTATAGACTGTCAAAATATGTCTTTTGTGTGGTATACCTTGAGACACAATGAAATACGCAATCCAGTATCACAGTCAGGACAATAGTTCCGTGATTCCTTTTCCTTCATGTCATCATCAAGAAATAACTTCAAGTAAGTAAGCGGATCTTTGGCTGTCAATGTTCACTTTTATTCCTGGCTGCCCAAAAAATTAAACCGAGTTGGTGCTGGTTTATTCAGCAGGGTCAACAGAAACCCAAACACGATTGAGCGTCCCTGTCGGATTCATCAAAATCTCTTTCAGTCGCACTGTTAGTTTTAATTTCACTTCCTGAAGACAGATTCACTTTGTCGTCATGGCCTGGAACCCCTGCAGATTTTATTTTTTTCTCCAGCCGTCTGGAGTTTTTTTTTGTTTTTTCTGTCCTCCCTGGCCATCGGACCTTACTTTTATTCTATGTTAATTAGTGTTCTCTTATTTTAATTCTTACTTTGTCTTTTTTCTTTTTCTTAATCATGTAAAGCACTTTGAGCTACATTGTTTGTATGAAAATGTGCTATGAAAATAAATGTTGTTGTTGTTGTCACTGCTGACGAGAGGCTCCTCAACATCACTGCTTGTATCATTGTCAACAGTGTGCAACTCCTGGGCTGCTGAAAAATACTTTTTATCAGACACCATTATGTTATTATGAAGATGCACCTATACCACTGCCAAGGTAATGCTTAGGCCTAACGCTTGCATAAGACACGGCTATACATACCGTTCCCCAAGTAACGCATGGGACTAATATTTGTTAGCACTTTTACAGCCTGAGTAATCCTCAGGTCTAACACTGAGGAGTGTCTATATAGTTGCCCAAGTGACACTCAGAACTAATGCTTTAGCCCTGTTTTCACAGCCCGAGTGACACTCAGGTCTAATGCTAGGGAAGTTAATACATTAAAATATATTCATAACAAAATAGGAAAAAATATAACTAAATTCTCAACAGAGTTAAAAGGACTTGCCTGAAAGGCAATCCTAAGATGAGCAAATCCAAATTGCACACAATCCATAAGAAAAACCATAAACAACAAAAATAAATACGAAAACCAGTAAATCCAAATGGAACTCAACACTTACCAAAAAGACCCCAACCAAACTCAATGCTCCACTGTTGGGTTCCTCTTTATTGGCTGACTATAAAGCCAGAATGAGGACCCAGAAGCAGTGATGTCAGGGTGGCCCGCCTCCTCAGGCTCCACCCTCAATGTAAAGAGAATTTTAGCACAAAACACAAAAAAACAAACAATAGTTCGATTGAACAGAAATAACATATAAAGACGAGAAATAATTCTAAATGAAAATAAATACAAGCCAGGGAAAAACCCTGTCTCTAACATAACACTGATGTCATCTGGGTAGCTGTAAATAGTAACCCTTTTTTAATTTCTCAGTGGCAGATAATAAACTCCTGTCCAGTCCTAACTTAAAGGGACGGCATGCTAACTATTCCCAAGGTGCCAGTTTCAGTTCCATGTCAGCACGAGTCCTGGTAACTGGTAAAATGAGCCAGTATGTCAAAAATGGATGAACGTCCTGCTCAGTAGTTCCTGCCGACACTTGTCACAAGACATTTCTCCTGAGATGTGACAACAGGATCTGCCAACCCATCCATTTCCCATCATGCTGAGCTAAATGAGCTTTCTTCTAACCTAGCAGGCTTTCATCACCATTGACTTTGAGGTCATTGATGTGACTGCACCTCTAAAATACTTTAAAAAAAAATGTGTCGATATCCACTCCCAAGAAAGAATTACTGTATATTCTGTGAAATAAAATTGCTGTTATTTCACAAAAAATCGGTAATACAAGGGGAGAAAAGAGCCAAATGAAGTTGAAATGGGCGCACAGGTAGAGACTTACGACTCGGGCTGTTTGTCTGAGGCAGCAAAGGTCAATCCACTGGCGAACAAAATCAAATGTGACTGATCATTTCAATGGGTAGAGAAGGAAGGAAAAATTTGTCTTTGAATTTGAAGTGAAAAGCTTTGCTTCCATAAGATGATGACTTCCAGTCCGTAGAAATTTCCTGAAGGAGTGATTTGAATGCCTGGGCAACATGTCAAGTTAAGTCAAGTCAAGTCGGGGAGCATGCACTGGTACAATGCGTTGCTGCACCCACTACATGTCGAAACAGCTTGGGATCCCGGTTGGCAACCACCCAGGCAGACACGCGGTCCAGTCCTACCCTCCGGAAATGACCCTCTATCTGCTGTAGCCAGATAATACGTGGGCGACACCTTGGCCTGTGTCCAGCTACTTGGGTCCCCAACAATGAGGATCTTATGAGCCGGATCACCCTCGGGGGAAACGTGCCACGTGGCCGTAGTGCCGTAACTGACGCTCCCTCACAATGGAGGTCATGTGCCTCATTTGGGACTCCATGAGCAACACAAAGTCAAACCAACGGTACCCAAGGATTTTCCGAGGAGACACAATACGTCTTCATCTCAGGTCGCTGGATAACATCCACGTCTCACAACCATATAGTAAGACAGGAAGCACCAGGACTCTAAAGACTTGGACCTTCGTCCTTTTGCATAGTTATCGGGAGCGCCGTACACCCCTTTCCAGCAACCTCATGACCCCCCATGCTCTCCCAATCTGTCTACTGGCTTTATATAAAGAGTCACCAGAGACATGAATGTCACTGCCAAGGTAAGTAAACCTCTCAACAAGGTCAACACTCTCTCCAGCAAACAGAGACACTGATGATGGATGCGCCCAAGAGGTCATTAAACACCTGGATCTTGGTTTTTATCAGGACACTTTCAAGCCCAGACACTCAGACTCCTCACTCAGTCTCTCGAGCGTCCCAATCACAGCCTCCATTGACTCGGCGAAGATCACAGCATCGTCAGCAAAGTCAAGATCTGTGAATCTTTCATCACCAACAGATGTCCCACAGCCACTGGATCCCACGACCCTGCCCAACACCCAGTCCATGCAAGCATTGAACAGAGTAGGCGTAGAACACACCGCTGACGAACCCCAGAATCAACTGGGAAAAACGCAGAGGTCCTGCCTCCACTCTGCACAGCACTCACAGTACCAGCCATGATATCCAGCAACCTCGAGGGGATCCCGCGAACCCTCAGGATGTCCTACAGGGCAGCTCAATCAACTGAGCAGAATGTTTTGTGAAAAAAGTTGATTGGGCAACGTGTGTTCAAATACAAATTCTCAGTGGCATTTATGGCTGTTTAGCCATTAGACAAAAAAGCACGAGCGTGACAAACAATGCAAGTCTGATATTTTTGATAAAAGTTAATTTCTAAGGATGGGGAGGTCTGTTGATGTGCTGTAGTTTTACCAATGGCTGCTTTTGGGAGAATTATAAGTATACTGATTAAAATAAAGTGAAGCATCGGGTAGACAATAGACATCGATGATTAAAGAAAGACAGATGAACGCTACAGATATGGCAGTGCAACCGAAACGCCACCAAGATAATAGGAGCTGATGGGTGGTCAGACAATGTTTCATAATGTGTGTAGAAGACTGATGGACAGCAAGCACAGATCTGACTCTAAGGGGACTACTTGTACTGCCTGGCACCTAACACTACAAAAACACGAATGAAATCAAAAATGCAGTGTGTCCGTCAAGCACTTTGAGATGGCACTCACTATGAAAGGCACTAAAAATAAAACAAGTGCCTAGGAAAAAGCCAGATGGGACAGCCATCAGATGTCCAGATGTAAGAAAAAGTAAACAGTGTGAAGTGTATGAAAGTGCTAGCCTGGGCTTATGGACTAAACCATTTTTGAGTCTGTATCCAGCGTAATTTGTCCCAAATTAGAATATATGACACTCTGTAGTATATGAAGTTAAAAAAGAAGTTATTTTA
The DNA here is from genome assembly GCA_026402145.1 of Polypterus bichir lapradei. Taxonomy (NCBI): domain Eukaryota; kingdom Metazoa; phylum Chordata; class Cladistia; order Polypteriformes; family Polypteridae; genus Polypterus; species Polypterus bichir. The sequence continues at coordinate 13,669,205 of JANRMT010062856.1, forward strand.
TGCATACTTAATAATTGCTTGCTTGCATAATTTATTTTTTGACTCAATAAATAATTAATTTCTTGCTTGCGTTATTGAGTGATTTATTACAGTATTTGATTACTTGCTTGCTCGAGTGACTAAAAATATATTGAATCAAGCAGTCTGATTTATTAATTGACTAATAGAATAAATTAAGTTTCAAGTGACAGATTGATTGCTTGAATGACTGATTGATTTTTTTTTAAATAAATTGCTTGATTAATAATTGATTTATTAAGTGAATGAATGAACTCCAGTCCCTACTTGAGTGTGTGCCTGCGTGGGCCTCAATTTTTGTTCTTTTTGTTGTGCTCATTATAACTTCTTTTCACATTGCAGAGTGGTCAACAGAAGCCGCTCATGAGGACGGTGGTCTCATTTGCAGATAACCATACACAAACCCACATGGACGTCTTAAGGGATAGTCTTGTGGGCTCCTTTAAGGTGGCAGATCTGGATTATTTTTGCTGAACTTTGCACTTCACATCTGTGCCATGGGGTGGGATGTCACTCTTGTGCAAAATTTGCCACTTGAGTCCCAAAAATGTGAAACTCGAGCCCCTACCTACCCTTCACACCAGCTAACTGCCCCTTCCATATGAACCTTCCATAACCTAACAGCCGTAAGCCTTTACACCTTTCCATGTATGCAGTCCATATTCATTTTATGGGCAAAAGTATTGGGACGCCAGACCATTACACCAACAGGGTCTTTAATGACATTGCGTTCCAATGCATAGACTTTAATATGGAGTTGCAGCTATAACAGCTTCACTCTTCTTGGTTTGTAGAGCATTTATGAGGTCAGGCACTGATGTTGGATGAGAAAGCCTGGCTCATAATCTCCATTTCAGTTCATCCCAAAGGTGCTCAGTGGGGTTGAGGTCAGGGCTCTGTGCGGGTTCTTCCACACCAAACTCATCCCACCATGTCTTTATGGACCTTGCTTTGTGTACTGGGGCACAGTCATGCTGGAATAGAAAATGGACTTTTCCACAAAGATGGAAGTATAGAATTGTCCAAAATCTCTTGGAATGCTGAACCATTAAGATTGCCCTTCACTAGAAGTAAGGGGCTGAGCCCAAACCCTGACAAACAGCCCCACAATATTTATCCCTCCTCCACAAAACTTCACTGTTGGCACAATGTAGTCAGTCAGTAAAGGTCTCCTGGCATCCGCCAAACCCAAACTTGCCCATCTGACTGCCAAACAGAGAAGCACGACTAATCACTCTGTAGAACACATTTCCACTGCTCCCACACTCCAGTGGCGGTTTGCTTTACTCCACTCCATCTGACGCTTAGAATCGCATATCGAGATGTGAGGCGTACGTGCAGCTGCTTGGCCATGGAAACCCATTCCATTAAGATTTTTGTCCTTACATTAATGTCAGTGGAAATTTGGAACTCTTCAGCTATGGAGCCTGCAGAGCGTCGGCAACTTCGACGCACCATGCACCTTAGCAGTTGTTGACCCCGCTCGGTGGTCTTCCACTTTGTGGCTGAGTTGCTGTTGTTCCTAAATACTTGCACTTTCAGTAATACCCTTTACAGTTGACCGTGGAATATCCCGCAGGGATGAAATTTCAAGAACTGTCTTATTGCAAAAGTAGCATCTGATCACCAGTGGCGTAGCTGGAGTTAGTGCCGCTCAGGGCAGTGCTTCAATTTGCCACCCTCCAACCTATCTGAATATGTTAACCTATTTAAATAGAAAATTCAAATGATGTATAGAGAAAAATTAAGATACATTTTGCATAGATTTATTCATATATAGGGAAAAAGCAATAATTTTTCACATATAATTATTTAAAAGCATCAACTAGACAAGAATATCGTATAGACACACTGATAAGCCGTGTTCTGATTATTAGATTAATATAATTACGCTGCAAAAACCAGAACCAGTGTAGTGTACAAGTGATAGTTGGGGATATTTTCTGAGCAGAGCAAGAACGCATTCGGATTGATAACGAAATGAAATTATGAATTGTGAATTAGTTGCTTATCTTCCTAGAAATTATTATCGGTGTAATGTTTACTGTATGTTTATTTTTGTTATTGACTCATAAATTTCAACTGTTATGTCTGATGCCATCACAGAAGGACAGTCTGAAAATTATTTTGGAAGCATTTGTGGATAAAAGTCAGAGAATTTTACTGTTTTCATTCATGAATTATATTTTTCTGAACCCTACTGCTTACACACGAATTGTACTGAGCCTTTTGGCCAATAATGCTGCCCCCCAAAAATGTGCTGCCCAAGGCGGACCGCCCCCTATGCCCACTCCTAGCTACACCACTGTCTATCACAGTAACACACGTGAAGTTACCGGCTCTTCAGAATGACCCCATATTTCACAAATATTTGTAAATCAGTAAAAACGTGCAGTAAGTACACTGGACCTGAGCATTCCTAGTTTTCATCCTCTTTCTCTGTACATTTAGCATTCATTTGCTCAGAGGTTGATGCGCTTGCTGCTTTTCTCCACCCTAGCGGCCCGCTTCTTCTCTTCTTCTGTCGGCGTCTTTTCGTGTTAAAACTGATTAAGTTAGCGTTTGTGTTGCAATTTCTTAGTACGTTTTCCTTAATTTTTCACTTAAGCTGGCACTTTAGTCTTCAATCTGCCTCAAGAATGATTTAAGATCTGAAGAGGTAGGGGAAGTGAAGGCAAAGTTGGTCGGGAATGAGAACGGCGGCCATATGCATGTGCTGCACGGCCGCCCTGCTGGTTACTGCTGAGAGTCGATTCTACAATAAAATAAAAATAAAAAGAGGAATAACCTTGGAGGTCAATCATCACCCCGAAAGTGGACAGTAGACATCGTATACACGTAGTATACAGTACAGGCCAAAAGTTTGGACACACCTCCTCATTCAATGTTTTTTCTTTATTTTCATGACTGAAGGCATCAAAACTATGAATGAACACATGTGGAGTTACGTACTTAACAAAAAAAGGTGAAATAACTGAAAACATGTTTTATATTCTAGTTTCTTCAAAATAGCCACCCTTTGCTCTGATTACTGCTTTGCACACTCTTGGCATTCTCTCGATGAGCTTCAACAGGTAGTCACCTGAAATGGTTTTCACTTCACAGGTGTGCCTTATCAGGGTTATTTAGTGGAATTTCTTGCTTTATCAATGGGTTTGGGACCAGCAGTTGTGTTGTGCAGAAGTCAGGTTAGTTGGACGATCATTTATTTCAACAGGACAATGACCCCAAACACACCTCCAGGCTGTGTAAGGGCTATTTGACCAAGAAGGAGAGTGATGGAGTGCTGTAAATGGTCATGAAAATAAAGAAAACACATTGAATGAGGAGGTGTGTCCAAACTTTTGGCCTGTACTGTATGTGTACAAAATTTCAGGTCAATCGGTTCGCGAGCTACAGGTGATTTAAAATCCTGGACAGACAAACGGACAGCCATGGTAGCATATTATATAGGAAGATGGAGACAGCATGGCTAGGTGCTTGACTTTATACACCTGCGGCCATCGGGTCCGATCGAAACACCTGAACTCAATAATTAGGACAGTGTTTCTCAGCCTTTAAGTATTTACAATCCGAGTTTTCATAACAGTTTTAATCGCGCCCCCCTAAGGTTTTTTTGAAAGGAGCCCACTAATACCAGTTTGTTCTTTTTTAATTAATGATATATCGTAGATGCATATTTTATTATACCTACTTAACTTTTATCGACATTTATCTAACTCTATATTTATTTTTCTAGTATCAGAATGTAGTTTAAGTTAATTTGTTTTGGTTTCAATAGATGTATTTTTCATATTTTCGATTCTTGTTTTCTTTTTTCACATTTTCACACCCCCCTTTTTGTTACTTCACGCCCCCCTAGGGGGGCCTGCCCCACAGTTCGACAACCACTGAATTAAGAGGTGTGTCCCAATACTGCTGTGCATAGAGCGTATCTTCCCTTTGCTGTGGCTGTATGACGTCATGGATTTATAATGCTCAGGCAAAGCCAGAAAAGGAGCAATTCTTCTTCAGGCGTAATGGCATGAATAAAACCTTACACACATCTCTTTAAGTTCATGATCACCACTAGCCCTTAAAGAAATGAACGTCTTGCTTGATACATCCAGGCACTCGCATTACTGCTTACTTTAATAATCCGACTGTCCCTTAGCTAGTGAGAGCACATCATATTTTATTGTGGGTTTTCATCAACAGAATGACACAGCATCGCTCCCTGGCTCTCTGCCTACACTGCTATTGTGAATGAACAAGAGGAGCAGAGGGGCAGAATTGATGAGAATGGCTGGCAGCAGAACTACAACGAGAAAGGACAGTGGCTTGATGCGCAGCTTTGAAATATTTGGCAGAGTAGGGTATGTGTCTGCCACAGCATCGGTTTCACACTTCCAGGATTGTATGTGGTGTCCTGCCAGCTGAGTGCAGAAGAAAGAGGCCGAGAGGAGGACGAGCCATGCTATGCTCTGTAATGCTGAGTTAAAAAGTCACCGACAGCTCATAAACACCAAGGATGGGCCTGGCAAGCCACTTTAATCACTAGAGGCGCCGCTTGCCTTTAAAGCTTTTTACTGAGTTGTTTTTCCTCTTTATTGTCCTACACCGTTAAGTCTTGGATCCAACAAATGATATTAAATTACGTGTGAAGCTATTAAACAGTGACAGTCAATCCCCCCGCAGATGAATTTTAGGTTAGGTTAGTTAGGTTTGTTATTAACTGAGAGCGAAATTTGTTTGCAACTACAGCAGGATGTATGAGCATTAAACAGTGTGGTATATGGCTGCCCGTTCAGTTCACCCCATGCCGTTAGATAGCACCCTCCCGGCAACATGGAGGTGCCCCGAATTCCAGCAGGGCATTATGGACCCTGGAGTCTTTCTTCACAGCCCTGCTGGATACCGTGGGCACTGCCAGAGGGCGCTGCAGGGAGGCCCAGGGACTTGTACTTTCCATATAGCCCGGAAGCAATTCACAATAAAGGAAACGGAAGAGATTATATACTTCCAGGCTGAAGAAGAAGAAGAGTTTTCACCTGACCCGGAAGTGCTGGGTAATCACATGGAATGAGGGATCAGAAGCACTTCCGGGTCAAGGGCTATAAAAGACTCTGGGAAATCCCAGAGCGTTGAGCGGAGTCGGGAGGAAGGGTGACAACGCGTCTGGGAGTGGAGGATTGATTATTGTATTAGAGTATTATATTATTTATGAGTATTGTGGAGTGGAGGGTGCTTGGTGCACATTATTGTCCGAATAAATTTAATTATTGGAGTTTTATCTGGTGTCTGGCGTCTGATCTGAGGGTTCAAGGGGACAACAGCGCCCCCTGTCTGTCACAACAGAAAACAAAGGACATGAGAATTAAGACGAGATAGAAGAAGTAATATCGATGTTTACAATCAGAGCATACTTACATGTAAGAATACTGAATTCTAACAGGAAACTGAAAAAAAGCTTGTATTGTATTGCATTTATTGACGATGTGCAAATATTTCAATTTATTTTACATTTTTACAATGTACTTTTGTTTGGTACACAATGTGAATAAAGAGGGGATTCAAACTGGATGTTAATTTAATTGTACATTACACTTAATGTTGGAAACATTATGGGAGAATTAATAGAGCAGGAGCTACAGTGGCCATTTACAGTATGAATGTAATATTTCCAGTATATGTTTTGTAGAGACCCAGGCACACCTGCTGCCCTAACCCAACACAGACAGGCAAGTTTAGTCCAACATAACAAAGCCCTGTGGCAGACAGTGGGGACTCCTGCCTGGAGGATGGAAAGGACCAGGAGAGGGACATGTGAGGGCAGCCTCCCTGGTTTGCATCGGGGCCACGGGATCAGAGCTTAGAAGCTCAACTCTGTTGGGGCCCATGGCCTCCACCAGGGGGCGCCTAAATGGTTACGGAGCCATGGACTGCAGCACTTCCGCCACACCAGCAAGTGCTGCAGGAAGGTCATCAGGGAGCACCATCAACTATAAAAGGGGCCACCTCACTCCATTCAAGGAACCGGAGTCGGGAGGTAGAGGACAGAGCTTACAGGAGAGGAGGTGACAGCAGAAGAGAAGGCGAAGGAAAAAGAGAAAGAAAGACCGGACTGAATCTAAAGGAGGTGATTGTGCAGTGTGTTGTGAAAAGGCTGGAGGAGAGAAATTAAAATGTGTGTTTTGGAACATGTGAGTCTGTGTGTCTGTGTGTGTTGAGGCTCATCTTTCACAGCCCTTTATTCAGGGAAGGGCACCCCGACCCGCAGTAATCTCCACAGACTGATACCAGCAATTACAAGCACAGTAAACACTGTCCTTCTTTCTCCACACCTCTTAGGTGGGCTTCATCCACCTCATCCCAAATCTGGCCACCATATGAGGTGAGGCTGCCCCTTATATTCTTCATTTTGGGAGTACTTCTGGGGTGTCACATCCTCATGAACCGGGAATACTTCCGGCAAAGGCGGGAGCCCTGCCCACAAGGGCTCAACAATTCCTGCAGCACCCCCTGGCGGTCCCCTCT
>JANRMT010062856.1:13695738-13726496 GCA_026402145.1 Polypterus bichir lapradei
AGCTTGAGAGGTGCTGCAAAGAGGAATGGGCGAAACTGGCCAAGGATAGGTGTGCCAAGCTTGTGGCATCATATTCAAAAAGACTTGAGGCTGTAATTGCTGCCAAAAGTGCATCGACAAAGTATTGAGCAAAGGCTGTGAATACTTATGTACATGTGCTTTCTCAGTTTTTTTATTCTTAATAAATTTGCAAAAACCTCAAGTAAACTTTTTCATGCTGTCATTATGGGGTGTTGTGTGTAGAATTCTGAGGAAAAAAATGAATTTAATCCATTTTGGAATAAGGCTGTAACATAACAAAATGTGGAAAAAGTGATGCGCTGTGAATACTTTCCGGATGCACTGTACAATGCATATTTTGCAGTTCATATTTTCATGAAATTAGCTGCCAATTCTTTCAACCTTACATTGTCTCCTACACTATTGTCATAACACTGAATGACAGAGAGCACACACAGCACCTACGATAACACATTGTTCACGTTTACCACTCATCCATGGATGAAACCAAAGGTTTTTCCTTTGTATCAAGTTATGTTTATGTTTAAAGCGTGCGATGTGCTCTCTGCACACGCGACACACATCCATATGTCTAATAGGTTTTTTTTTCACCTGTAAACAGTGTGAGTGCCCAGTAGGAAGGATAGACATCCTGGTCAGAATAATGCAAGGTTTCAAAACTCGCCAGGAGGCCATAATGAAAAGATGGGCTTACCAGGAGCAGGTCATTCCTCCACATGGCAGGTGGCAGTGTGCTTGGGGGCTAAACCCGATTAGGACACCCGTAGGGTTGCCTGGGAAATAGAGTCCTTAAACGCAACCCTCTAAAGGTTTTTGGGAACTGCCAGGGGGCACTGCCGAGGATGGACTGCCCTGGTTTCCACATGACTCAGAAGTGCTCCAGATGACTGGGACAACAGACCAGAAGCAATTCTCAGGTCATTACATCTTGCCTGAAGAAGGGCCCTGAGTTGCCTCGAAAGCTTGCATGTTGTAATCTTTTTAGTTAGCCAATAAAAGGTGCCATTTTGCTTGAGTTCTCACTACATCGAAAATGGCCAGCACGGTAGAACACTCTAGTACTACAGGTCAGCCATAAAAGAGAGCCTTGAATGGAGTCAGAGTTGGGAGGCAGTGGGCTACACTCTTGGAGGAGGAAGGAGGATTGTGCTTGGTATGATTTTGAAGGTGTTGAGGCTCAATAAAACCCTTTATTTGAGTTGGAAGAATGTCTGAGGTTTGGGGCTTTCTGGTGCCCCCCTTGTGGTTAAAACAGTTAATCGTAATCACAAGACTGCTGTCTGTCAGACTGAGTTTATACGATCTCCACTGCTCTTTGCAGTTCAAACCCAAGGGCCCTATTTTGAGTGCTGCCTGCATGATGCGTTGGATTGGTTTATAAATGTGGCACTCAGTGAGACGTCTAAGTGTTCCCACCCAATTTTAAGCATAATTCACTCCTGGTTGTCTCCTGAAGTATATATTATACATCTGACTTTAGCGAGACTATTGTCTCACCAATGTGCAGTGCTCTGTGTCATTTCCTCGGCATAGGATGGACTCAAGGATGGTGCTGTCATGTATGTATGTGTTTCCAAGGACGATTGTTATTTTTTTCACGTCTTAAATGTGCGGAGTTCATTTGTGATAATATAAAATGAATGAGACAAACACAAAATATAACATCAAAAAACAAATGTGGAGCTGCGTCTTTCACCAGCAGCTACTGAGTTGGTAAGGTAGGGTCCAGCATGAGTCAAACACATAACAAAAGAAAGTTCTCAGTCTAATGAAGTTCATTTTTTTTAAAAATTTAGTGAAAACTCAATGCAAAACAGTTCACTCAAAAATAGAGATAAAAGGATAAAAGGCAAAAAAGGCAAAGATGTTTCTTCTACAAGCTTAGCTTTTTCTTGATAAACTTCAGTTACTTTCTATAGTTAAAGGTTGCGTTATTTCTCTAAGGTAAAGTTACATAGGCTTTACTTAATACATTCTGTATGTTCAACATGTACAGCACATTCAATATGGTCCATGCGATGCATTATGGGATACGATTTGAAAAGTGTTTGCCCTTCATGCCTTACTAACTGCAAGGCAGATCATAAACTGGGACTAATCTGTAGTCAGAATGGCAAAATATAATTAGAATATTCCATTTCAATTTAGCTTGTGGGGGTTATAACAGAACCTTCTATTGACTCTTCACTAATACATAGTCAAACATTTTGACATAACTAAGAAAATACATCCATCAATTTAATAGAACTTAACTAGCTAACAAATGGCCCTTACAAAATGAACAAAACATATTGCAGAAACATAACCAACAACATAATTAAGAGGGTGGGCAAAATATTTTGAACACCAGTAATTCCAAACAAATGTTATTTTTCAACAAAATCTCCCAGAATACACTTGTTACAATATCTGCAAAACTTTAATATGCCCATTAGACTAGGGCGACCAAATGCGTTCGGCTATAAAGGAGAAAACCGACAGTCAAAAAGGAAGACAAAAATGACCAAATATATTTTCCAACTCCAATCAACCGCTAACCACTGCCCATTGTGCCATCAGGCAGAAATAGAATATAAAACAGTGTTGCCGCTACTTGATGTTACAATTATTGATAACGTGATAACATAACGTAATGTCACGCGGTGACGCAGATGAATGGAGAATGGCCGAAGGCTGCTCATTCTCGGTATATATCATATGTAATTAGTCAAAAACGGTTAACTCTGTTCAGGATTCTGTGAAAGGAGGACATTTTCATGAATTTTTGGAATGCCTGGAGGACAGAGGAAACCAAGTGAAAAAAGAGGACATGTCCTCCTTTTGGAGGATGTCTGGTCACCCTACATTAGACCAAATGGTCTGTCTTGCTTGTGTAAATGATTTTTTGTAGCTGAATTGTCGTCTTCATCATCGGCATAGCGTGTCCAGGAGATGAAACACGTTTTATAAAATGAGCTATGGTCAAAACCGTGATCAAATCCAAATCTCAAACGAAACATCTAGTCAAAGTAGGATACGACAAAGAAGACTGCCAAACAAATACAAGCACTCGCAACATTTTAAGCTTCTATCCACAATCGAAGATAATCAGGAGTTGCACGATCCTGACCTTTATACTCTCAATTCAGTGACGTCATGGGTTGATAACTCTGAATGTCCTGCATAAGAAAATGGCTAGCAACTGTACCAAAACAAATAAACAGAAAAAACAGTAAGATATCACATGTAAGCTTCAGCGCAGAGTGAACCTTAAATATGGATTACCCATATTCTGAAACCTCCAAGGATACCCAAAGAGCATGTTGTTTGCCAACTTTCACTAACAGCCTTGACAATTCTACTGAAAACTTTCATTGATCTCTGCCACTCTGTAATACAAATTTAACAAGAGGCCTTGCTTCTTAGTTGACTTTAAACACGACAATAAACAGTATAAGGAAAAGAGACAAAATAAAAGCCCCCCACAAACAGGAAAAAAACAAAAAGAAAGAAAAAATGCACTCACAGAGTCCCAGATTGAAATAACTAAGAACCCGGTGGGGACGTAGGGCAAGCCACTCAATCTAATTTAAAAATCACTTAATCAGAAATGCCACAATATGAGATATGCCACTGCTGCGTAGTTGATCACAATATTCTTAGAAATCGCCTTAGCCAGTGGGTGGGCCTCTCTGGCAGTGTCTTAAACTGGTTTAAATTCCTACCTGGCAGGTAGAAAATTCTTTGTTAGTTGTGGTAATTATACTTCAAAGACACACGATATTATATATGGTGGTCCACAAGGCTCTAACCTGGGTCCGCTGCTCTTTTCGATCTCCATGCTTCTATTAGGTCAGATTATCTCGGGGCACAACGTGAGCTATATTGATGACACGTAGCTGTATTTATCAATAGCACCTGATGACCCCGACTCTGTTGTTTTACTAACACAATGTCTTACTTGTGTTTCTGAATGGATGAGTAGTAATTTTCTCAAGCTAAATAAAGAGAAAACTGAAATTTTAGTGATTGGCAACAATGGATATAATGAGGTTATTAGAAATAAACTTGCATGCATTTGGATTAAAAGTCAAGACGGAGGTAAAGAATTTAGGAATAACTATTGACTGTGACCTGAATTTTAAATCACATATTAATCAGATCACTAGGACAGCATTTTTTCACTTAAGAAATATAGCAAAAGTTAGACCTCTTATAATATTGCAAGATGCTGAGAAATTAGTTCACGCTTTTGTTTTCAGTTGTCTAGATTACTGTAACGCACTCCTTTCAGAACTACCCAAAAAAGATATCAATCGTTTGCAACTCATGCAGAATGCAGTAGCTAGAATCCTAACTAGGAAAAGAAAATCCGAGCACATTTCTCCAGTTTTGATGTCACTACACTGGTTACCTGTGTCATTCAGAATTGACTTTAAAATACTGCTTATGGTTTACAAAGCCTTAAATAATCTCGCTCCATCTTAAATTTCGGAGTGCCTGACATCTTATATTCCAAATCGTAACCTTAGATATTCAAATGAGTGTCTGCTTAGAATTCCAAGAGCAAAACTTAAAAGAAGTGGTGAGGCGGCCATCTGCTGTTCTGCACCTAAAATCAGGAATAGTCTGCCAATAGGAATTCGCCAGGCTAATACAGTGGAGCACTTTAAAAAACTGCTAAAAACACATTATTTTAACATGGCTTTCCCATAACTTCATTTTAGTTTAATCCTGATGCTCTGTATATTCAATTATTATCATTACTATTCATGGTGGCTCCAAAATCTATACTAACCCCTACTCTCTCTTCTGTTCTTTTTCCGGTTTTCTGTGGTGGCGATCTGTGCCACCACCACCTGATCAAAGCACCATGATGTCCCTACATTGATGGATTAAAGGCCAGAAGTCCACATGACCGTCACCATCAAGTCCATCCATGAGAACCCTGAATACAATGAGGACTGATTGAGATCATTTATGTTAAGTAGAATGCCTAGAGGGGGCTGGGCGGTCTCATGGCCTAGAACCCCTGCAGATTTTATTTTTTTCCAGCCGTCTGGAGTTTTTTTTTTTGTTTTTTCTGTCCTCCCTGGCCATCGGACCTTACTTTTATTCTATGTTATTTAGTGTTCTCAATTTTAATTCTACTTTGTCTTTTTTTCTCTTTCTTCATCATATAAAGCACTTTGAGCTACATTATTTGTATGAAAACATGCTATAGAAATAAAGGTTTTTGTTGTTGTTGTTGTTGCGTATCCCACAGGTAAACTTTAGTACAAACCTAACTTTCAAATCCCATTCAGGTTCACTTAAAAAAATGAGTCCACTGTGCTGTGAAAAGCAACCATTCTGCACGTGGGCCTAGTGGGTCATAAAATCGGTAGAAATGTTTCCTTTAGCTTTATGAATTTTGTTGGTTTAACTAGTATTTCCCTTTGGTTTCAAGAGGAGATGCTTGCCTGCTCTTGATACATTCCAGCCCCTAAATTATTCTCTTTAACTTCTTGCTATAATGAATGTACACATTTGCACAGTTGTGAAGTATTATGGCTCTCTGTATCATAGTTAAATCAGAGCCTCAATTCTCATTCTGCAACACTGAAGATGATAAACGAGTGAAGGCCCAACAGTTAAAGCTACTTGTCACACAAGACAGACAGATCTGAGTCACAAAAGCTGCATTTTCTTTATCCTTCTGCCCAAATAGCACATGCGAGGGAACTATCTTAAAAGTAGTTATTCTGTCTCCAGATTATTACATGCTACATTTTACTCATTTGGCTGATGCCTTTATCCGAGACGACTTACAACACCTGACGCACAGTTGGATACATTTCTTTAGGTTTTTTCCAAATGGAGCAAAGGCAGTTGAGGTGATTAGCTCATGGTCACAATAGATGGGGAAATCCCATCGAAAATCCTGGTTAGATACTGTTGTGATGTGAGATTTTGCATATAACTTGATAAATGTTTTGTATGTCTTTATTTATAATTTAGGCAAACCAATGTAATTTAGAGGTATTCGTGTTTGCCCCCATACCCTTTTACGACTGTCTCTTTGTAATTTTATGACAGGATTTGGGGGGATGTGTCTTAAACCAGTTTGATGAGTATTTCTCTGCTAAAGTCTTTGAACCCCCTTCAAGGAAGCCAGGATATTTAACATATGGTTTTGGGGCAGGCGTTAAGACCCATTGGTCTGAGGTATGGCTGTTTGGAATTGGCTTGTCGCAGAGGCATCTAAGTACCATGATGTCCTATTGGTTCGAGGGATTGGAGAGAACATCTATAAATGTACGTGCTTAGCCTCACATTCTCTCTCTTACTAACATCTGAAAGAAGCATCTCTTTCTTACCAACATATGATGAAGAAGCATCTCTCTTGCTAACCTGTGATGATGAAGACAACACAATGAAGAGCACAGCTCAGCAGCCATATTGAACAGACATGTGGCTGAAAGCTAAGCACCAATGATGCCTTAACTAGAGACATTTTAAGTAACTACAAGTCTGTGTGCCACCTGAGTTACACATCACCATTTTATCAGGTTGTATGGTTGCCAATATTCAAATGTACTTTGCATTTTGTTATTATTTATGAATATTATCAGTAATACATTATTTTATGTGTAACTTAACTCCTGCTTGTCTTTTTACTACATCTAATTGCCTGAGGTTATAGATATAAAAGGGAAGGTGGGGATAAGTTATATACAGTGGTAAGTTTGTGAGATTAGGCATTCTAAGGCTACATATTAATAATACAATAGGGGAAAGTAGAGCAATATATATATATTACTCTACCAAGAAAAAACAGATACAAAAAGGGACAGGTAGAATTTTTATTTTTTCGTATATGAAGTAATCATGAAAAAATTTGACCTCGAGATTCTGATGAATCTTGATGTTTTAGACCACCCTGAGTCCGGAAATACTTTTTTTTGGAATTATGTCTGTGAATAATGTGTGTGTGTGTGTGTAAACTTCATAACTCAACAAAACACAACAAAATTGATGAAATTTGGCATGTGGTCGTTAGAAAAAGAAATGTAGATCTGTATTAACTTTTGGGCCAAATCCATCAACCGGATAATGGAACTTTACCTGAACACATACTCAGGTTTTTATTTTACTTTCTCGTATACGAAGTATAGGGAGAGTTTTGTAACTAACTAAAGATTCGATGTCGAGATTTTGATGAATCGCGATGTTTTAGACCTCCCTAACTTTCTCATATACAAAATGTAGAGAAAGTATTGCAATGCTCCAAAAATTCCATTTCGAGATTTTGATGAATTTCAATGTTTTAGACCTCCCTGGAGTTATGTCTGTGTTTCTGTCTCTGTTTGTGTGTGTGTATGTAAACACGATAACTTCGGTACGCTTTTCACTTAGGTCAACCAAATTTTGCATACAAATATTGGGTACAAAATATAGATTTCTATCAACTGGGCTATTTCCGCTAACCTTTTGTTCATGCAGCTGCAGAGTCTGATATATTCAACTTTACTTTTAGATTAATTGTTCAGTATATTATTAATTTAATTTGATTTGCTGTTGATGGATCTTTAATGTACATAATATGAAAATATAATCATTTTCTTGCGGTTTGCGAGTATACGAGGAAGTCTAGGGGAGACCACTCCCGATTTTTAGAAATTAATAGATTTATTATCACAAAAATTCTTGGTAAATACATGAAGCACTGTTGAGCACACAAGGTGAAAAGGAGTTTGCCAGCGGGGGCAATCCAAGGTAGACAAGTCCCAGTACACAATTCAATGGCAGGATCAAAATGGACTAAAATCCAATGAATCAAAATGAGCACAGAAGAAACACAAAACACACTCACCAAACCTCCTAGCACAGTGGTGCCCAAACTCGGACCCCCTGTGGCTGCAGGCCAACACATCCAGATTTAGAATCAGTGATAATAATCAATAATAATTAATCCGTATAATTGGTCTTTTTTGTCTCTTCTCTTCTTCTGCATTCAGAAAAGCACAACAGTGTGCTTTTTACATAAGACATTGCAAAATATTTCTGTTTTTTTTCTAAAGCTATAAATGCTGTGAACGGGACCCGGACACAGACAGGCAAACATGTTGCAAAGTCACCACCACACGTTTATTTACAATATTTACACAGTCCTTAAGTGTCACACAAATCCCCAAAGTCCCCAAAGTCCAGACCTCTCTCACACTTTGCCTTTGTTCGGGCCGCCTCCAATCTCGCTTCTCTTGCCTCGTCCTCTCCTCACCCGACTCCAGCCTCGAATGAAGGGAGGCGGCCCCTTTTATTATCACCCGGATGTGCTCCAGGTGGGTTCCGGCAATTACCCACCGACATGCCCCTGTCTGGCGGAAGTGCCGGCTGCATCCCCGTAAGCACTCCGGGTGTCCCTGCTCTTCTTCCCCCCAGCACTTCCTGGTGTGGCTGAAGTGCTGAGGTCCAGGGCTCCAAAGGCATGGGGGCGCCCCCTGGCGGCGACCACGGGCCCCTGCAGGGTGGAGCATCAAAGCTCTGTACCCGTGGCCCCCCAGGGCAGTCACCCCCAGATGGTCTGGGGAAGGCGCAAGCCCTCCTCCGGTCCTCCTGGGCATCCCGGCCGGGTCGCCACCCCAGCCACCTCTGATGATGCTTAACTGTCTTTTACTGTTTTTCTATTAATTTTCCCTTTTATTGTGTAGTTTGCTCCCTTCATTTAACCCTAATAGTGACAATTAACAACAAGCAGGGCAGACACCCAGGATGATGGAAGCTGCAACTGCTTCAGAGTCAGACCCACTAAATAGTAAATAATCAATTAAATAATCAGAAAACCTAGAAAAGCAGAATTAAAATTAGGATGAAAATACTGTTAACAACTTCGAAAAATGAACTACACATTCCCCACATAACTACTTAGTACATTTTAATAAAAATCTACCAAACTTAGTTTTGCAGTTTCTACATTGACTCCAAAACACAGAAAGTGACAAATAATGAGTCACATAATTAGGCTAGGAGTCCAACGAAAAGCAGAATTGGTTGGAGCAAAAAACCTGCAGCCCCAGGGGCTCCCCAGGACTGAGTTTAGGAATCACTGCCCGAGCACATTCAAAATGGACCACCTGGAACTGTGGTTGACCCTCCAGAGTTCTAGGGAAAGTGTGCAGTTCCTGTGGCCCTGCCTCTTGGGGGACCACCCACAAACCACGCAGAACATACATAGACAGAAAAAAAATCAAAAGTAAATAATGATGCACATAATCACATCAATAAAAGAATGAACAGAACAGACATAAAGCAAGAATTTGAACCCCAGCCAGGGAAGACACCCTGGCTGAGATATAATAACAAATTCAAGGTTTGAAGCCATTTTTGCTCTTTTTTTTTCCTGACTGTCACACCCCTAGGTCCTCCAATGAAGGTAATTCAGGACTTAAGAGCTTATGGTAGAGATCAAGAACCAGCAGGACAATAAGGCAGGCAGACAAAAGAGGTGGTAATACAAAAATCTGTGCATTTGTGGTACAATAAATCATTCAAAACAGTTTCAAGTACTCCAATCTATAAAGAAGCGAAATAATAAATTTGTGCTATTAAAATGGTGACACCTTGTCCTTTAAAAATGAAGATAATAAAAAAAAATCAGCTACGCAAATTCAAGATTACAAACACCTGCAATGAAAAGTGTAAAAAAGTAGAATCTTTCAAAACATAAAAAACATTCCTTAGAGAGCTCTAACTACTGTAAAACATCAGCCCTGATCACTAAGCACCGCACACTGGCACCTAGCAGCTCCATTTACTCACTGGCTCCCCTCAAGCATTTTAAAAAGTTTCCTGCATGGCATATCATGTGATGCTGGACTGAACACCAGTACCCCATCACATGCATGCACATCCTCATTCCAATTGGCCAAGAGAGGCACCACACTAACCAACCTGAACAAACTTGAACCAAACCAGTTATAGCAGCCTTTCCCTGGAGACAGCATCCAGAGAAATAGCGTCAGCCAGTTATCAACAAGTGACAATGCCAAATCCTTCTCCAGATGAGCTGCTATTCAGTCTCAGATAATAAGAAAAATAAAATGGTAGTACATGGTGTCAGACACAAACGTTTCGGGGACACATTCAGCAATACCACTCCATGCCAACAGATGGTGCACTTGCCAATGCCTTTTCCCCTTTCGTCCACGGTTGTGAAGAATGATAGGAAGCCAACTGACGTCATTACCCAGAAGTCCTGGGATCTACACTATATAAACTGCCTGACCACCAGAAGATGTTGATCACTCTTGGACCAGAGACGCAGCAGACAGAGTTCCTATTCTGTCCACTACACGTACCTAATATCGTGTGCCGAGTGACTGAGGCCGCTCAATCCTTTGAGTTTGGATTGTGCTACTAATTCTTGCTTTTCCTTTATTTAAATGGAGTTTCACTATAGAGTTGCTCCAAATCGCCATTTTTGTCTTGTCTCAAAGTGCTATATTGGACTAATGGACATCTGGGTGAAACATCCTGTCACCCTAATGCTTTAATTTTCCAGGCATATCTATTACCATTGTAAGGATGGGAAAGGTGCTATATAAATAAAATGTATTATTATCATTATTATTAAGTGCCATGGTGGATGGGCTGGTATCCTTGACTGGGATGGGAGATGAATTCTTGCTTTGGCCAGGAAGCCTTAACGGTAAGATAACATGAGAGGAGGCCTGATCCAGCGAGGATGGTACTTGATTATCATTGTAGTCTTGGTGAAAGAGTAATGAATGGAATAAGGGAGATGATTTGTAAAGAGCAGCTCCTTCCCCAGTACAATAGATGGCAGTGTGGACCCACTGTGGACACCTGCAGGAATCCATGGGATTCGTAGTCCTAAGGGACAAACCTGTCAGGATCCTTGGGTGCCACCAGAGGGTGCTACAGGGAGAAGAACTCCGTATTTTGTGGGGATTCTGCCATTCAGTACTATGGTATCGGAAGAACTCCTGGGTCCAGCATAAAAGAAGCAGTTTGACTTCATCCAGGTGAGTCACAGTCGGGAAGAAGAGGGCGAAACTCACCTGGAGGAGCAACAGGAGGTATTGTGGATTGACGATTCTGGTGTGGACTTTGGAAAAGGTATTTGTGAATAAAAAAAGAATTATTTGCTCTTGGACCTTTCTTGATGTAGTTGTGTTTGGGGTTTGGGGGCCCTGTGGTAACCCCTTGGAGGCAGTGCTGGTGCCTGGTTATTTTGCACCCTAGGCAAAGCTTATTAGTGTGCCAACTGACTGTTTGGTAGCTAACATGTGCAGCTGGGTTTTGATCTGCACTCCAGGCAAATACCTAAATTGCCTAAATGGTGATGCCAGCCCTGCCAGGAGGTCATACCATATATGATTATACTCTCAAACCCTCACACACAGTGTGATACTCATCTTCTTCTGAAAGCAGGCCAATCCAGTAATAGCTGGGTTTAAAAATTGAAGTGGAGAAATGGAACAGAAGTCTTTGTGGCCCCCTTTAGCCTGGGTATTAACAGATGTTTCAGCGATCTGATCGTGATCAGAGAGTAACTGACCACAATAAGACCCACTCAAGACCACATTTGGAGGTGGTCAGAAACTGCTGGCAATCATATTTAACACAGACATACAGTACAGTAAGTATAAATACACTATTAAGTATACATACACTATCCAGTTACAGCAGCCATGTACAGTAACCTGATTGGAATTTTGCATGGGGTAAAGTGACATCAGATCTCTATGTGGACACCATTCAGGCACAGAAGATGAGGGTGTAAATGTAATCCACCTAAACTATATCCAGTGTCCAACACAGAGCGTCAATGGGGAAGAAAGAGGGAGCATCATGCTTACAAAGGCAAACCTAGAGAGCGAATTCATTTAAATAATTGCCAGTCTGGTTTGGAATGAGAAAGGGAAATGGAGTCTCTGACACCCTTCAGAACGCAGGTAACATTGACAGTTGTAAGCTCTTGGACTAAATGTCCAATCACAGGTATCAATAATGACGAGAATTATGAGTTCACATGCATCTGTAAAGTGATGCACTACAAACACTTCTAGTTTGTAAATGTAGGGTTCATCTTCACCCAGACCACCCAAAGTTTGACTTGACTAGAAGGAATCAGCAATGCCACCTTACGTTTGGGCATAGGCTACTGGTAATTAAGGCTTCCACTTATGAAAGTAAGTCACCAGAAGGGATCCCCTCAGCTCTACAGCCAACAAATTGAGAAACCCATTTCTCTCCCAAAATAGCTCACCCAACTTTGATTAAGGAATCCTACCACCTACACAACTAGGAAAACAACGGGATATCGGATTTCAAATTAAACTCCACGACATGACCCTCCACCTGTGTCGCTCGTATTTTCTTTTAAGAAATAAGACAGCACTGGCACTTTCGATTACACATTTTCAAGAGAACCAGATCCTTCCGCCCACACCACTGCCCCTTCGCTCTCAAAGCAGTACACCGAAATCATCTGCTCATTCTGCTTCTTTTCATGACTACGACCAGCTTTCATTATCTCATGGCTTTATTGAATTCTGTAGAAAGAATGACTTACATTGGCTGCACATGTTGTTGGTGCAAGGAGCAGAGGAGATGCTCTTTTTCCTGGAAAACACAAAGAAGAAGTGCAAATTATTAAAACAATAGCACAGTTTTCTTTTTATAGTCTGAAGATACCTGCAAAAATTCACATTTAATTAATTTTGTATGGACCGAGGAGTTCAGTTTGATGTAATAGTGCCGGGTGGTCCTATTTATGATTTGGGAGACGGTGAACTATTACTAATTCACGGTTCTTTACATTTTGAAAGATTATTTCTAGAGGGGAGCAGAAAAACTGGAGAAATGCAACAAATATTGAAATATTAAATACAGAACTTAACAGCAAGTTCATCTCATCTGTGACAGGAAAATGTCTAGATGGAACCGACATGGCAGATACAGTAACTTATGTCTGACAACACATGGGGATGAAACTGTAAATTATTATGAAAAGAAGGCAGGGATAATGAGAGGCTGCACACCCGAGAGACGGATGAGAAGGAAATGCGCCGATGACTGACTGCCACCTTGGGCAAATCCTACTGCAACAGTGTCAGTTGATGAAGAGGTCGTTACTCGGTTTATTTTCCATCTTCATTTTAATTCTAAACAACAAGAGATACGATTTGCATACACGTGCATGACAAGTATATTGCGCACAAATATGATGGGCAGTATATTGATCGTATCACATCCTTTGCCCACATACAGTGGATTCAGAAAGTATTCACACCCCTTAAGTTTTTTTCATATTTTACTACACTACAAAAAAGGAAATCTAAGCAAGTGTAAGTGTAAAGTATTTATATCATGGCATTAAATCGTGTTTTCCTTATTTTAAGAATTACTGAGTTATCAAAAATGTTAATTTACAGTTACTTATGTGTGATTCTCCGAGGGTGGTCCAGCTTCCGAGGACCCAAGCAGCTGGACCATGCCAAGGGGGCATCCACGGCTGCAGCAGACTGATGGTCATTTCCAAGGGTTGGGACTGGAACAACAGTCTGCCTGGGGGGGTTTCCAACCAGGATCCTGAGCTGTTTTGTCGTGTGATGGGTGTGGCAATGTGCTGTATCAGTGCAAGCTCCCCAACCTGAACCTGACCTGACCTGACCCGACTCTTTTCAATGGCTCTACCTGCACGTTAACTTCAGAATCCTGATCATTGTTAAGCCTCATATATTCTGTCTTCTTCTTCCTATTTATCTTCTCCATTCTTCCAAATTCCTCTCCTCCGGTGATACATAACAGAATGTCATCAGCAAAAAGCCTGCACCAAGGGGGATTGGTCTTTAATCCCATGACTCAACATATGCATAACCACATTAAAGAGTGTCATACGAATAAACTGGAGACATCAAAAGGTTTCGGGCAGCCATCTGTATATTATGCCCTGGCTGTAAATGGGTAAATTTGTTTCGTTGTGCACAGGTCAGAGTCCAAAACAGAACTGATTTAGGTATGTAAAGATGGCGGCTTTTAAGGCTGACATCATCGTTGGTGCCGGAACCAGAAGTGACATCATCAGGACCGGAAAGTGCCACCAATGTGCACCCCCAACCAAAGGAAAGTGAAGTCTTCATTTGAACAGGAACTGGAAGTGACGTTACTGGGACCGGAAGTGATGTCAATGTGAGCCCTGGAGCTGGAAGAGACATTTTTGTGGGTGCCGGAACTAGAAGTGAAGTTTTTATGGATGCCGGAACCGTGTGGGATTTCCCGTGAAAGGTCTGCAGATGATCAAGAAAATATGGCCTGCCTGCAAATGGGCAATTTTTTTTGAGTTGTGTTCAGGTTGAAATCCAAAACAGAATTGACTTTAGTTTGAGAACATGGCAGCTTTAAAGGCTGTGACAGGAAGTGACATCATGTGGACTGGAACTGCAAGTGATGTAATCTAAACCAGGAGTGACGTCATCCATAGTGCCAGGACCGAACGTGACGTCTTTGAGACTGGAAGTGATGTCATCCATGGCACCGGTATTAGAATTGACGTCATCAATAGCACCAGCACCGAGTGGGATTTCCCCTGAATAGTCTGCAGAGGACGGAGAGAGAAAGTCAGTGCACCTCGCCAACATCAGTCTGGCGTGAAACTACCATTATTCAGGTCCTTTAACTGCCTCCCATGCACACGTGTGTGACAAGAGGTAAGAACTTCAAGAGGGTGAAAGGTTAGCATTATGTTACAACTCAGAGAGTTTGAGAAGCTTTGTTTTATTCAAATTGTCCAATTTGCAGCTGTGGAATTTCTGACTTAGAAATGCGTATTTACCATCTCTCGAGTAGCACGTGAAGGCAGCATAAGAAAGCTGGTAACTCAAAGAATCAATAATAATCAAATACGCTTTAATAGTTTTGAAACAGTTGCGTTACACAACACGACTTCTTCCCCCCAGCTTTCTGACATCAGATTGTAGCCACTAAACGGCAGTGACTATCCATCCATTATCCAACCCGCTATATCCTAACTACAGGGTCATGGGAGTCTGCTGGAGCCAATCTCAGCCAACATAGGGCAGGAAACAAACCCCAGGCAGGGCATCAACCCACCACAGGGCACACACACACACACCAAGCACACACTAGGGACAATTTAGGATCGCCAGTGCACCTAACCTGCACGTCTTTGGACTGTAGGAAACCCACACAGGCACGGGGAGAACATGCAAACGGCACACAGGGAGGACTTGGGAAGCGAACCCGGGTCTCCTAACTGCGAGGCAGCAGCGCTACCCACTGTGCCACCGTGCCACCCTGGCAGTGACTACAAAAAACAAAATGCCGTTGCAGATACTTCAATACGTTACATTAAATAAGATGAACAATACTTAAATCAAAATATACAAGGCAGATTAGACTAGCATGAGATTCTCTGAAGTAAAACAAAATATCAGAAAATAAGTCTGGCAAAAGTGGAAACTTCGCAAGAAAAATGTACAAAAATGCAAATGAATCATGACACGTAGTGTGATGGTTAGCACCCTTGCTCTTTAACTATGAAACCTGGGTTGGGCTCCTGCCTATTACACAAAAATTTTTCATTTATCAAGCACTTCTCTCATAATTTTTGTTATGGCCCAAGCAGCACTGGGTGAGACCTTATTATCCCAGGAGTTATTTTTCGAAAGTTGGGATTCTTAGCACCACAAGGAAAAACCGAGATTATGGTCTACAAAAAAGCTTTCCAAAGTTATGCACTAAATGCAGCGCGTTTATGAGTAATGGAGTTTGGTAATGTCTAATTAGTAATTACGTTTTTTTACTTTTCCTCGTTCCCACTTTCTCATCTCGGCTAGTGATCTCTAATCCTCCCACAGCTCTAACTGGACTAAAAGACGAGGGGACGTGACTACCTAATGAACGCCCTGCTTGGCTTTATGCTATACCGCTGTCTGGTTTGGCTTAGCTAGAAGATGAAAGCCAAAATTAAATGAAATTAAATTTACTTTACAAGAAACAATCGAATTTGCTTGTAATTTATCTAACATTCGTCCAGTCAGGAAACCTGCTGGACCTCTTGCCTTTTGGGCATTTGCTGTTTTCTGTGAATTATTATTTAATGTGGTGTCATTTCATCTTTCTTTGTTTCCAGATGGGTAGGAGATCAGAATACGGTATTTAACTTGAAGGAAATGCAATAGTGTATGATTTACTCATTTATAAAGTAGACAGTCTAATGCAACCTTGACGTTAATAAAATATTACAATAAATAAAAATTCAATAATTCCAAGGATAAGTTTTAGTCTCTTTTGCTGACAGAATCCGGGAAAATATTAGGTTGCACATATTAGGAGTTTAAAGTGAGTCGCTCATTCATATTAAATAAGATAAAGAATAAATGCGTTATCATTTATCAAGAAGACCCATCAATTTCTGGAGACAGTGGCCTTCACACATGACAGTTTCCGAAGTAGTGTTGGTGGAGGGGCTATCATGAAAAATGAAAAAAAATGATGTTTAACAAGAAAAGGTACCATATATTGTCTTTTGGTTTAAAGGAAAAATTGATTTTGGACAAGAACTGCATTGTTTCTATTCCTTCTGTTAATCCATCCTTTTCCTGGCCTGCGCCACCACCAACTTACTCAAAGCACCATGATGCCCCAGCATTGATGGACTAAAAGCCAGAAGTCCACGTGATCATCATCATCAAGTCCTTCCGTGAAAACCATAAATACAAAGAGGACTGTTTCATTTATGTTAGGTAGATTGCCCAGAGGGGACTGGGCGGTCTCATGGCCTGGAATCCCTGCAGATTTTTTTTTTTTTTTTCTCCGGCCGTCTGGAGTTTTTTTTTTTTTTTGTTTTTTCTGTCCCCCCTGGCCATTGGACCTTACACTTATTCTATGTTAATTAATGTTGACTTATTTTATTTTCTTAATGTGTCTCTTATTTTTCTATTCTTCATTATGTAAAGCACTTTGAGCTACATTTTTTTGTATGAAAATGTGCTATATAAATAAATGTTGTTGTTGTTGTTGTTGTTTGATGATCACATGAGAGAAAGCATGGAAGAAGCTAGAGGGAACAAACAGAGAGGTAGCCAAAGATATAACCAGAGAATCGACAAAACCAAAACATTAAACCAAAATGATAGTCAAAGGAAATGCTCTGTTATGTTTTAGGCAGAGTCTGATCCCCGGCTTAAGCACGTTTTCCTCTTTTATGGTAATTTCTGTTGCTTTTGAATTGTTATTTTAAACGTGTTTTTGTAATTTTTGCAATTAGTATTGTTTTTTTAAACATCATTTAGTATTTATTTATTTTACACATACAAATATACTGTATATATTTGTGATTCCCCTTTGCTTAATAAGTTACCTCGACTAGCTTCTATCCTTTGGAGTCTGTAGTTGGTATTGTTCAACGTGATGACATGAGGATAAGAGCTGTGCCAATGAAAGTCAAAGAAGCCATTATGGACCTGACAAAAAGAATAAAACTATTTAGAGACATCAGTAGAACCTTAGGATGACCAAAATCAACTGTCTGGAATATCATGAAGAAGAAAGACCACACTGGTAAGCTCAGTAATCACAAAGGGACTGGTAGGCCAAGTAAGACCTCAACTGATGATGACAGAAGAATCCTCACTACGGTAAAGAAAAAGCCCCAAATCTCTGTCTGACATTTCTTTTTCCCCAAAATAACTTTTAATATTAACAATATAGTCTGCAGTTATACAAAAGAATATGAAATTACAGTATACTTATATTTAGGCGGCACGGTAGCACAGTGGGTAGCTCTGCTGCCTCACAGTTAGGAGACCCGGGTTCGCTTACCGGGTCCTCCCTGCGTGGAGTTTGCATGTTCTCCCCGTGTCTGCGTGGGTTTCCTCCCACAGTCCAAAGACATGCAGGTTAAGTGCATTGGCCATCCTAAATGGTCCCGTGTGTGTGTGTGTGCCCTGGGATTGGCTCCAGTGGTCCCCCATGACCCTGTAGTTAAGATATAGCGTTGTGAAGAGGGGGGCTGAATGCACCCCAAGGAGATGCGGTCACTCCTCCAAAACCCCCACTTAAATGGTGATACAACGGGAAACAAATAGTTTTTTTATTTTACCCCCTCTTTGCTCGATCAGCTGCTGGATTGCTGCTGCTGCTGTGCCGCGTGATCTGCATCTCACACGGCGCTTCGAACATTTAAAAGCCTGTACAGCAGCTTTACTACTCTTTGTCTTTTATTTCCGGCCCCAGGCGTGGTTAAATCTTTTGGCACAAAGTCCCATCTTGCGAGACATGAGTTCTTGATATTTTTTAGTTTATCATTTAAAAACGGAATAAGAATCTGAAAATCTAACAACATCACATTAAAGTTCGATAAACTCTGAAAAGAATGATACCAAACATATACAGTATATGTAGGTTTTAAAATAAGCCCGATTTAAAGTGTGACAAAAAACATGACATAAAAACATCACTGTTGCACTTTTAGGCTTAGGATTATATATATAGAGTAGATATATATACACCAAAATAACCAGACTGGGCTTGGGGCTTTCCTGGAAAACCATCTGGAGGTCAGCTGTACGTGAATCATAAACCTGTATCCCCTCCTACACGTCCTCTCAAACCGCCGACCAGCTACGTATATCCTGTGAATAGCCCAGTCAGTATCTGCACAGCAATTGCTACAAGAGTTGCTGCGATAATGTCGGGTGAAAAAATCGAACAGCTAATCAACATCAAATTTCTAGCAAAATTGAACAAAATGGCAACAGAAACTTATGGAATGATAAAACCAGTGTACGGTGATAACAGTTTCTCTTGTACATAAGTTTTTGAGTGGCATAAACATTTCAAGGAAGGGCAAGAAAATGTGGAAGACGTTCAACGCCCAGTTCACCCACGCTCATCTCGGATGGATGAAAACATCAAAACGGTGAATTAAATTGTTTGAAATGATCGTACTGCTTTTTCCGTAAAGCAGTTTTTGACTGACAAAAACATTCCTGTTGATCATCCTCCGTATTCGCGCGATTTAGCTCCCTGCGATTTTTACTTGTTCCCGAAAATCAAAAGTGACCTGAAGGTATGACATTTTTCCTCAATGGATGAAGTGAAGACAGAAACGGCAAGCCTGTTGAAGAGCCTCAAGCAAGAAGACTTCCAGCTCTGTTTCAATCAATGGAAGATACGTATGGAGTGTTGTAGAGATAGGGTGGGGGAGCATATAGAAGGTGACAATGTTTAGAATGCTGTAATTCATCAATAAATCTTTTTTTTTCCCAAAAAAAAAGATTTATTGATTTATTGATATCGCCTCGTATATATACATATATATATTGTCACGCACGTGCGAGTAGGGGACCGCGGACGGACCTAAACGGTATCGTGAACTCGTATGCTAGAAGGGAATGGCGGGGTACTAACCTTTCTCTCTTTGTTTCCTGCAGAAAGAAAGACGCACCGCCGCCATGAATCTGCCTGAATCAATACCCACGCACCGCTACTTCCGCCCTTCCTCTGTCAGCCCCTGATGACGTCAGCAATCCCACCATCCACCTCGGCTCCTTCCCAGCAGACACCTCTACTTCCAGTCCCTCCTCATAAATCTTCCCACTCCACCATGTTTGGTCGTCAACTGTATAGTGCAAATGTGTACTGACTTTGACTGTGATTTTTTCAATATTTCAACTGTGTTTTACAGTATACGGGGCCGGAAACCCCAAACGTTTATATTCGTTTTGTCTTTCTTTTACAATATCTATATATAAAATTCTTTTCCCGTTTGAAACGGAAATGACGTATGACCACAGAACATATTATAATGCACTCGTGTTTGAAACAGAAATTACGTATGACCACAACAGTCAGTTTACACAGAGAAAGTGAGACAGGAAGCAGATCGAGAGAGAAGGCTCGCAGGCTCACTGATCAGTGTATACAACAATCACAATTGACGGCCTCACAAACACCCGAACAACGTGCTGAACAGAATCAAATTCGACGGATGCACTATTCACAGGCTACCACGTTGCACAGGCGTCAGGGTCTGTATATGGAGGGATTTAATTATTATAACATTGAAAAAGATTATTGCCTACATCCAAAAGTTACAATAGGAGAAATGGACATCATGTGTGAGTACTGCCAAGCACAGTGGGTTACATTTGAATCATGTGGGATGTGTTGTTCAGACGGCAAGGTGAAATTAACACCTTTAAGCCATCCACCTGAACCGTTGTTGTCTCTTATTTCTGGTGCCAATCCACATTCAACTCATTTTCTACAGAACATTAGGAAATACAATTCGTGTTTTCAGGTGACATCGTTTGGCACCACGGCTGCTACCGAGGAGTCTGGCTTTATGCCGACATTTAAAATGCGGGGGCAAATCTATCATAGAATTGGGTCATTAATGCCGTTGCCTCATGAGTGCCACAAATTGTTCCCTTCCACTCAGTGAGCGAAGCCACTGGGTAATCTGCTAGTATATATATACTAGGCTGACCCGCCTTTTAAGGCGACCAACTTTTAAGTTGACCACTTCTTAAGGCAATTCAATATGTAGATCAATTTAATATTTTATACAAACTCATTCATTTGGTTATATTGCATTTGAGCGGTATTACTTTAATACTCGTAGTTTCTGTTATTTTTGTGATGAAATTTAAACTTTTTTTCTATATTGAGGTCGCCCTTTTGAAACCCCCTGATATTTACTACGTGGTGAGGCATTTGTACTCCATCAACATTAATTATTTCCAGAGACATAATTTTGTCTATTTTTCCAGCGCATCGCGCACAAAAGCAAGGGGACGATGGGAGCACCAGAACTCTGCTCACATCATGTCGCGTCGTACCGCAAGCTGCAAGTAGTAAGTCTGTGATAAGCGGAATACCGCTACGCTTTCCACTTTCGGGACGGAAGGACAATCCCGACCGCTTTTATATAGTAAGAAAGAAGAAGAAGATATCGCACAGTCTGGAGTAGAAAATCATCTTTTACCTGGAAAAACGAAACTACAAATCTCATCGTGCATTGCAAAATGGACGGGGCATGTGTGAAACTCCGTGCTACTCGCACAGTCTGGAGTAGAAAATCATCTTTTACCTGGAAAAACGAAACTACAAATCCCATCGTGCATTGCTAAATGGACGGGGAGTGTATGAAACTCCGCGCCTGCGTAGCACTCACGGGACGGAAGGACAATCCCGACCTGTTTTATATAGAAGGATACTGTATATCTTGTCACGCTTGGGTCACAGATTTGCACAGAGACACAGGAGGTCGTAGAAACAAGAAGGATTTTTATTCAAACACTGCAAACACATGAGCTTAAACGTGCTCCATGACAAGTCAGGGATGACAGTTCCGCTAGGAGCAGAGAGAGAGAGAGATAAAAGCAAACAATCAATTCCAAAACCGACAGGCGCTGCGCAAGGCTTTTAAGTTAGCGGAGTATCGCGTGAGGCTTGTATTACGCGTTATAGCGCAAGTGAGAAGGTAAGGAGCAGTGTGAGGGTAGTCTGTGTTTCAGGGGTATTCCCAGGGGCATCTTTGTCTTCTTGGGGTGCGATCACCCCTCCAGCTCACAATATGAAAGGCCTGGGCCCCTAGAAACCATGGATTCTGGCACTTCAATTAATTAATCGCATCGATTATGCATCGGTTAGCGGCTAAATGAGGTTCTCTCTCCTCAGAGGTTTTGTTTTGCCGACCTGCTCGCCTCTGTTGTCTATCAGCAGCTAAATGAGTTTCTCTCTCCTCTGAGGTTTCATTTGCTGATGGGCTCGCCTCGCTTGTGTATTAGCGGCTAAGCGAGTTTTCTCTCTCCTTGGAGATTTTGTTTTGCCGATGTGCTCACCTCACTTGTGTATTAACAGCTAAGCGAGTTTCTATCTTTCCTCGGTGGATTCACTTTGGTGACAGAAGTTGCTTTCTTTGAGCTTCATGCTGTAGCCTCGCACTTCCGGGCCGGACAGACATACAGATACACACACACACTTCCATGCATAAACATTTATATATAAGATACATACATATGTGTGTATTTGATTTGATTTTATGTGAAAAGGAATGGCTCACAGCCATATTTAGATTTTCATGTCCAGGAACGTCATGGGCCAGGGCATTGTGTCACATGAATAAAGAAGGTTAGATGGTGGCAAATTTGTGCTAAATAGAAATGTTATTATTTTAATGAAAAAAATGACTGGAACTGATTCCCGAACATTTAAAACCTTAATTTACAAAACAAACAACGTAACTCATGACACGCCAGAAGAACAGCGTCTGTTTCTACAGAGCAGCAATGGAGGATGGAGCAGCACTTTTTTCCTTGCAATTCCTTGCAAAAAAAGACCTGAATTACTTTCATTAGATGTGCTTTTCCCAGCTGGGACCTCCACATTTTATCATTTTTCTCTCTTTTTATTACAGGGCATGCCAGTAAATTATTGGGGTATTGTGTTCGGAAAGGGATTTTTAAAGGTATTGTGTAGTAGGTTTTAGCTTCAGGGCCACTAAACCTTTCAACAATCAAATGTGAAGAATGGTCCGGGAGCAGGACTCCAGGGACGTGAGGATGATGCGAAATGAGCCCTGGCAGTCAAAAGCCTGGATTTCCACTGGAGTGAAAGGATTTCTCCTTTTGCTTCACTGGCTAAGAGGGCTGTTGTTGCTTTTCTGAGTGACAGACGGGAAGGGGGAACAAGTTACGGCAAAGATGCCAGTCGTATGAAACAAAAACAACATTCCAACATCACAATTACTCCAGGTCCATTTTCAACGAAATAGAAATGTTGTCAGATGCTTTGGGACATCACATCATATGAAAGATTCCTCTTGAAATGCCTTGTGACCACGTGAGCTTAGACGGCAAAGAGTCCTGCTAATACACTAGGAGTATGATAGTGATGCCGCACTTGAGCGGCCAATTTGTCCCGTATGTGGGACAGGTTTAATGAGTTTTCTTCTTGACTTATCCTAAAGCAAATACAATCTTTGAGAGCAAACATTTTCAGGGTAAATATATATATGTAATTTGCCTGTGGATAAAGACTGCTGATCCTTACTTTTCTGCTAGGAGAAGCTTCTTGAGATGGCATATTACCATTAATGGTATTCATATCCAGGCTTGAGAAATCCCTTTTGCTTTTTCTCCCAGCTGTCACTTACTCCTAATAGGGTCCATCTGTGATTTGTTATCTGGCTCTCTGCTGAATGGCCTGTCCATTAGTGGAAATGCTGTGCATTCTAAGCTCTCTGAATGCGGGTTCCAACGGTATTTTCTTATCAAAGGGGTTATGAGAAGGCTAGCGAACTGCAATGCTGCAGAGATAAAAGAATAAAGGATTCCAGTATCCAATATTGTAATTTTGGTCAGCCTTACTCCTATCAAGTTGCAACTTACAAAAGCAGCAAATATAAAATATAGGGGGGGTTTTGGGAATCCAGACTTGGGCAGCCATGCCACCTAAGTTATGTGCTGTTCACGTTATTCGTATTCAGACCTTGGGGATATTAACGTATGGATGACCCCACCGCACGGCCCTAATTGGCTAGTTCATGTTTAATTTAACACTTTATTTTCAGTTCCTGAATGTTACACTTTTACAGAAATGTCTAAAAGAAAATGTAATTAAGACACATCATTTCCACCATGTATATTAAGATGTTTAGCAGGCTATGTAAACCGCTCCCGAGTTGTGGCTTTGAACCCCAGCCCTTTCCCTATGTGGAGTCTCCCCGTGAGTCTCCAGGTCCTCACACATGTCACACACGTGCGTATTTTAGATGAAGCGATGACTGTTGATCCAGAGATTGTGGACGGCCTTGTTGCAGATGATGTGGGACTGGCACTGCTTCCCTGTGACTCTAAAATATATCATTACCTTTTTAGCATCAATTCAAATGTCAAAATACTGAATATTTTAATATAAACTGCTCAAAAAAATTAAAGGAACACTTTGAAAACACATCAGATCTCAATGGGAAAAAAAATTCATTGATATGGACTGATATGGTAATGTGTTAGGAATGAAATTGAGGGAAATTAAAATGATCAACCTACAGAGGGATGAATTCGAAGACACCCCGAAAATCAAAGTGAAAACATGATGCGGCAGGCAGGCAAGTCCATTTGGACAAAATTGCATTGCAGCAACTCCAAATCGCACTGCCGATTCAGGTATTCTGTGGCAAATGCCAATCAAGCTCCATGGTGCCAGGCAGTGAGCACAGGGCCCACTAGAGGACGTCAGGCCCTCAGGCCGCCCTCACGAAGTCTGTTTCTGATTGTTTGGTCAGAGACATTCACACCAGTGGTCTGTCTGCTGGAGGTAATTTTGTAGGCTCTGCCAGTGCTCATCCTGTTCCTCCTTGCCCAAAGGAGCAGATACCGGTGGGTCCTGCTGATGGGTTAAGGACCTTCTACCAAGGGCCCTGTCCAGCTCTCCTAGAGTAACTGCCTATCTTTCTCCTGGAATCTCCTCCATGCCCTGGGAGACACAGCAAACCTTCTGGCAATGGCACGCATTGATATGCCATCCTGGAGAAGTTGGACTACCTGTGCCAGCTCTGTAGGGTCCAGGTATGGCCTCATGCTACCAGCAGTGACACTGACCATAGCCAAATGCAAAACTAATTAAAAAACAGATGAGAAGAGGAAAATGTCAATGGCCTCCGCCTGTTAAACCATTCATCCCTGTTCTGGGGGTCGTCTCATTGTTGCCCCTCTAGGTCACCTGTTGTTAATTTCATTAACACCAAAGCATCAGAAACTGATTAACAACCACCTCTGCTACTTAACAGACCAGATCAATAAGCCACAAGTTTCATTGACTTGATGCTATACTTTGATTTAAAAGCACATAGTGATGCCGCACTATGTTCCTTTAATTTTTTTGAGTAGTATATAATTTAAATATACTGTAAAAAGCGCCCAACAGTTAAATGGTGGTTCACCCCGAGGTAAGTCAACGGGGCAGGTTGCATAAGTGACTTTTTGAGATACGAATCCTCTCATCGTCACCTCTTATGTGTTTACATCCAGCAAATGTGTCATCATGACACAACTTTCCCAGTACTGAACTGGTGATAAATGTTCCATGAGTTTTTTACTTACATTTGGCATCTTAAAAAAATATTCCACTCAAAAATGATATTTTTTATACTGTATGTTACTTATCCATGTAGTTTGTAGTGTTACTTGAGGAAAACATTTTAACCTCACACTTTCATGCACAACGGGGATTTGTGACAGAATAGGTGTCTATTGTGACCGATGCTGGAAAATGGCAAATGCTACCAAAAATGGCCGTGAGTAAATCCCACATTACTTGTGTCACATGATCCCCATGTCAAGTGATTCAGTTGTATGCTCACAACATCCCAAACACAATGATTTTTGAAAAAATATTGCTAAATAAATCACTCCCATGAATGAAAAGGGAAATAAAGATCAGCAATGTTTAGCAGCAAGGCAAAGGGAATTACGTAGAAGTCCAAACCCGGCTCTATATGAGCCAACTGCTACTTAACCAAATGCGGAAAATGTGCTTAATTTTAGTGAGCGGAATCTGTGGAAAGTGCAGGGTAATTTAACACATCCAATGACTTTGTTGGTCACGTAAATAAGCAGGTTGTGCAAATGTTAATTGGCTTTGGTGCTTACTGGCTATATTTTGTAAAGTATCCCATTATGTAAAAAAGGTGATTGGGCAGATCCAAGTAACTATAGGCAAGTAAGCTTAACAAGCAACAGAGGTAAATTAATGGAAGAAATTATTACGAAGAAGATTGAGCAACTCATGGCAAGAGCAGGAGTTTTACTGAACAGTCAGCATGGGTTCAGAAGAGGGAGGTCGTGTTTTACCTAACATGCTGGAATTCTATGAGGAAGCAACCAAAGGGTATGATCAGAGTGGAGCAGATGAGATTATTGATCTGGACTTTCAGAAAGGTGCCACACAGTGCCACTGCTAGGTTATTTTGTGAACTAGGCCCATCTGACTAGTGTGCCAACTAGAGGGCTTCTCTGCTTATGATTTGTGCCCTAGGCAAATGCCTAATTCACCCTAATGGTGGCACCAGTCCTGATGCCACATGAAAAGTTAGGCATCAAACTAAAAGAAGTGGGAGTTCAACTTGTCGTGTGTAGATGGGTGCAGAATTGGCTCAGACACAGTAAACAGAGAGTGATGGTGCGTGGAACCTCATCAGAACTGGCCGATGTTAAGAGTGGTGTACCACAGGGGGCAGTGCTAGGGCTGCTGAGATTTTTAATATATTGTAGTTGGTCAGCACTGAGTGCCTCAATGGATGAATTCTCTGCTTTTTACATGGCTCTTTGAGGTGGCTCACTATCTATAAAAGGACTGAGGGCCTTTTGCCGCACAAGCTAGGAAAGCATATGACTTTGCAGGCCTGCCCTTTATATAGGCGCCCCTGCCACTGGTGATGTAATGCCAGCTCTTACTTGGGGGACTCATTCCTGGCTGACGTGACTTACAGCCCTCCCATTGAAATCGCTGTCTCCAGTGACCACTTCCAGCTCCTTGCAATGGCGCACAAACTCATTGAAATGGCAGCGTGGTCTTCTCTCTTGCTTGAGTTGTGCAGCTGGTGATGATGGAAGTATCGATTATGATTTATGCCGTCATCTTTCTGTTTTTTTGTTTTTCCTTGCTGTCTGCTTTGCAGTCAGTTGAGTATCAATGAATCAATTTGTGACAAGTAGTGCTGAATATATCCCACGTACCCCTCCACCTCAGAAACATTTACAATCGATAATGACAACCTTGCCCTCTCATAGTATCACCCATCTTATATTATGTTATAGGGTGGCACAGTGGCACGGTGGGTAGCACTGCTGCCTCGCAGTTAGGAGACCTGGGTTCACTTCCCAGGTTCTCCCTGCATGGAGTTTGTATGTTCTCCCCTTGTCTGCGGGAACTTTAATAAAAGTCTTCAATTAAAAAACCATAAAATAGTGAGGTGTGGAATTCATCCCAATAAATAAATTAAACCAGGAATAATGCCAAAGTCAGAAAGAACATTCACCCAATGCATCTCCAATGCCTTTCATCTCCCCTCTGCTCACTCACATGGGTCAATTCAGTAGGGTTGAGCTTATGACTGGCGTCCAAACCACCTCCATTGGTAACTTGCTGGGACCATCTGAATCCGTCTCCCTCTTTCTGCTACCTCCATATGTCCAGCAAGACCCTTAGAGCCCATAATCTTCCCGTTCCCTGCTGCACAGCAGGACTGATTTGACCCAGGAGTGCAGTTCTTCTTGCTTACCATGGGGCATCTCTAAAGATCTGCCTTCTCCCCATGGCACAAGTCCCAACCACCCAAGCCTGCTCTCTGAAGCCCCCTACCCCCCATAGGGACCTACTCGGACCTTTTTATACACTTTGTGAGTGCAGTTGCACTAAATGATTTGTGGACAATGAGGGATGGCTGAGCCGATCGAACTTCTGCATGTGAATGCCTCATCAGCCCATTCCCCCATTAAGTGATCCGCGGCCCCTCACCCACGCTTGGCACGTCAAAACCGTGCTATCTTTAAAACTATCTGCACCTACAGAGCTTTGATTCTGGAGGTTCTTTGCCACAAAGTCCATTCTGAATCATAGGCCTTGGACAATCCCGGTCTAGAATTTGGCATCTAGGGCCTCCTTTTGGTACTTTTGGGCAAGCGGTTTTACAACAGAGTGCCAACCTATGGCAAGGCCCAATTTTGCACATAGCTGAACCCGTACTCACAATTAAATTAACTGGTGTGTCTTTGGAGATGGGGGTCCTCAAAGGTGTAAAGCACTTAAACCTGAGGTCCTGGGCCCCCATATTGGAAAGGCTGCTAAGACAATAGTTGAGTCTGTGCCTGCTTTGTTTTATTTCACACAATTTTGAAGACATGTTCATGTTTGTAGGACAGGTCAGTTTTTATTTCTTTTTTTTCCTTTTCCTCCCTTGATATTTGATAACAGTCATTTCATTTCATTCAAGAAGTGTTAGTTTTTATAAATCAGTATTCTAATTATTCTTATTTCTAGGCAATCGACCCATCCACAGACAGCATGGTGCCCATTTCTGGTTAGCGCCACTGCTTCATATCCTCGGGGCCTCCGTCTGGCCACTCTCAGTATGGCCTTTGTACGTTTGCTTTGAGTTCTGTCCACATCCCAAAGATTTGCAGATACAGTTAACCAATGACTCCATTTTGGCTCGGTATGACTAAGTGATGCTGAGTAAACTTATTATATCCCAAAAATGCATTTGCATTAGGTTCAAAACATTTTAACATATAACTGGTTTATGCTAGGGAAACCTTGCTCTAAAGTTAAAAATTCAATTTAAACTACATTATATGCTTTACTGACCCTTAATAAAGATTATATGTGGCATACATATTCCACAGGACGCTGTGCTATGCTGAGGGGACTGCATTGATTTGAAAATCAATGTTGATTTAGGAGTAAAACACACTGGAGACAAGACAAATGTCTGCAAGCGTCTGTTTTTAGTCATGGGGTCTGTTCATCAATGCTGCACATAATCTATGTTTTAATCTATGAAATGTGTTAAAAGTGACCACTGAGTCCTTCTAGGATTCTTATTTAAGGATTGTGCACACATCAAAGGAGGCTCTTAAAAGCAAATATCATATTTTTATCACTAAAACACTAAAAACAAAGGACATTTTCCAAAACTAAATAATAAACACTTTCATATAACAACCTATTTATCTGTATATTGTGAACCTTGACCCAGACACAGACAGACGGACATCGTTGTTCACCCAACACATGTTTATTTACAATTATTATATTTACAAATAAGTTCAGTGCACGTCCCAGTGCCTCCAGCACCGATCCCCCAAAGTCCAGGCCTCACAGTCCAAAAGCCTTTCTGGCCGCCTCCAGTCCTCTCTCCAGCTCCGTCCTTCTTCCACCCGACTTCCGCTACTGAATGAAGGGAGGCGGCCCCTTATATAGGAACCCGGATGGGCTCCAGCTGCTTCCCGGCATTCCTCCGCAGACACGCCCCAGTGTGGCGGAAGTGCCGGCTGCGCACCCGGAAGCCCTCAGGGGGTCCCCTGTCTTCTTGCCCCCAGCACTTCCTGGTGTGGCGGAAGTGCTGGGCTCCAGGTTTCTTCAGGCACCGGGGCGCCGCCTGCCGGTGGCCACGGGCCCCTACAGGGTTGGGCTTCCAAGCCCCCTACCCGTGGACCCCAACACAACCAGGGCAGTCTCCCCCTCGCGGTCTGGAGGAGGTACAAGCCCTCGTCCGGTCGTCCTGGGCGTCCCGGCTGTGCTCCACCCCCAGCCGCCTGTGACAATATATAAAAGTATCTTTATATATCTATATATATCTATATCTATATATATATATATATATATATATATATATATATATATATATATATTTAAATACATATATACATGTATATATATATATATTTTGCTGGACGCCCCTTCTGTATATGGTCCGGGGGAACAGACATGGGTTGCACAGTACCTCCCCTGGGTCGCAGAATGGCAGCCGCCAGGGAGTGCTGGAACAACTGCTGAGCCCTTTTGGGTGGGTTTTCTGCCTCACCCGGAAGTTCTGGGGGTGTTATATAAGGAGCCAGCATTCATTACTCCGGGAGCCAGAGTCGGGAGGAGGGAGACAAAGCTGCTAGAGAGGAGTGGAGGAAAAAAGAAGAATTTATTTTGTGTTGTGCCGTTTGAGCTTTTGGGACTATGTTGTGCCTGTGGAACACGGGAAAAATGTGTCCCCCAGGCAAAGAAAATAAAAGTTAATTTATTTTTATAAGTGTGCATCCGGTGTCAGTCTGTGTCAGGTCCGGCGCCGATATAGCACCTTTCTCACAATTTATATATTGTAATAAGAATGAGTCTCCAGACATCATAAAGACTTGGGGCAGCCACCCGTATATTATTTCCCAGCTGCAAATTTATTGAAATATTTGAAAAGAGATGATCACAAGACTGAGTCCAAAACAGAACTGATTATTTGGAGGTAAGAAGGCGGTTTTAAGGGCTGGGGAAGGAAATGATGTAATCTAGTCCGGAACCGGAAGTGACATGATCAGAGGTGCCGGAGCTGGAAGTGACATCATCATAGGTGCCAGAGGCTGGTGAAATTTCCCAGGAATGGTCTGCAAGAAACTGAGAGAGACAGTCAGCACACTCTGCCACCCCCTGGTCTGGTCTAGTATTACAGTTCCCCAGGCCCTTTAGCTGTCTCCTAAACGCACGTTTGTGACAAGATATATATATATATACTGTATATATTGTCACACTGGTGTGCATGGGAGGCAGCTAAATAGATCAATAAAAGGTAATTCCATGCCAGGCCTAGGGGTGGCAGGGTGTGCTGAACGTTTCTCTGATATCCTTATAGACCAAACCAATTCTGCCTGGTTCCGCCCCCCGATGACATCACTTCTAGTTCTGGGCCTGATGACGTCCCTTCCACCAACCAGCCATAAAAGCTAGATCACACCCTGCTTTTACTCAATTCTTTTCTGGACTCAGCTGTGTACAGATCTGTACTTTATTCTTGCCTTTTTGGGGTGGCTGCCCCAAATCTTTTTTGTGTGTCAAGGCTATTCATTTCACTATATATATATATATATATATATATATATATATACTCAGCAAAAAAAGAAACGCCCCTTTTTCAGGACTGTGTATTTCAACAATAATGTTTTAAAAATCCAAAT
>JANRMT010062856.1:13736496-13759384 GCA_026402145.1 Polypterus bichir lapradei
GAAAAACTATTTGCCCCCTTCCTGATTTCTGATTCTTTTGCATGTTTGTCACACAAAATGTTTCTGATCATCAAACACATGTAACCATTAGTCAAATATAACACAAGTAAACACAAAATGCAGTTTTTAAATGATGGTTTTTATTATTTAGGGAGAAAAAAAAATCCAAACCTACATGGCCCTGTGTGAAAAAGTAATTGCCCCCTTGTTAAAAAATAACCTAACTGTGGTGTATCACACCTGAGTTCAATTTCCGTAGCCACCCCCAGGCCTGATTACTGCCACACCTGTTTCAATCAAGAAATCACTTAAATAGGAGCTGCCTGACACAGAGAAGTAGACCAAAAGCACCTCAAAAGCTAGACATCATGCCAAGATCCAAAGAAATTCAGGAACAAATGAGAACAGAAGTAATTGAGATCTATCAGTCTGGTAAAGGTTATAAAGCCATTTCTAAAGCTTTGGGACTCCAGCGAACCACAGTGAGAGCCATTATCCACAAATGGCAAAAACATGGAACAGTGGTGAACCTTCCCAGGAGTGGCCGGCCGACCAAAATTACCCCAAGAGCGCAGAGACGACTCATCCGAGAGGTCACAAAAGACCCCAGGACAACGTCTAAAGAACTGCAGGCCTCACTTGCCTCAATTAAGGTCAGTGTTCACGACTCCACCATAAGAAAGAGACTGGGCAAAAACGGCCTGCATGGCAGATTTCCAAGATGCAAACCACTGTTAAGCAAAAAGAACATTAGGGCTCGTCTCAATTTTGCTAAGAAACATCTCAATGATTGCCAAGACTTTTGGGAAAATACCTTGTGGACTGATGAGACAAAAGTTGAACTTTTTGGAAGGCAAATGTCCCGTTACATCTGGCGTAAAAGGAACACAGCATTTCAGAAAAAGAACATCATACCAACAGTAAAATATGGTGGTGGTAGTGTGATGGTCTGGGGTTGTTTTGCTGCTTCAGGACCTGGAAGGCTTGCTGTGATAGATGGAACCATGAATTCTACTGTCTACCAAAAAATCCTGAAGGAGAATGTCCGGCCATCTGTTCGTCAACTCAAGCTGAAGCGATCTTGGGTGCTGCAACAGGACAATGACCCAAAACACACCAGCAAATCCACCTCTGAATGGCTGAAGAAAAACAAAATGAAGACTTTGGAGTGGCCTAGTCAAAGTCCTGACCTGAATCCAATTGAGATGCTATGGCATGACCTTAAAAAGGCGGTTCATGCTAGAAAACCCTCAAATAAAGCTGAATTACAACAATTCTGCAAAGATGAGTGGGCCAAAATTCCTCCAGAGCGCTGTAAAAGACTCATTGCAAGTTATCGCAAACGCTTGATTGCAGTTATTGCTGCTAAGGGTGGCCCAACCAGTTATTAGGTTCAGGGGGCAATTACTTTTTCACACAGGGCCATGTAGGTTTGGATTTTTTTTTCTCCCTAAATAATAAAAACCATCATTTAAAAACTGCATTTTGTGTTTACTTGTGTTATATTTGACTAATGGTTAAATGTGTTTGATGATCAGAAACATTTTGTGTGACAAACATGCAAAAGAATAAGAAATCAGGAAGGGGGCAAATAGTTTTTCACATCACTGTATATAGTCACACTTGGGTTACACAGTTGTACAGATTCATTCAGGGTTTTCAAGAAACATAAACTTTATTCGTAAACAGCATAATAAAGCATAAAGAATAAAGCAGAGGATGTTTGGGGGAGAAGAGAGACAAGGCAATAAGACAAAAGGACAGCTGCTGTACAGGCTTTTAAATGTTCAAAGCGCCACACGAGACGCAAGCCAGCAGCTAATCAAGCAAAGAGGAGGTAAAGAACTGTATTTGTTTCCCATTATATCACCGTTTAAGAAGGGGTTTTGGAGGAGTGACCGTGTCTTATAGGGGTGCATTCAGCCCCCCTCTTCACTATATATATATATATACAGTAATTGACGGTATGCAGGGATTGGCTTTCCAACTGGGACAAAACAGGGATCCTTACCTGGTTGGAAGGCCAGTATAATGGAAGGACCAGGGAAGACACTGCACACTGGGTGGCAGCGTCCCTAGGTTGCAATGCTTTTACAGATACCTACAGGGCATCTTAGGAACTGTAGTCCTGTGTTACCTGGATTCCACCATGGGGAGCTGCAGGGATTGATGGGGGTTCTGCCGTACCCAGAAGCGCTTCTGAGGAGCAATCTCGTAACACCGGAAGTACCCTGGGTTCTGTGTAAAAGAAGCAGCCCCGCTCCAGTATGTGAGCCAGAGTCGGGAGGAAGCAGAAAAAGGAGTTTGAAGAGTACTTGTAGCCTTTAGGAATTTGTGTGCAAGAATAAACCTTTTATTTCAACTGAGACTTGTGTCCACGTGTTTGTGTCATGGAGTTTAGGCTGCTGCAATGCCCCCTGGTGGTCACAACATAAAATGTTTATAGATATATAGTGAGTCACACGTTAGTAGGGAGTCTTCTCAAGGCACTGACTGTAACTCCACCCCGGTACACATGCTGGCACTCTCACTTACACCTCTCTCTCTTGTACCCTCACATATAAAGATCGCCAACTGTAGGAGTTCTGACATCACTTCAAATTCTCGACTGGAAGTCCCGATTCTTCTTGCCCTATTTTTGCTCTATTTAAAAACTCATCTCACTGGAAGTATCCAATCACTATGAGACGTGTGTCTGAATAAGCCAAGTTCTGCTCAAGCACGTGTTGAATTGACCCTTTTTCTTTTTCATTTTTCTTGCCTTTCTATCTGCCATTAAACAGGGTTCACCCCGTGGTACCCCAATCCTTTATGCTTGTCTGTGTTCTAATTATTATAAATATATACTAGCTGTGTTACCCATGTAAAGCGGCCTGAAATGTATGTCATCACCATAGACCTCAGTGTTAACATTCACAGGACCATCCATCGACTGGAATGTATTTTGTAATGCATGTAAGTAATAAAATGCATTGCATTTGTCATTCTGCCAAATGGTGCGTCACAAACATTTGTCATAATAAAATGCTGGGTATTTTTCCTTGTTGGATTATCTATAAATAAATTCATCCATTTTCTGCATTTGCTTCTCATCCATTATTTGTTTTTGGGCAATCTGGTTTTGTGTTACGTTATTGAATAAACCAAAGAAGATTAAGGATCCCGAGAGAAGACTAATCTTCAGCTCCACTTATGGTCACCGTCAGGGTTGACTGCTACTGTGGCTAAATATTTTCCTCTTTCTCTTCTATTTATGGTTTCAGATCTTAAGATAAAGCTCTGAAAGAAACAGGAGAGGTTTACATTTTTATTCATGTGCTAGAGATTAACATACTTGAATCCAAGGTTCTTAATGTGCTTAAAGCAGAAGCAACGCAAAATGAGTGCAGCAAAGCATTGCAATACAACCTGGATGGATAGTAGCTCTTCTGGCTGGGATTCTAGTTACCCAACATCCATTACCTTCTTTATCTTGTTATATGACGGTGAATAGCTTTAATGCCCAGCATGTATACAGCTTTCTTGTGCAGGAACGCCTGTATATTTGCTCCCGGTAGTCTTAACAGTTCTGTGTCTTTATTTTGTACTACACCTCATGGTCTTTTTGTTTTCGGTAAAGTTCAGTTGAGTCCTGTGAGTAGGTGGAGATGTAAAGCACTTCAGCACTGACAGCAATTTACCAGAGTGCTCTGGTTCTGCTCAAGTCCATCCATCCATCCATGGAGCCAATCCCAGCCAATACAGGGCACAAGGCAGGAAACAAACCCTAGGCAGGGCACCAGCCCACTGCAGGGCGCACACACAAAGCACACAGTAGGGACAATTTAGAATCGCCAGTGCACCTAACCTGCATGTCTTTGGACTGTGGGAGGAAACCGGAGTACCCGGAGAAGAATATGCAAACTCCACGCAGGGAGGACCTGGGAAGTGAACCCAGGTCTCCTAACTGCGAGGCAGCAGCGCTACCCACTACGCCACCGTGCCACCCTCTACATCAGCAAATCAGCATTCAGTTAGCACTTAAACATGAAGTTGGGCTGGAACTGACAAAAAGGTATCTCTCATTGAATGAGTTTGTGATGGTAATGGCCAATAGATTACACTTTCAAAGGGAAGCGGAGTTACAGTCTGGATGGAAAATATAAGAAATGAAGTTTTTCTTTTTAAGTTATTCGAACATTTGTGAGGGTGAATGAAAGGGTGGTCACGTGCAGAGTATAAGTAGACGTCAGCATGGAATAAATGTTAACAGTGCACAGAAGGGCAGCACTTTAGGTACTGTAAATATGTATCTGCTACTCGTTTACTTGTATGTAACAAGGCCGTAACAAAGGCTTCTTTTGGTCTTCATAACACTTATAACACACCAGCAGATCATTTACTCATCTCTGTACAGTGTGGCATATTGACATGATGATCAAATGATTTGTTAATATGAAGGATTCACAGGTCTTATACTAAATATGGAATATCAAGAGAAATGTGTCTCAGTGAAGCCCCTCAGACCACACCAAAGTAATGTTTTGTTAGTAGGTCACATTGCAGAGATGAATACACACTCTACTGGTGCTTTGTAGGTGTTATGAAGGCCCAACGAAGTGTGTGTTAAGGTCTTCCAACATAAGAGTAAATGAGAAATAGATGCATTTTTGTACTAGTTAAACTAAATTTTGACCCAAAATAGAGACTAAACCATTAATAGGAAAGTTGTGATATGTACCGACCCCGTTTAAGATGGTGGGTTTGCAAGAGGGAACACAGAGGATGCCTAATCAGCCTGGTTTTGTTCTTTGCTCATATTTGTTATTCGGGCTGGCATTTCCTGTGGCCTGTAATAACAGTAGGAATGAGTAGTAGGCACGTCGATTTGCTTGTACGCAATAAATAACAACAGCTTGGGACTTAAGAACATCTGATATCTGTGTTCCTCACTCCTATCATCGTGGAGATCATTAAAATGTGATGTTTCTTGCATTATGTAGTATTGTATCCAGCGCTGGCACTCTTTCTCCCCTGGGATGTGTTTCTTGATACAGAACTGATCAGAACCAATACCATCCCTTTTGTACCCATGGTGGAAAATAATTACAAGAGAGAAATATGGTATGAAAAAGAGATATATTTATTTAACTTGCTTTAAAAGATAATATTCATTCCCAGAATATAATGCCTAATCCGTGTATACATACTGTACATATTCAGCCCAGAGAGAAGCAGAGGGACATCACAGCCAAGTGGGAGAACGCTGACACACAGGTGTCCCATCCAGCAGTGAGGAAAGTCGGCGGCACAGTTAGACAGGCTGCATCCTCGTCATTATAAACACTCACATGATTACAAATTCATAGAATTCATGCTAGATATGGGCATGACTGGTGATTAATACCTTCAGTTGTTCTCACTATTTATCACCGACTCTGTTTTTTTTTTAACCACATCAGTCAAGCAGACATCAGCACTTTTTAAAATAAACATATTTTCTGTCCATCTCCCTCCTCTCTCTAGTGGTCTCTCTCTCAGCTGAATTGCAAATCTTTGAAATAATTTTGACAAATCAGATCGGCACTAATAACCTTCACGGAGACACATTTCTTTTGATATTCCATGTTTAGTATAAGACCTGTTAATCCTTCATATTAACAAGTCATTTGACCGTCATGTCAATATGCCACACTGCACAGAGATGAGTGACTGATCTGCTGGTGTGTTGTAAGTGTTATGAAGACCAAAAGAAGCAGTTACGGTCTTGTTACATACAAGTAAATGAGTAGTAGATGCATATTTGCAGTACTTAAACTGCACTGCTAACACTCTGAAGAAGCACCAACCCCATGCTGACGTCTACTTATACTCTGCAAGTGACCATCCCTCAATTCAAGTATGTGTTAATGTACGTATAACTGGCAAATGTAGAAGTCGATGATAACATGAATATCACCGAGAAGACATACACTAAAACAGCGGTTCTCAAACTGTGGGGCGCGCTCCCCTGAAGCTGTACAAGGGGGGCGTCGAATAAATGAACAAGACATCAAAATTAATTTTTTACATTTTTATTTCAAATTTAAATTTGCAAGCATACAGGGTGGTCCAGATCTAAGTAAGCAGATAAAGATTGTCTGGGTGACTTTGATTTATGTGGGGAAGATTCCAGTTCGGCACGAAGACGATTCTTCATTTCATCAGTTCGTACACTTCTTGATGGTTCGGGATTTTTCGGGTGATTTTCTATGTAATAAACTTAATAAGTTATAGTGTAATGAAAATTACATAATTAGATCTGGACCACCCTATATAATCATAATGAATGCATTATAACTAAAATTAAAAAAACATTTCTAAGGCATAGATCTAATGACTAACTGACGAACGGCGCCACTGCTGCTTTTATAGTCGCGTATTTTCAATCCAGAAAGTTCGAGACGTATTGGTATCTGTCGCGAACATTCGGGTAACAGTAGATCAGGTGATAATGCGGTGAGACTGCACCACATTGGCAGCGTAGCCAATATTGCCAAATTGAATTAAATAATTTACTGTGTATTGGGATATTTTCATGATACAACTAACAGCTGTATAATATTTGTTGGACGAAAATATGTTTGTCTCGCGCAGATTGACTTCATCGGTGTCCTCGTTTACAAGATTTTTAAAAATTAACACATATTTAACCGTTTCTTTACA
The DNA here is from genome assembly GCA_026402145.1 of Polypterus bichir lapradei. NCBI lineage: Eukaryota > Metazoa > Chordata > Cladistia > Polypteriformes > Polypteridae > Polypterus > Polypterus bichir. Next base: position 13,743,181 of record JANRMT010062856.1, read on the forward strand.
TAAAAAAATAATTAAATAAGAATAAATCATTTATTCTTTATTTTTGGGATTAGAATTACTACGAAAAATCACACAACGCATTTTAACAGTTATTAAAGCACTTAAAATAAATTGCAAATATTTCATCGAAGTTAGCAGAACACATGCAAATCTTATGGAAGTATAAATGATAGGATACCGCGACACCGCACGAGTATCATACCTTTGTTAGTTGTATCATGGGTTATTCTCATCTATCTTATATTATGCAGGGGGCTCATAATTATTCCAGGTAGAAAAGGGGGGGGCGGCCAAATACGAATGTTACAAATGTCACTAAAATATTCGAAAAGGTGTTAGTATGAATATTAGGATGAGGGCAAGTGTTTGGATGCACTGACTTTTAATGGAATGGAAATTATGAATGAAGCTTTTGGAAAAGGAGAGAACTGTTCCCAAAGGGAATGTGCATTGTGGAGTAAAAGAACAGAGCAAAGGTACACGTGTGAATTTAAGCTGCTTCAGTTCTTAAAAAGGGTTCAAAAAGAATGAATAATCCTGCAGGGGATTATTGTTTGGCAATTGTGGTAATTAGATATTGTCTTTATGCATAAAAGTCTAAAAACAAGCCTCTCATCTTTAACACAATTATGCTAAAATATTTCAGAATTTTAATAGCATCAAGTTATTAACCTCACCTAAGCATATTTAGGAATACAACTCTGACTTTGCTTTCCTATATAATAACGACATTCTGTTCATTTTTTTGTAATATTTGCTCACGAACAAAATTATTGATCTTTCTTTTGTTTAAACAGGCTTGTTGAAGCGTCCTGAGATCTGTCAGTAATTACCTCTGAGCCTGGAAGCCCTGTTCCAAATGACGGATTGCGGTTCAATGAAATGATCTTTCTTTCTCTTTTATGAGGGAGTATAAAAGATCTCATTAGAAGCAGAAAACAATTGACATAAAATAAAACCTGAAAGCAATTACATTGCAAGTGCTTATTTTTTGCCGATGAATTAGACAGCGATCATAATGGTGCACTCTCCATCACGGGGTCAATGAGAGGCATCTATCTGTTGAGATTGGATTGGGAATTTTTCAGAGTCATTTCGCTTTGTAAATATCGCTGCCTGAAGCAGACCCCTCTGTCAGTGCGGGGCTCTTTCATTCACATTACTCTGAGAGATGCAATCTGGCAACCCAATTCCAGTCTAAGATTTATTCGAGTGATTTCTCCAGACATTAACATGATCTTTTACCCTAAGAGGACAGAGGATTGTCATTCTGATGCATAAGCTTTCATGGCCCGTGACCAAGCAGAGAGAGCAAGAGACTGAAAACTGCAAGGCTGAAAACACAGAGCCTACGGTGAGTTCACACTTTGACCCCTATGGAGTCACAAAAGTTCACTTTCAAATATTTGATGCATAAATCTATATTTTATATGGCCGTTTACAATAACATTGGACTCACTCTGTGACTATCATTAGGCACGCTGACTCTGGTTCAGTACGCAAACACATTAATGAACACAAGTGAATCTGGAGAGGAGCAATAAACTCAGTGGAAATATCCAAACAGGCAGACCTGTCATTGAGTAATTGTTAAAGAGGTCTGAGTAAAGAGGAGCATTGCCTCTAAAGAGATTTTAAACACTGCTTGAATTTACTGCACCTGTTTATTTCAGTTTTAGGGTCTTAGGACATCTGAAGCTATCTAAGCAGTAGATAGATAGATAGATAGATAGATAGATAGATAGATAGATAGATAGATAGATAGATATGAAAGGCACTATATGATAGATAGATAGATAGATAGATAGATAGATAGATAGATAGATAGATAGATAGATAGATAGATAGATAGATAGATAGATAGATAGATAGATAGATCCCCATGTTCCCAGGGGGAAATTTGGCTTTTTCCAGAAGCTGTTTAAATAAATAAATACATACATAGGTACAGAAGTCTGTGGTGGGCTGGCGCCCTGCCTGGGGTTTGTTTCCTGCCCTGTGCCCTGTGTTGGCTGCGATTGGCTCCAGCAGATCCCTGTGAACCTGTAGTTAGGATATAGCGGGTTGGATAATGGATGGATGGATGGTACATAGGTACATAATTACGTAAGTAAGTAAATAAATTAAAATTAAAATTAAATTAAATAAATGAATGCAAAGTGAGCAGGCTCCATATGAAAGTGTGCATGCCCTGCTCCCAGGTGGATTGAAGTGCTTGACTGATTGCTCATTTACGTGCAGACACACAGGTCAGTCAAACACTTCATTTACACCCCAGAGGTGGTGGTTTTGCCAACTGTACCCAGTCACAATTTAAAAAAAAAGAGTCTGAGGAAGGAAAAGGGAGCGATTGAAAAGGAGAGATTGGAGGTTAAAGTGGAAGAAAGAAAGTGAGAGGCAGGACTGGGAGAGTCAGTACTATAAGGAATGGAGGTGGGTGGTGGGGAGTGAGCTTCAGAGAGAGAAACGTGTGGCCAGATGAAGACGGGGCGCTCCTACTGAGTGATGCCAGAGAACTGGAGTAGGCCCGTTATGCATTGTCTCCTACAGAATGCCAGCGGGTGATGTTTGTGTAGCTTGGCGTGGCGCCCTATGGATGCTGGAGGACTGGCAATGGGAAGGCGTTTCCTCTTGCTGCAGGATAAGTGAAGAAGATGCCAGATTTTAGAAGGAAGCATTTTGGCTCAGGGAATTGTCCCTGGGATTTAATCTCATTTTTATGGATTATTAATTGATTGATTTTAACCTCCACATGCACGTTGATTTTATGGGTTATTTATTTGTTGTTGAAGAGCACAGTTCTTCTTGATTTGGATACTGTGTTTTGTTTTATGAAGCGCTTTGCATGAGCTCTTGACTGAGTGCGTCCCCATGGTGCCTCGTTCAAGCTGCCGAGGAGCATGGAGTCGACCCGGACAGTCACAGATTCACACTGTATCTTTGTGCGTAACAGTTGTGTGACCACATTTGAAGTCCTCATTTCATTCGTGAACACACCGCTGTGGTCTCTGTATTATGCAGAAAGCCTTCTATGGATCACTGCTCTTTGCTCTTCTTAAAGGAGACGGGAGCAGCCAAGTTTTCTCCTAGAAAAGAAACTGCCTGATCAAAGTCGAAACTATCACTGTGGCCATAGAAACACCATGTCTCCACATGTGGTGGGGGATTTCTTAGCAAGCCCAAAATAATTATTACAATAGTGTGGATAATTGTTGACTCAACGTCATATTAATGAAATCCCATTAAATATACCCATGCCTCTTGATCATATGGAGGATGAGTAGAAGCCAGGTGGTGACCAATGGCAAGTTGCATATGGTGTGGTGCATTGAGGGTATGGCTAAAGTGGAGAAATGAAAGCGTGTAACCCAACTGCCCAGTTCAAGTCTGCTGTTATTCAGCCATCGCCTAGGGTTTTTTGGAGCTAAAAGGCTTCATTGTGTAGGAGAATCTCAACACTCCATCTCTGATTCCTTTCCTTGTTTGCTCATATAGCAGTAATAGTACTAGTAGTATTGTCACGTGTATAAAGTATGATGAAGTTCTAACCTGAATATCCAACCAACATGCGACACATCCCCACTCTCTGGTTTGGTGTACGTTACTTTTGTTCAGTTTAATTTCACAATTTCACCTTTTACCTTCCACTTCAATCACCTGCTTTTAGCCAAACTTCCACTTGCTGCTTTGCATTTACTTGTCTAACCGTGTTCCTTAATTCTCCAGGTCGCATCACTGTTTTTGATCTTCGGCTCATCCTGCTATGCAACGTGATACGACTCCAGTGCCTCCCCAAAGCCTTTGTGTTGCAAAAAAAGTCAATTTCTAAATTCTGTTCATTAATAAGTAAATTCCAATAACATTTCCTAAATTCTGCTTATGAATAAGTAAATCCCAAGGACACACCATTGTGCACATTGGGATTCATCTCTGTGAGTAATTTCTGCCTCACAGTTAAATTGACTTTGCATTTTAACAGTCAAGAAATCCACAAAACATTAAAATTTAGATCAATTATCCTACATTACAAGGTGACTCAATAAGTGATGCAGGACTCTTAATATTCTGACTGAAGCAATTTAACAAAATGTATCATTAGGTGAGATTAAAAAATATAATGAGATTCATTGTAAAGTGCTATGTACTCATTTTAGACAATTTGAGAAAAATGGTGTTTTTATTGTGATCAAATACATTGGGGAATACTGACAATATCAAGTTTAACAAGTTTATTAAATCTATATTGAATCATTCCATTTTGAAATATTAAAACACGTCACTTTTTTTGACCAAGGTGTTTTTGCTTCTAAGTTTTTGGCCAATCACAACACACCCATCATAAAATGTTACATCTCGGCATAAGCAAAAAAAGAATAAAATAAAAATATAATTTATTAAAGCAATACATCACTAAAAAGGGTATAATTAAAACAAGTGGGAAGTAAAAGATAAGCAAAAAGCACAAAAATAACATAATTAACCTTCTTAAACTTCATAAAATGTCCTGAAAATGGCAGCAAAAAGATTTGGACTCACTGCTTTTTCAAAACTTAACTGTTTTATTCCTTGTCTGACAGCAAGTGTCCAGCAGGGGGCATTAGCTCCCTGGGAATGAGTGCTTTTGTGATTGCGGCGTGTTCCGTAAACCGAATCTATATAGATCTATACTAATAAAAGGCAAAGCCCTCACTGACTGACTCACTGACTGACTCACTCATCACTAATTCTCCAACTTCCCGTGTAGGTAGAAGGCTGAAATTTGGCACGCTCATTCCTTACAGTTTACTTACAAAAGTGAGGCAGGTTTCATTTTGAAATTCTACGCATAACAGTCATAACTGGAACCTACTTATGTACATATATACGGGCATAGCCTGCAGCTCGGTCGCCGTGTGAGGCGGAGTTGCGTCCCTCATCGTCACGCCCCCCACGTAATTGAGTGCCTGCCCATATAAGGCCGTCTGTCAGCAGCAATCCAATAGACACGCTGCCGCTAAATATTCGCGGATGAAGGACTGTGCTTATGCAAACAAAGATGAAATAGTCAGGGATAGATTAGTGTTTGGCACAAACTCAGCGAAAGTGCGAGAGAAACTTTTAAGTGCCGGGTCTTAGCTAACATTAAATAAAGCCGTGGACATCGCAAGATCACATGAGATAGCACAAGCACAGCTGAGAACCTTCGATGCATGTACTCCGAGCGGCTCACGTGAACTGACTGTGAATGCAGTACGCAGAGAACAAGCAAGAGCTCCAAAGAGCGCTGACAAAAAATGCATTACACAATTGACAAGGCAGCAAAAGAATATGAAACGAGTGACGCATACAAGCACATTCATAAGTGCAGCTACTGTGGAAACAAAGCACACGGTAGAAAAAGTCAATGTCCAGCTAAAGACAGTGTAAAAAATGTGGTAAATTGAACCACTTCGCTAAAGTTTGCAGGACTGGGAAAGGTAAACCCGTGCATGCAGTGTGTGATATCTCAGATAAAGAGGAAGACGAGCTGCTTATTGATGCAGTAAGAGAGGAACAACCCTCTGAATCTGAATAAGCCTTTGTAGACATATCAATAGGAAACCAAGGTGTAAAGCTTAAGTTTAAATTAAGTTCATAGACACGCTGCCGCTAAATATTCGCAGGCAAATCGACAACTTAATACCGGGAATGCCTGTTAAACATCTTAGATTCATGAGTACAGATTTAGGTAGTGAATACTTCGATGAATGAAACCTGTTATCTTTACAACGGTTGACAAACACAGAATATAACTTGAACACAACACATCCTCCAAACACGAATCTGATTGAAAGAAATAATGATAATCAGATCCTTGATGACAGCAACACTCATAACAGTGACAAAACAATTACATTGACAATCATGTTACGTCATTTTAAAAAGTTTCCTTTTCTTTTTCGTAACTTCTTTAACACACTACTTCTCCGCTGCGAAGCGCGGGTATTTTGCTAGTCTAATATAAAAGGCGATACCCCTCCCTAGTGATATGGTGGTAAGAAATCACGTAGGAGAAATAACTTCTCTTTGTTTAATTTCGGCTTACACTGCATATCAGACTAACAGATGGGAGATACCATCATCTGTTCCTGAAAATGCCTTGTACTTCACCAACGACATCGACAGACTCTACGTCTCAGGCTCCCATTCCTGAACCGGGTTTTGTCATTGGCTTCATTCATCTGATATGCAGTGTAAGGCAACATTAAACAAAGCTAAGTTATTTCTCCTACGGGAATTTTTACCATCGTATTACTAAGGAGGGGTATCGGTTTTTATTTTATATCTATATAGCTTCGGTTTACGCAACATGCCACAATCACGAAAGAACCCATTTTTAGGTTGCTAGTGCCCCCCGCTGGACATGCAGCATCAACAGCAAGCAATAAGGATTAGTACTAAGATTGATATCACAAGCAAAGGTAAACACGTCTTTTTCAACACGAGTGATATAAGCACATTAGCATTTTGAGTAGCTTGCATATTTATCACAATTTATATTAGAAAACGTGAAGAAATCACACCAAGTATTTGTGCTCCAAACATTGTCAAACGTGAATTTCAGGGCCATCAATAGGGTTTATGCCTAGGGAATTATATGTCATTGGAACTGCCTACTCTACGACTTGGCAGAAGACATCTGCCATGACTTCCAGAAGAACAGCCCAACTCCTTCTCTTCTACCTAGAGTACATGGCCACATAAGCCCAGATGTCGGCATTAGGTTTGAACCAGCTACCCAAGGGGTCACACCGCAATGCAGCTACTTCTCAGCATGGCATATAGATTCAACAAATTGCTTGTTTTGTGGTTATTGGCACCTTACATTTTATTCTTTTCTTTTTCAGGCGATGAACAGGACATCCACTTGGAACTAACCCTTAGCATTACTGATCTATTTTATTCACAGCATATTTAACTTTTACACCATGTAATATAACTCCCTATCAGCCAGTGTGTTTCCATGCACACATATATTTGAGTCTTGGCAAAGTAGTGCACTGGGGTCCCTATTTTAATAGCAAAACAGAAACATAAATAGGCATCAGAAACGTCATGGGCCAGGGTCCATTGTGCCTTTACGTTAAGACGGTGAATAACTTGATTAAGGCTGAAAGTTGGTTTCTTATTAATGTTATGGAGTTTTCCTTTGGCAAATGTTCTGAAAATATTAAACTGTGCAAGAAAGAGTTAAACATCATCATCGACCATCGTGAATTCGAAAATAAGTATGACGCCTGTGATCATTTTCCTGTATTTTATAAATATACAGTACTAGCCATCCTGCGCGGCTTCGCCCACATATTACTGAAATAGAACAGTGAGGAGGGACCGGCCCAGCTCTCTATTCCTGCCGTCCCCTTAGCCCGCAGCCTTTGTCTCAGATTAGAACGAATATATCGCTATAGCAAGAGAACTATGATTCTTAGCTCAATGAGAGAAGTCGCAAAATCAACTGGAATGTTCAAGCAAATTATATAAAAAAAGATCTAAATCCGTTAAGTAGTTCTCTTGTTACGCCCTGTGGCAGACGTGTGAGTGAGGAGGGCCCCGTCCCCCTCCCAGCAGCCCGATGAGTCTCTCTCGGATTTATGCTAATAAATCGATACTGCAAGTGAACTATAATACTTAGCGCGATGAGAAAGTCGCAAAATCAACGGAATATTCAAGCACATTATAGAAAAAAACCCGATCTAAATCCGTGAAGTAGTTCTTTCGTGAAAGCGGACAGACATACAAACGGGTCTAAAAGAAATACTGCGCTTGGACCACAAAATTTTTAAAACCGTTTATTAGCGAGCACCTATGGGCCAAGGGTCACCTACATTCCAAATTTCAAGTCCTCATGGTTCGGGAAATTTCGTGATGAGTGAGTCAGTGGTATTTGGCTTTTATATATAGAGATTCAGTGAAATTGATGCTTCTTTTATAGGTTTCATTTACCAGATTGCACACAGCAAACTCTGTTCTGCTTGGCTGTGCGATTGAGCCGTATAAAGGAGTGGCAAACCAGTATGTGTGCTTCTTGCTTTATACCCAGTGATGCTGGAATAAACAAACTTATTTAAACTTCAAATACGATATGCGTTAAGTGATTCATTACTTTTTAAAGTAATCCGGCTATGTATTGCACGTTACTTTTAACATGTTACCCTACTGCTTTCAAGATTGTGTTGCTGAGTTTAGTAATTCATGTTCAGCTCTGAAACATAAATGAAACGATTTCTGAAATATTGAGACAGATTATTTAGCCAAAGAAAGGAATAATGAGATTGGCCAAACATTTGCCTCTAGAAATGTATTTTGTGGACGCTTCTATCTCAGGCTGCTGAAAGCGTGCTAAGTGACACACTTTGAAACCTGTCCATATGTTTCCTGAAGTGTAACGTCAAGATGATCTCAGCAGAAGATCCTGCTGCAATGGAACGATGATGACCCCCATTTTTTTTTTCGCTTTAACAATAGTAGAAAATGTGTTTATATAATCAATTAAATAACGGTGTGAGAACTGAAACAATCCATGAAGAAACTGAAAACCCATGTGGTTTAAAAACTCTCATTGGAACAGACATTCATTTTCACTTACACCTTATAGATTTTCTGTCAATTTTTCAGCCTTTTATAAATTACATCTTTTGAGATGTGTTGGGCCTCTTTGATTTACTCAATATTGATGACATTCTCATATTTTCTAATGACCAGGGCAGTTGTGTGAAACATTAGATGAGTTCTAAAATAACTGCAAGAAAATAAACCATATGTAAAATACGAGAAATGTGACTTCAACAAAGAATCTTGTCTTGTTTTTTGGGTATGGGATTTCTCATTGTGGCTTAAGTATGGATCAATCAAACATCATGTCCATTTTGAACTGGAAACCACCTGATAACGTAAAGCTGGATTTGTGGGTTTTTCCAGCTGCTACAGATGATTCATCAAGAACTTTAGTTCCATTATTGCCTCTATCACATCACTCACTAAGAAGAGTCACTAGAAATTCAAGTGACCATCTTAGGCTCAGTAGTCTTTCAATCTGTTAGAAGAATTGTTCAGCAGTGCCAACATCCTAAGACACACCGATGCTTCATTACAAATTGAAGTTAAAGTAGACACTTCAAATATCTGTTTAGGTGCTGTTTCATCACAAAAAATTCTAGATATGGGTAAATTCCGTCAATATGCATTTTTCATTGAAAATGGAAACCCTGCTGACCAAAATTATGATGTGGGTAACAAGGAATTACACAGTAGCTACGCGCCGCCAATTGGAAGGTTGCTAGTTCGAATCTCGTAAATCCCAGAAGTGGTTCCACTCTGTTGGGCCCTTGAGCAAGACCCTTAACCTGTGACTGCTCCATTCTGGGTATGACGTTAATCTCCATTCAACCCTGCCAACAGGTCCTCCAACTTGCAGGGAAAACTCGTGGGTTGGCGGCAGGATTGTCCCTCCAGCCACTGTAAAAAACCTCACACTGTTCTACTCCATTCAAATTAGTGTGGTGCTGAGGTGTCACCCATAGCACCACTGCACTAGGGTCCTAATTTGGGATCCTGAGGTGGTTTGTCTTGTGGTGGGTGTGGCAATGTGCTGTATCAGAGCAGGCTTACAACCTCTCTCTTTCTATGAAATTATCATTAAAGGAATAGCACTATTGGTTGGAAGAGGCCCATTACCCACTTAACACCTACACAGACCATATAACTTTAAGCATATTAAAACGGTAAAATGATTTAAAGCCAGGCAAACTAAATGGGCTATGCCAGTGGTTCTCAAACTTTTGTATTTCGTGCCCCCCATTTTCTACCTGGAATAATTCTGCGCCCCCTGCATGATATAAGATAGATGAGAATAACCCATGATACAACTAACAAAGATATGATACTCGTGCGGCGTCGCAGTATCCTATCATTTTTACTTCCATAAGATTTGCATGTGTTTGGCTAACTTCGATGAAATATTTGCAATTTATTTTTTTTAAAGTGCTTTAATAACTGTTAAAATGCCTTGTGTGGTTTTTGGTAGTCATTCTAATCCCAAAAACAAAGAATAAATTATTTATTCTTATTTAATTATTTTTATGTAAAGAAACAATTAAATATGTTTTCATTTTTAAAAATCTCATAAACAAGGACACTGATGAAGTCAATCTGCGTGAGACGAACGTATTTTCGTCAGACAAATAATATACCGCTGTTAGTTGTATCATGAAAATAACCCAATACGCAGTAAATTATTTAACTCAATTTGGCAATATTGGCTACGCTGCCAGTGTGGTGCAGTCGCGCCGCATTATCACCTGATCTACTGTTACCCGAATGTTCACGACAGATACCGATACGTCTCGAACTTTCTGGATTGAAAATACTATATATTTGCAAATTTAAATTTGAAATAAAAATGTCAAAAATTAATTGTGATGTCTTGTTAATTTATTCGACGCCCCCCTTGTACAGCTTCGGCGTGCCCCACAATTTGAGAACCACTGGGCTATGCTTTACTCGATTTAACTTTGTCATCTTATATTATGCTGGTGGAAAAGAACTGTAAAGCTCATGGTTTGTCATGAGAATTTGAGCCTAATAAAGTAGCCTCAGAGCCAGCATCATTTCTTTCTCCAGAAACAATTCTGGCAGTCATATATACACATTAGCCAAGCAATTTATTCTCTAATGTTTTGGCCGCTCAGTTCAATTTCAGTATTTCTGAGTTCTTAAATTGGGCTAATTCATCTTCACTTTTCGATTGTCCAGGTAAAATGCTAACAAAGGAATTATTGCCATATTATTACTGATGGGAAAATCTATCAGTTGATGTATGGGAGTTTGTTATGGCAATTTAGGCTTGTAGTGGAACTAAATTCTCTCACGGTCCTCCTATTTTCCAATCATTCCTTCCCTCAGAACAGCCATACGGATGTAAGGATTTTATCATAGACTGCCCACCTTCAGAACAGCGTACCACTATCTTTGTGGTTGTTGACGAGTTTTCTAAATGTGCCCATTTCACACCCCTAAAGAAGTTCTAAAGAAATCACAGATATTTTCAATAGAAAAATCATTTGATCACATCATTTCGGACAGAGACCCACAATTCTTTTTGAGATTTTGGTGTTTTCCCTGTAATAAAATTCACAGTAAATAGAATCAAATTTCAGGGTGCCATCAAGAGTCTAATGGATAAATACAGAGAGTTAATAAGGGCTAAAAAATAGCTCAATTGCACTGCGAATACTTTTCAGGTTAATTGGAAGTCAACATTACCCTTTGCAGAATTCACTAGGAATGATAGCTCCACTAAGATGTCATCATTCAAATATCTTTAGGGGTCCAAACCCCCAGAATTAAAATTTCTATCTTTCTCTTCCTCCGTTCCTAGTTTTTGGCAGAGTACCTCATTAGGTTACATGATATGTCGAAGCAGGTGCAGGAGAACCTATTAAAGATGGGGGCCTCTGCTAGGCAGTATGGTGTAGTGCAGTGTTTCTCAACCTTTAAGTATTTGTGACCTGAGTTTTCACAACAGTTTTAATCGTGCCCCCCTAACGTTTTTTTGAAACCCTAATAAAATGTATTCCTATATTTTTTGCTGCCGATACACCGCTACAAGTTTTATTATACTTACTTAACTTTAATAGACATTTATCTAACTCTATATTTATTTTTCTAGTATCAGAATGTAGTTTAAGTTAATTTGTTTTGGTTTCAATAGAAGTATATTTCATATTTTCGATTCTTTTTTCTTTTTTTCACATCTTCGTGCCACCTTTTCTGTTACAGGTTGAGAACCGCCGGTGTAATGGTTAAGACTTTGGACTTCAAACCATGAGGTTTTGGGTTTAAATCCCCCTACTGACACTGTGTGACCGTAAGCAAGTGACTTGACCTGCCTGTGCTGCAATTAGAAAACCAAAAACAAATATAACCAATTGTAGCATTATTGTTGTACGTTGCCTTGGATAAAGGCCTCAGCCAAATAAGTAAATGTAAAAATGTAATGCTAAGCGGCTCATGAACCACAAATGTAAAGAACCTCCAGAGTTAAGCGTCCTGCAGGCATGGCTCCCAACATTCACATCCGTCTCATAAGGTAGGTCCTCAATACATAGGATCTTACACTATTCTTAGAAGAATCTGGTCAGTCTCCTATAGATGACACTTCCATTTTATTTTTAAATTAACTATTCCAACCACTGCTACAGATAATGTATACCTCTATATCCTTTTTAAGTTGACACTGAGAACGAATCCAAGGTGAAATCTGTGTTGAATATCTGTAGACATGGCTCAAGAGTTCATTATCTTATTCATTGGCAGGCCTATGGCCCTGAAGTACATCCTCATGTTCCTAATATTCACTCCCCAGGTCTTTTATGGTTATTTTCCTCTTGCAATCCTAGGAAACCCCAATGGGTACATTTGGACTCTGCACCCTAGGAGAGAGGCTCTGTTAGGTTTGTTGTTTTTTATTTATTTTATCTTTTGCTGAACTGATTTTTTTTGCTCTTCATATTTTTTTGTCTTGAAGTATTGGGTATCTAATACAACCTTCATTTTTTATGAATTACTTATTTCTAAGAGTTATTGTTTTATTGTACCATTTTGTTTTGTAATTCCCTTCATATCCGGGAGTGGTTGCTAAGACACAGGTTCAAGTTGCTAGGCCACGCCCCCAAAATCATGTCCAGTGTAACGTTATTTAAGCCAGGGTCACGACAGAGTCTTTGTCCGTTATTTACTGCGCTCTTGGTTTCTAATTTAACTCCGGTTTATAAATATCACTCCCTGTTTTCTGACTTTGACTGACTGGCTTAGGCGCACGTTAGAATTGATCTCCTGGTTTTGAGCCTTGCATCCTTCACATCTTCCCCCCCTGATCCATTCCTTCTTCTTCTAACTTCTCTAGGGCAGTACAAAAATAATATCTCTAATAATTTGGTGTGGAGAACGCAGACTGAAATGACTGAGATGTACTCTCAATTCAACTTTTTCAATACTTAAAATTCTGCATGGTGCCACCATGTAGACCAATTCGGTTGTTGCCAAGGAATGAAAGTTGAAATCAGGTATTGTTTCTCACGCATGTAAATGTCCATTTATACATATTTACAGTATTTAGCATACCAGATGGTCCATAAAGAAGGCAGTCTGAAGTAGCAGCAAACACAAAATTAAGCTCATATTTTTGCTTCAATTCCTTGCTCTCCATTTGGTCATCAAATGAAGCAAGTTGGATTCTCTTATGGTGCAATTATTAGCCAATCAAATGCTATCTACTTTCATCCTGAAATGTGATGAGGCACAACATTGTTATGATTTCCTTCTGCTCCGTCTGCCAGTTATGCTGTCCTATTCACAGCTTCACTTCCTTGCTTAACTGATTCTGTGTTCCAGGTGGCTTTAATTTTGTCACAATACGGTCTCCTTTCAATTCAATAAAACACATCGATCAATGGAAACACAAATCGGTACATCAGTTGCTGCTTAGGGTGCTAAACCTCTTATCATGGGATATCTGAAATGGTTCTATTCAATAAGGGCACACACAAAAAAGGTGAGCTTCAAAAGGGCAACCTCAATTGAGCGCGACGAATAAAGGCGTTCATAGATAATTTAGTTCAAATGGCTCTGGAATATGTGAAGAGCAACCAAGGTGCAGATCTACTCGTAGTCGAAGGCTACACATTCAGAAAGGAGAAAACTATTAACGGGAAACACATCTTTATACGTTCAATCATTGCCTTTATCTAATAAATTTTCTTCACAAATTTGTTCTAGAAATAGTTTGGTAGAAGTTCATGCATTAATTAATTGGATGTTTTAATATTCTTGCTTTCGCCTTTTTATACGTTCAATCATTGCCTTTATCTAATAAATTTTCTGTAATAATTTTGTTGCGTTTGCCTTTATTCGCTGCGCCCAATTGAGGTCGCCCTTTTGAAGCTCGCCTTTATTTATGCGCCCTTATTGAAGGATACCGATAAGCAGTGTAGAGATGGACAGACTTGATATGGTGCCCATGTCCAATAACCCCTCCATGTTTCTAATCTGAGACAAATAATAGTTTTGATGCTTTTCAGGTTTTTGAGTACTAGAGTGCTGTACTGTGTTAGCCATTATGGATGTAGTAAGAAGTTAAGCAAAATGACACCTTTTATTGGCTAACTAGAAAGATTACAATATGCAGGCTTCCGAGGCAACTCATCTTGCCTGAAGCCAATGAAAGATGTCATTTTGCTTACCTTCTCACCAGGTTCTTAGGTCCTTAAAGTGTATTCTGTCCTGTAGGTGCCAAGGCGAGATGGAGAGGGACGCCATACCCATCCGGGAGACCATAATGGAAGGCTTGGGGCCCCTGCTTCTTAAGCCGTGGGCCATCCCTTCCATAACCACCTCTTTGACAGTTCCCCTTTACTTCCTTTCAAACTATTTCTCAATGCTTTAATGATGTGTCAGACTCTGACAATCACTATCTTTATAATAATTATCAGCCAATACAAACAACGTCCATTTATTGCCTTCTTGATATCCTGAATACTGTGATGCCACTTTTGTTTTCATCAAGCAACCTCCTCTAGTCTTAGTAACTGACCTCACAGCAGATGGGAGAAACAACCTCACCGTCTCTAGCGCTGCACCAACACACACCCTCACCTTAAACGTGAACTTCAGCTTGGACAACTTCTGGGCACTGCAGATTACCCAGAGAGGAGCTGTGAGGCCAGCAGGACTAGGCCCAGCAGGGATTGACAAGGAGGAATTTGAAAACACATCTTTTTTAAATTCTCTTTGGTCTTCTAGTCAAACTCAAACAGTATTTTCCACTACCAAAGATGCAGTGTTTTGAAAACGCTCTCCAAAATGTGATTTTCACACAGAATGTGTGGACGATGAAAATGCAGCTTTTTAAAAATGCTGGTGGTGTATAATTGTCATGTGACTTTAGGTTGGTCCCCTGTGCTCTCATCATAGTCCTTCTCTACTTTTCTTCATCGATGATGGCCATTGCATCCAGAAATACTAAAAGATTTCACTTTGGTAAGATGTCTAGTATATGTTTCCAAGGCTTTGGCCACCTTATACCACCGGTAAACTTTTAAATCAGTTGCACTTCATCGTCTGTCTTCACAAAGCAGCCCATTTTGTTATTTTCCTCGTTGTTTTGCCATTTTGCTTTATTTTGAACTTGCTCTGTAATGAAACAGTGCTCTTGGCTGATAAACCACGCATGTCCAATAAGACAGGTGTACAGAATACCTTCTTGGTCTTTTGGTGAAGCTAATGATCTTTTAGAAAACGATCGGAAAAAGATAGCGTGAATGGAGAACGTTTCGAACGAAAATGGTGTTTTCAAATTCATCTGCCATAGTGTGGACTAAGCCTGTGATGTATAGCACCCAGATGTTTATTTCCTTTGTTTGTAGCTTAAAAGTGAGTTTCTTTTTTCATTATTCTCATCTGCTGCCATGTTTTCTAATGACATTAAGAAGTTGGAAAATCTTAAGAGCAGCAGTCATATGGAATAAACTGTTAACTACATACAAATACAGTTTATTATTTTTAGTCTCATATAATTTCTGCAGTCTTTTTTTGTGACAATCTATGTGGTTGTTCTAACGAATTCTACTGGGAGCTGTATTATATAAAAATAAAGTGAAAGGAACAAAAACGATTCATCAGAAAATACAAAAGCTAAGGAACAACTGCTATAAAGAAAAACAGGAAATGGGGAGCACAATTCCTGTCTTGGTTGTTCTACCTCATCTCTCACACCCTGTCCCTTTGGATTCTCCTTCTGCTGAGTGCTCATCAGTGCTTCATTTATAGATTTATATTAATCACAGGCATGAAAAAAGGAACAGAAATAAAAAAAATCCCTTCTGCCCACGCCTGCCAGTGCCAGCCCACACACATTTTATTTGGGGAAGCTAGCTCAGACTTTCCAGGTTTGACATTGTGTTGTGCTGCTGTGCTGCATATTTACTGACAGATAGATAAGTATATGTTTAAAATTGAATTTATATGTTACAAAATATGTAAGTGTTGAAAGGTAGTGATAGGTAGGTAGATCATTGAGTAAGCACAGTGAAAGCAGTAAGAACTATCTATCTATCTTATAGTGTCTTTCATATCTATCTATCTATCTATCTATCTATCTATCTATCTATCTATCTATCTATCTATCTAT
>JANRMT010062856.1:13760403-13813252 GCA_026402145.1 Polypterus bichir lapradei
ATCTATTATATAGTGCTTTTCATATCTATCTATCTATCTATCTATCTATCTATCTATCTATCTATCTATCTATCTATCATGTCTTTCATATCTATCCATCTATCTAGTATCTGTCTATACTATATACACATATTGCGTCTTTTAGATATGCCTATAAATTATATATTACCTGCCATATCTATTTATCTATCAATGGACATTGTAAAGCACCAATCACATCTATCGATTTCTAAAACAGGATTTTCAAATAGAGCGGGTAGGTTTCCTCTGGGTGCCCTGTTTTCCTGCTACCATCCTAAGACATTCAGGCTAGGGGGGCTTTCGATGCTAAATAGACCTTTAAAGTGTTTGTTGACACTGTGATGCTCAATTGGTCCTGCCTGGTGCCTGATGGTTGATAGGATAGGCTCCAGTTTTCCAGCTCTTCTTCAACACCAGATTTAAATGCTCTCTTTATTTTCATTCAGGAGACTTTTGAGCTCTTTAGTAATCCAGGGCTTGTTGTTTGGAAAGCAACTCACTGTCTTTGAGGGTACACAGAAGTTAATATAGTCAGTGATGTAGTGACCGAGTCCGTCAGCATCATCCCCATGTGACTGATATATCATTTCCAAGTCTATCTTTACACAGTCATCTTCACTACCACAGTACAGTACAGTAGAACAGGACAGAGTGGTGGTCAGTGCAGCTCCCTCACATCTCCTAAGACCTTTCATCAGATCACAACCCGGTTAGTGAGTGTGTGAAGTTCTCACAATGTTTCCATTGTTTTTTTCTCTGGCTCCTGGTTTTTCCCACAGCCCGAATATCATACATACTATGAAGCTGAATTAGTGGTCCTGTGCTTCTTTAACCCTGTGCTTTTTTGATCCATGACACCACGGGGAAGACATATTACATACATATAATTTGTTTTAACTGTGAATACAGTCATCCCTTGGTATCTGGGGGGAATTGGTTCCAGGACCCCCCACGAATACCAAAATCCACAGATGTAATATTTATAATGGCTTGGTATTTTCTTATAACTTACGCACATTCTTCTGTCTACTTTAAATCATCTCTAGATTACTTATAATACCTAAAACAATGTAAATGCTATGTAAATAGTTGTCACTCTGTATTGTTCAGTAGGGGCAGCACTAACACATCCACAAATTTCAGCATTTTCTGCTTTATTGTGTGAATGCCTGATTCATTATTACCAAATTTATGGCACACTTAGGAAAGCAACATGCCTAAGTCGGTTTGTGCGTGCCGATGATTTCCGCACGTGTTCAGTCTCTCCCTGTGCATTCCCTGTGCAGCAAGTGAGAGAGAGAGAGACACACACACAGACACACGCACACAAGAGAGATACGCACACACACACACACACATGCGCGCGCGAGAGAGACACACGTCCACGACAGAGACACACACGCACGAGAGAGACACACACACACACACGAGGGAGAGAGAGAGAGAGAGAGAGACGGCTGGACGCATAAGGCCGAGAAGGCAGTTAAACAATGCACCAGGCTTGTTTTTAAAGAGACAGATCCGAGCATTGTTTTAACCTCGTTGTATTTAGTGAAGACTTTCTTCTATTGGATTTCAACCTCCACTTCACTTCTGTTTACAGCGATCGGTTCGTAGCATGCATTGTTGCAATGTTACTTTTCTTGGTGATTTATTAAATTACGGATTTTTCAAATGTTCATTTTTTTCCCTGTGCTTAAAACTCATTTAAAAAAAAGTGTTTTTAGCGTGCGGTTCATAGCGCTATAGTGCAAACTCTTGCAGTGTTAGGTTTCTCTGTTGTTCAAGGTTTTCTCAGTGTTATTCAATGTTTTTACACTTAGTTTACTATTACGCTGTGCATTCTATGATATGATTAACTATATTTGTGCTTAAAAATCTTTAAAAAAAATATATTTACATACAGTTCATATGGTTTGGAACGGATTAATTGTATTTACATACAATCCTATGGGGGAAATTACTTTGGTTCACGACCAAATCGGTTTACGACCAGAGTTTTGGAAAGAATTATGGTCGTGAACCGAGGTTCCACTGTATAACAGTCTGTAATCTTGTGTAGTGTTAACGTTTAACCCGCCAGGTGGAATTGAAGAGTCGCATAGTGTGGTGGAGGAAACATCTCGTCAGTCTGTCAGTGGAGCAGGACGGTGACAGCAGTCTGTCACTGAAGTGAAGCTGCTCCTCTGTCTGGAGATGATCCTGTTCAGTGGATGCAATGGATTCTCCATGATTGACAGGAGACTGCTCAGCGCCCGTTGCTCTGCCACGGATGTCAAACTGTCCAGCTCCGTGCCTACAATAGAGCCTGCCTTCCTCACCAGTTTGTCCAGGTGTGAGGCATCCCTCTTCTTTATGCTGCCTCCCTAGCACACCACCGTGTAGAAGAGGGTGCTCACCACAACCGTCTGATAGAACATCTGCAGCATCTTATTGCAGATGTTGAAGGACGCCAGCCTTCTAAGGAAGAATAGTCGGCTCTGTCCTCTCTTGCACAGAGCATCAGTATTGGCAGTCCAGTCCAATTTATCATCCAGCTGTATTTATAGGTCTGTACCCTCTGCACACAGTTGCCTCTGATAATCATGGGGTCCATGAGGGGCCTGGGCCTCCTAAACTCCATCACCAGCTCCTTGGTTTTGCTGGTGTTCAGGTGTAGGTGGTTTGAGTCGCACCATTTAACAAAGTCCTTGATTAGGTTCCTATACTCCTCCTCCTGCCCACTCCTGATACAGTCAACAGCCTCCTCAATGTTCTCACTATAAGATCCCTGCAGGATATCCCAGTCAGTGGTTCCAAAGCAGTCTCTCAGAGCCTGCTCTGCCTCAGGGGACCACTTCCTGAATGAGCGTGTGGTTTAGTGTAATTTAGCAACAGCGGAATGAATGATGTCACCCACTATTTCCATGTCCGCCCGAGGAGGGATGTAAACAATAACAACAATGACATGTCCAAACTCTCTGGGCAAGTAATAGGGACGGAGACTTATAGCCAACAGTTCAATGTCCCTGCAGCAAGTGGAGATTTTGACGTTTACATGTCCAGAGTTGCACCACCTTGTATTTACATAGAGAGTGAGTCCATCTCCTTTCCGCTTCCCAGACGTATTTATGTCTCTGTCCGCTCTAACTGTGCTAAACCCTGGTAGCTCCACGTTAGCATCTGGGATGGTAGTTATTAGCCACGTTTCACAAATGGTTCTAGCAAAACAACAACCACACAGAGATTTCTTTTGAATTATTTGTAACCCATCGCGTCAATGACGTCAGACACCACACCTCTGGAAACCAGAAGTGTGTCCTTAAAAAAGACTAGGAAATGTATAAAGTTAAGATGCCAAAAAAATCATTAATCTCTGAAAACAACATTTTAAAAAATACACAGTGTCAGAAGTGAATATTGCTATCCAAAAAAAAAACTATAATTGCATCTAAAGATCAGCAAAATAGGTTCTGAAAGCAATAATAATAGTAATCTTAGAGGTCTATTTAAGACCACAAACTTTTTTCTTGTCTTCTTAGGGAGTTAAGGTTGGGGGGAACTGTTAAGCCCACCGTGGCATTCCTTGTGTGATTTTGGGCTATACAAGAAATAAATTGTTATTGTTGTTAAGGCACCAGTTGACTACAGGCTATTTGTTGTGCCATTAGGTAATGAAAGCTGCTGTGTTCTTTTGCTCCTTTGTGCTTTTTGCTTAATGTTTAGTGATTATTTGAATCAACTGCTTTGTTTTCTCAGCTTCGGAATATAAGCTTTTGTTTTTTGGATGTGAAGTTTTGGATTTTGATTTGGAATTTGGTTTCATTTTTCCAGTTAATTTAAATTATATTTTGAGTTTTGGAAAGACTGGTTGTGATTTTGGTCTTCCTGTTCCGGGGTATATTCTTAAAATCTACAGTCTTTCATGTTATCAGCTTACCCACAAACTAAACACTTATGCAAGCAAAACAATTACCATTAATTAAAATTATAGGTAAAGAACAGCAAGGATACAAAATAATAGGAATACTCACACGGATAAAGGATGCAAAAATGGGGAAAACAAGGAATGGGATATAGATGGTATTAAAATACAGTTGCAATGTCCAAAATGTACATGTTCTTTACTGAAGAAAAAACCAAACAATTTATTTATTAGAGCATCTTGTGAGATGAAGTTCAGATCTCCTAAGGAGGCCATCTGTGAATAGCCTTACAGCTGGCAACGGCAGTGGATACACAAAGTTCTGCACCTACGGCTAGAGGGCAGATGGCAGAGCCAGGAAGAAACATTATGAACAAGCTCACCTCGTGTACGATGCAATATTTGTCTCTGTCACATATTTAAGGGACCATGAGATCTTTAAAAAAAGTGAGACTATGTTTTTCAATGTACTTTTCTTTCTGAAGTAACTGATTCATTTTCAAGTGGACACTGATACATTTCTAGGACATCTCCTTCTAGGTCTTTTTGTCTTTTCCCATTGTCGTATTCCATTGAGTACAGCAGAGTTAGCTAATGTGGAAAGCCACACTGCATTTCTGTGAATAAACAAGCCGGGACCATACAGTGTCCCACATTACCATTTCAGACTCCTTTCAGAGTTAGGGTGTTCATAGCACAACTTATGGCAACATGGCATAGTGGAATGGTGAGTCTTATATTTATTGCGTCAAATCCAAGCATGCACGTTTGTACATTTACTTAAAATTGCTTTCCAAATTATGAAAATGAACTGCAGGTCAGTCAAGCAGCAAAGGCATTGTGAGGAGTGAAGTGAGCACAAGACAACATTTGCTATCACTTGTTGCAGGCAGGGGACACATTAAGCTGTTAGAGCTTTGTTTGAGGTCAAAATCTCAAACAAAATGAATTTATTAGAGACATCATTACAAGGAGCAATGAACACAGGCAGTAACCACAATACCAAGAAACTAAAGGAAAAATAACACTTGCTGTGTTTCTGGGCTGGTTATATTGTTTCAGTATAATGAGTTAGGGTTAGGGTTAGGGTTTAATAAAGTATCTATCTATCTATCTCTATCTAATGAAATTCTCTCCCAGATACTATCTCAGTATTTTTTACTTCAAATTCAGGTTAGTCTTCCTTCCACCAGTGTAGCCCTTGCAATTTTAAGCCCATTTAGTTTAAAATGTGTGTTGGCTTTATACTTCATATTCTAACTTGAAAACAGACAGTAAGATCTTTAATGAAAAGGGTCAGAAGATGAGATGTAGTCAAGACGTTGAACTGAGGTGTTACCCTAAATCTCTAACTGAATAGACATCAAGTTCAAAATGCGAGTCAAAAAATCAATGGTCATGAAAGCAAAAGCAAAGTCGTATAAAAGAAAAGAATCAGACTAACTGAAAATCACACAACAATATTGTTTTTATCCAAATCTCGGAAATTAAATGTCCTGCCTGAATGACTATCAGCCCATCACGTTAACCTCCGTGGTGATGAAGTGTCTGGAGAGGCTGGTCATGAGTCACATTGTTACACTGCTACACTAGATCCACTACAGTTTGCATACCAGCACAACAGATCTGTGATTGATGCCATCTTCCTTGCCTTTCACACTACTCAGGGACATATGGAAAGGTAAAACACTTACGTCAGGATGCTGTTCATTAACTGTAGCTCTGCATTTAACTCCATTTTGCCCTCCAGCCTGGTGGTGATCCTCAGAGACCTTGGTCTGGGCAGCTCTGTTCATGGCAAAGTGTTTGACTTTATGACAAACAGACTGTTAAGACTGGAAACAAAATGGTAAAAGAATGGACAGTATTGTGCACTAACAACAACCTCTCAAAAAGGGAGGTCATTGTTGACTTCGGGAAGAACGCAGGAAGTCACACTCCAGTCCACATCAATAGCTGCCTTGTCCACACAGTTAGCAGCTTCAGGGTTCCTGGGTGTCCACTTCACTGACTACCTTTTGTGGCCTGTCGGCACCAACTGAATACTCAAAAAGGTTTTTCCTGAGGAAGTTAAACAGCATTGGGGTGGGCACCAAAACACTTGTGAACTCCTACTACTGCACTATTGAAGTATCCTGACTGGGTGCATCATGGTGTGGTTTGATAATCTGACTTGCCAGGACTGGAAATTCCTTCAAATGTTTGTCCATATAACTTTTAAAATCATTAAGGCTGACCTTGAAAAGTTTCATACCATCTATTCCACCAGCTGTCACAGGAGGGTTGAATCCATTGTCTCTGATGTCTGCCCCCAAGGCTCAGCCCCCATTTTTTTCTTCTGCCTTCAGGTAAACACTACCAGAGTGTCACCATTTGTTTCACCCGTTTCAGGGAAAATTCTTCCCCTAGATCTTAAGGTCTGAGCTGCTCCATCTATGGCAGGGAGTTTGCAAGAATCAAACATCAACACTGTCACAATCCTAATCATGGATAACCCAGAAATGCACAAGCCATCCTTTATACTATTGTTCTGATGATGTCACATGTCTCAAATTCTAGATAAAAGAAAGGCCAGAATTGAAATCTTCAGGTAATAAACTCCAAAAATAGATGCATACTGTATATAAATAGTAACCAAGACAAGCACGTATGTCTGTTGCAACCTGACCTTATCAGGTCAAGTGTGAGAGTCTCCTTATTCATATAACTCCTAATGAGCACAGTACAGTACTATAGGAATAGAGGTGAGCAAATGGTATCACAGATAAACATGACATAAAGCACAAAAAACATGTGTGAAAGGCACATGAGATGTATTGTTTTATTGTTGATGATGACATCTAACCCTAACCTTTCTTTGACTAATAGGGAGCCTGGGTTAGACAGTGTAAAATTAATACTGTTATATGATTATGACGGCTCATTACTGTTTGCTTTATTCCTGATGTATGGAGCTGTTATTTATTACCTAAGCTAAAAACAATATGTAATGGAGTAAATTAAGAGAATACAGTTCTGACGCATTATTATTTAGAATTTCTGCAACTTGAACACCACTTTCTTTTCTGCTTAACACAATCTGAACACAATGTCATCACGACCTAAAAGGAACTTGGAAGGCACAATCTGTTGCATTCATTTAGAACCTGGCCTATTTTTGTCATAATGATAAAATTGTACATTAAAAAGAAAGATCAATATAATCTCAGGAAGACATTTTCCCTTGCTGCGAGCCAATTACGTGAAGGCCTGATTTGCGTTCCTGTGAACCTTATTATTTAAAAGTACATGGCAGGAACATAAAACAGATTGTTTAGTGGATGCTGACTATTCAGCCCATCACACCTCATCAGTTTCCTATTTGAATTGTGAGTCAAGGAAAAAAAAACTGTGATGAAAGTTAATGGCTCAAGGATGCTCTATATTAAGAGGCAATTTGTAAAATTGTATTTATTCAAAAGTTAAAAGGCAAGAAGATTACATTTACTCTTACGTTAATGCATGTGTTTCAGACTGAGATAGGTTTGCAAACTCTAGGCATTGATCCAATTAATTCATTAACTCCTGAAAACACTCTTCATCTGTCCAGAAAATGCCCAAAATAATTTTCCTAGTCTACAAATGTATTTCAGGTGAAGACTATAACAAATGTTTCTGAGTAATTAATTTAATTAAAGTGTTTCTTGTTAATACATGACACCATCAATCCTAAGGGTGATCGAGTGACCTCTGCCTCTTACTATAGCAGCATGCTCCCTAACTGAAATGTTGCTGGAGCTTTAAGCAGTCAAATGCAATTAATTAAAAACAAAAGTTTTGTAATTCGTTATGTTAATTTGTCATGGTGTGTTCATTAAAATTTCTTTTTTCTGTATTTCCTTTTGTCTTTGGAAGTATTTATTTGGTCTCATTTAAAGGTTTTTGACTTATCGTATATACTCACATATAAGTCAGGTCTTGAAACCCAAAAAATCGTTCATAAAATTAGACCCGACTTGTCTAATGCAACACTTAATATACTGTATATATTTTTTTTACATCTTCTCGCTTCCTCCAATCTCGCATCAGTTTCTCAGACACATTGAATTTTGTTGCAGCAGCACAGTTAACAATTTCTTTTGCTACTTCAATGACATTTCATTTAAAACCAGCTTTATATTTTCTTCTGATTGAATGCTCCATTGTAGATAATGGATGCTCTTACGATAAAGATGTATGAGGGTGTGAGATACAAAAAACATAAAACAGTACAAACATTGCTTCGGAATAGTTCGGGTATTACCGTGTGGTCACGTAGGTACAATACATAGAAAAAAAAAAGATGTGTGCTCCGTGGTTACTCTTTCAGGTGGGCATTAGCATATCATAATCTCTTAGACCAATAGCGCGAGTTTCCCACATTTGACTTATATGACCAACATTATAAAATACTGGAAATTATACGGTAAAATCAAGCCCTGACTTATCCGTGGGAGAACTTAAACGTGAGTATATACAGTAATTAACTCTTATTTGCACTCACTCGGTCACTGATATTCCTCAACACAATCTCCATTTGCTTAGCCACAGTTGCTCGTCTTTTGTCTTTTGTCGATAATCTTCACACACTACCACCAGCACCTCTTGCTCTGTTGGCATGAAGGCTGTTCTCTCTGTTTCTCATACTTGTAGTCCATGGTTGATTGGCTGTTCAGTGCTCGACACATAAGGGTTCGTAAATTTTGTGGTGAACTTGTGTTAATCTGGACAAACCTATCCAGGATTGAGTGAGTCGATTGAAATCGGGTGTTCTCAAATCAGCTAATCCATTGGTGCAAAATCACACTAAAGCAAGCTGGATTTTGTTCGGAGATTCAGGATTATCTAACATTGCTATATGGAACAGACACCAACAGAAAAAAAGCAAAAAAAGAATTGTGAGTTGTACAGAAAAAGAGTGTCAAAACCAAAATCTAACGCTAGGGCCTGCTTAGTACGCTAACTATATTAGGGATTTTTGAGATGTTGTTTTTCCATCAAGGGGTAGTGCATACTGGATACCACGACCATATGAATAACATCACTTTGTTAATGTCATTACCATGATGATTGCAATCACATGACACAGAAAAAACACATCGTGTACACAATGAAAAACAAGTAGTGATAAAAATCAAAACCCTGCTGCCCCCCCCACTGGAACCCCTGCAGTTTGCTTATCGCTGGAACCGTTCAACAGATGATGCAATAGCCACCACTCTCCATCTGGCTCTTGCTCATCTGGACAATAAGGACACATACGTTCGAATGCTGTTTATCGACAGCTCAGCATTCAACACAATCATTCCTCAGCAGCTGACGGAAAAGCTGAGCCTGCTGGGACTGAACACCTCTCTCTGTAACTGGATTATGGACTTCCTGACTGAAAGACCTCAGTCAATCAGGATTGGAAACAACATCCCCACAACCACCACACTGAGCACTGGAGCCCCTCAAGGCTGTGTGCTCAGTCCATTATTGTTCACACTGCTAACTCATGACTGTGCAGCAACACACAGCTCTAATCACATCATAAAATTCGCCGATGACACGACTGTGGTGGGTCTCATCAGCAACAACAATAAGTCAGCAAACAGAGAGGAGGTGCAGCGGTTAACGGACTGGTGTAAAGCCAATAACCTGTCCCTGAATGTAGACAAAACAAAGGAGATGATGGTTGACTTTAGGAAAACTAAGAGTGACCATCTGCCACTGAACATTGACGGCTTAACTGTGGAGGTCGTCAATAGCACCAAATTCCTGGGTGTCCACCTGGCAGAGAACCTCACCTGGTCCTACAACACCAGCTCTTTAGCCAAGAAAGCCCAGCAGCGGCTCTACTTCCTGCGTAGGGTGAGAAAAGCCCATCTTCCATCAGCTATTCTAACAACATTCTACAGAGGAACCACAGAGAGCATCCTGAGCAACTGCATCACTGTCTGGTTTGGAAATTGCACAGTCAGGGATCGTAAAACCCTACAACAGATAGTGAAGACAGCTGAGAAGATCATCTGTGTCTCTCTTCCTTCCATCATGGACATTTACACCAAACGCTGCATCAGCAAAGCCAACACCATTGTCAATGACCCAACACACCCTGCACACTAACTGTTTACACTTTACTGCCATTGGGTAAAAGGTACCGAAGCATTCGGGCCCTTACCATCAGAATGTGTAACAGATTTTTCCCACAAGCAGTCAGATTCCTGAACACTCATGGACTGATCTGATATCTGATATATGTGTTCTGCTCTGCAATGTTGCACATGGTTGCACTTGTTTGCACATTTGTTTCACATGCACCTTGTTATATATTACGTGTTTTTATGTTATGTGTTGTGGATTCTTTGCTGTCCTGTGTTCTATGTAGCACCATGGTCCTGGAGGAATGTTGTTTCGTTTCACTGTATGTTGCACTACTGTATATGGATGAAATGACAATAAATACTCTTGAATCTTGAAACTTTCTCAAAAGAATCAAACTAAAATTAAACCTTAGTAATGGAATCTTTAAGAAATAAAACGCAAAGGAAGTCAAAATATACGTATACAATGCCAAATGAATATCACACTGTCAGCTTTGCTCCACTTGCCACCCCACTTTGCACCCAAGTCAGAATGTTTAAATCTGACACCTTGGAAAATCTGAGGTCTCTTTCTGATGTTTTAATGAAGTCTCCAATTGCATCCAAGTGCCAAATAGAAAAGAGATCACAGAAATGTCCGCAATAAAACTAGTCTGCGGCTGTCCGGCCAAAATCTTCAAAATGAAGTGCATTGGACACCACAACTATTCTCAGAAACAAAGGCCAACGTTGTCCATTTACGTACTATCGACTATATGTTATGGAAACAAGTCCCAAGATGACGCTCAGCCGCTAGAGCTCAGACACTGCAGTGATTCCATTCACTAAGAGGGCTCACCCTAGCAGTAGGCTGGTCGGTGAAATGGCGCATTCAATTTTGAGGAGACCTGACACCATCCCTTCACATAAAGCTGGATCGAGAAGAGCAATGCCCTCGCTGGTGCGACTTGCCGCCTCCACTGCAGTGATGGCTACCAGAGAAACATCAACAGCTGAAACACACTTGTTAGCATAAACAGAGAGAACGCACTGCCAGCTCTTTATAGATAAATTCATGCAATTGTCGGGACAATAAAGCATCTGCTAATCTGCTTCCTTTAAGCGGCTGCTCTGTCACCTCTGTTTACATATCGCGTTTCCAAGGAGACGATTAGCAAGTCTCTGCTCCTCCGCCATTGTGCTGGCATCTACTTGGAATTGTTGATTCATTCTCCACGTATTTATTAGCTTTCTCCCGAGGTATTGACTTCCATCCATGCAGAGCAATCTTCGCTTCCTCCTTTCAAAGCCGTAAGCCAGCAGGGTTGCAGTCAAGTTACTTTCAACAATGACTGACGCTTAACAACACCATTAGGAGGTTAATTGCTGACAAGAAAACTGATTAATTCTTGACATAAAAGCTTCTGTTCGCATGTATGGAATATTATCATTACAAACTATGAATTGGGAGCCACACTGGTTGGAACAACAGCTTTACAGGAGAAAGGGTCTGTTCTGAAACCCCAGCCCAGTCTCTGTCTGTGTAAATTTGACACTGTGGACTTCTCACTCATTTTAGAAATGTCCGGGACTTACCAAATGTATGCTTTGTCCTGTGTTAGTGATTTTTAAGTGTGTGTTTGTGTGTGTGTGTGTGCAAGTGTGCCTTACGAAAGCCTGGAGCCCCACCCAGGTTTGGTTCCTGTCTTGTACCCTTTGTTTCCAAAGCTTAACGCTAGACCACCACAAGCCAGGTGCTGGATAGGGTTTGAGAAGGAACAAAGGAATGAGTGAATAAAGTTAGCCTGTGTGAGTGGATGTCGGTTTTGCTGTTATGATCGACAGTGGTTTGTGTTTTAGGGCAGAGGTTCCTAAGCTTTTTTGGTTTGTGACCACAATTTTGAAATATGAGCTTTTTTCAGGACCCCAGCTGTTTGAAATATTGACATTCACTACATATTCAATATATTGTTTATTTTTTTTTTCTATTTTTAAATATATTCTTGTGACCATATTAGCCTATAAGGTGACCCCACTTGGGGTTACGACCCAAAGTTTGGAAAACTCTGTTTCAGGGTGTTGCAGGTGTCATTGTAGCATGGTTACATAAGTCTAAAATTGCTAATGTCCAGGATGTAAATGTTGTTTGTCTCTGCACTTTGACCGGGTATATGAATTGTGGACGTAATGGTAAAGTTTGTTTCCTGTGTAAATACCAGAGAGGATGGTCTGGCATCTCAATGGGGGTTGAGGAGAATTTCTTTCCCCATCTGGGTCAGAGAAATGGAAGGACACTGGAATGGAAATGCAGCCCAGCTAGGTGAAAGCCACACTTGAATAAAGGAATATGTCACTTCAAAGCACTCTAAGAGCAGGAGGGAAACAATTCTCTAATTTGATGACACAAAAATTGAACACTTTGGGCAAACCTCCAAGAACTGTGTCTGGTGAAGACCAGGCACTGCTCATACCTTGTCTAATAACAGCCGTACGGTGAAATATGGTGGTGGCAGCATCATGCTATAGTGATTCAGAGTCAGGGAGACTGGTCAGAATTGATGGAAGGATGAACGCAGTTAAATCCAGAGAGGTCCTTGAAGAAAACCTGCTCTCTAGAGTGCATGCGACCTCAGACTGGGGCGACGGTTCACCTTTCAGTACGACAATGGCCTGAAGCACACAGCCATGACAACACTGGAGTGGCTTCAGGACAAGTCTTTGACTGTCCTTTAGAGGCCCAGCCAAAGCCCAGGCTCAGACCCCATAGAACACGTGTGGTCAGACCTGAAGATGGCAGTTTACACATGCTTCCCATCCAATCTAACGGAGAGTTAGAAGATCTGCCAGGACGAATGGGATAAACTACTCAAATCCACGTATGCAGAACTTGTAAAGACTTACCCAAGAAGACTGGCAACTGTAAAGGCTGCCAAAGGTGCTTCTACAAAATACTGAATTATGAGTCTGAATGGTTATATGAACGAGATTTTTAATAAATTTACAAACATTTTTAAAAGCATGTTTTCATTTTGTCATTATGGGTTATTGAGTGAATGATTGATGGGCAAAAATAGAAAATGTATTCACTCAACATTAAATCTTTAACACAGTAAAGTGTGCAGAAAGTGGAGGGATCTAAACACTTTGTGAGCCCACCATATAACATCCATAGACAGAATGGAAGGAGGTGGGAGATCATAAGTGAGTGGAGTAGGAGCTCACTAGTATGGAAGGAGGCAGCTGTAAGGAAATGAAATGTTATATCATGGCTTCCTGCTACACATTATAATGTGAAGGAGACTAGGAATGAGCTGCCTAGCCCTTTAAGAGGGAACAGGCATCCCCAGGAAGAATACAGTAAAACCTTAATTATCCGTCACTTGAATTACCATCAGGGCAGAAAAAATAAACAAAAAACATTGCACACACCAGCGTCTGTCCCTTGTGCTATCGCCTAACATTCTTCCCCAGCATCACGTCAGGCCACATTTTGAAATCACAGCATCAGTTATGTATCTTCAGTTTTAATAACGTTTCATAGTTTTTCTCTTTTGTTATAATTAATCTACTATGAATTGTTATAGCCGATAAACATATATGTATGGTGTTGGAATTGTCACAAAAAATTGAAAATATTACATATTTACGAAATGGTGAAAGTGCTTCAATTATTGCTTCAATTTATGAAATAGGAAGAACAACAGTGAAGGATATAAAGAGTGATGGCAACAAAATTGAAATACATGTCGAAAATGAAAACCACTGATGGTAAATGTTATTCTGCATTAATGTTAATGTTCTTCTGTATTATAATTTTCTTTTTAAATTCAATTATATTATGTTTTGTTAATATGTTGTGATGTACAGGCAGTGGGGGAGCAGAAAGGGTGGAATGAATGCTGTAAGTGATGGGACTTGGTGGGGGGCTGTGAGGGGCTGACAGGAGAAGTTAGGAGAAAAGGAAGTTTTGAGTCAGGAGACAATAAGCAGGAGTGTTTGTGGTATAGAGAGAGGCAGAACATGAGTGGCAGGAGATAAAATGATTGGTAGGGAAAGCTTTCTTTTATTGTTTTAGAGGTGTGCTTTGTAACCCAGATAACGGAGTATAAGACAGGGAACCATCTGTAATAGAAGTAAAATGTAGAAAACTCTAGTACCTCTGAGTTGTGTTTGCTTATTACTCTGGACATTACAATATTATATGAATTAATAATTTTGTTAATACTATATTTTGCTAATATAGTTTTTTTTTGTAAATAAATACAACCATTCGCTAAATTAATCTACAGTATATAATTTTTAAATTAGCTGTTCTGTTATCCGTCTTACTTCTTATCCGTCATGGCCTCAGTCCTGACCCCTGACAGATCATCGAGGTTTTACTGTATTAGGAAGCCGACCCTAGGCATTTCAGAGGCTAATCCTGACCCCAGAAAATATTTTCAGAGCACACCAGGAAGCTTTTCTCTGGCAGGACCTTAATTGATGGAATGAAGAGGCCAGAGATGCTATAAAATTAATTAAGGGCTTGGTGTGATGTTTTACTAGATTAATGAATCTCTCTGTGAAATGTTGTTTAGGGAGGCCCTGGGGGCCAGCAGGTTAAAACATAAGAAATCTGATAAACAAGAGGAGACCATTCAGTCCATAAGGCTTGTATGTTTAGCTAATAACTAATTGGACTAGAGATTAGCGATCTTTATCGTCACACTCACTATGACAGCATAGTGAAATTCTTGTGGTACAGTTGTGGGAAGTGGATGGGAGGCAGGGAAATATTAACAGGTAATAAGAAAATAACTTGATGTATAAATAAATAAATAAATATAGTAAATACATAAGCATAGCAGAAGATAAGTACTACAGTAAATGAGAGTAGCAAAAAAGAACTGTACAAACAAACAGATTGTGTTAAACAGTAGGGAGGAAAAGTAGATGTCAACACACATGTAACATACAGTAGAATTACACATAAACCAGCAGGTGTGTACAGCACAGTGCAGGCAAGATTAATTTATTAAGAGTTCAGAGACCTTATAACATGAGGGAGGAAGCTACCCTTGAGGTAAGAGGTGGAGCAAGTGGTGAGGCTCCGATAGTCTTTACCTGGAGGCAGAAATGAAGACAGGGAATCAGATGTGGGGCTGTCATCAGAGACGATGGATTCAGACCCCCTCCTCAGACAGCTGGTGGAGTAGATTGTATGAAACTGTAGAAGATCAGCGCCAATGATTTTTAAAGTTGTACGGACAGACATCTGGCAAGGCAGGTTATCAAACCACACCATGATGCACCCAGTCAGGATACTTTCAATAGTGCAACAATAACAGTTCACGAGTGTTTTGGTGTCCACTCCAATGCTCTTTAACTTCCTCTGGAAAGTTTGAGTATGCAGTTGTTGCTGACAGGCCACAAAAGGTAGCTGGTGATGTGGACACCCAGGAACCCTGAAGCTGCTAAGTGACAGGAAAGGGTCGCTAATGATGTGGAGTGGAGCTTGATATTCTATAGTCTTCCTGAAGTCAACAATGGCCTCCTTTTTGAGAGGTTGTTGTTATGACACCATACTGTCAGAACTTTTACCTTTTTGTTGTCAGTCTTATCTGACGGGGTTCTGTTTGTCGGGAAGTCAGACATCTAGCCACAGATAGAGCAGCTCAGACCAAGGTCTCACGTTAAGCACTGGACTGGATGCCACAATGTCAATGTCAATTTATTTATATAGCACATTTAAAATAACATAGTAATGCTGCGGCCAAAGTGCTTTACAATAATAGAATAAAAGAAAAAACAAAAACAATAGATAATAAAACAATAGAAATTAGAAGGTAGAACTATCGTCAATGAACAGCATCCTGACATACGTATTTTTCCTTTCCAGACATCCCAGAGCAGCGTGCAGGACAATGAGATGGTATCATCCACACATCATTTCCAATTGGTATGCAAACTGTAGCAGATCCAAGGTAGCAGGGATGGTGTTATTAATGCAGATCATGACCTTCATCATCATGGAGGTTAATGGCCAAAAGTTATTCGGGAAAGAAACAGCAGATTTCTTTGGCACAGGCACAATTGTGGTTTTCTTTAAGTACTCTGGCACCATGCATAAAGACAGGAACAAGTTGAAGACAGTGTACAGCCCTGACAGCTGCGTGGCACATGAATTTCAAGATGTTGGGCCAGCAAATTTACATGGATGAACCCGTTTAAAGATTTTACTCACATCGGCCTCCAACCCATGCAAAACAGCTCCACATGCCACCAGCAATGGAAACATCATGACACTCACAAACTCTAAGCCGAGTGAAGAGATCATTTAGCTCTGCCGGGTGCAAAGTGGGGGTGTCCGTTGGCATAGCCGACATGGTTTTGTAGTCCATGATCACCTGTAGACCTTTTCACTGTCGACTGCTGCTGAAATCATTTTCCAACCTGTTTCTGTACTTATTGTGTAACGGTTGACCCCTTACCCAGCCGGCAGCTACACTTCCAAGACCTGTGGCCTGAATAAATTACTGAGGCTAATCTATGAATACCAAGCCGTACCTCTAACAAATAAAATTTTCCCCACAATCGATGGTTTAAACATAAGCACACAAAAGCTGATATGTAAAAATAAGTGGATAAATATATTAAATGAAACAATAACAAAAAATGCAACTTTCACATGTAGAAAATAAGTATATATATATATGTATATATATATAGATATGTATAAACCACCACCAAAGCAACAACGTGACAACACCATAAATACAATAACAAACCCTCACTGTCCCAATAACATATAACAAACACAGAACACAAATAACAATGAATGAATACAGAAAATGCCAATGATAATGAACTTGAGTCCGAGTATACAACTGTCCTGAATACGGATGACTGGTCAACAGATAAGTGATGTGTTTGAATTTCCCAGAAAACCTGGAACGACCTCACCGTGAACCCTCGGTGTGTGGTGGATAATGTAGTCCAACCCCGGAGTCTCTGGCGATGATTGTATTGAAATAAGTCCGGTGGAATGAAAAACAAACTGGTGTCAAAAGCGCAATGTAGAAAACAGCAGGTAAAGTTGGTTCGTTGTCGTGAAAATGTAATATCCGTCGTTCTCCTTCCCATTCTGTTCCCTCCTGATCGTTTATATAGTAATGAGCCAGCTGTAATTGATTGATTGTAAACAGGTGCTTTCCATCTTGGGGCTGCGATCTCTTTCCATCATCCGTCCCCCCGTATTTACAGGGACGACATTCACTGACGCACACATTATAAACAGCAAACGGGACGATGGCAACAAAACGCACTCAGTACAAACATTGAAAACACTATTACTATGTAGCCCTGCTACAAGTGTTTGCTGCTTTGATCACCCTCCATAGCTCGTACCTGGTGCTTGTGTAGCATTCTGTGATATTTGTATTAAAACCAGCAGTCTGCTCCCTCAGGCACAGGACTGACTCTAATCACTGGGCGGTCTCATGGTCTGGAATCCCTACAGATTTTAGGGAAATGGCCATTGGACCTTACTCTTATTCTATGTTAATTAATGTTGACTTATTTTATTTTCTTACTGTGTCTTTTATTTTTCTATTCTTCATTATGTAAAGCACTTTGAGCTACTTTTTGTATGAAAATGTTCTATATAAATAAATTGTTGTTGTTGTTAATCATGTGGGGTTTGTTCTCAAGAATTTGGACATCAATGCGATGTGTGACCTCCTCAGCCCACAACTATTTAAGATGGTGGCGTGCTGTTGTTGTTGGATCAACTCAACATCATCATTGTTAGAGGAAGCACAATCCAGCTAGTTTTAGGACCCTGTTTTAGCTTTGTTTTTTTTATTTTGCTTTGACTATGTTTGTGTCTTTGTTATGGTCATTTGTTTTTCTTGTTTTCTCCAGTTAATGAATCTCACGCCTGTCCCTTGACTACATTCCTGTCTGCTCAATTTAACATTCTGCCATTCCTGGTCACCCGCTTAATTGCCTTTTTAGCACCATGCATGTTTTTGCATTTTGCCTCTGGCACTCAAAACAATATGTCATGTAGTCACAAATCATCTTCCTTTCATATTTAGAGTTCTCTTAATTTAAATAAAGTTTTAATAAGTAAAAACACAGATATGTCAAAAGTATAGGCTAATTGGCGACGATTCATTAAACTGCTAGTAATTTTGAAGAGTGAACCTCCTCCGCCATCTGCTGCAGTATATTGGGAATTCATAGCCCTCCAGGTCAGAGAGTCTCGACTGCAAACCACACACTGTCTACCTCTGAAAGAAAGTGTTTCCGGGAAAAGAAAACTGCATGATTATTCATAAGCTCAAGTGTCTGTTAAAACAACTAAACGTGAGCCGGTGGTGAATACCGAGGACGTGGGAATCCGAGTCTGCTCTGAGTCCCAGCTGCTGCTTCTGTAGCCCTTGAAGCTTAAACATGGAGTCGACGTCTGACCGTTTGTTTTGCCCGCTGGCTGCCCAATTCTAACAAGCAGCTCTGGAGTCTTATGGGAAGGAGAGTCGCCAAAACGAGGCCCGCATGCTGCGCCAAAAGCAGTAGCCAGTATTTGAAAGGTGTTACCCAGGAAGTCATGAGGAATGGCCTCTTCTTTTCATTTGTCTTCATCTGTCCAGCAATAAGACATGTCACTGAACGGCAAAAGTACAATTACACCAAACCTCGTTTTCTGTAATAAACATAATTATTATTTGATTAGCTGCTTGACTTCAAGAGGCCTGATTGAATTATGGGCAGATGACAGGGTTAACAGCTCTCACCACATTAGCTAGGCTGTGTGACTGGAATAATTGCGAGAGCCGGGCTGCTGACATGAATCCTCTTTGACTGGAAATGATAGACAGGGAGGACCAGCTGTTTTCACAGAACACAACTGAAAGACCTTGATGCAAAGAGGCACAAAGCCCTCTAGACATTGAGAGGACCTGGATAAAGCGCAATGTCAGGGGAGATTAGATCTTTTGAATGGAAACCCCAGCTACAAAAACAACATGAAGCTGTGCAGAGATGAGCACTGCTGCCCTAAAAGGTATATTCTGTTCTGAGAGAAGGGCCGACTCATCTTGATTACTGGGTTTTGACTCAAGTTCTGCTAACATCTTTGGTTCCCTCCCGATCTGGTGTCCTATTCAACAAATATGACAAATGATGGTGGTTCTCTCTGAACTTTGTACCAGATATTCTGCTTTTAGTGAGAAGAGTGTTTTTAATGGGGCTATTGTGGTCAGGATGTAGTGAAAAAGTCAAAACCTGGGAGATCCTTAGCACAGGCGACATGACATTAGACAAAAACTGTCAGAATTTCAAGAACAAGGTCATAACCAAACATACACAGAAAGAATCTGCCTTTAACAAAGAGGCTCAATTTATCATGACTTACAAACCTGAGTGCACTTTAAGATCTCAAGATGCTGGTCTGCCTATGATTTAGAGGATTAATAAAAATAACAGTGGGAGGTCGAGCTTTTAGTTACAGGGACCCTAAACTGTGGAATGGTCTGCCTGCTACTATAAGAGATGCCTCTTCAGTCTCAGCTTTTAAATCCCGGCTGAAGACTCATTACTTCAGTTTAGCACACCCTGACTAGAGCTGCTGATTAACTGTACAGACTGCGTCTCTGTTGTTAGTCATTAGCACTGAAATATAAGTAACATGATAGTTATAATTTGTTACTAACCCTCACCTATTCTGTTTCTCTTCTTGGTACTCAAATGTTGGCACTTGGTGCCACAGCCCACCTGCCAAGTTGTTTTGCCTGCCTAAGGTAAAGTCATCCCTGATGGAGGACCACAGGAATTGTGGGGTAGAGTGGTCCTTTCATTGGATTAGATGGGTTTTTTTGGGGAGTTTTTTCTTGTCTTCTTAGAGAGTCAAGGCTAGGGGGCTGTCAAGAGGCAGGGCCTGTTAAAGCCCATTGCGGCGCTTCTTGTATGATTTTGGGCTATACAAAAATAAATTGTATTGTATTGTATTGTATCTTATGCCTTTGTAATGTAAGCAAAACTATACTTACAGATATAACGGTGGTTCTGTGCTTTGGTATCCCTTGATTGGAAAAACTTTAAAGATCTTTATCTATAGTTAGTTTGCAGATCAAATAGGCCAAGTGTGAAATTTTGTTTTGGTTTTTTGATGTCATTGTTGACTGAGATTTTTGGTTTCCCCTAGTGATGTGTTTCTTTTTGATCTTCTGCTTTCGGCCTGGCCTGGCTCTCTCTACCTGTGACTCATGTGTCACGTGATTATCTCCCCGTTTTCCTTGTGTCTCACAGTAATCCCTGGAGACAGTGTCTCCTTACAGCCTGTACCTGTGTGGTGGCAGTGATGGCTTGGTGGAGCCCCATTCTCTCCTCATCTGCTTCTTCCTGGCAGTTTTGTTTACTTTCTATAGCAAATTTTGTACGTGCTAATTAGTATTAATAGTTTTAATTGTGCTAACCATTTGTGCAGATGTTGCCTGTGTCTAATTTCTTTGATTGTACTTGTTAAACATATTTCAGATTGGAGGAACATTAGCTTTCACCAGAATCGGGTAATTTCTGGACTCTCTTACTTGAGTTTGACAGCTGGCTTTAAAATTGTTATGGTCCCATTATGATTTCATATTTCGTAGCTTTATCTTTTTTTTCCTCTGATCTTTAGATATCTATTATATGAGGATTCCAAATATCTGCCTTTACCATTGTTAAAGATATTTTGTGCCTTTTTTGATGACATTTTGCTCCTTTATGGCCACTGTCATTTTAAGAGTCCAGTCATTAGGATGCAGCTTCCTGGTTGTTAGGGGGGCAGTGTTTCAGGGTTCATGTCATTTGACGTTAATTACACAATCGGTTAAAGGTTGACTGTGGGGGCCATTTTCTATTTGAGTGTACAGATATTTTCCCAAAAAGACTTTGTGTGAATCACCTTTCTTGATTCTCTCAGGCTTATGATTTTTTGACAACATTTCTGAGTATAGTTTTCAAGTTTTGTTTTGACTTGATAAACTAGCAGTTTGACTTTTAGTTTTGACTGAGGACTTATTGAGATCATTTATGTTAGGTAGAATGCCTAGTGGAGGCTGGGCGGTCTCGTGGCCTTGGAACCCCTGCAGATTTTGATTTTTTCTCCAGCCCTCTGGAGTTTTTTGTTTGTTTTTTCTATCCTCCCTGGCCATCAGACCTCACTTTATTCTTTGTTAATTAGTATTACCTCATTTTTATATATTTTTTCTTTCTTTCTTTCTTCATCTTGTAGAGCACTTTGAGCTACATCATTTGTATGAAAACGTGCTCTAGAAATAAATGTGGTTGATGTTGTTGATTTTCTCTGTGTATTTTGACTGTGTCTCATTTTCTGGATCAT
Source organism: Polypterus bichir lapradei (assembly GCA_026402145.1). NCBI lineage: Eukaryota > Metazoa > Chordata > Cladistia > Polypteriformes > Polypteridae > Polypterus > Polypterus bichir. Next base: position 13,781,780 of record JANRMT010062856.1, read on the forward strand.
CTCTTTTAAAATTCCACTTCTTTATTTTGCGACAGAATTTATTTGAGTTTTGTGAGCGAAGACTCTGACATTTTGGAAAGGATCAGATCTGAGGGTGTTGTTTTCCTGTCAGCACCGGTCCTTCTCTCCAGTTGCTTTTACTGACTGCAAAAAGAGCAATCAGTCCAAAAGAGGGAGTGAAGAGAAAAAAAAAATGAAGTCATAAAGCAAAGCAAGATTTAAATCCATAATTCAAAATGGAGTACTGTCCAAGTCAAACCACAAAGTGAAAAAAAGCAGAACTTGATTCAAATACCAGTAATCAAAATTGTCAAAAGGGAAATTCGATTTATATTTAGTTCAATCTTGGATACAGAATGACTGCTTGGATGACCTTTATACTGGCCTGACTGATGGTGCATCATGAGAAGTTTCTATGGAGACAGGCAATTCAAATCTGCAAAACTGTGATATGAATGCTCTAATTAAAAGTCTGATTACAGAATTAGACTCCTTGGGAATAAACCCCCTCAAACCTCATTATAAAGAAAGTATTTAGATGTTATATTTACACATACTAGTATACTGTTCCATATCACTAACTGGAGATCAGGAGCCTCATGTATAACGCAGTGCGTAGAACTCACATTATAACATGGCGTAAGCACAAAAGCGGGAATGTGCGTATGCACAGAAAAATCCAGATGCAGGAATCTGTGCTTACGCAAACTTTCTGGTTCTTCCGCTACATAAATCCCGATCAGCGTGAAAAGTAACACATGTGCACGCGCCTGCTGTCCCGCCCCAACTCCTCCCAGATTTATGCCTCTTTGAATATGCAAATCAATATAAATAGCCCTTAAGCTCAGCCTTCTGTGAAAAGGCAATGGCAAAATCATGAGGAAAAATAGAACAATTTCAGCGAATACCAAGTGGAGGCAAAGGAAAAACATACTATTTGTTGGTTTAAACAGTGGTATAAACAAGAAAAGGAAGCTGATCGAGTGACATAGCGTGTCGGAGAAACTCGAAAGCTCAAGTTCACAAAGTCGCACAGTACCCGAAATAAAAAAAGAAGTTGTCACGTATCAAAGTCACCGTGAAAAGGCGAGTTGTAGCCCACCATCTGAGTTTCATATGAAAGCTTATTAGGGTACAGAGAAAAAAAAGGGCACACAGTGGCAAAAAAGCACAAAATGTTAATCTCGAAATTTCCACTGTAATCATGTAGTTTATTTTGTCATTAAAGTACAACATCATAAACTTCATCTTAAAATCGTTTAATTAACCAGTTTCTCAAATCACATCGTAACTAAAGTAGCACGTTAACTGCTTTGTTTTGTATTTGACCTTCTATGTGCTCTATGTGTATGAATCACTACGTGCTTCTGTGCTTTGTCTTCTTCCGACAAGACACAGAATCCATTACATTCGTGATATTACAGCTCTCTGAATAATTAAAATACTGATATGTATACTTGATATTTTCATGATGATAGGAGTTAAAACATGTTATTAAACATGGGAACACGGTGGCGCAGTGATTGTGTGCGACCTTCGATGAAATCATTTATTGCAGCAGTACTGTCTCTTTCAAACGTACTAACCTCCAATTCCTGTCCTTACTTTTCTTTCTCCAAATACCCAATCACCACACAATCAGCTCTGTAATAGACGTTAAGCCATGTGTAAGCTTAGAACACCGATTCTTCAAAACTTTTAAGAAACATTGAAATATCTTCGTAGTGCATGTTTAATTATTCTATCCTTCATGCCAGTCCCAGTGAAGCATACAGTGAGAAGCAGGAACAATCCGTGAACGGAGCACCAGATCCTTGCTAGCATAGCGAAACTGTGTCCTTTAATTATTAACAATACAGTAATCCCTCGCTATATCGTGCTTCGACTTTCGCGGCTTCACTCTATCGCGGATTTTATATGAATGCATAACTAAATATATAACGCGGATTTTTCGCTGCTTCGCGGGTTCTGCGGACAATGTGTCTTTTTACTTCCTGTATATGCTTCCTCAGTTGGTTTGCCCAGTTGATTTCATACAAGGGACGCTATTGGCGGATGGCTGAGAAGCTAATAATAATAATAATAATAATTTATTACATTTATATAGCGCTTTTCAAGGCACTCAAAGCGCTTTACATACAAGGGGGGGGATCTCCTCAACCACCACCAGTGTGCAGCATCCACCTGGATGATGCGACGGCAGCCATAGTGCGCCAGAACGCCCACCACACACCAGCTTACTGGTGGAGAGGAGACAGAGTGATGAAGCCAATCAGTGTATGGGGATGATTAGGAGGCCATGACGGTCAGAGGCCAATGGGCAAATCTGGCCAGGATGCCGGGGTAACACCCCTACTCTTTTCGAAAGACATCCTGGGATTTTTAATGACCACAGAGAGTCAGGACCTCGGTTTAACGTCTCATCCGAAAGACGGTGCTTTTTTTAACCTAACCAATCAGAGCACGCAGTTAAGTTCTCCTGACTGAGAAGCTAACCAATCAGAGCACGCAGTTGAGCTCCTGCGTGCTGAATGTAGTGTTAACCAGGAAGTCTCATCTCGCTCATTCAGCATCAACGTGCTTCGCTGTGTAAAGAGTTGTGCTCTTTAGTGTTTATCTTTGTGCATAGTCAAGCCCTTCATTATGGCTCCAAAACAATCTGCTACTGCTTCAGGTGCCGTGCCCAAGCGCAAGAAGAAGATGTTAACGATTGCAGAAAAGGTAAACGTTTTGGATTTGTTGAAGGCTACGATTCTTTTTATTTAAAAAGTAGGAAAGAAATATAAGATCTACGGCTGCAGCGTCCTTTTAACCAGGGTGCAAAACGAGTTGTAAGTGGATGTAATAAGGCAGTAGTCTGGATGGAATCTGCTTTAGGGATTTGGATTGAAGACTGCCAGAAGAAGAACAACGGCAGTGCTACACAATCGCCTGAAGTGGCTCCTTTACAAGGGCTGTAACGCTCTCCTTTGTTGTGCAGTAAAATTAAACTCATTGTTATCGGACAAGTCATCGTGTCATTGTTGGTGAGTAACCATAATTAATTTTCTTCTTACAGTGCTTAGTACATGTATGTACGTTTAGTGTCACTGTACAAACATTTACTGTATACTATTTTTCTTGCAATGTACGTATTTATTGCTGGTGACCTGTCTATCGTAATGGCTGTAACATATGTGATATCGGAGACACTCAATATCTTTAAAATAATATTTAGGTTTTACTATATATAAACAGTGTGTGTTTATATACATAATTTCAATGAATCTTACCTAATATCTAAGAGAATACAAAGGGATTATGCTGTATAACGCTGCGGGGAATATTTATAAACAGTGCGGGAGAGTTTATAAGGGCTTAAAATATATAAAAATAACCATACAAACATATGGTTTCTACTTCGCGGATTTTCACCTATCGCGGGGGGGGTCTGGAACGCAACCCCCGCGATCGAGGAGGGATTACTGTATAGATTATTTAAATGAAGTTAAAGTTTTATCTGTATAATATAATAAACATATTTTGCTGCATTTCATCTTAAAAATTATATTGTCATCATATGTAAATACACGCTTCATAAAGTGGCTCAGGTTGTGCAATATTATAACTGTAGTGCAAGTTTACAGTGAGGTGATTGTACTCATAAGTGAAGACAGTTCTACAAGGATCACTTGATGGACTGATTGAGTGCGTTTAGGGCTCTTGGGATGAAACTCTTTCAGAACCGCAAGGTCCATACAGGAAAGGTTTTGAAGCGTTTGCCATGTAAGAAGCAGTTCAATTAGAAAGAATGGCTGAGGCAGCGTGTGCTTGATGTTGTATACCGATAATTCTCTTTCCGATCAGATGCTCCGAGTGGTGCAGTGAGATTAATATGGAAAAAGATGATCCGCTGTGGCAACCGCTAACGATAGCAGCTGAGAGAAGAAGAAAAAAGTTCAGTGAGAGTAACAACGCTAAAGCAGTTATTGTATTTGGAATAGTTTGGCCATTCCGTGGACCATTATATTGTTACAGGTTAATCATCATCAGATGCATTAAACTAATAAACAATATGCGGTTAATTTCAGTGTATTTATAAAGCCACGTCAGTAATGTGGATCTGAAAAAGAAAGATAAACCACACAGGAACAGTAGCACTGCTTTGATACTGGGTGCTGCCAGTCTGCAAATCTGAGTGGAGAACTTGTGTACGACAGGGTATCAACAACAGCAACAACAACATTTATTTATATAGCACATTTGCATACAAAAAGTAGCCAAAGTGCACGGTATGAGGTACCGTGGAAATGTGTGTAGCTTTACACCAAGTTTAGGTTTTATACATTGCGATTTGAACGTGGAAACGTTCATACACAACATTTCTGTGCATACGCACCGTTTATACATGAGGCCCCTGCTCCTTTGGCACCACATGCTGGAATGCCATGAACACCATGAGCGCCGCAGGGGACTGTACTTTCTCCGGTCCTCTTCAGCCTATATACATCGGACTTCCAATACAACTCAGAGTCCTGCCACGTGCAAAAGTTCGCTGACGACACTGCTATCGTGGGCTGCATCAGGGGTGGGCAGGAGGAGGAGTATAGGAACCTAATCAAGGACTTTGTTAAATGGTGTGACTCAAACCACCTACAAATGAACACCAGCAAAACCAAGGAGTTGGTGGTGGAATTTCATCAGAGGTCACTGTGTGCAGAGGATACAGACCTATAAATATCTGGGAGTGCAGCTGGATGATAAACTGCATTGGACTGCCAATACTGATGCTCTGTGCAAGAGAGGACAGAGCCGACTATACTTCCTTAGAAGGCTGGCGTCTTTCAACATTTGCAATAAGATGCTGCAGATGTTCTACCAGGCGGTTGTGGTGAGCGCCCTCTTCTACGCGGTGGTGTGCTGGGGATGCAGCATAAAGAAGAGGGACGCCTCACGCCTGGACAAACTGGTGAGGAAGGCAGGCTCTATTATAGGCATGGAGCTGGACAGTTTGATATCTGTGGCAGAGCGACGGGCACTGAGCAGGCTCCTGTCAATCATGGAGAATCCACTGCATCCACTGAACAGGATCATCTCCAGACAGAGGAGCAGCTTCAGCGACAGACTGCTTTTACTATCCTGCTCCACTGACAGACTGAGGAGATCATTCCTCCACCACACTATGCGACGTTAACATTATACAAAGTTATTGTCTGTTATACCTGCACTTTTATCACTCTTTAATTTAATATTGTTTTTTATCAGTATGCTGCTGCTGGAGTATGTGAATTTCCCCTTGGGATTAATAAAGTATCTATCTATCTATCTATCTAAACTTGTGGACAGTTCCCTATAGATGAGCAGCCCAGATGGGCCTATCAGTAGCTGGCAGTTGACCAATGTCTACCTTGATCCAGCTAAGACCATAAAGCATTAAAGGTTTTGACTGGTTTGAGGTTTTGCAACCCAATGCTCCCCACCCCTTTAGCTCCTGTTTTGTTGATGCCATTCCTGAGGTGTCCTCATGTGACCATTCTGGCCTCTCAACGTCAGTTGTTAAAACGCCTTATACAGTAATGGCGTCCTGCTAAACTTGAGCACCCCCAGGCAGACAGCTCACTCAATCATGACAGATAAACCTAATGCACTGCGGGCCTAAGCGGCTTTTCAAAAGCGCCAGTGCTCTGAAAGACCACTAATCTAGAAATCTTATGATTCAGTAGTCACTTAAATTAAGTCATAACTTTGTTAATGATTTTTTTTTTTTTTGGGAAAATGTATTTTAAATTAGTCATTATGACTCCACATAAAGCCTGCTCCATATAAAGTTTTCAGCAATTGTTAAAATTCATGAAATAAGAAGTCAGCTGATGCTTTGATATCATTTTGTAATTTCATTTTAAAGATTATTACGACAGAGCAGATGCTTTAAAAGGATCATTTTACACAATTAGTACTCATAATCTCCTCTCTTCATTTTTAGATAGACACATTTTTGAACTTTCATTCTGCATTTCAGTGTCAGGGAACCAACCCATGTTGGGATTCACATATAAAGACGCACTGGGATAATATAAAGTCACACAGGAAACCACAGCAAGCCCTCAAGGACTGCGGGAGGTGAGCTGGAAACTGAATTCAGATGTTTGGTGCTGTTTGGTGCTCTTCATTGATAGCCACTGCACCACCAGGACACCCAGCACCTATACATCCACCCAGCAGTTTCCTGATTTCGTTTTTGTCACGTCAAAGACGTGGAGAGCCACTAGCGTCTGACACAAGGCAGGAACTTTTATGGCTACATTTTATTGACCTTTGTTTTGCATTTTTTCTTGGCATTTTCTCTTTGTGTGGCTTTTGATCATGAAATTCTTAATTTGGATGTTAGTTTCTTGTTTTGTCACATTTCTTTGGCATTATTGAAAAAAATAAATAAATAAAAATTCAGATGTGATTGTCATTAGGCTTTACGCCATAGGAATCAAAGTTACCCAAACTATTCTGTTAAATTTTAGTAATTATTTACCGCTCTGATGGTGATCATTCCGTTCATAAAATAGCTCATTACGATAACAATTGACGAGAAGAATTCATAATTAATTGCAGAATAACTGTATCTGTCATAATTCTCGAGATATTATCAAAAATTAATTTCAGGGTTCTTCTAGAGTGCCACTTTCTCTTGTACGAATTGGCTCAAAAACTAATCAGCACATCGTCATCTTCAGTATCAGGGGACCCTAAAACATCGAGATCCGTTGAAAACTGGAAATGGAAATTTTTGACGAATCTAAAGCTTTCACTCCTTCCCCATAGACAACAGGTTATGGTGGAGGAGGGTGCAAAGCAAAAATACACTTCTTCATCATCGTACAACACCTGATGTCATTGAAGCAACTTCATAAAAGGTTGCCACCGATTTCCCGTCTTTATCCAAGTTTGTGGATATGTTCAAATAGTTTGGCACTTTAGTTTGTCTTTTTGGTTTTTCTCATTATTGGCTTTCAAGCACATCTTTTTAACTTTGATGTTTTAAAAATGTTTTTGTTCTGAAGTGACTGTTTATTGATCACTAGCCAGACAGGTAATAGAATAATTTAAAAATATTTGCTATCTCTTGCCCTATGTTTACCTTCAGTGCCTTTCTTCTGTATTAGCGTGTGTAAACGTCTCTTAAACCAGCGTTCCCGTTCTTGAGCATGATCCCATAAAGCCTGTTTCTCAGTATCTGTCATTCTCTCGAGGTGCCTTTCTCGCCCTCCTGTCTAGTTTTAAATTTCCCATCTCTCTGCATGACTTATATGCCTTCACTTCTCCTCGTGCATCTCACATTCGCACTTCCTTGATTGTCACATCACCAAAGCCAAACTGACCAATCACACCAAAGCCAAACTGATCAATCAGATTCCTCAGTGAGACTGGACATGCAGGCCTTAGTGTTTTATTATATAGATGACTAGCTGTCCCACACGGTACTGCCCGCATAGAAGTGAAACAGGGCAGTGAGGCCTGGCTCCCTACTCCTGACGGCACACTTCCCCCTCCCCTCGGCCCACAGCCTTTGTCTTAGATTAGCTCGAATATATTGCTCCCGCAAGCGAACTATGATTCTTAGTGTGATGAGCGAAGTCGCAAAATGTTCAAGCAAATTCTAGAAAAAAGCCTGAAGTCTAAATTCAAGTAGTTCTCTCGTGAAAAATGGACAGACAGACAGACTTTAGATTTAACATATGGAGAGAGATGAAGATTTATCATTTCATGTACCATTTTGTTTTTTTGCTGGCATTGCTGATTTGTCCACCTGTTGCTTTGTCACTTCAGTGGCTGCTAGAGGTGGGATTTGGAGGTAGCAACCTTCATCTTCAATAGGATGTCCACAATTCAGGAACAGAGACAAATTCATTCACAGGTTTGTGGAGGACTATTGTATTAAATGTAGAGCTAAAGTCCACAAATAGGACCCTCACGTGCATGTTTAAACTGTTCAAGATCAGTAAAAAGCATATGGAGTGCAGTTGAGACCACATCTTCTGTAGATTGGTTTGCATGTTAGACAAAGTGATGGAGGTCCAGACCTGGAGAGAGGGTTGATGGAATTGATGTGTGACAACACCAGTCTCTCAAAGCACTTGAAAATTATTGGTATGAGAGCAACACAGTGACCATCATTTAAACACTTTTCTACTGACTTCAATGATGCTGGAGGGCTTAAGGCATGCTGGAACTGCAACATGCTGTATTTGGAGGTTGAATATGATGGTAAACACCTCTGCTAGCTGAATTTTCACTCATATGCAGATGACACCCAGTTATACCTTTCATTTAAATCAAATGAAGTTTCTCCGATGTTGTCTTTAATTAGTTAGTGAATTAAAGGAGTGGATGAATGAGAACTACTTGTCTTTAAATACAGATAAAACAGAGATGTTAATTGTTGGAGGGAATGACGCTGATCACAGCAATATTCTGTCATCATTTAACTCAGTTGGAATCCCAATTCATTTTACTGAATCAGCCCGCAATCTAGGAGTTATCTTTGATTCTAGCATGTCATTTAAAGCACATATTACAAAGTTGTCCAAAACATGTTTCTTCCATCTTAAAAATGTTAGAAAATTAGGGCGCTTTCTAAATAAACAGGATTCTGAGAAATTAATTCATGCATTTATCTCTAGTAGGATTGACTACTGCAATGCGGTGTTCACTGGCTGTTCAAACTGTTCTTTATACAGCCTCCAGTTAATCCAAAATGCGGCTGCAAGAATTATTACAAGAACAAGAAAATATGAACACATAACTCCAGTTCTTAAATCCTTACACTGGCTCCTGGTTAAGTTTAGGGCAGATTTCAAAATCCTCCTTTTAACATATAAAGCATTAAATGGCCGAGGTCCGGCTTACTTGTCTGAACTTATCATGACTTACAAACCTGAGCGCACATTAAGATCTCAAGATGCCGGTCTGCTTATGATTCCAAGGATTAATAAAACAACAGTGGGAGGTCGAGCTTTTAGTTACAGGGCCTCTAAACTGTGGAATGGTCTTCCTGCTTCTATAAGAGATGCCCCCTCGGTCTCAGCTTTTAAATCTCGGCTGAAGACTCACTACTTCAGTTTAGCACACCCTGACTAGAGCTGCTGATTAACTGTATAGACTGGGTCTCTGTTGTTAGTCATTAGCACTAAAACATAAGTAACATGATTGTTATAATTTGTTACTAACCCTCACCTATTCTGTTTCTCTTCTCGGTACTCAAATGTGGCACTTGGTGCCACGGCCCACCTGCCAAGTTGTTTGCCTGCCTAATGTAAAGTCATCCCTGATGGAGGATCACAGGAATCATGGGAAAAAGGGGTCCTTTCATCGGATTGGCTGGCCGAGCAATGTTTCAGCCGTGGAATGGCCAAATGGGGAGGCAGCTTGATGGATGAGGTCTCCAGGACTCTAAAAATATCCAAATCTTATTATGTGATATCATCTACTGTTAAATTCTTCTCTGTGCTTCTAAAATTTTTATTATTATGCTATATTAAGGATTTGTTCTGTTCTGTGTATTGTATTGTATTGACCCCCTTCTTTTGACACCCACTGCACACCCAGCCTACCTGGAAAGGGGTCTCTCTTTGAACTGCCTTTCCCAAGGTTTCTTCCATTTTTCCCTACAAGGTTTTTTTTGGGAGTTTTTTTCTTGTCTTCTCAGAGAGTCAAGGCTGGGGGGCTGTCAAGAGGCAGGGCCTGTTAAAGCCCATTGAGGCACTTCCTGTGTGATTTTGGGCTATACAAAAATAAACTGTATTGTATTGTATTGTATGTGTTGAGAAGTTTGATTAGGGTTCAATGAGCTTTATTACCGTATTTACGCGTGTACCACTCACACATTTTTTCCCGAAAATCAGCATTAGAAAATCAGGTGTGCGTCATACACAAGGCAATGTAATTCTGTAAAGTTTACTTCTTCTTGCGCTCTCGCGCTCTCTCTCTCTCTCACTCGCTTGCCCGCTCTTTCTCTCTCTCTCGCACACTCTCTCTCTCTAAACGCTTACAATACAATCACAACGCGTGTCGTACATGGGGCAAAACAATTTTCGGGATTTTCTTTGTAAAAATTAGGGTGTGTGTCTTACATGCGGGCGCATGGTGCACGAGTAAAAATGGTATTAGTTTTGTGCTCTTAGCTATGAAAAATTTAGGCCTGAAACAACTTTAAAAGGACACCATTAGTTTTGTTAGAGAAGCCTCTTGCCTGCCTGTCCTTCGTACTTGCTTTGTTTTTGAGTTTCTGCAAGTTAAGCTGCGAGACGAGGTCATCATGCTCTCTGAGGAAGCAAACAGGCAAGCTTTGTTTTGAAAATTGCAGGAACTGAGCTTTTTTCTTGGACTAAACAAACTGCATGTAAGGCCTTTTCCTGTGTGAGTAAAGGGTAAGCTCTTAAGTTAGCATATAAAATATATAAGCAATTAAATAGCATTTAGAAGTTTCACACCGAAATTGGCATCCATCCGTCTTAATCAGATAAATATGTAGTAGGCTCATTCCATTTGACCATCCTTTATGATCTTAACCATATCATATAGAGGATTGGGACAGTAATAGTACCATAACAATGTATCCTGATTATGGGTCTTCTTGACCACTGATTGCTGAGCACTTCCCTGGCTGGGTACCAACAAATGCCTCCCTGGCTAAGTTCCAAAATCTATGGGAATCTTGTAATGATTACTTCCCCCTAGCCATACCTCGGCGGCTATGCTGCCTTGGACGTAATGGGGTGCATGCAACTTCCCTTAGATGACATGAGGACTAGGTTAGTCTGAAGGCCGACCTAAGGGGCACGGTTGACGAGCAACAATCATAACTCGGAAAAGGCTTCACCACGAAGCTCTTAACTAGCATATAAAATATATAAGCAATTAAGTGGCATTTAGAAAAGAAGCATTAGAGTTCATTAGCTTAGGCAATAAAATTAAACACAATGTATTATGATACTAGTTAGTTTTGAACACTTTAGGGACTTAAGAGTTGACTATTGAAAGCTAGGGAACTTGTTCCGGAACATGTGCCATGACATAAGCAGTAGTCTGGCCTCTGTCAGAACACCGGGCAGCTGTGTGCCATGACTTAACAGTGCTGCTGCCTGCTTGCATAGGTTTTTACATTAGTACGCACATATATATTTTACAGTAGCATTTGCAATATTTCTTTATATAGCTTAGTGATAATAGATAATACTAATAAGATATAGTAGCACATATGAGTGAACTTAAAGAAGCAATTTTTAAAGGCTTGTCTTTTTCCTTTTCTCTCAAGCGTGAAGCACTGTGTCATGTCAAGGTTGTTTTGTAGCTTAGCTCTTATCAGTGCAGCTGTGCGCTACCGCTCACTGGCACAGCCACTTATTATGTTACCCTTAGCCTTACAGGATTCTAGTGCAACAAGTAATCATTTATTGAATTATTAATTAGGCAGTCCAGTCCAGTTAGTTTTTATCTATGGGCCCCCTCATCTCAATTTAATTGTTCCTCAACTTAATTGTTAAGTTGGGAGTTGATTAACAACTGAAAGGCCATTGACCTTAACAGCCCAGGATTAGGCCTTAAAAATAGAGGAAGGGGATCAGGTGATGCTTATTGCCAGATGGCAATTATGTTCTGCCAGCAAAAATATTAGTACGGGATGAATACTGTTATGGGGATGTCTCTGGGGCACCAGGTGATTGCTATGGGTAAAGGTGCTGAGTGGGGAAATCATCACGGGAACCTTCATACAGTAGACGCTGGGAACCTAGTCTGGAAGAGGGGCATTTAGAGATATGAACTGTAATATATTCGGGGCGCTCTGGACACTCGGGGCTCACTTCATGAATTCAGACAGGCTTTATGTGCTCCGCAATTGTTTTCTATGCTGTGCAATAAAGTCTTAAATTCTGACTGCCTCTCTGAAGACTCTGCTTGTTTTTTCTGAAATTTCTCCACACAAATGTGCACATACCTTTAATGCCCATCCAGGCGCTACATCTGGACTCACTACTTTGTTGGCATCAGTTTTCCACAGTGCGCCTCTCAACTGGTGGTGCTGTTGAACCAACTATCTCATTCTCAGTATTTTTGGTCTGTTCCTTTGACAAAAGCGGTCCTTTCAATGCTCCCTTAAAACCATTCTTTTCTGTGCCCTTTCTTTACAGGTGAATTCTTCAGGTGCTCACTGGCGGCTTATAGGATGAGATTACATGAGAATTGTTTGCATTTGTTTTTACGCAGATCTGAAATTCAGAGATTTGCTCAGCGTCACACACTGGGTCAGAAGTGGGACGTCAATTGCTATCCCTGTGGCTAAGCTTCCAAAGCCCAAGCGCCAGGCCATTGGACCCACACTACAAACGTACAGGTCACCAACTCACCAAAAGGAATTTTTTCTCACCAATCAACATAACCTCCCTGAGCACTGGAATACCCATAAGAGTATAATTATACTTACGAAATGTGAAAATTTAAATGAAGTTTTCAAAAACGTATGTGCCAACATTGTGAGTACAAACTTTACAGATAAACTGAGCTGCTGCTTGCCGCTCCAGAAGCAGTGAATACAGTGAGGAGCCTGCTGTAACGTGAAGTGAACTCATTTTGAAATAAAATCATCTTAGAAACCAAAGATGAATTGAAATTGACAAGTATCGATACGCTTAACGGCCTGGCCTTGAGAAAACCTTTCTTTTTTATGTGATAATAGAAACAGGGCCAGTCTATGCAGAATTCACCTTGAAAACTATTCAGAAAATGTGCTGCTTCTAAAAGACAGTTAATTTTTATTTAAAGCTTCTTAAAAAAAATATGAACGTAGAGCAGGCTGGCGCCTTCTTGGATTACCTCTCTACCTGTTTCTGAAGGACTGAAATGTAATTTGTAAGAATATCAAAAATGATTGAACAAAAAATACATTTTATGAATGTACATTAACTAGATTGCATTAGGTGTAAATTAATAAAGCAACACGGGCAAATCAAATCCAATGTTTTAGAAAAACTTGGTCTATACCTTTCAAAAAGAAATAGTAGAAGAAAATGGAGTTTATTGATTTCAACTGCACCTTTAGAGAATGATAGAGAATGATTCAAATTTAGTTTTGATTTTTAGGGAAATTGTTCAAGCTTAAACTTTCATCCAAATTTAGCTCTCTGATAGCAATTGGTTTTGACGTCAAAAGAAAACTCCATGAAATAATTTGAATGGTGGAAGTAAAAAATCACCTGATGCCAAATTTTTGGACAATTTTCTCTTTTCACTTCCATAAAAGTCAGAGCAGTGTATACAAAGAAGTGTGTTCATACGAGATTGAGCTTTTGAATATAAAAGCCATTCATTGGTCAAGACTCCTGTCTTCAGTTCAAAAGTTCAATCCCATCTGAATGCGTTTCCTCTGCATACACTACTCTGATTTTCTGCTTTAATAAAAGGACAAGTGTCTGTGTTTGTGTATCTGTTATATGCCAATTGGTATTCAATTTGTAAATGCTGTGCTAATACTTGAGATGCTCCATCTGTTGGAATGAAAATTGCAATGTATTCTACTACTCTACTAGCCGCAGTATCTGCCAAAGACAGGAAACAGATTAAACACTATTTGCTATCTATTGTCCACCAGTACTTTCAGTACAATTTCCTCTGTATTGGGATGTGTGAATGCCTTTTTACTGGCGCTCTATCTCTCAGGTGTGTTCCTGTAAAGCCTACTTCTCATAATTTTTGAGACAACCTTTCTCATCTTCTGTCTAGTTTTATACTTTCCTTGTTTGAACGCAATTCTCAGTGTGCGTCCTACGCCTTTACTCCTCCTGTTGCATCTCACACTCGTACTTCTTCTTTTGTCACATCAACAAAGCCAAACTGACCAATCAGATGGCTCTGAGGAACTGGACACACAGACCTTAGTGTTTTATTGCATAGTAGATGCATTAGAAAATACATTTCTCTAGAATGAAATAGAAACCTTAACACTAAATATGTCCAACAGTGGCCAGTTCGATGAGTAACACCAAGAGGAAGGGGTGAAAATGGATGGCTCTAGCCAAAGAAGAAAAGTCTATCATGAGGGCCAGTGAGTAACTGCTGGATAGACAGAAATCAGCTTATCCATCTTAATAAAAGAAGGCGTGTCTGGGTGTTTGTATGTGTATCTGAGTGTCTGTCAAGTTGTAAGGGTTAGGAAGAAAAATGTAAAACATGTAGAAGTAAGGGAAAAAAATAAAAAAAATGATAAAAAAAAAATACCAGTATCTAAAAATAAGAAACTTGTCTTATCGACCTATCCTGTTACCCGACCTTATCCACCACAACAGCAGCGTAGTAGCAACTTTCTTGCATCCGCTTGGGCCACATTAATGAGTTTTATAGCAGTAATGCTAATGACTGATAAATGTGCGTGGTGGGCAATTGATAAATGAAAAAAAAAAACCAATAAATTGATGCAAACATTGGGAATCCAAAGCTCTGACATGAGTAAGCTAGAATGGCCAAACCAGGCCAATGTGGCAGCGGCCATTGCTGCATTTTCCCAGCAAAACACTTTGATTATAACAGTGGCCAGTTTGATGAGCAACACTGAGAGGAAGGGGTGAAAATGGATAGTTTTAGCCAAAGAGGAAAAGGCAGTCATGAGGGTCGGACCAAATGAACAACCAACGTATCAAATCAGAAACATGAGGCCTACGTTGATTACTTAGATTTGAGCACATTTTAGACAGCTAGCACAGCTAGTTTAACAAGATTTTAACAAAAAGGCATACGTTTTGCCTGTTGTGAGCATACAATTGGATGATGCGACATATGGATTATGTGATATGAATAACGGCACTTTTTATTTTTATAGTGTTTACTAGGGTCAGGCGTTGGTCTCCGTAGACATTTGTTCCATCAGAAACTTTGTTACATCTGTTCTTCGTGAAAACAAAATATTAACAATGTTCTCCCAGCTGTCACTACAAGCTACATGGGGTAAGTAACATTTAAAAAATATGTTAGGTGGGGTGTTCCTATAATTGAATCTTTTATGACAAAATAAACCAGCTTTTACCATTTTCAAATGAACTGAATTTGTCATTTTGACTACAGACTAATGTTTTTCCAAGAAAGTAATATAACAGATACAAGATTATCGTTTGACACATATTTTGTCCTATTTTGGTAGTGTCCATAGGTAATTGAATCTTTGAGTACATAACAAATCAGACCAGATTTCACATTATTTGATGCAACGAGTCTATGATTTTTGACAAAAAAAATAAAAGAAATATTATAAGAGTCCATCTTTCATTTTCTTCTGTTAATTGAGGCTTCTATTTTATTCTGAATACCAAACACAAACTCTTTGAAATAAAATTATAGGTACATGTACAAAATTATTTGACTTTAATTTGAACAGTTTGACAGCATATAAAATGTTAGATGCAGTATATAATAATTCCAGTTTTCTAGATGCATGTTTCATCTTTCCCTCTCCAAGTCCTGCGTTGATTGTCCCAGCAGTTTCATCTGCACTGTGCTGAAATGTTAAATCATCAATTGAATTTTCCTGTAACGTCACTATAAGTGGTTTTATATATTTGATAAAGAGAGTTCCCATTTGCTGGATATGTTTTGATCTTTCATAAAAGAGACCCATTTTAAAATTGTTGTGTGCGTAAAATTTTCAATTTGATAGTAGTGTTCGCTATTTTTTTCTCCAGACTTCCCCAACAGTCTAATCCATCCATCCATTTTCCAACCTGCTGAATCCAAACACAGGGTCATGGGAGCCAATCCCAGCCAACACAGGGCACAAGGCAGGAACCAATCCTGGGCAGGCTGCCAACCCACCACAGCAACAGTCTAACAACATGCATGAAATCAATTTCAACCACAAAAATCATTGCCATCAAACCCTCAATTGATTTTATATTGTGTTTTATGGTCTAAAGAGAATATACATTATTTATTGTTCGGGTTTTCATCCGTCAATGGGTTGGAAATTTTTTCAGGACATGGCAACCCTGCTGGTGGAGATTTTTAAGGGCTATTGGAAAAAAAGGTCATTGTGCATATGTAGCCGTGTCATAAGGCAATGTAAAATAGTTTAATTAGTCCCATTATATTTTATTTTGTTGTGGAGTGTGAATTTCCACAAACTTTTGTGAACTTTAAAATTAAACAGTAATTACGGAACCGGGAGTGCCGTGTACACAGTTTCTTCTAATGCGTTTCTGGTGGGGCGGTTATTAATGTGACACATCTTGCATACCACCTGAGCTCTTTTGTGGTTTCCCTCAGAGCACAGTGGATACTCGAGGTGGTAAGACGTGTTTTGGGCTCTACCTAATGTTTGTTAATGTTCTTGTACAAACTCTGCAATCTGTATATAGTTTTATTGTTTTTTTTTTTTTTGCTGTAAAAAGAGGAAGCTCATTGTATTGCTGTAATATCTGTCTAGTACATTGCTATTTTAACATGAGTCAAAGTTTTAAGAGAGAGATATAACTTTAATTCCTGTCGCCATTGTTATTCCCTTCATAGGAGTGGAGAGCATATGGTGTATGTGTTGTGCATTAATGCTGCCGCATTTCTACTTTTGTATGAAGGTACAATTAGTTACAATTTCCCTTTGGAGTTAAAAATTTAAGGTTATTTTAATTGATATTAAAGTGTTTTTGAAAGTTTTGTTATACAGGGTTGCGTACGAAAAACCAAACCGTCTCCAATCGGATGGCTCGAGCTATTATACAGATGGGTGCCGTCACGATCGTGGAGCCTCGTTGTCACGACGGGGTCACCAGCACCAACTGTGCATTACTAAGGAAGCTGTGAGCCAGTGGGTAGAGATGTGCGTGAAAGAGATCCAGAAGATGTATTCTCTGCAACAGAGGACTGGAATAGTGGAGGCGTATGTGTCTCCCGGTTCTTTTAAGGAAACGCAGGACATTTTTGCACAGAAGTTTCCTAGTGTAAACCTACCAGCAAAGAGCAGCATTCACGAGTTGGTGAAGAAGTGTTGTAAGACTGGGTCAGTTACAAACTGCAAAAAGAATCAGGCCCCGTCCATTTGAACACCTGCGGTCGTAACAGATATTCAGGAATCGATGACCAGAAGCCCCTAGGAAATCAATACGTAAATTGGCACAAACGAATGTTTCGCACAGGTCTTGTCAACGTGTGTTGCACTCACTACAAATGAAGCCGTACAGAAAGACTTGTGTCCAAAAACTGAAGGACGACGACAAGGAAAAATGTGTATATTTTATTGCACGTGGCTCCGTCAAACAATTGCAATTGGATTTTTGTATTGCATATCTTTCGTTTCGTGTACGGGCTAAGAAACGTATGTTGACGTTGGAGTTGGAGATGGTGCGGTTTTTCGTGCGCCACCTGGTACTTGGGAAGCCCTACAGTTCTATATGGAATTTAAATGTAGTGCTTATTGAACTTTTATGTTAGAAAGAATACAATTATTTTGTATATACCTTATCTTGTATATTAAGTTGTATTTTATGGATGAAAGTAATTCACAGTATTTCCTTTTTTATTCATATTCTTAAAACTCATGTCTTGCTTTTTTTGTTTTGTTTGTTTGTTTGGTTCTACTGTTAACGTTATATATAAAATGGAAGTGACAGTAAATAATGTACAAAGAGAATAAAAATAAGGAATAAGTAATGGATTATGATTTACTGCATAATAATTCAATAATGCATATTATAATTGTGTAACAGTATAACAAATTATATCATTTTTATAATAATATAATGTATAGTATAGAAAAAAAAAAGCATAATAGTTGCTCAAGATGGAACAGTGAGCAGTTGGTGTATGTGTTGTGCATTAATACCGCCCCATTCTACTTTTGTATAAAGGAATAAACAGGTTACTGTTCACAATCCTGGATGCTCATGGCACTTCATTCAATTGTATTTCGATCACTTCTAAATGAAGTTGGATACATGTAGTAAGATTCATGGCAGAGAAGGGCCAAAAACAAACGTTTGAATATTACTCAAAATCACCAAGCAAACATGAAATCCATAACCTAAAACCAAAAATTAAATTCTTCAAATAACTACCATTTCCTTACTGACAAGTCTTTTCTTTATTTCGAAAAAAGTCCACAGAATACAGAGCGTGTGGCTCCCCCTCAAAGAAGATGGCTGCCAAAACCATATAACGACGGCCTCTTCAAGATAAATGCATGCTTGTCAGACTCACCCCTTACGGATGCATGGCGTCTTAGCAACCAAACTCAAATTGTTGTAGGTAAAAAGGTCATCGATGAGTTGGCAAAATCTGTAAAAACAAAAGTTAAGGATTTAAATACATACAGAAATTCAATCCTGACAGTGTTGAGTGACACTGGATTGGATACGATTGACTCAAAAGTGGGTTAGTCAAGCCTTGGCAGTAAAATGGTGAAGATGCATTGGTAGAACTTTGGGTTTTAACCATTAAAGCACAAAAAAGGAGGGTACTTCATGCCATTGAAACTACAACAAAACAGAAGTGTCACAATTGAAATTGTTGTTGAGAAAAAGCACAAAATTAAATTTAAGTTGTACATAATTTTGGGAGTATTAGGTTTTGCTTAAAGGAAATGATAGTTTTACTGTACTTCTTGCACAAGACAGCATCAGTTATGAGAGAGCAAATAGTAAGAAAACATCACAGAATAGTCAGAACTCACAATAATTAAATGAACAAAGCCCAGAATTCTAGTCAAAGAACCGAGAGCTAAAATGGGTGCACATAACCAGAAACACGAGATGTAATCCTTAGTCAAAAGACATAAAAAACAAAACTAAAATATAATAAGAAGAAATGATGTTAAGGTTTTTCTTCTTTTGTGAATCCAATATTTTCCAACCATGAAACGCATAATGTTGACCTTTAAAATGTCATAGTATGACGTCACGTGTCACACACTCCCAGTTTTCCAGTCTAACAACGGCATAGCAGCCATCAGCAAAACTATCCTTAAATGGCAGCACCCAAGATAACACCATTGGAGGACTCTTGATGTTTTTAACAATTTTAAAATCACAAGTAAACAAAAAATGAGTATAATCACTATAACCCCAAAAATGACAATGAAACAATTTTTAGAGGTCAAAAACAGTTCAAAAGAATTTCAGTCTTAAGCCGAATCACTAAAGTTATCATACTCTGTTAATTTTGACTTTTATGGGAAACGTTTACATCAGCACACAGATCGTTTCATTTCTTTCATTTAATTAATGTAAAAATCATTCATGAAGTCCAAAGTAAAACACAAAACCTGCTTGTTTGCTCAAGTCTGTTCAAGTATGTAAAACAGCCAAACGTTTTACATTGACGAGACGGTCTGACTCATGCAGTGGTAGGGAGCCTAGACAGCCATTGTCATGGTTTGTTTCAGTGGTTCTCAATCTGTGGGACGGGCCACCCAAGGGGGGCACAAAGATGTGAAAAAAAGAAAACAGGAATCGAAAATATGAAAAATACATCTATTGAAACCAAAACAAATTAACTTAAACTACATTCTGATACTAGAAAAATGAATATAGAGTTAGATAAATGTCAATAAAAGTTAAGTAGGTATAATAAAATATGCATCTATAATATATCATTAGTTAAAAAAGAACAAATTGGTATTAATGGGCTCCTTTCAAAAAAACGTTAGGGGGGCGCGATTAAAACTGTTATGAAAACTCGGGTCGCAAATACTTAAAGGTTGAGAAATGCTGGTTTATTTCACAACACATTGATGATTTACATTTATGCTGGTGTTTTTAGGTTTCAGTCCCCACTAGAGGTAAAGATTTAGTCCAAATCCATTTACAGTCATACAGCCCACTGTAGTTGTTGCTCCAGTTTTGATTTTAGCTGAAATCTAAACACATTATTTGCTTGGGTTCTGCGCTGTAATTTTTCTTCTAGGATCTGAAAAGCCTTGATGCCACCATGAAGTTGATGTCTACTGTCACAAACACTTCACCCACAAAGATCCTCAGTTGTAGTAAACACCTTTTGCTGTGCAACCCTAGTGGATTCCAACTGCATGAAACCCATTGTGGTTATTAATGCACAGACATTTGGACCTTTGAGAATTTGGAATTGATGGGGGAGTGGGGGTAATGCCTGTCATTGCAGGGATAGACATCTACATTGAGTCAAAATGTAGACGAATAACGAATAGACATCTGGTGGATCCTTATATGATACTAGAAAAAAGTTCCTCTGCTGTAAATGTGCTAGATATGTCATGATCCCTCTTCACTTGCTTGGTCAAAACTCTCTCAGCCTGTTGCCTGGGCATAACAATTACTCTGCTGTCACTTAAAGCAGCACTGACTTACAATAAATCATTTTTCTATCTATCGAGACAACTGGCACTCTTTTACGGATGAAGTTGTGTTCTACTTGTGTTTTTTTTTTTTGTTGCACTTTTGCTTTTTTACTGACTCTCTTTAAATTTATTAGAATTGTTTATTTTTTTACTGATTTTTATTTTGTTTTTATTGTCTGTCACTATTTACTAATGTTATTTTTTTTTTTATGGGTACTGCCATTTTCATACACTTGAATGCAGCCATATTGCTTACTGTTGCCATCCTATTTGCTGTCACATGGTCCATGTAGTGCTATGTGATATCACATCCCAAAAATGATTTAAGATAGTAGTGTGCAACATTTGGTATCCTATCTTTTGGATAATAATAAAAATAATAATAAGAAGAAGAAGAAGGAATTTTATTTATAAATTGCAGTTCTTAAATCTAAATTGCAACAAACACTATAAATATACAACAAAGCAGGATTACATTAACAGAATAAACACACATCAGTACTGCCATATACTGTAGAAGTATTAAATGTATGGTTTTGTTGTTCATCTTTCTGGTGAGCAGAACTTTGGTTGACCCTAAAGACGGGATTTCAGGTTTTGTATGTCTCATTTCCTGAATCTGAGCCCAATTTGCATTATTAGTACTATTATTAGTGTTGTTTTAAAAATTCCAGGAGGATAACAAAAAAAGAAGCAGGAAAAAAAACAGAAGCAAACCAGAATCGTGACTGTCACAGCCACAAAAGGAACCGTAGCAACACTCAGACCACCTGGCAAGGAAAAAGCTTCAAATCAACTACAATTCTGTTCCAAACAATAAATGAAAGTGTTCACTCCCCAGGTGGGCTCGTCACAGTTTTGTTTTTAAGGCGCCGCACTGATTTTTAAAATATCTATGGACATTTTTGTGTCAATTCTTTTGGTTTTGCCCCAAAAATGCTATTCACTTTACCTTCACCTTTAAGAAGTCTTTGTTGTTTGGAGCCGCCATTTTACCTTTTGTTGTTACGGCAGCACTTCTAGCCACTATACTCAATACAACTGAAAATAAATTTGAACTATGCAACCTTTGAAGCAAAATCTATCTGTTATAGAATAAAACACTAAAGTCTGTGTGTCTAGTCCCTCTGAGCAATGTGATTGGGCAGACTGGCTTTGGTGTGATAGGTCAGTTTGGCTTTGGTGACAAGACGAAAGAGGAAGTGCAAGTACAAGGAGGAAAAAAACGGCATGGGAAGCATGCGGAGAGTCACTTTCAAAGTGGGCAAGTATAAAAGCAGACAGAATGCAAGAAAGACGCCATTAAATTAACGATGGAGTCTGAGAAGCAGGCTGTACGGGAACACACTCAAGAGACGGAGCACTGGTTAAGAGACGTTCACACATGCGAATACCGAGGAGAGTAGCTGAAAGTGTGAGTAGGGTAAGAGATAGCAAATCTCTCTATTCTGAAAAAAATATTGGGAGGGAGACTGGAGAAAAGACATGATCTTCTCAGAAAAGACACTTTGATGTCCCGCGAGAGACACTTTAACATCACGCAAGACCAGACAGTGAGATATTTAAAACAAGTTCACAGACATGTGACTAAGCAGTTGTTGGAATGCGGTTGGCAGACACACTTCATGTGCTCCCAGCTCTTAAAACAATGACAAGCAACAAACAAAACATGCAGCTCGCCAGCAGCAGCTGCAGCAACAAGCCAGCAGATGATCTGACCGCTTCTCCTTAGCGTGCGTTCAGCCCCCCTTCAAAACACGAGTGGCAGAGACACAAAGTGGCAAAAGGACAGCTGCTGTACAGGCTTTTAAATGATTGATGAGCAGCGTGACAAACAGAACAGGTAGCTCGTCATCAGCAGGAGCAGAAAGCATCTCCTTAGCGTGCGTTCAGCCCCCCACCCCACCCCTCACAATGCAAACAGCGTTATACGTCCTGCAAGAAAGAGATTTAACCATGCTTGGGGCCGGAAATAAAGGACAAGTATTGTTTTTGCCCATAAAAATAACAATCTCTTTAAATTGTATATCCGGTAAACCAAACCTGGGGGTGGGCAAGCGAAGCGAGCAGGGGGTGAAGCCCCTAGTATTTTAAAATTATTCTCTTACTGTTTTCGACAGGTTGCATGACTAGTAATTTAAAAAAGACACACAAGGGTCTAACAATTACTTAAGCTAGCATCGCTCTATTCAACGCCAAGTCAAAGAATATATTGCACTAAACAACTGTATCTTGTTTCCTTGAGCTATGAATTTCAGGGGGTGACTACTTACATGACTCCCTCGTGACTTTTCAGAACAGTGTTAGATTTCTTAAATATCACAACTTTGCCTCATTTTGACAGTCAATGAACACACTGTCTGTCAGCGTCAGGATGTTTTCAGTGTTTGGTGAATTCAGTGGCAAACTGAGCTTGACGTTTTCCTTTTTCCATTTTGTCGTGTAACAACAGACATAGGGCAGAGAAGCCTTTCCTCAATTTGTATGGTTCAAAATCACTGTTATATTTGGCACTTGTTTGTGCTATGTTTTTCTTATTTTGTGTTATTCTGTTTTCATGGGTGTGTACCTGTTTTCAAGGGTGCTGAATTCATTTTAGTTTTTGCGGATTCGGCTGCTTTAACAATGTTAAAATATTTTTGCGTCGTTCCATGATGCTGTCTTGGATCTCATGATCGCTGACATTTTTTTTGAAGGTTTATGTGTTGCTTACTATGCTCTTGCTAGAAAGTGGCACCTGGAGATGTTTGCCTTTTGATGTTATGGGTCATCTATATATATATATATATATATAAAGGCCAAATACCAATGACTCACTCATCATGAAATTTCCTGAACCAGGAGGACTTGGGACTTGAAATATGTAGGTTACCCTTGGCCCATAGGTGCTCGCTAAGCAACAATTTTAAAAATTTCGTGGTCCAAGCGCAAAATTTCTTATAGTTTTTTAGACCCGTTTGTATGTCTGTCTGCTTTTCATGAGAGAACTACTTAACGTATTTAGATCGGGTTTTTTTCTATAATTTGCTTGAACATTCATAGTTCACTTGCGGTACCGATTTATTAGCGCAAATCCGAGAGAGACTCATTGGGCTGCAAGGAGGGGGCGGGGCCCTCCTCACTCACGCATCTGCCTCGGGGCATAACCTTAACTCTGTTTAGTTAGCGAATGAGAGAACAACTTAACAGGTTTTTTTTTCTAGAATTTGCTTGAACATTCCAGTCGATTTTGTGACTCCTCTCATCGCACTAAGAATCATAGTTCGCTTGCAGTGGCGATATATTAGCGCTAATCCGAGACACAGTCTGCAGGCCGAGAGTAGTGGAATAAGTGACATCGGGAGTAGAGAGCTGGACGGGGCCCTCCTCACTGTCCTGTTTCACTGATGCGTGGGCAAAGCCGTTGGGTGGTGGGGGGTGCTAGTTACATATAAAAGACTGTGACTTTGACCTTCGATTCATCTACGTTTGCATTTTAATAAAACAGACGTTTCCGTTTGCAAGAGAATTCTAGTAACTTTGGCTTCAGCTTGGCTCTGTCCTTTGCCTTCGTCCTCTGGTTCTATTTTGGTTTTAAGGACAGGATTTTGTTTTTTGACTTCACACTTACAATTTATGCTACGTCTTGACTTTTGTCTTTATCCTAGTTCTATTATTTTTGTCGTCGTGTTGTACCTTTTCTGTTTCAGCACAACAAGACCCATTTTTCTTCTTTCCTTTCAGCAGCATTGTATGCATTGCTGTTTCTGGCTGAGTGCTTATTGGTTGTCAACAATCTTACCGGTCTGATTTGGTGGAAGAAAGTCGCAGAGCTCTATGAAGGAGCCACTGAAGATGACCCACTACATGGCTGTGACTGCCTAAACCGTGCAGAGATTTTGTAAATGAAGACTACAACTGAAAATTGGAGGAAATGCTGTGTAGTGGGACACAGGGATTTACATCTATTTCTTTCTTGGAAAAAAAACTCCATTTCTCATCTTTTCATCAAAAATTAAATATAGCTCTTAAACTTTTGAATGGTTCTTTCTCAAAAAATGAATATGGCAAATGTAAATGACCCCTATTTTGTCATACTCTGAATTGCTATGCCTCTGAAAGGTTACGTTCAACTAACCCTCCAGGGAGTGATTGTCTACATTTACTGAGCTTCAGAGTCATTGAAGTACTTCCAATATGTTTTGGGTGCTGTGCATGACTGATCATTCTGCGGAGCTTTATATCCAATACTCTACCGAACATCAGCCACATGACTCAGGCACTCGGAGTAAAAATGGCACCATTAAAACACAGCGAAGGAGCTGTCTGTGGTAATCAGTATAACATGAGATCCATTTCTAGACACATTGTAACAGCAGCTTTTAGATAGCAGGCTCAGTCATCACATTTCAAGTGAGGCTGCAGCAGAAATATGCAAATAATTATACCGAGCGATCTCCTTTCAAAGAAAAGACATCATTTGAATTCATGGATGCATGATATTACTTGACTGAATGACAGGCTAGGAAAGCTCAGAATATCAATCTCCGATATGATAGCAAGAAGGAAGGCATAAGTGGAGTCAATCAGACTTTGGGAAAAAGAGAAGTAAAAAGTAAAGCTCATTTTTCCATTGTGTCTCTTTAGTAAAACTTCAGTAGCTTCTCATATTGATAGGCTTTGATTGAGTGAGAACATCTCAACAGCATGGTGTCACAGCACCCCAATACGGTAAAATCTACCATAATTTAACAAAAATCTCTACTTTCCTGGGTTATTTTCCTTAGAAGAACCCTGATGGGTCAGCTTGCCTGTTCATTGTATGCCAACACACTCAAACCCTGAGCTGATCTGAAGTTCCTAGCTGGCTACATTTGTATGTCTATAATAGAAAGACACACTGGGGTGACCAGATGAAACTCCACAGGGCACAGGGAGAACGTGTACTATTTGACAGACATGTGCCCTTGTTTCTTTAGCCTCCCAACTTGTATTGTCCTGATAGGAAACAGTCATTTATATCATGTAATGCACATCTGCATCAATTCCAGAAACAAATCTGAGTTAGGCTTAGGGTTAGGGGATTTCAAGAAAGTCCTAAAAAAGTCCTAAAATCACCTTGTTAGGTTGTCCATGAGAGTACACTGCAGATTACACCCATGATCCTTCGTTTAATTTTTAAAGAACAAGTAACCATAAATGCTTAGCATCGCAGCACCTCATGGGACACCAGATATGCATATAGGGGGTAACAACTTTATATGGTCCTACAAATTTCAAGTCATGGTGCATAGTCTGCACATTTCTCTGGTTTGTCATTCACTTCAAAACTGAAGAAACTCTTTATAAATGCATTGGAAAAGGGTCTTCCTCTTACTCTGCCTTTAAATAGAAAAGGCAGGTTTTGAAAGACTAATCAGAGAATAAGACGTGGTCAAAATGTAGCAAAAATGTAATAAATTGGGAGATCATGAGTCGAGACGTGAGGCAAAAAAATCAAATTCTAAAACTTCCTAAAAAATAAAAACAAAAACGCACAAAAAGATAGAGTTTATCCACAAACTCAAAAACTGGAAGTACAGAAAGGGTGAGATTTCATTCTTTTGTGAATTAGCACAGGAGTCGCCAATTACTTAGGCATGTCCCAAGTGACTGTGACGGTGTCCCAGATGATGGGTACATTGAAGGGCAGCTCCTACAGAAGGCAAAATAGTGATAGAAATAGTTCAAAATAAAAATATGAAGTCCAAACGTAACGGTGAAATAGAATTTTGATAAGAGAAGTAGATTCCTTGAACAAAAACAAATCACAAAGGAGTTTAATTAGATATTAATATCAATAAACGGATGAAAAAATTAATTAATTAACCCATTATCTCATAGTATAAAATGAGTCCAGGTAATATGTAACATATGTGGTGTCACTTCCCAGCTATCCTGTGTTTCCTAAACCATGGGTTGTGACCGTGTCTGTGATGGGTTGGCACATCTTTATGTATTCAAATTAGACAACTTCATCCAGTCAGGACTTCTGTGGTGAGTAATAATACTGCCCTCTATTTATTGTATTATTTTTTATGGCAGTGTGTGATTTGAGAGGTAGCCAGTAAACGGCACTGTAGATGTATCACAGAGACCTTTCATTTCTGTCGTACAAAAATGTAACAAATATTCTCCATGATGCCACCACAGCCTGTGAAGCAATCAAACTGAGGTGACTGACAAGCAATGACATGCATAAGAATAGAGGAAGAATGACAAGCTTGTGAGGTAGAAGAACAGTTGTGGTAGTCTGAAATGTCTAGGGTAGCGCAACTAAGCTGATTCCAAGACTGCAGGGTATGAGCTATGAGGAATGACTAAAGGAGTTGGACCATTTTTAAGCAGATCTAAATGAAAAGCTGGAATAATTGAAGTGTTTAAAAGGAGAAATTAGTACACTAGGTTATTACCTCTTTTAGGGCAAAAATGTTTTTCCTTTTCTCCAAGGGCTGAATCAAAACCGCTTTCTAAAAAGCACACAAAGCAATGGTTTCACACAGAAATCAATGTAAAATACTTATTTATAACAAACGTCACCTGTTTTATGTTCCATGAGCCTCTACAGTGTGTAAATTGTCAGACTTATTACGTACTGTTTGTCTCGTCACTTATAAGCTGAAGGCCGATTTCTGGGGAAAAAAACAGTTACCTGTCTTTCGTTTTCAGTTTCCAGATCGCTTGCATCCAAATCAGAGTTCAATAAGTCAGATTCTGATTCAGTAGTGATACACAAAAATAAAAAAATAAATAATGCACACAGAATATTTTGCTTTTTGCATTTGTTTCACTCTCTCGCCTGACGTTGATGCCATTCTATACATTTTTTACTCTGTGCTGCTCACACACACGCAGGGATTCAACCTCAAGTCAATGAGAATTAAAAGTCCTCATAGCAAAGACGGTCTACCTATAACGTAACGTTAAGTTTTATCGAAATTTGCTGATTACTGCCCTCCACCCCTGCTTTTGTCGACAAAAGTTGACATCCGCCCCGAAAAAGTTAATTTATGGGTATGGTTGGATATTTGTTAAAGGTAAATTTCGTACAAGCGTTATTATGTTTTTCATCATACAGAGAACCATACGCACATTGTGGAAGATCAGTCCTGGCACAGACAGACATGCAGACTCACAAGTCCCAAAGCACACACAATTTATTTTCTTCTTATTTACACACCGCCCACAGTGCACAATTCCTACACAAAATCTCTGTCCTTTCTTTATTTCTCTCTTTGAACTATTTTTTTTTTCTTCATCTTCAGTTTCTTCTGCCGCCTCCACTCCTCTCCTTGCTAGCTCTGTCCCCCACCTCCCTACTCCGGCTCCCAGAATGGAGTGAGGCGGCTTCTTTTATATCACACCTGGAATTATTCCAGGTGCTCACAAATTAGTTTCCAGCAGCACTCCCAGTTGTGGCGGAAGTGCTGCATGGACACCCCGAAGTACCCCAGGTGCCCTTGAACCTTCTTCAGCCACACTTGAAAATGCTGCTATCAAGGACTCCTCAAGTGACCAAGCAGTGACCACGGGCCCCAGCAGGGCTGAACTTCTAAGCTCCAAGCCCGTGGTACGTATTCCAGGGGGTTCATCTTCTCGTGTTCTGGTGGCGGTGTTGTCCCCAATAGTTCGTCTCCTCCGGTCCCTCTGTCTTCGGGACATCCTGGTCAAGGAGCTTCCCTGGTTGTCTGCCACAACATGAAATAAGTTACCAAGTAGTGTGGTGAAGAATAGCACTTTAGGGACCTTCAAAACCTGACTGATGTTATTTTTGGAGAAGTTACCTTCTAAAAAAACCTTTTAATGTTCTAAAGTCAAAATGAAATGAATGGGTGTGGCACAAGGACTTTTACTGTTTTTTATGATATGGCCGTTGTTATTTGCATTTGAAATGACTTGGACTTTCCCTGACCCCCGGAATGCAGAGGAGAGGCACTATAGTACCGCGCATGATCTCGTGCTCAGAGCTGTGGAACGCAGCCTGATACTTGTGAATGCAGATAATGGGGTTTCGGTGCGTCAGGTGGGAGGCTGCTCTACCAGTCAACAAAGTTGTGTAGCATTGTCTATGTATGGATGCTTCAGGACGGCATTTATGGCGCGTTCACGTACACACAATTACAAGGTGATTATGGTTTATAGAGGGAAAACCGCATAGAGATGTGCATACGGAAAGTTTTATAAATCAGATTTTATTTATTTATTTTTTGCCGTGAGCATATTTTCACGCACAAAGTTTTGTAAATGAAGTCCCAGGTCGTTGAAAACGGTTCACTTACGTTTTCTTGCAACTGTATGTATGAGTCTGCTGCCATTATGGCAATAATCCTCTTCTTGAGTCCCAATGAGGTACCAATTTTCTTATTAGGATCCACAGATTAAAACAAAAATGAAGAATTCCAGCTCTTAAAGGGATACAAAATGAGACACACTGATGAAGATTTATTGATAAACCACCTCACAACAGAGGTGCAGAGTAGGGGCTCGGAAGGTTGCCGGGTCAAATCCCGTAAACGCCTGAAGTGACTCTACTCTGTTGGGCCCTTGAGCAAAGCTGTTAACCCGCAATTTCTCCGTCCTGGTTATGAAGTTAATCTGCATCCAGCCCTGCATGTAGTGCCCTTCAACCTGCATGGAAAAACTTGGGGTTTGGCGGCAGAATTGGCACTCCAGCCACCACAAAAAACCTCACACTGGTTCCACTCCATCTGAACTAGTGTGGGGCTGAGGTGTCACCCATTGCATGGTGGCACTTGGGCCCTAATCTGGGGATGCTGAGTTGATTTGTCATGTGGTGGGTGCAGCAATGCACTGTATCAGCGTGTGCTCCTAACTTCACAACAGACGGTTTATCCATCGATCTATTTTTCTGGGCTGGAAACTACAGCCAGTTCCTTGGAGATGCAGGGTGGCAGCAGCAGCAAATTGTTGGGCCAAACACTGCCAACTAAAGTAAGTGTGCATTTACTGGTTTTAAATGCCAGATAGAACCATGAATTAGTTTAATGACTAGTGAAAAATGTAAATTAAGGCTCTCTTAAGGTGTTTAGCAAGCATGTTGACAAATTTCCTCCAGTACATTACTCTCTGTCATGTCAAGTCACATTAATGGCATCTCTAGTTCTACAAACATCATAAATATTGGTCTTTAGACACTTGAAAATCTTTATAATTGTACTGTATTATCTAGAATTGCACACTGTATAATGTAACCCTTGCAGAGTTGATCTACAGTGTTTTAATATGTGCAACCCGCTCAGTCTGCTTGCTGTCCAAGTATCATTATGCTCTATAATTGCCAGCATATTGTAAGCGACGGTAGTGTAAAAGTAGTCATTTGTCTGTTGCTGAACACCTTCAAAATAAATAATCACAAATGGCTTGCCACTTACTATTGAACTATTCATTTAGGGTCAAAAATAGAAATCACCCTGAGCTTTGTTATCTGTCATTATAAGATGGCTGTTAGACAAATGTAGTCCAAAACAGCCATGTCCATTTGGGTTTGTAAGAAATGCTGTCTTGCAAAATATTAAAAGTCGGAATTTTAAAAATAACTGGAGAGTTAGCTTCACCTTGACATTTAATTATCTATCCGTTGCCATTTCCTGCTTTGAAGGTTTAGGATTGCAGGGAAGTGAGATCCTATCTGACACACGCCGGCACAATTTAGTATTGTCAGCCCACCTGAGTGCAGACCTTCGGAAAGAAATGCAGTTGAACACAGGAAGAAAAAACAAACTCCATACAGAAGGCTGGGGGCCGTGCAGAATTTGACGCCTCTGAATGTTTCAATGTGTTGAACTTCATGCAGTGAAGCACCAAGTACTGCAGCAAAAAGTGTTCAGAAAACGTAAAACGCGCAGGTTCCTAATCTTTGGTCGGTAGTGGTCTATGAAGCCACTTCTCTCACACCAGTCTGGTGACCCTCAAGTTGGGAGAGGACTTCGAGGCTGGTAGGGGTGAGAAGTTGAATGTTGAAGGCAGGAAGGGAGTAACACTTTTACACAGGAGGGAAAGTTGATCCGTCCCACCATGGGGTAGTGAACATCTGTCACGGTTATTAAAATGCACCAGAGGTGCAGCAACATTGAAGATAAGGAAGACAATTGCATGCGGCCCCCAACTGGGAGGGGCTCCCAAGAGCATCCATTTATATAAGCAGTTGGGGCCCTGAAGCTTGAACTGTTATGGAGGCCCTTTCACAACCAGCAACAAGTTCTGGGTAACCACTGTTATCTTCTTCAATGGTGTTGTAACACGACAGAGCAACATAAATATTGTAAAAATGTAACCACTACATCTCAGATTTGAATTCAAACTTGCTGTACTGAATTACACAATATTATCATTGATTAAAATCCCCTTCTCATACAGTAAATGCCCAAAGTTTTAAAGCAGGTTGGACTAAAGTAGTTTCAAGGGCCCCTCCAGGATTAGGGGTCCTCAAGCTTTATTAGTTTCATAGTAGATGTGCCCCAGTACTTAGGCACTCATCGCAGTGACAAATCTGTGGGAACATCCCTTAAAGTATAGCATTGACATGCTACAACTACACCAGGGGGTCGTGAGAGTGTCTGTGATGAACGTTGTTTTTTTAGTAACATTAAACATGCAATCAGCACCGTTTTGATTGATCTTGACGAGGGTTTACATGTCTGAACTGAAACATGCAGTCTGGAGGAGACCCCCTTTAACCCTGACACAGCTGGAGCGGTTTGCTCAGGAAGAGTGGGCCAAACTACATGTGGACAGATGTAAAAGCTTCACTGAGGGCTCCAAGAATCACTAGTTTGCAGTGATGGCCTCTTAAGGTTGTGCAACTAAATATTAGGTGAAGGCTCCCATCATTTTTGTCCATGCCATTTTCATTTGTGTTATTATTTGAAATATTCTGTTGAATCAAAACTATAAAGCAAAGTCAGACTTTGGAATGACATCCTGAAATTAGATCA
This sequence comes from Polypterus bichir lapradei, assembly GCA_026402145.1. Classification (NCBI taxonomy): domain Eukaryota; kingdom Metazoa; phylum Chordata; class Cladistia; order Polypteriformes; family Polypteridae; genus Polypterus; species Polypterus bichir. The sequence continues at coordinate 13,813,070 of JANRMT010062856.1, forward strand.
GCTGACTCCATTCCTTCTTTTAAATAACCAACTTAAAACTCATCTATTTAGGAAGGCTTTTAACTTAACTTAACATTCTGCTCTTTCTTTCAGTTTACCTCTCTGTCCAGGTGCTCAGGATAATTTGTGTGACTGTTAGATATGAAAGGCACTATATGATAGATAGATAGATAGATAGATAGA
>JANRMT010062856.1:13825487-13841405 GCA_026402145.1 Polypterus bichir lapradei
CGATGTGCTCGCCTTCATTGTCTATCAGTTGCTAAATGAGTGTCTCTTCTCCTCGGAGGTTTCGTTTTGCTGATGTGCTCGCCTTCGTTGTTTATCAGCGACTAAGCGAGTTTCTCTCTCCTTGGAGGTTTCATTTTGCCGATGTGCTCACCTTCATTGTCTATCAGTGACTAAGTGAGTTACACTTTCCTCTGAGGTTTCTTTTTGCTAACATGCTTGCCTTCGTTGTCTATCAGTGGCTAAATGAGTTTCTCTCTCCTCTCAGGTTTCGTTTTACTGATGTGCTCGCCTCGCTTGTGTATTAGTGGCTAAGCAAGTTTCTCTCTCCTCTACGGTTTCGTTTTGCCGATGTGCTCGCCTTCATCGTGTATCAGTGGCTAAATGAGTGTCTCTCTCCTCGGAGGTTTCATTTTGCTGATGTGCTCGCCTTCGTTGTCTATCAGTGACTAAGTGAGTTACTCTTTCCTCTGAGGTTTCGTTTTGCTAACATGCTTGCCTTCGTTGTCTATCAGCGGCTAAATGAGTTTCTCTCTCCTCTGAGGTTTCATTTTACTGATGTGCTCACCTCGCTTGTGTATTAATGGCTAAGCGAGTTTCTGTTTTGTCAGTGGCTTCACGTTGGCGACAGTGTCACTTTCTTTGAGCTTCAGGCTGTAGCCTTACACTTCCGGGCTGGACAGACAGACACACACACTTTATATATACGTTTATATATAAGACAAGTCATTTTACCTTCATGTCAATATGCCACATAGCACATAGATGAATAACTGATCGACTAGTCTTCTTATATAATACGCTACCGTGGCTGTCCATTTGTCTGTACAGAATTTTGAATCACCTGTAGCTGGCAAACTGAACTATTGACCTTTGGTACACATATACCATGTGACGTCTACTATCCGCTTCTGGGGTGATGATTGACTTCCAAGGTTATTCCTCTTTTTATTTTTATTTTATTTTACTGTGGAATCAACTGTCTGCAGCACCCAGCAGGGCAGCCCTGCGGTGCATGTGTATGGGCGCCGTTCTCATCCCTACCACCTTCGCTGCCACTTCCCCTACCTCTTCATATCTTAAATCATTCTTGAGGCAGATTGAAGACTTAAGTGCCAGCTTAATTGAAAAATTAATGAAAACGTACCAAGTAATTACAAACACAAACACTGACTTAATCAGTTTTAACATGAAAAGATGCCGACAGAAGAAGAGAAGAAGTGGGCCGCTATGGTGGAGAAAAGAAGAGCTGCTCAGGAAGCATCAAGCACATCAACCTCTGAGCAAACGAATGCTAAACGTACAGAGAAAGGGGATGAGAACTAGGATTGCTCAAGTCGAGAGTATTCACTGCAGGTTATCGTTCAGTCCTCCGTTACTAGTGTGTTACAAGTGTTGCTATGAGGACCAAAAGAAGCCTTTATTAAGGGCATGTCAAATAGTAAATGGGTAATAGATTCATTATTGCGGTACCTAAACTAAAGTGTTACCAGAAATAGTTGTCTAATTGTTCATTATAAATATCATTGTAATAAGATCCCTTTATGTTATTCATTGGAATGGACAGATTGATTATCACTACAGCTTTAGGTGGATTCAATTGTCATTGAAGAAAAGCAAAAATACCATTATACACAATTCAATTCAAATTCCCTCAAGGAACCATGATGCCAACAGACACCCTGGCGTTACAAATTACAAATGAGGTCGTGCTGTTTCGGTCTGACTGCTCACTTCAGTGAACGTCCTAGATAGAACATTTCAAAGCACAGGACTTTTCCATTTGAACTTTAAGTAGGGCAAAGCAAATTACTAGTGAATTCAATTATATTGTTGTTCAAGATATAGTCTTCTTCCCTGGTGTGTTTCTTATTTTTCTCAAGATGCAATATGCCAAACAGGTGTACATCGCAATGCCTTTGTTTGCATCAGAATTCACAATGTTGGTTGTCAGTTGGAGTCCACAAATGTCAGAAAGAAGGCGTTCCCAGTGGTTTGCTATTTAAATAAAGCTATAAAAGTGTAGGAGTCCTGACTGACAGAGCCTTCTATGCACCCAGGAAGTCACAATTGATACTCTACCCCATTTATTCAATATCTTATACTGTAAGGTATACAAGTTTAGAAATTACTCCAGATCACTCTGTGAGAATTCCATGATGTGCCATTTGATGTTTCTTAACAAAAATAATAGGAACTGCAATAATCATGCATGTAATAATTGAATTCAGTAGGTTTAGAAAAGTGAACAAACAAGTAAAAAACATCTTTCAATGTATCAACCAACACAACATAATCAGCTTAATCCAAATCCCATTTTGGGGTCCCGGAGCCTATCCTGGCAGATTTGGGTGTAACCTTAAACAGAGTGCTAGTACATGAAGTTCAAGTTCATTGTCAAGTTCAGCAAGGCATGTCACTTCTGAACAATGACAACAATCCAATACTGAAAAGACGGACACACACAAAGTCATCACAGCACGCAGCATGGATACAGTGGAACCTCGGGTCATGAACGTCTCGGACCACGTACAAATCGGGTTACGAACAAAAAGTTCGCCAAACTTTTGCATCTGTTCACGACCACACACTCTGGTGACAAACAAGCCAGTTTCCCTTCCGGTTCGTACACACCGATGATTTCCGCACGTGTTCAGTCTCTCCCTGTGCATTCCCTGCACAGCAAGCAAGTGAGAGAGCGAGAGAAAGAGAGAGAGAGACAGCACGAGAAGGCAGTTAAAGAATGCACCGGGCTTGTTTTTAAAGAGACTGCTTCGAGCATTGTTTTAATCTCGTATATAATGAAGACTGTTTTCTGTTGGATTTTAACCTCCACTTCTGTTTTTATGGGATCATTTATTTATTGAAGGATTCTGAAAGCACTGCACTTTATTTAATTTGGACTTTGTTTTGGATTGTTGTTTTGTTGATTTTAATAAAAGCACTTGGTACTTTTTGCACCATCCGATTGCTCCATTGTAGTGCCTCACTGTCGTGCTCATCAGTAACATTACCGACGGTGACGGGTTTAAGGGCTCCCAGAAGCGAGATGGGAGCATGCAGCGAACCCGCATCATCACAGACTTTACCTCAAAACTGTAATCTCCTCTCACCCAGTTCCTCCTCACTTCCTTCATGCCAGAACTCGACTCATGCAAGGTTAGTTTTCTTGGTTGTTTATGGTTAGTTTTTGTATAAATTACGGATTTTTCAAATGTTCATTTTTTTCCCTGTGCTTAAAACTCATTAAAAAAAAGTGTTTACAGAGAGCGGTTTGTAAGGCTGTAGTGTGAACTCTTGCAATATTAGTTTTCTCTGTTCAAGGTTTTCTCAGTGTTATTCAATGTTTTTACATTTAGTTTACTATTACACTGTGCATTCTATGGTATAATTAACTATTTTTGTGGTTAAAAATCTTTAAGTAAAATATATTTACATACAGCTCATATGGTCCGGAATGGATTAATTGTATTTACATACAGTCCTATGGGGGAAATTACTTCGGGGTTCCACTGTATATACAATTAAATGCAGTGCCTATAGGAAGGGCGGAGTGGTGGGTCTGAGGCTAGAGATCTACACTAGCAGTCAGAAGGTTGCCAGTTCGAATCCCGTAAATGCCAAAAGCAACTCTGCTCTGTTGGGCCCTTGAGCAAGACCCTTAACCTGCAATTGCTCCATCTTGGGGTATGAAGTTAATCTGCATCAATCCCTGCCTGTTGACCTGCAGGGAAAAACATGGGGGTTGATGGTAGAATTGGCACTCCAGCCACCATAAAAAACCTCACACTGTTCCACTCCATCTGAACTAGTGTGGTGCTGAGGTGTCACCCATCACATGGCTGCGCTCGGGTCCTAATCTGGAGCCTGAGTTGGTTTGTCGGGTGGTGGATGCGACAATGCAGTGTATCAGCGTGTGCTCCTAACCTAGAAGAAGTCTTCATTTTATTGTTTATTGAATAACAGTGGATATAATTTGGCTTTTTTGACATTGATCAAAATGAAATACTCTTTAATGTCAAAGTTAAGACAGATCTATGCAAAGTGGTCCAAATATTATACAAATATAAAACACAAAAAGATTGATCACATAAGTACTATGTCACCCCTAAATCATCACTGGGGGCTTATAAGCCACAGAGCTAGTACATATAAGTGTAACAAATTTAATATGACACCCTAAGTCATCACTGGTGTAGCCCATGGGGTTTATAAGTCATGGAATTAGTTCAATAGAGCAAACATGTCTGTGGTTTTAGTTTTTTGTAATCTAAATGCATTTGTTCTGAATCTGGAATGTCCAATGTGTGGTGAGTCAGTATTGGTGGCCTAACCTACACAATGAAGACAAAAGACCACTGCAAGCAAAAGGGGAATAACAAGCACGAGTCCGGGGACAGGGACAAGAAGATATCCAAGTCCCTGAATATCCAGTTAAATCAATCATTGTTATAAACTTGAGAGTTTTTAAGCACAGAGTCACAAAATGACTCAAACTGCCCACTTGGATGGCCATCAAACCCAGCTAGTCTGAAAAAGGGCAAATGTGTCATCTTATAAATAGAAGATTTATTATTAAAAAAGGCTCAAAAACACAGAAGGCATTGCCTTCAAAATAGGGAACCTCAAAAGCACTTCCTATGTGGAATCCAAAAGATGGTTAGAAGACAGATTGAAAGGTCACAATAACCCAGTAAATCACAAAAATCATAAAGAGTAATACACACAGAAGACCTCAAGACCCCCATGATCACATTCACAATGAACTGCAAGGGACTGTTCAGGCAATGTGGCACAGAGGTTAAGGCTTTGGACTTCAAACCCTGAGGTTGTGGGTTCAGATCCTGCCATTGACACTATGTGACCCTGAGCAAGTCAGTTCACCTGTTTGTGCTCCAATTGGAAAAAGAAAAGAAATGTAACCAATTGTATCTCACTTTGGATAAAGACATTGGCCAAATAAATAAATCTAAATGTTTATAGGGGACCACCCACAAAACACATGGAACATAACAGAACATACTTTGACAGACAGAAACTAAATAATGAACAATGTCAACATTATAGACATAAATGAGATTCTTGAACCATGATAATCATGAAGAAATAGAAATCTGCCTAGAGCTGGCCAAGCACAACAATCTGTGTGATCAAGCAAGAAGATAAGAGAGGGAGACCACCAAGAGACCTCTGAAATCTTTGAAGGAGTTACAAGCTGCACTGGATGAGATTAGAGAGACGGTGCAGACCACAACTAATGCATGGGTGCTTCACCAGTCACAGCCTCATTGGAGGGTGGCAAAGAGACAGCCAGTGTTAAAAATACTGCACATGCCATCTCAGCAGAAAACACATGCGAGACTCTGAAGTGAGCTGGAAGAAGGTGCTATTGTCTGATGAGAGCAAAATTGTACTTTGTGGTTCATCAGACTAAATGTCATGTTTAAACACTGCACATTATCTAAAACACAGCCTTGCCACCCTGAAGCACTTTGGTGGCAGTCAATTGCTGTCTGGTTCTTAGGGCCGGCGCTATTATTAAGGCGATGTAGGCATTCGCCTAGGGTGCAGATCATAAAAGGGAGATAAACCCAGCTGCACAGGTTAGCTACTGAACAGATAGTTGGCGCATTAAAAGGCTTGGCTGAGGACATAAAATAACCCAGCACCGGCACTGGTGGCTGCTTCTCTACAGCAGGCCCTGAAAGGCTGGAAAGTGTAAAATGAATACAGCAAAATGTCAGGATGTCCTGGAGGAAAACCTGATGCAGTCCGCAAGAAACCTGCAGCTTGGGAGAAGATTTGTCTTGAAGCAACACAACGACTCCAAGCATTGTGAACTCTGCAGACTTAGTTCAAAATAGGACTGTCCCAAGATGGCGGAGCTTCTGGTTTTGGGCTCTTCTGACAGGTGGAAGTGACATCAGTGGTGTTCTACCCGTAAGTAAGTAAGTTAGTAAGTAATGTGGACTAAGTCATCTCGGGGCCAATACCCCCAGGCTGCCAGATGGAGCCCTCCCTGTAGCATGGAGGTGCCCCGAATGCCAGCAGGGAATTATGGACATTGGAGTTTTCCTTCACAGCCCTGCTGGATACCTTGGAGGCCCTATAACCCGGAAGTACGTCTTAGTCAAAGCGACAGGGGAAATGATGTACTTCCGGGATGAAGAAGAAGAGTTTTGATCTGACCCAGAAGTTATAAGAATCAAATGGACTGAGAGGATCAGTAACACTTCCGGGTCAGGGACTATAAAAGGACTATGGGAAATCCCAGAGAGTTGAGCTGAGTCGGGAGGAAGGGTGGCAACGCGTCTGGGAGTAGGAGGATTGATTATTGGTTATCATATTGTATTGATTTATTATTGGATGATTATTATGGAGTGGAGGGTGCTTTGTGCACATTATAGTTCAAATAAATATTATTATTGGACTTTTATCTGGTGTCTGGCATCTGGTCTGAGGGTTCAAGGGGACAACAGCGCCCCCATCTGTCACAGTAAGTAAGTAAGTAAGTAAGTAAATAAAATGTATTCATAAAGCGCCTTTCACAGACATGACATCACAAAGTGAAGTACAACAATAAAACACATAAAAGTGCAAACAAAGTATAACCAAACAAGAATAAATAAAGAGAAACAATAAGATAGAATAACAAGAACAAAACTAAGAATAAACTAAAAGCCCAAGCAGAGGCTACTCAGCGGTGTTCAAAAGCCTGCTTAAAAAAAAATCTTAAGTTGCGAATCAGCTGATTTAGCCGTGTATAGTGCTAATGGAAGACCATTTCAGAGTCTTGGTGAAACGGACTGAAAAGCACAGTCCCCACGTAGCTTGAGCGAGGGATGACCAAGAGGCCTTGTGGCCCAGACCCGAGTGCCCAACAGGCTGTATGGCAGTGCAGTAGTCCAAGTGATATACTCGAGGGCTTGTCCGCAGAGAGCTCTACAGGTAAGCCCCAAAATTTTAAAACGAAATCTAAAATAAACTGGAAGCCAGTGCAAGGTGTACAAGATGGGAGTAATAGGCACCCTCCTATTAGATCGAGTTAAAAGCCTAGCAGTTGCATTTTGGACTAACCGTAGCCGAGAAAGGGAGGATTTATTTAGGCTGGTATACAGAGCATTACAATAGGTGAGACGTGAGGAGAACATCTCCTACTCCGGCCTTGAGACTACAGACCTCAATTTAGAACGATTTCTTAAACGGAAGAAACAGGAGTGGCTAACAGACCTTGCATGTCAATCTAGGCTTATCGACTGATCGAAAATGACCCCCAGATTTGATAAATTTGACTTGGCAATTGAAGAGACAGGAGACATCTTGAAACTAATCTCAGAGTGAAACAATAATTAGAACCTCAGTCATTTCTGAGTTCAACTGCAAGTAGTTATTACCAAGCCAATTATTAATCTGCTGTCAGTCAACCAGTCTGCAGAGGGAGGAAGAGAGAGAGAGAAAGAGTGAGAGACATTAGGACACAGTGCCATCCCCTGGAGCGGAGGTAAAATTGCAGTCACTAGGGCCCTTCAGCTGTCCCCTATGTGCAAGTGTGTGACACCACACAGATGCCAACTCCAGATGCTAGAGGCAGCAGTACTAACAACTGCACCTGCATGCCACCACTACACCCCTTAATTAAAAAAATTCAACACCCGAAATGTGCAATATGTACAGTTCAAATGGCTAAGATGATGAACTTGAAACTGTATCATCTGACTGCACCCCAGCTATGAAGAAAAGTAAGATCTACTGCATCCTGTGATAGTGAAAAGAAAGTTCTACTGCGTCCTGTGCTGGTATTAACTACAGTATATAAAATGAGATTGGACTGATACAGTTATCAACTGTTTATATTCATTTTTATTAAGTTAAATACCTGACAGGAAGTCACTGGTGGGCACTGATCCAGTGGTATTGTGGTGCGAACTTCCAAACCTTACTTACTACACCTCGCTGCCTGCCTATTCTTCAATTTAGGTGTCTGATTTTTTGAAACTGAAGATCTGAGCTTTGGTCCTGTGTTGGTGATCAATGTGGGATTGAGGTGGATGGCACCAGCTTCATTGTGGCATTATCTGGGACAATCCTACATGCCTGATGGTCTCTTGCAGATGTTACAGTCCTTTAGATGGGCTTTCAGGCTTGTGTGGTTGTGTGACATTACCCAAGAATGATGCCATTAGTCAGGATGTTACTCATATAATAAAGACTCTGCATCCCCCTACTATAGAATACAACATACTGTATTCTTTTTGAAAATCTTATAAATGTGATATTTTATATCTAACAGCACAGGGTTACTTTGATATACCAGTATCAGAGTATTTAGCCATATATAAAATATGGATTAGTTGCTGCTATTTAGATTTAAAACAAAAAATTCCAAGAGTCACATTCTTCACTACAACTCCATTAAAGCAACTAATCAATACATTTTGTGAAGAAGATAATGTGTGCCCATCAAAGCATGTGAGGTGATGCACTGCACGTCGAAGAACAGATAAGAGACAATCTGTGTCTTTACTGCTGCAGATACTCCATACCTATCAAAATCAATATGCCGCCTTTCAGTCATAAGTGGTGTGACCCGCAGCTTAGAGATGAAGGCTTTGAAACGATCTGCATTCTGAGGTGCGGAAAAATCAAAGCTGGGCTGAAATGGAGAGAGAAGGATTTTAGGAAATGAATGTGAAAAAGCCCCATATGTGCATGGCAGTGGCCCAGTTGTGCAGTGGTTAGCGCTGCTGTCTAATCGCACCTGAGTTCATGTGCTGGTCCTGGTCGCTGTCTATGGGGGGTGGGCACATTCTCCTCTAATTCCAAGGGCACATCCCATCGACTGTATGATTGAATGTGTGTGTGTGTGACTGTGAAAAGTGCTAGACTGACATGCCATCCAGAGTTGATTCCTGCCGTACCCCAAATATTTGCGGGACAGGTTCTGGTCCCTGGGGTCTCTAGGATTGGATTAAGTAGGTTTGATGGAATCTGCAAGAGTGTGATAGTCTGTATTATAAAGAAAACGTCAGCACAAATCCATCATCCTGCTCACAACTTCACAACGCTACCATGTGGAACTCTAAATGCCTCAAAGCACATTTACTGGTCCGGAAATCAATGCAATATGGTCACACCACGGATGGTCAAGAGGACATTCCAGCTGTTATGGCTGTTATTTTTCATTCATTTTTGTATGCCTTATCCTGAATGAATTCTTCCTAATTATAAGTCTCTTCTGGAGTTTTGAAACTCAAGGATTCTGATTCTGATCTCAGGTTTAATACATTTATGAGGTAATTATAATTTATTAGCGTCTTGCTGTGACACCATTTTGTTTTTCCTTGGGCGCTGCCATTTTGGGGATTCTGTTTTCTTGACGCAGATCCTTGTTGCTAGGGGCTAGGGTCATGACCTCTCTAGGGTCACAACTCTGAGGGGTCAATTAGTGACAGGTTAAAAGGTTGTCTTTGAGTTGTCTGAGATTGCAGATAACACACCTATCTTCTTTTTTGCGACTTTCAAGACCTTTATTTTGGGTGGCACGATGGTGCAGTGGTAGCGCTGCTGCCTCGCAGTTAGGAGACCTGGGTTTGCTTCCCGGGTCCTCCCTGAGTGGAGTTTGCATGTTCTCCCTGTGTCTGCGTGGGTTTTCTCCCACAGTCCAAATACATGCAGGTTAGGTGGATTGGCGATTCTAAATTGTCCCTAGTGTGTGCTTGGTGTGTGGCTGTCCTGCGGTGGGTTGGCACCCTGCCCGGGAATGGTTCCTGCCCTGTGTTGGCTGGGATTGGCTCCAGCAGACCCCCCGTGACCCTGTGTTCAGATTCAACGGGTTGGAAAATGGATGGATGGAAGACCTTTATTTCTGATTTCCTGTTTCTCCAATCTTTTGCTCTTTGTCCATGACCTGAAAGTTTTTCTGTCATTTTAGGTTTGTTAGTAGAGCTGGTGACTCTTGGTTTTGACCTCAGCTCATTTTTTGACATTGCATTTATTCAGGTTCTTTTCATCAAATAATATACTGTCTTTCTTCAAGTCAGTAAACCAGCAAGAAAACACACTCCACGAAGACGGCAGAATCACTTCTTCCAGCCATTTATACCATTGAAAGAAGCTACTGGAAGAGAGGGCTACAGTTTACATCCACTTGCACACAATAGGAAAACTCTGGCCTGTGACTGGTGCCCAGTTTGCAAAGGTGCCAAGCTCAAAGGGAGAAACAAAAGAGACTTTTATATTAAAAGAATGTCCTGTCGGCGAGGGTACAGGGAAGGAAAATGACTGGGAGAAACACAAAGTCAGAAACGGGCAAAACCGGTAAGTTCGAGCCAGTCAGATCATCAAAACACACAGCACAAGACCAGAATTAGAAACCAAGAAATGGAAGCAGAAAGTTAAATACCCGAAGATCAAACGGGAAAAAAGCACAGAAAGGGAGATTTGGGATTCTAAAGTTAGATTGGATGACTTTTACACCCATCACCAATTTAGACGTCATCAGCAAAGAATGCCGGGTTTTTCCCATTGATACTGGAGACATGAAAAACACAAAGAAAGTGGCGCTGCTCGGGATCCAAGATAGTGTTGTGGAAAACAAAAAAACGAATATACAGTAAAACAAAAAAAAAATGATGATAAATTTTGAATCCTTAATGTAGAAACCCCCAAAAACGACGTATAGATCATGGCTAGGGACATTATATAGCCCGTCACACTTGTGTGCTTGGGAGGCAGTTAATGGGCTCGATAACGCATATGTTCCCACCAGACCAGGGGTTGGCGCTGCCCTCTAACTCTTTCTTCTCTTTTTCAGCTGAAGAACCCTCATCCTAAAGCCACTTCCATTCCTCAGAAGATAAAGTCACTTCCTCTTCTGGTCCTCAAGACCACACCTCCTTCTGATGTCATTTCCAGTTCCCAGTATGCCATTCTCACATTACAGTACATCACTTCTCATGTACCAACTATATATGACAGCCATTTTCTTTTTCCTTCAATTCTGTTTTGAGCTCATGCCTGTAAAGACCAAACCTAACTGACCTTTTTTTCCGAATATGTGGGTGGATCCCCCAACCTTTGTCTTTGTCATGTGTGTTCTTTTTACAAGCCCAAGAAAGCTAAACCGAAATGACTATCATTACGAAGGAGACTTTGAATTGCTTTACATGAGCCTCACTGACCTTTAGGAAGACTTATAGGCTACATTAATAATGTCTTAGCTTTGGTATTATTTCTCTTCCTGGACATTGTAACAATCTTTTTTAAATCAGAATAAATAAACATAAAACAATTAAAAAAAAAGGGAAATGAAAGCAATCCATGCAATTGATCCAACAATATCAGGCCTGGAGTCATTTCTCCAATAATAGGGGACGTCGTTTTCAGTGTTCACTTCTGGGCTGCCGGGTCAGGCAGGACAATGAGCATGAGGTCCGTCCTTAAGAACTCTTGGTGGCATGGTATGTCGCATATTTCCCATGATCTGGTCTCACCCACTTATTTTCCTGTCATTTCGCTTCTTATCTTTTCAGTAAAAATTGACTGTGAATGGAAAGGTTAATGCGAGCTTCATCCAGGCTGAAAGAAACCTCTTTACAGGTGAGTAAGCGTGACCTTGTTTGTGCTTTTACCGAGTTTCACTTAGCTGTGCAGCACACTCCAGTATTCCTTGAGGTGATGGAGTACGTTTAAGTGGCAAAGAAAGGCCTAGCTGCTTCAGAAAAATGCTTTGGTGTTTTTATTCTATAGTGTATACATATCCAGATGGTTGTATGTCACAATAGCTGCTGCATTGTGACCGCGTAGTGTTCCAGAATGCCTCATGCATTTAAGCTGAAAGCTCAGTTTTATGTCGTCCTTGCTGAAATCCATTTGGCCGGCATCATTTTTACTACAACCATGATATATAGAAATGAATGGATGGATAGATAGATGCAAGGCCAGCACGTGGGGTGTGGTGACGAGGTGATCACCTCAGGTGGCACTTTGGTAAGGACAGCATTTTCAAGCATCAGTATTGTTTTTAATTTTACCAACTAATAATATCAAAAATAACAGTAAATTATGAACTTGAAGAATTATATATACACACACACAGTTCCTTATCTATATACTACTGTGAGAAACCAGCCCGGCTACAGACAGACAGACACAGAATGTCCTGAATATACACACGTTTATTAATCTTGCTCCTAATAAAAAAACCCACAATGCCTAAAACAGCCAACTCAGTCTCTTTCTCTCTCTCACTCTTTTTCTTTCTTCTCCCTATTCGGCCACCTCCTCCTCCTGACTCAGGCTCCCGTCTTCTCAAGTTGAGTGCAGCGGCCTCCTTTATACAGTACATTGTGAACATTGTCATGTGTTTCTTTTTTGTTTATGTATTTCCTGTTATTTCCCTTGATTTTTGTGGGTGCTCCGTTAGTAGGTTGGGAACACCTGCCCATCAATGCAATAGATTGACCTCAGCCTTTATAGGTCCCTTGCGGTTCATTGAAGCGCTCGTAGTGGTGCTGAATTCTCCTGTGTATATTGCTCTTTTTGATTATTTTCAAGATTCGAGACATTCAAGAGTTTTATGTGTCTCTCCCACAGTTATATAGGTACAACGGGTAGTGAAATGAAAAGCTGGTTCACTCCAAGATTGTGCAAAACAAAAGCAAAAATATAGTAGAATAAATAATAAAATAAGGAAAAGGTAAAAAAAAAACTACATTTAATACAATTAACTAAGATTAACAAAATTAATTTAATCTAAGTTAAACTAGATTAAAATTAAGTTAAACTCTGGAAATCTGAATCAGTAAAAAACAGTAAAAAGTTTAAAGTGACTGAGTAGTAAGTTAAAGTGAGTTTTACGTTTGAATGTTTGTTGGCAGATCAGAGTTCAGGATCCTGATGGCCTGAGGGTAAAAGCTCCTCTTGAGTCCCTCGGTCTTTGCCATTACGCTGAGTTGAGCAGGCTGTTGCTGGGGTGGACGAGATGAGGAGGAGGAGGTTAGGAGCAGGTACTGATACAGCGCATTGCCACACACGCCACATGACAAACCAACTCAGGATCCCAGATTAGGACCCAAGTACAGCCATGCAACAGGTGACAGCTCAGCACCACACTAGCTCAGATGGAATGGAACCAGCGTGAGGTTTTTTTTATGGTGGCTGGAGTGCCAATTCTGGGTGGGCAGAATCCATAATTATTTGATTTGCCCTGGTCTTGCAGAGAGGGCAGTGTTAACCTTAACTCTTTTAGGGCAGAGGTCAACGGTTGACAGTAGATGATGACTAAAGTCAACATCCATTTGTAGAGGGTGATAATCAGCTGTAAACGTTGACAAGACTCACCATTACTTTATAGGTAGGCTGTCCTTGCTAGCAGGAATGTCGAATCCCTGCATGTGCGTGAGTAGCGTAAACGATGCTTAGAATGGCATCAACATCTGGCGAGAAAACAAAGCGAATGTGCAAAGCAAAATACTCAGTGGATGACATTTTATGTACATATATTTTATTATTTTGAATGGGATTCTGACTTGTTGGACTCCAGTTTTGGTGCAGGTAATCTGGAGATCGAGATCTAAAACGAAAGTGAGGTATAGGCATCAGCTGTGCTGATCGGTCCCCAGCTGATCTGCCGACGCCCTCCCCATGCAGCTGCTGACACCAGAAATGGCTAACATGCTGAAATAAGGCACTGCATACAGCAACAGACGCTTTACATTGATATTTGTGAAAAACGATTGTTTTGTATGCTTTTCAGAAAATTGATCTTGGACTGAACTATGATGTGCAGCTCTGTGTTAGGATGCTCTCTATGGTGACCGTGTAAGAAATTTCTAAAATAATTGGTGAGACCTTGAATTTCCTCAGCTACCTCTGGTGTTAAAGGTGCTGTCTTGCCTTCCTGACCTGACTTTATGTGTGCTGGGTCCATGTCAGGTCCTCAGTGATGTACACACCCAGATGCTTGAATCCATTCACCCTCTCAACAGGAGGTCCATTTATACTGACGGGGAAATGGATCTGCTGCTACATCCACCTGAAGTCCACCACTAGCTCCTTGGTCTTGCTGACATTCAGTGAGAGGTTATGAGCATGGCACCATACCGCCAGGTTCTCTACCTCATCCGGATCGGCCTCCTCATCATTGTTGGAAATGAGGCCTAAGACCACTCTGTCATCAACCTACTTAACAATGGTGTCAGAGCTGTGCTTAGCCACACAATCACATGTGTAAAGGGAGTATAGAAGAGGACTCAGCACACAGCCTTGTGGAAATCCTGTGTTAACAATCAAGCTGGAGAAACTGTTGCTTGCTCTCTCTACCTGAGGCCTGACTGTTACAAAATCTAGCACCCAGTCAGAGAGTGGGGGAGTTCAGACCCAAGTCTTTAGGGTTTATGGCCAATAAGTGTCAGAAAATGGTGTTAAAGGCTGAGCTGTAGTCTACAAACAACAATCTTACGTAATTCCCCTTGTAGAATAAGTGAGATGGCGTCTTATATAGACCTGTTTGTACGGTATGCAAACTGGAGTGAATCTTGAGGTGGCAATGATAAATTAGCCATGTAGCTCTGTAAAGAGGGTTACTCGTGTTCTGTTTTGTGTGTTGTATTTATCCCAATTTCTGACACCCATTGCATGCACAACCTACATGGAAGGGGGTCTCTCTCTGAATTGCCCTTTCCAAGATTTCTTCCATACTTTTCTTACAAGTTGGAAGTTGTTTTTCTTGTCTCTTTGGGGAGTCAAGGCTGGGGGCTGTCAAAAATCAGGGCATGTTAAAGCCCATTGAAGCATCCATTGTGTGATTTTGGGATATACAGTACAAGAAGTAAATTGTTGCTATGGTTGTTGTTCTGTTTTTGACTTTGCCTCTTGGGAGACTTGTATTGGGACATGGTTTGCTTCAGAGCTGCTTATTTCACACAACTCCATTTGTCTATTGTGCTCCTCGGAGCTTCACTGTCTTCAGCACCTATTTGTAAAAATACATTTTTTTATTTATAAAGATTCTTTGTTGTCCTTCTGGTGACTAGCCAGGGTTTGATGGTTTTCCACACATCTAGTGGGCATTTTTTATCGTGACTTTGTGCTTAGGATCTCTGTACCTCAGGGGTCTCCAATCTTTTTTCCCCCTAGAGCTGCTTTTACAAAATGAAAATGGCCGAGAGCTACTCATGTTTCCTAACGTTTATTCTCCTAGCTCATTTCAACCCAAACAAACTGAATAAGCTTGTTTTGCCTGAACATTTACAAAATGTTGGTGTCCACAACTCACATTTTGCATTAAAACATACAAGTGCATTTTGCATGTCTGTATGCATTTTCTAGTGTATCTCAACTATTGAATTAAAAAATGAATGCTGTCAAAACAAAAGAATGCAATTCGAAATACACAGATACGACTTATTCATTTGTCATTTTGTTCCATGTCACTGTTTCACTTTATTCACATGTCTTATACAAGAGTTCAAGTGATGGTAGTTCAGTCCCAATAATGGCCTCTGCTGATTGTACGACCCGCTGCAGGGCTTCTTTAGCAGCCTTGGTGCAGCTGTTGTACCTGCAGGCCATCATGCAGTTAGTTAAGATGCTCTCTATAGTGCAGCTATAGAAATTAACCAGCAGCTTCTGGGGGAGGTCAGCTCTCCTTAGCTTCCTGAGAAAATCGAGGCGTTGTTGTGCTTTGCCTATTATAGCCAAGTTGTTGTCAGCCCAGGACAGGTCCTGTGAGATGGTGACTCCTAGAAACTTAAAGTTGGAAACTCTTTCCACAGCATCTGCATTAATTGTTATCAGACTGTGATTGGTCTTTTTAGTGGTCCTAAAGTCCAGAATAACTTCTTTGGTCTTTTTGGTATTTAAGACCAGGTTGTTGGTGTTGCACCATGCTGTCAGATCCTGAACCTCTTCCCTATATGC
>JANRMT010062856.1:13863172-13877951 GCA_026402145.1 Polypterus bichir lapradei
TCTATCTATCTATCTATCTATCTATCTATCTATCTATCTATCTATCTATCTATCTATCTGTCTATCTTGTATGGTGTAGTGACTGGCACTATTACTTCAAACAATCATGGCACCAAAGACAAAAAACATATCACAAGGGAAACAACCACAGGAATGCATCCCTAACTGAACAAGAAAGATACAAGAATGTTACCAAATGATGTCCCACAGAGTGACAACATTAAGAACAGGTCAAGAAACGCAATAAGTAATCTGAAACATAAATGATCAGACCACAATATTACTGGAATCTTGACAGGTATGAAAAAAGTTATCAGAGAAGGGCAGTCGGGTCCTTCTGCTGATGGAGTTCCTTTTAGGAACAATTTGTCGCATGGCAATGTGTTTGCTACCCAAAAACTCAGATGGCAGAGAAGTCGCTAAATGTAAGACGTGTGAGGAAACTGGAGTCCCTGGAGAAAACTTTCTGACAACTATGGGTCAACATTAAGGATGCTTTTTGACTTTCCATCGTTGTAATTATATGCCATTGATTTAGTCAGTGTTTCAAAAGGATATCGATTACTGTTCTTCCTCAATAATTTCTTAGGTAGTGACCCAAGAGGGATGCTGATTTAATCACAAACTTCCCTTATTACCTTTAAAAAGCCAAAATAACAAGGTAGATGCTCAGTTCAACACTCCTGCTTAGGCAGAAAGTAATGAGAGTGCTTAGTAAAGGCAGCACATAATCTTCCACTGCCCTGAAGGCATGTCCCATTTCTGAAATTATATAAAAGTACTTTCACTTGTACTGTGTGCTGTCTTATCCTCGAGCTCTTAACATTTGACAGTGACTTGCGGATGACATCCTTTAGTCTGGGTGTGAGCAGAGCTCCTGCCGCCGTGTGGGGCTGCCTTCCCTTAATTGCAGTGAGGGATTTTCTCTAAACCTGGTCAACAATATTACGCTGTGATAGCAGCACTTGTTACCAGACAGGTCACTTCTCATTTTCTGATTGCCCATTTTGTGTGGCACGGTGACATGGTGGTATTTCCAAAAGGCCGTGCCGTTCGTAACACTGTCAGACCCCTACATCCCAAAGGAGACGCTGTCAGCCACTACGAGCCACATGGCAATGAAGCGGTTTTCATCTTAAATCCTAAAGGTCATGGGAGGCATTGAGCTACTCAGAACATTTTAGACGTTTCTTGAGGGTGGATTCACTGATGCTCGTTTTTAAAGGACCAGAATGGCAGATACAACTTTACCTTTGTATTTGTGATTTTGTTTTCTAAAAGCTGAAAGTAACATGAGAGGGAAGTTATTGAAAATGCCTGGAACGGCACTTAAGAACGTGTATTCCACCAACAACAGACCAGCTGGTGGCATTTCTAGTGGAAGGTTGATGTCAGGTCCCAGCAATATAGTTGCAGGCACTTCAGGAAACTATGATAATTAAAAACCTGATTAAAGCTTATGGTCGCCCAAAGCCCCATTAGACAAACTTTATCTTGTGTATTCCATATTTTATCAAGTATCTGCATTTGTCAAGAACCGATAAAGCACTAAAACTAGCCAATGAAATAAGAGAGTGACACAATGGTTACGGCTGTTGTTTCCCAGTTGCTCCAACCTGAGGCTGTGTGGAGTTTACCTGCTCTCACAGTGTTTGTGATGGGAGGGTCTGGTGAGCTGGCACATCTAATTTGGGCTCCGTTTGGGTGCACTGTAGCTGGATTTGGTGGAACTCACACACATTTGGGAGGTGAAATGTTCGAATCAGGGTGTTAAGACGCTGGGCCAGGGGTTGGCGCTGAGCACTAGCGCCTCTCCTTCTCTTCCCACAGACTCACAGAATAAAAAAGCAACTGCCACCTCATTTTCACTTGACTTCACTTCCGGTTCCTTCTGATGACCTCATGCAACTTTTCGCCCATCAACACGCCATTCCTGTTCCCTGCTATAAAAACAACCATTATCATGGCATCGTTACTTAAGACTAGCTGTGCTTCACATCTAAGACAGGTTGAAATCTAAATAATCAACATAGACTTTATTGTTATTGTTATTCTATTGGAATGTACCGGTATTTTGTTATGCATTTAGTAATAAAATGCATTTCTGGAAATGTCTGTGATGCGCCATCTATCTACAGTAGCAACCAGAGGGGCACACAGACAGACAGACAGACACAGACGTATCCTTTTAAGGAGGATGCCTGTATGATCGCAACAGCATCCAAGTTTCTGTATATATTGCAAATCTTTGAGGAGCTTTTGGTTAGCAGAAACGTTACCAGGGAAGAAAAAGATGAAGAAGAAGAAAGCCTTTGTTGTTATTGTAAAATAATTATAATACAATTACGAGTGCCACTCCAACTGAGTACAAAAAGCAAAAACGACACTGCTTTTCGTGAAACAGGACCAATGCTACAACACATAATACAAGCAAGAAAAAAAATTTAAACAGTAGTATTATATGTACAGTTAAAAAGAAATAAGAAAAAATAACAATGGAAGCAGTAGTAATGCAATAAATAATACAATTTCAAAGGGGAGTCTCTGCACGAGAGCAACAGCAGTATGTACGAGTCTGCCTCCCAGCACTGACTAAAATGACAGTATTTCAGCTGCCTTAATTTGCTTATCTTTTCAGTGTATTTAAGGCTGTTTGACAGAAACTGTTTCTGAATCTATCGCCGTGCCGTCTTTACGCATGGGCACGATAGGCAGTTGCCCAAGTACTCCGCGAGCATAGAGGCCCCATGCTAATCTATGTATGTTATGACTTGTTGATTAATCTTTGCTGTACAGCATGTTTTGTAATGTCTAAACACTGATTTTGTTGAAAGTACCAATACAGCAAATATATGTTGAATTTTATCGACCATTTTCGTTTTTATTCCTGTGAGTGGTTGTGTAGGTAGGGGCCCCAGTAGGGGCTTTGCCCGGGGGCCTATAATGCTGTTAAGGTGGCCCTGATCTATCGGTCCATACTTTCAAAGATTTATAACGCCAACCAGAGGGCAACAGTCCAAATGGGTGGTGACCGGGGTGTGAAGGATCCTTAATGATGTTTGTGGCTCTGGTGAGATAGCGGGAGCGGGTAATGTCTTCTGAGTTTATGACTCTCTGGTGAGACTTCTTGTCTTTTGCCGTGCATTCGGCGTACCACACTGTGATACAGTATGTCAGGATGCTCTTGATGGTTGAACAATAAAAAGCCACCAATAGTTTTTGCTCCAAGTTGTCCTTACAGTATGTGTTATTTCAACTGTGATTTTTGGTTAACATTTGGGGTTCAGTATTTTGGTATCAGTTTTTACTTGTCTAGCTTTTGACCCCCGAATGTTTTTGTCTTTGCTTGTTCTCGCACATTTCTTAGCCCATTCCTGCCGTTGTAGCCCGCCTGTCTACTGTCGCCACCAGTGACACTGCAATTGCTGTATTTTTATGGTGGATACGTATGTATTGGTGCCACCCCAGTTGAAAGAGCGGCTCCACACCTGGGTAGAAAAGTCTAGAGAGGCAGCAGGATTTGACTTTCTTGTATTACCTTTGTTTAATTTGTAAGATGTATTCTCCCTTAGTTCATCTCTCCAAATTATCCAAGAAAAGTGCACATGTTTACTTGATAGTTGGACTAAAGTCTTCACACATTATACACTTTACGTCATTATTAGTATAACATGGGAAAAGTTTCTGCTTTAGGTATGTGTTCAACATTTCTTGCATTTCCTTTCTTCCTTTTCTTTGTAGACACGGAACATGCATGAAATGCATGTGTTCCAAATAACAATGTATTATATTATTGACCCTGTACAACTCCAGGCACCTCACACACAGATAAGGAGCCTTGGCTTGAGCTGGGAGACCTTTTGTTGCCCGAGTTGAGCTATGCCAAGGCGGAGGATGGGACTGCAGGCTGCTTGCTGCTTGTGCTGATCGACGCATATACAAAACAAAAGATGCTATTGGAGAGGTGCAAAGGGATTTAAGGTGGGCTGAGATTACAAGTTTTTTCGTAGGCTAAATGACAGGGGCATTTCAAGTTTCAAATAACACCACAATTCACTTTTTATGTTTTTAACTTTCTATATTTCAGATTTTTTTTTTTGTAAAGATGTTTTTGAATCTTGCAACTATTGGTGCTTTGATTTGGATACTGTAGGAGGAGAATGGGCATTGAGGCTGGAATGGAGGTGGTTTCATTACCCGGATGGGAGGCCAGTATGAGGGCACAAGCAAATGAAGTCCAGAAGTGCAGCCCTATAGATGGGTCCCTGGCAGACTATAGAGGGCACTGCTTTGGGTTGGTCCTCCCTGGCTTTCTTATGACCCAGAAGTGCTTCTAACTGGCCATGTCACATCGCTGGAACTGCAGCCCTGTAGCCACTGCAACACATGGATGAGTCAGAGTCAGGAGGTAGTGGGCTACGCTCTTGGAGAAGAGAAGGAGAGAGAACTTGAACGGCTGTATATTGTAATTGTATTGAACTGTCTGGATTAAAAATCCTTACATGTGGAGTTACTTTGGGTCATGTGTGTTTGGGGTTTGGGGCTCGGTGGCACCCCCTACTGTTCACAACACTAATAAAATCATCTGTATTATTCTTTGTGTGTATTTATACAGTAAAATAAAAAAGAATTGTCTTCTAAAAACATGTTTACAATGATAACCCAGGAATAACAGATTTATAACAAAATAGCTAGCTTTTAAGTATCTGTGGTTAAAAAAAGCCTAGAACTCTCTTTATTTTACTACTCCTATACGCCTGAACCTGGCAAACTGCACACTTTCATGTATATTTTAGTCTTGCTATAAATATTTGGATTCCCCAGTAACTGGCAGAACACTCTGCACTGCTGCCTTATATTATTATAAAAGTTGGACAACTCTGCACAGCACACACCATAACGTGGAGTGTTTGAGAGTCTCCCTCTCCTTATACAAGTATGGCGACAATCCCCTTTTATTCATACATCTGCTTTTTTGAACTTCCTTTTTAGGTTAGGCTCACGTTAAATTGGAGAAACAACAAGTTAGGTGGTAGACTTGGAGTAGATGGCAGACCTTCTCACACAAATACTCACAACAGAACAATTTAGAATAAGCAAGTATCCTGAACATGTTTGCCAAGCAAACACGCTTGAATGTCATTGACTCTAAAACACAAGTGATGTGCATAAATGCCAATCCTAGTGCCAGTGAGTGATGCTCCACTCAAATACGTCCGCATATCTTGGCAGTCTTATTAGTAAGGTCAATGCAGCACAAAAAGACATCAGAGTGGGACTTGGCAAAGCAATGCCATGCTTTATTTTTTGTCCTCTGTCTCTCTGTGGTCAGAACAGCTAGATGCCCATGTTTAGGGTGTCTGGTGTTAACTCTGCAGCCTTCAGTTGGATTTTTCAATACATTAATAAGGCTTCTTGTTTATTAGACACTGTGCACCCATAGGGATCAAATTATTATAAATTTACTGCACTTCACCACCCATTTCTCTTCAATCACAGCAGATTTAGGCACCATTGCGCAGAGGAATAACTGCACTGAGCCTCTTCATTTGATTAATTCAGCCTCATCCTCCCAAAGCTGAACAAATATATCATTAGATGCTGTAAATATGTTTACATTTAGTTTATTTTTTTAATTCAAGAGAGAAATCATATATTTAAAGATTACCCACAGTGACAAGTATGTTTATTGCATCGTCTTCCCAATGACATTTAAATGAACTGGTAACTGAATTAGGCCATTGCGACCTCATTGAAAAGACCTTCCCAGGTTGTGACTTCATCACCCTTTATGGAATATGTGGGTTCAGAAAATACATGAGTTGTCATAGGAGTGCCCACCACTGCTTTGGTACTAAGAAATACATACTTGGGGGCATGCACTGATAGCGTGTTGCCACACCCACCACATGGTGCGCCAACCTGATTGAGATGCAGCCATACAACGTGCACCGTGAGGTATTGTTATGGCAGCTGGAGTGCCAATCCTGCCACCAACCTCCAAGTTTCCCCTGTAAGCGGGAAGACCAGCTTGCTAGGCTGGTTGCAGATTAACATCATACCCAAACAGGGACACCAAAGAGGGTCAGAGCCTCCATCCAAAAAGTCTGACTGCTGTGTCTGTTCTCTAATTGGTATCTTGGAGGACAAGCTACTCCCTTAGCATACCCCTTACAAGGGACCCGGGCATGTTTCAAATGACCCAGAGGGGGCTAACACCACAACAACAACAATTTGTTTCTTGTATAGCCCAACATCACACAAAGGAGTGTCTCAACAGCCCTCCAGCCTTGACTCCATAAGAAGACAAGAAAAAACTCTTGTGGGGACAAAATGGAAGAAATCTTGGGAAAGGCAATTCAGAGAGAGAGAGAGAGAGAGACCTCTTTCCAGGTAGGTTAGGTGTGCAATGGGTTTCAAAAAAGTGGGGCAAATACAATACACACAACAGGATACAAGTAATCCTCTTCATAGATCTAGATGGCCAGTCAATCATTGTTGCCTCAGGAATACAATACTACAGTACAATACATAATAGTACAAGTACAGAGCAAAACACAAGAGTAGATGATATCACACAAGAGGATTTCGTGCAGATCTCGGCCAACAAGCTGGCTCCCCCTACTTGGCTGAATTAGTGCCGGGCCAGCCAATCAAATGAAAGGACCCTTCTACCCAATGATAACAAAACCTGAGTAGGAGACACCACGATGCTTTACCAGATCAGGTACACGGAGGGAGAGGGGCACAGCCATTTGGGTGCCTTACATTACGTGACTCTCATATTAACTACACAATAAAGAGGCAGGCAGGTGAATTCCCAGACATTTGCCAGGCTCAGTGCCGGTGCTAGGTTATTTTTCACCCTACGCCAAGCTTATTAGTGTGCCAGCTGACTGTTCGGTAGCTAACCTGTGTGGCTGGAGTCCCCCCCCCACCCCTTATGATCTACACCCTAAGTGAATGCCTAATTTGCCATAATGTTGGCGCCGGCCCTGGCCAGGCTCCCAGTTGGTTCTGATCGCACGGCACAGTATATAATAGTTAATAAAACAAATGCAAAGAACAATTAATTTTATATAAATTAAATTACATGAAAGCATCTAATTCTAAAAATATCAAATAGGGTTTCTGGGAAGGAGGAAAAAGGCGACGTCTAAACCGATAATTCTTTTTTTTTTGTTTGTTTGTTTGTGTCAGTCTCTCATGTATTTCAAAAGGATTTAATTCTGCCCTAAGCTTTATTATCCACTTTGAAGTTATTAGATTGTGCACTTTTTATATTTTTCCTAAAGCCATTGAACTGGTGTGTGCCTTTGTTGCAAAGATTTTAAAAATAAACATTTCTTACTGTAAAAGCTTTCTGCCCTGGGTACTCGGACTTTCCACAGCATTCCATCTGGATGTCAGAGTGGAATGAATTTATTCTTCAAAATAAAATAGATTAAAAAAAATGAAGCATTCTTTTCTGGCATAGAATAACAGTCATGCCAGTCTCTTTACACTCCATATTTATTGTGAGGCACTGTTATTGATCCAAGTCACACAGATGATTGCCTTGTTTTAAAAACACCTCCTCAGCACATGGACCACCTGTACGTCCATGTTGACTCTGATGGCCCACCACAGATCAGCAAGTCTCGACACTGTCATTCACCGTCACCTTTCACTTACCCACCTTGTTCACCACCTCAAGACCCCAGGTAAGTTTCTGAGTTTCTGACAGTTAAGGGCAGCCATCGGATGTTCAGGATGCAACAGCAACACCACTTGTAAGAGGAGGATGACCTAATGCTGTCTTCAAGTCCACCTATTATATGCCAGGAATGACAGAGAACTCATTTTGTGATTTGACCTGATTAATGTGCCTATTTGTCGTGGGCAAGAGCATTTTAAGCAAATTTCAGTTACATGTGCCACCTATTAGACTTCAAGTAACTGATTTAAGTTAATATGGAAGCAGCATCTGATGTTTCATGGGTAAGTTATTTTATCAAATTGACTGCTGGACCATTTATCACCAGAACATTGCAGCGCAGGTCTGCATATCCTTCTATATAAAAGAGGTCGGGATTGTCCTTCCGTCCCGTGAGTGCTACGCAGGCGTGGAGTTTCACACACGCCCCGTCCATTTCGCAATGCACGATGGGATTTGTAGTTTCGTTTTTCCAGGTAAAAGATGATTTTCTACTCCAGACTGTGCGATATCTTCTTCTTCTTTCTTACTATATAAAAGCGGTCGGGATTGTCCTTCCGTCCCGTGAGTGGAAAGCGTATTCCGCTTATCACAGACTTACTACTTGCAGCTTGCGGTACAAAGCGACATGATGTGAGCAGAGTGCGCGATGCGCTGGAAAAATAGACAAAATTATGTCTCTGGAAATAATTAATGTTGATGGAGTACAAATGCCTCACCACGTAGTAAATATCAGGGGGGTTCAAAAGGGCGACCTCAATATAGAAAAAAAGTTGAAATTTCATCACAAAAATAACAGAAACTACAAGTATTAAAGTAATACCGCTCAAATGCAATATAACCAAATTAATGAGTTTGTATAAAATATCAAATTGATCTACATATTGAATTGCCTTAAGAAGTGGTCAACTTAAAAGTCGGTCGCCTTAAAAGGCGGGTCAGCCTAGTTTATGATAAACTAGCTGTGTAAGTCTATGCTGTAAAAAGCCCGGGCTCCTAGAAACTATTCTGGCACTTCAATCAATCTATTGCATCGGTTGTGCATTAGCAGCTACTCATTGGTTTTGTTTTGCCGATGTGCTCGTCTCCGTTGTCTATCAGCAGCTAAGCAAATTTCTCTCTCCTCAGAGGTTTCGTTTTAAGCGAGGTTCTCTTTCCTCGTCGGTTTCATTTTACCAACGTGCTCGCCTCCGTGGTCTATCAGCAGCTAAGTGAATTTCTCTCTCCTCAGAGGTTTCGTTTTAAGCGAGGTTCTCTTTCCTTGTCGGTTTCATTTTACCGACATGCTCGCCTCCGTGGTCTATCAGCAGCTAAGTGAGTTTCTCTCTCCTCGGAGGTTTCATTTTAAGCGAGGTTCTCTTTCCTTGTCGGTTTCATTTTACCGACATGCTCGCCTCCGTAGTCTATCAGCAGCTAAGTGAGTTTCTCTTTCCTCTGAGGTTTCATTTTAAGTGAGATTCTCTTTCCTCAGCAGTTTTGTATTGCCGACATGCTCGCCTCCGTGGTCTATCAGCAGCTAAGCGATTTTCTTTCTCCTCAGAGGTTTCATTTTAAGCGAGGTTCTCTTTCCTCAGCAGTTTCGTTTTGCTGATGTGCTTGCTTTGTTTGAGCTTCAAGCTGTAGCCTCGCACTTCCGGGCCTGACAGACAGACACACACACTTCCACGCGTAGATGTTTATATATAAGATAATGAAGTATATCAAAAGTTGTAAAAATTGTAAAGAAATGTATTAGAAAGCAATGGCTTTATTATAAACAGTAACTCTATCAAAATGTAAAGAAACTGTCAATTACTTCCTTTTCACTCTGTAACACTGAGAAGCTTCGAAGAGTAGAAAAGGCATTCAAAAGCCAACAAAGTCTCAAGACGAAATCAGTATCAGTGCACACTCCCAATCTGTCTCTCACCTCATACACCAGCCACATTGCAGCTAGGAAGATTCTGAAGCATTTATACATTTATATAAAGGAAACAAAAATTTAAAAACTATGTTCTTTTTTTGTTTAACCCTTAAACTCCCACATACTTGGGGGTTAATGCATCCCTTGATGCCAAATACTTTTTTGCTGCACTTTTTAAGGAAAAGTCAAAATTCACCAAGAAAAAGTGAAATTTTAATGAAACACATATTTTATTTCATGCAAAGAGCTTCATAATTACTGCAACATTGATCATTTTACACACTGCCAATGAACTGTAAAAACTATAAAAAAAAAACTACTGTAACAATCTATTATTATATGTACAAGGTGCAACTGATGCCGTTGATGAAATTCAGTAAATCACTGCACCAACTGTGCTTGAAATGGCTGCACGCAGGCACACCGAGGCCAACGCTGATGTTTGCAGGCTCATCTAGTGCAGCAGCTGAATCCCAGGGACAGTGAGACTGCAGTGCTGCAGGGGGGGCAGTGGTCATGATCTGGCTGTTCAACGAAGTTATGGCACTGACTGATCAGCTGATTCAGGGAACTGAATATAGCCGGTTGCAGCACTGAGTGAATGTATGTTGCTAAATATACTTGTCTTCTGCGTGCTGGATAATTGCACTGGGAACCAACTATAGCCAGTTGCAGCGTTCAATGAATGTACATCACCAAATATACTTGGTTCCTGTGTGCTGGCAAATTGCAATGGGAACTGAATACAGCCGGTTGCGGCGTTCAATAAATGTACTACTCCGAATATATTCGGCAAATTGCACTGGGAACCGACTATAGCCAGTTCCGGTGGTTTAAGGGTTAAGAAGTCAGTTGAGCTGAAAATCGCCACAAAGCTCCAAAGCACACTTGAAATGAACCGCCAGGAACTGTGGGAGACTCTCTGGATTTGTAGGGTGCAGGGCAGTTCCTGGCTATGATTGGAAGGTGGCCTTGCCTCTTAGGGGCTCACCCACAAAACACATGAAACATAACAAAGTCAGCTTATATGCATAGACAAGCCCAAAAATAAAGAAGAATGCACATAATCAACATAGATTAAAAAAAACAAATCAACAAAATAAGACATAAAACATGAATTTAAACCCCAGCCAGGGGAGGAAACCTGGCTGAGATGTGACAGCTGCAGATGTAGATAGGTAGAAGTGTCTGCACATTTTCCTGTGGCATTATGCGCGGGTGAAGTTCTGCTCTTTAGAAGCATAATCAGAGATTGTTCATTTTCAGCATACTTGTAGCAGTAATGCACATAATCCGGAACACAGATAAAATCTAAATCACATCAGAGACGAGGTGAGTGCTGCCGTTAGGAAGTCAACTTGTAATGTAATTACATGTTTCAATAAATTCATAACATGTCATGCAGAAATATGCTTTGGCTCCATTGGCATTAATTATGAACTAAAACATGCTCATGCAAATCAGGCGCATGCATAATGGAAATTTATCCATTTTAAGTTTCTGCTTTGTCTAATGCCACTCCATCTAAACTAGTGTGGTGCTGAGGTGTCACCCATCGCATGGTTGCACTCGGGTCCTAATCTGGACCCTGAATGTGCTGTATCAGTGCGTGCTCCTAACTTCCTCCTCTTAATGCAGGATCAGGAGTCCATACAGGTGTTACGTCCGATACGTGCAGAGTCCAATGGACTCTATGTTTTTTACGGCCCTCAGCAGACTCGTAGGTTCAAAGCAAGACAAAGTTCAGGAGTCAGAAGTCACCATCCCATAAACAACCATATGGACACTCAATCACACTTGGCCAGTGCCAGGTTACCAATTAAAACTTGCCCATAAATTTACAATGTTATGTCTTGGCCAATCTCATCAGAGAGGCTCAACTCCACTAACAGATGTTCCAAATATTAATTTTCTATCTCACAGGGATATACCCAAAAAAGAAAATAAGCCCATAAAACTTTTTGTTTTTATCTTAGTTCAACAGAGGACTCCAAACTGCTTTTTATAAGTATGTGCTGGCTATCACTTGTAGTCTGCATAAGAAAATAAGAACAGGTTTCAAAAATTACACATATTGTGACGCGTGAGTCGCTGTCTTGCACCCCAAAACACGAAGCTGATTCTCAATACTTTAGCAAAACCATCTTTTATTCTGCTTGAAACAGGAACAGCACGGTTGTTTATTGTAGCGGGATCTAACACTCTCCTGTACACAGACACAGCAATCAGGCAGGGTCATGGCCAAATAATACGGTTCCCTGTATTTATAATGTTCCTTGCATCACTCATTGACAACAGGCACTTATAGTGCGACCACCAAAAACTTGGATTTGCTTCTGTGATGAGCCGCTGCAGCTCTGTGAGCCTGCAGTTGCACCGGCAATGGATAAGGAGTCTTCCGCAATTGCGCTTTGTGATGCTCTTCGGCATGCTGTCCCATTGAGGGAAGTCCCAGAAGAGTTTAGAAACCTCACACTGTGAAATGAGTATCCAGTGCCCACCTTATTATAAAAAAGCACTTCTGTGTCAATTAAATTGATTCAGTAATGGATGGATGGACAATGATAAAAAAAAATCTAAAATATACATGGCTATTCAAAATGAAAGAGCAGATTTCAAAAATGTATTTCAAACAAACTGTATAAGGTAGAAACACATTCCACACATCACTGGATAGAGGAAAGTTCATAGTTTGGTTCTATGGTCCTTGAGGTTGCATGCACTCAACATGAGCACCACGTATAGCGCGACAAATGTCAAAACGGTAGACCATTTCTTGCCACACACGAGTCGACTGGTCCCTAGTTACTGAATCCACAGCTTCCTCGATTCGATGTTGCAAATCTTGAAGATTAACAGGCATAGGTGGAACCTTCCAGTCCATCATCCTGGATTGGTGTTGATCAGGTAACACTGGACCTTCATGCAAGATGGTGCCCCACCTCATTTCCACTTAGAGGTCTGGCGTTACCTGAACAACACCATTCCAGGACGGTGGATTGGAAGAGGTGGACAACAAGATCTTGCTCATTGTCTATGGCCTCCCAGGTCTCCAGACCTGACACCCTGCGATTTTTATCTGTGGGGGTACATTAAAGAAAGAGTGTTTGTTCCACCTACTGTATGCCCGGTAATCTTCAAGATTTACGACATCGAACTGAGAAAGCTGTGAATTCAGTAACTAGGGACCAGTCGACTCGTGTGTGGCAAGAAATGGTCTACCGTTTTGATGTTTGTCGGGCTACACATGGTGCTCATGTTGAGTGCATGCAACCTTAAGGACCAGAGCACCAAACTATGAACTCTCCACTATCCAATGATGTGCGGAATGTGTTTCTGTCTTATACAGTTTGTTTGAAATAAACTTTAGAAATCTACTCTTTCATTTTGAATAGCCCTGTATTTCAGGTCAGTAGCCATTTTTGCAGGTCCTGGATGAGAGGAGCCAGCTCTTCTTTCTTACTCTGATGCCAAAAATTAGTCACGTTTGTACTTTGAGTCAAGATGACAATGATCTTCTCTACAGTATAATGTCTGATAATTATCAGCTTGCTGTGGTTTTAAACTACCCTTAAATGAGTCACTTTATAAAGTTATTGATCACAACTCTTGGACACTGTGCCCTCTGGTAAGGGGAAGTGCAACACTTTTTGCCCCCCCCCTTCCTGTGCCCATAGTGCTTATTGACTGTGTGATGTGTGATGCACTACTATATATCTGTATGAGAATATTCAGTATATTTGTGTTTATACTATATACGTGGCAGCAATTGATGATCGTGTTAACTGACTACATATTCTCATAGAAGATGTAACATTAGAGTCATCAACACAGATTGTGGGGAGCTGAAGCACCCCCATACCCCACTTACAAGTGCCCTAAGTGTGCCTATAAGAGAACCACACAAACACCAGCAATGCAGATTTGACACCGGCAGCTACCCTGGGAAAAATTACAAAGCAGTGAAATGACTTGGAAAATTGGCAGGCAATCACAGGTGCACTTAAGGAGGCCAACTGTTTTGGAATGAGCAGAATAGGCACTTTCTGCTAGATGTGTAGTTGTGCTATCAGGTATACATCTTTCCGAAAAATTAGTCAGTCAATTAATTTTTATATTGAGCCTCTCATAGAAGATTGGTTTCCGAGTGCTGCCCGGATTGCTAAATGTAAAACAGCTCAGTGATTATCAATAACACAGATGCGGTCTACTATGAAGAACATATGGTAAAGGCCAATTGGGCCATTAAAGACAGGAAACAAACACTCCCGGGTGTTGGAAATTTGGAGGAAATTATTGGAAATGGCATAGAGCAAGGGTAGGCTTCTGCGGATACCCATTGGTTTCTATACTTGCATTTACAGTGTCCTCCATGAACAATGGCACCCTTGGCAAATGAAAGCAAAATGGGCTGTGAAAAAAAATGGTCTTGATTGTTTATCCTCTTAACCTTTCATTCAAAATATTAACAAAATAAATCTAACCTTTAATTGGAGTAAAACAAATCAAAGGAAAAATACATTTTCATTATTAAACAAATATTTTTCTCAAATACAGACGTGGACAGATTTGTTGGACTCCTTCCAGCTAATTGAAAAAGGGCTGACATGAAAAGCAATCGTCACCTGTACACCTACAGGCCTTTGATATGTCATCGAGTACAGCAGAGCAAGTGTGAAAAGAGATCAAGTGTTGCTTCTTCTAAATAAGATATTCTAAAATGGCCTGGGCATATTTGTTGGTACCGCTAGAAAAGATCCTAAATAATTAGATTTGAGTGATCTTTCAGACTAGCTGTTTTCGTTCATTCATATCACATACATCTCATTCAGCCGATTTAAATGGAGTCAAAGCCCAGACTCTGCTGTTATGTATCCTTGTGTGATACACACTGAAAATGGATCAGAGACTGCAAAGGAGAGAGTCATCTGAGCATGTTAAAGGCAAAGGCTAAAAGAAAATCTCCATGCTGCTTGATTTTCCTTTAACAACAGATTTAAATGTCTATCTATTATATAACAAAACTAGCAAAATACCCGCACTTCGCAGCGGCGAAGTACTGCCTTAAAATTTTTATTAAGAAGACAATTAAACCTTTTTAAAACTGAGGGAAAATATACCAATAATTATTTGTTAAGGATCTCTTTGTATGCCACGTTGTCAGTTCGGCCCTCCAGTTG
>JANRMT010062856.1:13899983-13914875 GCA_026402145.1 Polypterus bichir lapradei
GGTGTACACACTCGCTGCACTCCCTCTCGGGAATCGAACCTCGGACGTCAGCGTTAGAGACGAAGCCCCTAACGCTGCGCCACGGCGTGTGGTTCGTTTACTTGACAGTTTGTAGATCGGGGTAATTACATTCAAGGCATTCATAGTCTGAATCACAATCTGATTGTATGGGTGGTTACCTATCAGGTAACGCTTGTGGTTGGTCAGCAAGTCGGCTAACATCCGCCACGGCGCCATCTCAGTTGCGAGAAGCAGATCATATAGAATGGTTGAAAATAGTTTTACTGTCAAATAATGCAAAGAGTACACGACACGTGTTTCGCCCTAATTCTGGGCTCATCAGGTGTACACACTCGCTGCACTCCCTCTCGGGAATCGAACCTCGGACGTCAGCGTTAGAGACGAAGCCCCTAACGCTGCGCCACGGCGTGTGGTTCGTTTACTTGACAGTTTGTAGATCGGGGTAATTACATTCAAGGCATTCATAGTCTGAATCACAATCTGATTGTATGGGTGGTTACCTATCAGGTAACGCTTGTCGTTGGTCAGCAAGTCGGCTAACATCCGCCACGGCGCCATCTCATATATACACTCAGCAAAAAAAGAAACGTCCTCTGACTTTCAACTGTTTTTACTTTCAGTAGACTTAATGTGTAAATATTTGTATGAACACTAAAAGAGTCAACACCATAAGACATAAACTAAAAATGTTTTACAATGTGTCCCTGAATGAAGGGAGGCTCAAAATCAAAAGTACCAGTCAGTATCTGGTGTGGCCACCAGCTGCTTGAAGTACTGCAGTGCATCTCCTCCTCATGGACTGGACCAGATTTGTCAGTTCTTGCTGTGAGATATTACCCCACTCTTCCACCAAGGCACCTGCAAGTTCCTGGACATTTCTGGGGGGAATGGCCCTAGCCCTCACCCTGCGATCCAACAGGTCCCAGATGTGCTCAATGGGATTGAGATCTGGGCTCTTCGCTGGCCATGGCAGAACACTGACATTGCTGTCATAGAGAAACTCACGCACTTTTTGCCACTCCTGTCTGGTCCAGCGAAGGTGGGTTTGTGCCCATAGGCGGCGTTGTTGCTGGTGATGTCTGGTAAGGACCTGCCTTACAACAGGCCTGCAAGCCCTCAGTCCAGCCTCTCTCAGCCTATTGCGGACAGTCTGAGCACTGATGGAGGGATTGTGTGTTCCTGGTGTGACTCGGGCAGTTGTTGTGGCCATCCTGTACCTGTCACGCAGGTGTGATATTCGGATGTACCGATCCTGTGCAGGTGTTGTTACACGTGGTCTTCCACTGCGAGAATGATCAGCTGTCCTTCCTGTCTCCCTGTAGCGCTGTCTTAGGCGTCTCACAGTGTGGACATGGCAATTTATTGCCCTAGCCACATCAGCAGTCCTCATGCCTCCCTGCAGCATGCCTAATGCACGTTCACGCAGATGAGCAGGGACCCTGGGCATCTTTCTTTGGGTGTTTTTCACAGTCGGTAGACAAGTCTCTTTAGTGTCCTGCGTTTTTAGAACTGTGACCTTAAATGCCTACTTTCTGTAAGCTGTTAAGGTCTTAACGACCATTCCACAGGTGCATGTTAATTAATTGATTATGGTTAATTGAACATGCATGGAAAACATTGTTTAAACAATTTACAATGAAGATCTGTAAAGTTATTTGGATTTTTAAAACATTATTGTTGAAATACACAGTCCTGAAAAAGGGACGTTTCTTTTTTTGCTGAGTATATATATATATATATACAGTATATATAGTGAGAAATGGCCAGCAGTTTATCCCGGCCAACACCCCCAAGCCGCCAGATGGATTCCTTCCTGCAACACAGAGGTGGCCCGACTTCCTGGAGGGCACCATGGACATTGGAGTTTCTCTTCACAGCCCTGCTGGATACCATGGGGGCTGCCAGGGGATGCTGCAGGAAAGCATGATGATTTTTATTATAGCCCGGATGTACTCCCTAGTCACGGGGACAGAAAAAATGAAGTACTTCCGGGCTGAAGAAAAGGAGAGTTTCCATCTGACCCGGAAGTGCTATGAAATCACATGGACTGAGGGACAGAAGAACTTCCGGGACAAGGACTATAAAAGGATGATGGGAAACCCCAGCAGACTGAGCCGGAGTTGGGAGGAAGTGTGACGGAGCTGCTAGGCGGAGAGGAGGATTGTTTATTATTGTTATTGTGATTATTATTGTGTATAGTGGAGGTGCTTTGTGCACATTATTGTTAAAATAAATACATTATTGGGACTTTTACCAGGTTTTTGAACATATTTTCTGCGGGGTTCAGGGGTCAACAGTGACCCCTACTGTCACAATATATACATATATATGTATATTTATATACATATATACACATATATACATATATATAAATATGCATAAATTTACATATATGCAGTTTGCATATTCTCTCCATGTCTGCGTGGGTTTCTTCCATGTGCTAACGTTTCCTCCCACAGTCCAAAAACATGCAGGTTATGTGAATGGGCGACACTAAATTAGCCCCAGTGTGTGTGGTGTGTGTGTGTGTGTGTGTTTGCTCTGCGATGGACTGTCCAGAATGTCCAAGGTTTGTTCCTGCCTTGTACACTATGCTAGCTGGCATAGACTCCAGCAGACCCACGTGACCCTGTTCAGGACTAAGCGGGTTAGAAAATGATTGGATTGACTGACTGAATTTAAGGTTTGACTTAAAATACTTTTTTTTTAATTAAGTCTTATTTGAAATATGTCAAATAAATACAATACAGAAGAAATTAAATGATTTGAAAGCTTGTAATTATGAGAAGCATTTTATTTTCCTTTATGAGAGATGTATTATGGATAAATATTTTCTGTACATATTTTTTTAGTTAAAAAAGCATGTATTTTAAAGGAATTTTATTTATTATAGTACTGTAATTGTTTAGCTAAAGAACAATAAGCCTGCAGAATTTAATTCTGTTAATAGAAAATGAACAGGCAACACCTGTGGTCTATAGTTAAATTATAAAAATACCAAGGTTAACACTTTAATTCACCTTAATAAAGTGATCACTGTCTGTGTGCCAGTCCAGCTGAGATGTCCCTGTCACTCCAAAAGATGGTGCATCACAAGCATTTTTAGTAATAAAATGCATTATTACAAATGTTTGTGAAATGCCATCTGTTGGAATGGCAAATGTAATGCATATGTCCCTGTTATATACCATTTGGTATGGGATTCGTAAAAGCAGTGCAAATGTTTGTGTTGTGCCACCTGTTGGAATGACACATGCAATGCATTTTATTATAACAAATGTTTGTGATGCTCTCTCTTTTGGAAATCTGTAACACAAAATCGGTGATTGGTTTCAGCCATAAAAAAATCCTGATTAGAAAATAGGATACAAGGATGGATACTTTAGAAACCTAATAAAGGAACTATTGAAGGAAACACCTGTAAAAATGTAAAACAAAAGGTTAGCAGGCAGAGATGATATGAAAAGGCACCTGTTGTTAGATTTATTTTACAATAAAATATACAGGGGATTTTTACATATTATTGCTCATATACAGAACGTGTATATGCTGAATGTATAATGAATCTAATAAAATGTATAACATTGTAGTTTGTTAAAAATATTTAAATTACTAATTTTTTTGCACCCTGCGAAGAATCCCTGTGCTGTTGCTTATACTGCTGAGACCTGCGGATTAAAGTAGGAAAACGTTTTCGTTTTGTTTGGTTTGGGGAAGCCATATTGAAGCCAACTCGGGTAAGTAAGGCTTGTTTAAGCAGTTCATTTTCATTTGCTGGTGCAAAGCATTACATGAAAGTAGGATTTTAACAGGGCTGAATCTTATTTAGTGCACTTTAAGCAAGCAAAGAATGTAATCTGTCGCATCGTGCGCTGAGTCTTTTGAAAACAACCACCTTGTAAGTCAACTACGAATTAAGAAGTGTTTTAGCTGGGAAGCCAGTTTTGAACAATTGCTCAATAGACTTATACCATCCCAGTCCTCATGACACACAGAATTCTGAAATGTTAAGTGATTCCACTTCAGACTGAGATGCTGTAAAACAGCCATATAGTTGCGTAACATCTTAACTGCTCCAAGTACAGCCTGTTATAAATGGCAACCATATTTTCAGTTTCAGCAGCCAAACGTTGATGCCTGGTTGCCAAGCCTGGTGACTATTTTTAAAAGTTAGTGCTGAGCCCTGCTGGTGTAGCCTAACCATGGGCACTGATTTCTTCTTTTCTGCCATCTGCTTTGCCAACCAGCACAAAACAGAACCCTGCTTTGGATCTCCGACACCCTTTACACCGGCTGAGGTGGATGACATCCTTCCCTCTAGCAGACACACAGAGACAACTGTAAGATTATTTGTAAAGGCAGAAAACCCCGTAAGTTAAGAAACTGAAAAAACGCTTTCATCTGAAGCACACTTTTTCCCCCATGTTGTCTTGGCCGCTGTATCATATATCAGTTTAATAACTACGATCAGATGCAAAACTGGGATTAGCATGAGTAGCTTAGGTGATAAATGCCTCTCTTGGAAAGAAGAAAATAATACAAATACTGAAATGATGCAAATAATTCCCACATGTCATGTTCAAGCACAGAGATGATATAATCAGAGTGGAAATTTATGATGCTATCGGCATTCTGTGCAGGATTCTATTGCCAGCTTATTGAAAATGTACTGCACTGAGTATAAAACGAGATCATCTTCATTTGATTACATTTGTTCCTCTGTATCGCATAATCATAAATTGCATTATTTGTGTAAAAATGCAGGCATTTGCTGCTGATAATTAATTATGCTGCGGCTTTGTCATTTAATTCAGGGAGATGTGATGACATGGGACATATTCAGAACAGCAAAGTATTGCAGTCGGGTCAAGCAGCAGCCTGCAGCAGAGTAAGGGTCAGGCAAGCCATCCATTGGAATTTCATTTCAACTACATTTTCAAAGACACTTCATTAAAAAGGGGCATTTTAAGGGACCAAACGAGAGACAGACAGTATACGATAAATTCAACAATGTTTCATTTACAGTTGGTGCTGCTATGTTCACACCGCTCATAATTTTCCATGCATATTCAGATCTCCGGTTTTACATGAAGGTCAGTTCTTCGATCCACTTCACCTCAAGACAAGCCTGCTGTCTGCCTCGATGACATCAAAGCTTGGAAGCTTAAAAAAAATAAAAAACACTCCTCATCAGCACATCAGTGAAATGGAAATGCTCAGAATATCCAATACGCCATAAGAACCGTCACACGGGACGATTTTAATTTTCTATAATGCCAGCCATTTCCTTCATTTTCCATCTTGAGTAATGTAGTCTTCTTACCCTAAATATTTCTTCATTTGTTCCATGAACTTGCTTATTTAAATTCAGGGTTGTGGGGCTGCTCTAAATAGTATAAGAAAAAAGACAGGAACTAATTGGGGGCACCCTCTCTCACACCAGGCATATCTAGGGTCAAAGCCAGCAGCCATCTCCTCCTGCGCTCGCTTCAGACCAGGTAATCCACCTGGAAGTAAAAATGTCTGAGCCTGGCCAGTACTTGGATGGGAAACCATCTAGGAAAAAGGTTGGGATGCTACTTGAAGAGGTGTTGGTGAAGCCAGCAGGGGGCACTCACCCAGTGGTCTGTGTGTAGGTCCCAATGTCCCATTTACCTGTAATAATGAGACAAAAAATCGAGGTCCTCACTCTGTGTAGCCATCAAAGGCCTCTGGGTATCTTTCACAAAAAGTAGGGGGTTTCCAGAAGTCCTGGCTAAATTGCTCACCACAGTTTTTAGAATATTAGAACAATCTAGATAAGAGCAGGCCATTCCGTCCAATAAGGCTCGTCAGTCCTATCCAATTAATTCTGCTAAAAAAGCATCAAGTTGAGTTTTGAAAGTCGCTAAAGTCCTACAGTCTACCACACTACTTGGTTGCTCATTCCAAGAGTCTATGGCTCTCTATGTTTAATCAACTCCAATCCCTTATTGGCTCTCTCTTTCCCCGATTTATCACCTAATAGCTAATGTGGGGTGAGCACACTGGCAGAAGAATGACTGCTGTTTCATCATCCAGGTGGATGCTACACATTGGTGGTGGATGAAATGGTTCCTCATCCTCTATGTAAAGTGCTTTAAGTAAGTTAGAAAGGTACATTATTATTATTATTATTATTATTATTATTATTATTATTATTATTATTATTATGGGGAGGAGGAAAAGGAGGAGACTAACATGGACATAGGAAAATCATGCAAACTGCACAAGACAGTGATCAGTCCTGGAATTGAAGTCTCTGGAGTTTTGAATCCCCAGTACCAATCACTGCGCTACAATGCTACCCTTAATTCATGCATTTATTTCCAGCAGGATTGACCAAAGCAATGCGTTATTCACATATCCTCTATGCAACTTTCAGTTAATTCAACCTGATGCTACAAAAATCATTATAAGAACCAAAAAGTATGACCACATAACCCCTGTCCTCAAGTCTTTACAGTGGCTTCCAGTTAAGCTTAGGTTTTATTTCAAAATCCTCTTTCTTACATATAAAACCTTACACGACCAAGGCTCTGCTTACTGTCTAAACTTATTATTACTTATAAACTGAGATTTCTAGATGCCAGCCAACTTAAGATTCAAGAGTTTAAGAGTTAATAAAATAACAGTGGAAGGTTAAGCTTTTAGTTACAGAGCCCTGATGCTGTGGAATGGTCTGTCTGCTAATATAAGAGATGCCCCCTCAAATCTCAGCTTTTAAATCCAGGCTGAAGGCTGAAGACTCAACACTTTAGTCTTGCATACCCTGACTAGAGCTGCTGACTAGCTGTGCATATTGCATGTTTGTTAGTAATTTGTGCAAAAGTATAAGTAGCACAATATTTATAAACCGTTGCAAACTCTCCTCTGTTCTGCTTCCCTTCTCCGTATCTTGTTGTGGCACTAGATGCCATTGCTTTACTGCCAAGCTGCCAATGGAAGAGACACCTAAGATACTGGGAGCCTTGGAATCAGCAAATAGAAAGATACTGTTGTCATAGTAAACGGTCCAGGACAGACTCTACTGTAGAAAACCCAGCAGGTGACCAAAGTGGCAACTTGGCCAAGGTCTTCAGGACTGTGACTTTCATAAAGAGCTTCAATGTACATGGTCCCAAACACTTCCAATAATGCACATCAGAGGACAATATCACCACAAAATACCGGCTAGTAATAAGAGCAAGCACCAAATCTTTATATATATATATAAAAAAAAAGTATTCATCACAAAAAGGATACCAATAACAATGAAGCGCCATGCAGCACAAAAGCAAAATGGAATTGCCTGTATCAAAGGAAATCCAACTTGAATAAAGTCACAATCCAGATTTCCAGAGGCAAGATCAGAAACATAGTCAAATGCAGAGCATGAAGGTCAAAATTCCAAAATATACCAAAGGTACAAAAGCAGCAAAAACATAAATAACTCACCGATTCCAGAAGGTATTCACAATAAACTGTAGGGCACTGTAGAAGACCCTCTGGATTTATAGGGCACAGGGCAGTTCCTGGCACCTCTTGGGGTACCACCCACTGAACACATGAAACATAACAAAAGCAGCTTGTATACATAGACAAAACCAAAAATAAAGAATGATACAATTAAATATAAATGACAGAATGAAAAATGAACAAAAATATGAATCCGGATCCCTGGCTGAGAAATGACAGTGACTGTGTCTGACTTTGTCTGGACACTCCAGATGTTAATTTTTTCCAGAGTTGGTGCTTACTGGAATTTTTGTTTTATTCTCTTGCTAATTAGTCAAAGCTCAAGAATTAATAAATGGACAGATAGTGATGGGCTCTATTTATTAGTTAATCAGTTGAGAGCCATTTTGTTTTCCAGTCTGTTTACATTATGTATGCACATTATGTAATTTGTAAAGTCTATATTTGCATCTGCTTACCACTGCCTGTGCACTTAGTGAAGGGCACTATATAAAAATAAGCTGAAACTTGAAGCAGTGCAGAAGAGAGTCACCAGGTGCTTCCCAGGACTTAAGGACATCTCCTACAGTGACCGACTCACGAGTCACGAACAGAGGAGACTGTGTGAAGACCTAATCAGTTCTTTAAAATCAACAAAGGCATCGATAAAGTAGATCCAGCAGAATTCTTAGTGCTTAAGGGTGAATCACATACTCGAGGAAACCAGTGAATATCAAGAGGAAGTATATTTAAGACTGAAGTCAGAAAGCGCTTCATTATACAAAGAGTTGTGGGAATCTGAAACAAACCAATGAGACATGGAGTTGAATCGACAACTTGACAACATTTTTGAAGTATCTGGATGAGATATTGGGACAACTTAGCTATTAGCTAAAAAATAGGCTTGATGGTCTAAATGATTTCCTCTTATATGTCAAATGTCTTACGTTCTTCTTCTTAATTGACTGCAAACCAAAACATTACAGCATTTATTTATCTGTTACCTTAAAATGTTAACCCAATTGCAAAGTTGCAGGATGTGGAGCTAAATTGAATACCACTGAAGACAAGGCAAGAGACAACTCCTAGATGGAGGACCAGTCTACTGCAGCGTGAACACCCAAACATACTCAAATCAGGCCAGTTTAGAGCCTGACGCATAAGTCCTTATTATATGTGTGGCAACCAGAGTAGCAAGAGAAAATTCAGAAGAACTCAGGGAGAAAGTCCAGTCAGCCTCCAGAAAGTGTCCTGGCCAGAAATGGTACCCATGGCTCTGGAGTTATGAGACAGAAGTGCTAAGCAGTGTCTCACCATACCATTGTTAGCTTAACCCTCCATCCCTCCATCCATCTGCTTTCAAACCTACTTAATCCACCTGCAGGGGTATCCAAGGCCTGTCCCAATGTTACTGAATGCAAGGGAGGAGCCAATCCTGAGTAAACTTTTTATTTGCAAGTATGGAAAACTCATGTTAAAATAATGATAGAAAGTATAGTACAGGACTGGCAGAGGAATCGCTTTGTATACAAGAAATATGAAATACACGTGTTGTGTGCAGAAACCTGTTGTGTTTGCAATGTCCAGTTATGTCCACTATGTACCATTCTTTGATTGCAATTACTGAAATGTACTAAAACCTAATGTGACCATGGATGTATTTCATGTCAGATGTTGCCTGAGCATATGTTATGCGGCACACTGCTGCACAACAACAACAATTAAATTCTTTGTATAGCTCAAAATCACACAAGGAGTGCTGCAATAGGCTTTAACAGACCCTGTTTTTTGACAGCCCCTGAGCCTTGACTCCTTAAGAAGTCAATAAAAAACTCCTCAAAAAAACCCTTGTAGGGAAAAAATGAAAGAAATCTTGGGAAAGGAAATTCAGAGACCCCTTTCCAGGAGGATGGGCATACAATGAGTGTCAAAAAATGGGGTAAATACAATACATTACACAGAAAAGGACACAAGTAGTCATCTTCACACATCTAGAAATCCAATCCATCATTGCCACCTCAGGAATACAATACAATTGTACAATAAGTAATAGTACAAGTACAGAGCAAAATGCAGGAGTAGATGATATCACACAAGAGGATTCCGAATTGTTCAGAGTTCTGGAAACCTTAGCCAACAAGCCACCTCCTCCCCACTGGCCATTCCACAGCTAACTCAGTGCTGGGCAGGCCAATCTGAGGAAAGGACCCTTCTACCCGATGATTCCAGTGCTCTTTTATCAGAGATGACTTTTTCATAGGCAGGCAAACAACTTGGCAAAAGGGCAGTGTCACCAAATGCCACATTTTAGTAATGAGAAGAGAAACAGAATAGATGAATGTTAGTAACAAAGTATAACTATCATATTACTAATGCTTTAGTGCTAATGACTAACAACAGAGATGCAGTATGCACAGCAGCTCTACTCAGGGTATACTAAACTTAAGTAGTGAGTCTTCAGCCGGGATTTGAAGGTTGAGACTGAA
The DNA here is from genome assembly GCA_026402145.1 of Polypterus bichir lapradei. Classification (NCBI taxonomy): domain Eukaryota; kingdom Metazoa; phylum Chordata; class Cladistia; order Polypteriformes; family Polypteridae; genus Polypterus; species Polypterus bichir. Next base: position 13,909,946 of record JANRMT010062856.1, read on the forward strand.
GGGGCATCTGTTATAGTAGCAGGCAGACCATTCCACAGTTTAGGGGCCCTGTAACTAAAAGTTCGACCTCCCACTGTTGTTTTATTAATCCTTAGAGTCATAAACAGACCAGCATCTTGAGTTCTTAATGTGCACTCTGGTTTGTAAGTCATGATAAGTTCAGACAAGTAAGCCAGACCTCGACCATTTAAGGCTTTATATGTTGAAAGGAGGATTTTGAAATCTGCCCTAAACTTAACCGGGAGCCAGTGTAAGGATTTAAGAACTGGAGTTATGTGTTTGTATTTTCCTGTTCTTGTAATAATTCTTGCAGCAGAATTTTGGATTAACTGAAGGCTGTACAATTTGAACATCCAGTGATCACTGCAGTGTAGTAGTCAGTTCTACTATAAATAAATGCATCAATTAATTTCTCAGTAGCCCACATATTTAGAAAACACCTTAACTTCCCAACATTTTTAAGACAGAAGAAACATATTTTGGACAATTTTGTAATATGCGTTTAAATGACATGCTAGAGACAAAGATAACGCCTAGATTGTGAGATGCAAGTCCATGTGGATCCTGGCAAACCATGAAGATGCTACACAGGCAGCGACATAGGAGTGCGGAGCTGAAAACTGTTCAGACATTGGGCTCCACCTTTATAACAGGCTAACAGAAAGACATAACAGCACAAGAAGGTGTGCAGAGAAGAGCACTCAAGAGAAACGGTGTACTAAAGGACTACGACAGGCCACAACATGGAGACGACATTAGTTTTTCTTTTTCTTAAACTATTTTCCACTATAGAGAAGAGTGTAAATTGTTGTAAAGAGAACTTAACTGTGGTAAAAAGGAGTGATGTGGTGCAGCACTCCACTGCTCTGTTGGTGTGGCACCCATATGCACTTTAGCTGGACTTTCGTCCAGAACATGGGAGTGATTTGGGAGGCTTACAAATCTCTGCATGTCTCCATGACCTTTACGCTGGAGTTGGATTGCCACTATGGACAAAGGGTGAGGTTCAGTGGGATGGCAGCTGGTGGAGAAGAGGGTTGCGTTGAGTTTAAGGAAGTCTCTGAGTTAAGAAGATGATACTTTCTCACACGCACACAACAGCCTGAGAGGAGCATGTCATGGGAAGAGCATCACAACGACTTGTAGGACTGGTTATTTTACAAGACTATTATAGTAGTTCTGATTGGTTTGGCAAACAGCAAACACATGAAATCATAAGGCTGGTACAAGAGAGTGTCTATTTGAAAGGGCAAGTAATCTCTGATTTACAGAAAGAGTGGAGGCACTGGGATAAGACAGAGAGCTATCGGCCTGTTTTTGAGATCTATCCCTAGATTATTATTAGTTATTATTAGGAACAAGAATTCGGTTTTTACTGCCTAGCTTACTGTGCAGATTTATTTGCGTAGCTATACAGAGAATTATTTTTCTGGTCTGTAAATTGTTTTCAGACTATTACTGGAACATTTGATAGGGGCACTTACTGCAATAAAGAAAAGCCGTTTACACCATTCCTCTTGCCGGTGTCTCTCACTTGCTGGTATGCCCTTGGCATAATCTGTGTAAGGGGCATCACAAGGACATGATGTTCTCCGATAGGCCATGCTTTCTAGACCTGGCCATGCACTGCCCTAAAGTAAAAATGGCATTAAGGAGAACTCCATGCATCAATCCAGCACAAGGGGATGGGATGCCATGCTAATTAAATTGGGACTCCCATTATCAATAACCAAAGGCACCAATTAGGTGGAAGTTCACTCAGCATGGAAACTGAGATTCTTCAAATAAATGGTGTTGGGAAATCGATGAGTCGTGGAGTTGAATTGGAGACCCTAAAAGGTTTGAAAGAACATCTGGAACTTCTCTATTAGCTAAGCAAACCATCATGCACAACTACCGTTTGCGAAATTTCTTGTTCATTCTCCACATTCCTAATGATGCAGTGAAAAAATCAGCCTTTACAGACACTACAGTTCACTCACATTTTTATTAGCACTAGAAAGAAGCATTAACAGAACTCTGTGCCAGGGATGTGACTGATCCTCACTGGCAGAAGAGGAAAATGAAATAAAAAATGAAATCATTTTTGATAGTAGACCAACAGACGTGTATTTTTGTACATTTTATGTAAATCTCTTCTCCGTGTTAGTATTCATGAGGCTACTGCAACATCATTAAAACCAATATGTCTGCAGCTGTCATTGTTTCCTCCTCTAATTTGCTGCTTATTTCTCCTAATATACTGCACTGTTACATTGAGGTCATGCTCCTAAATTTAATCTTTTAGAAACAGCTCACATTGCTACTCTCATTATTATTTCAGTTAGCGCCCCAGTCATCGACGCAGAAATTACGGAAAGGAATTCGGCGAAATAGCAAAATCTATGCCATAAAAAAGCCAAAAGGTCTGATCACTGGACGGACAGATACTACGTGGTGGGCAAGGCCTGGGGTGGCACGGAAAATAAAGACAGAGCAAAGTGAAACAAACACACACACCATCGTTTGAGGGCGCTGTCAATAACAGGGAGCATTGAGACTGCTAGGGTTCAAGAAGACATCTTTGTTCTATTTTAATTTTTGTTTAACTTCCCACTTTAAGTAAATATTGGTGAGATCATGGTAGTGGAAAATCGGAGAGACCGTACGCTGCTGGACACATGGGTCACATATTGCATGGCATATGGTAGCAATGCAGCCATCTTACTTGAGGTTGAGTTGAATATCTACATACAGGTAAATAAAAGAAAGCCCTAAGCAAGCAAATAAGTTTCAGCCTTGAACCCTTGGATTGTTTAAAAATGTTTGAGTTCTGTTTGACCCTTACTTACAGATGATCATCTTTTGCACCTTTGGTTTATCTATGGAAAGACTGAAATGGTAACAACAGACATAGTGTAAAGTGATTTTATTCATGAATGCTGTTTTATTACAAGCACAGTACAATACAGCATTAGAACATTAGAACAATCAAGACGAGAAGAGGCCATTCAGCCCAACAAAGCTTGCCTTTCCTATCCATTTAATTCTTCCAAAATAATATCAAGTCGAGATTTGAAGGTCCTTAAGGTCCTACTGTCTACCACACTGTCACTTATTCTGTGTGTCTACGGTGCTCTGTGTGAAGAAAAGCATCTTAATGTTAATGCGAAATTTACCCTAACAAGTTTCCAGCTAGGGCGGCATGGTGGCGCAGTGGGTAGTGTTGCTGCCTCACAGTTAGGAGACTTCCCGGGTCCTCCCTGAGTGGAGTTTACATGTTCTCCCCGTGTCTGCGTGGGTTTCCTCCGGGTATTCCGGTTTCCTCCCACAGTCCAAAGACATGCAGGTTAGGTGTGTTGGCAATTCTAAATTGTCCCTAGTGTGTGCTTGGTGTGTGTGTGTGTGTGTGTGTGCCCTGCAGTGGGCTAGCACCCTGCCCGGGGTTTGTTTCCTGCCTTTTGCCCTGTGTTGGCTGGGATTGGCTCCAGCAGACCCCCGTGACCCTGTAGTTAGGATATAGCGGGTTGGATAATGGATGGATGGATGGAAGTTTCCAACTGTGTCCCTGTGTTCTTGATGAACTAATTTTAAAATAACAGTCTCGATCCACTGGACTAATTCCCTTTATAATTTAAAACCCTTCAATCAGGTCTCCTCTTCATCTTCTTTTGCTTTAACTGTAAAGGCTCAGCTCTTTTAGTGTCTCTTCATAATTCATCCCCTGTAGCTCTGGAATCAGCCTAGTCGCTCTTCTCTGGGCCTTTTCTAGCTGCTATGTCTTTTTTTGCCAAAAATCTCACACAGTACACCAGACGAGGCCTCACCAGTTTGTTATAAAGCTTGAGCAGAACCTCCTGTGACTTGTACTCCTCACATCAAGGCGCTATATAACCTGACATTCTGTTAGCCTTCTTAATGGTTTCTGAACACTGGCTGGAAGTTGATAGTGAGTCTGCCAGGAAACCTAAATCCTTCTCATAAGGCGTACTTTCAATTTTTTTCCATTGCGTATTCAAACTTAAGATTTTTACTTCCTGCATGTAATCCTTTATATTTACTTATATTAAATTTCATCTGCCACAAATCTATCCAAGCCTGCATGCTGTCCATTCTCTCTGTAGTGATTCAACAAATTTGAGATTATCTGCCAATCCACCATCTTGGTATCATCTGTAAATTTAACCAGCTTGTTAGTTATATTCCTATCAAACCCTTTCAAAGACACACTCACACACACACACACACACACATATATATATATATATATATATCTATACTAATAAAAGGCAAAGCCCTCACTCACTCACTCACTCACTCACTCACTCACTCACTCACTCACTCACTCACTCACTCACTCACTCACTCACTCATCACTAATTCTCCAACTTCCCGTGTAGGTAGAAGGCTGAAATTTGGCAGGCTTATTCCTTACAGCTCACTTACAAAAGTTAAGCAGGTTTCATTTCGAAATTCTACACGTAACGGTCATAACGGTCGATAACGGTCGACAACGTCCGCCATGTTGAACTTTCTTATTTATGGCACCATCTTCACGAAATTTGGTAGGCGGCTTCCCTGCGCTAACCAAAACTGATGTATGTACTTATTTCGATGGTATGACGCCATTGTCGGCCGCCATATTGAACTTTCCAACGTCACTAATTTTCCAACTTCCCGTGTAGGTAGAAGGCTGACCCCATCTTCACGAAATTTGGTAGGTGGCTTCCCTGCGCTAACCAAAACCGATGTACGTACTTATTTCGGTGGTATGACGCCACTGTCGGCCGCCATATTGAATTTTCCAAACATCACTAATTCTCCAACTTCCCGTGTAGGTAGAAGGCTGAAATTTGGCAGGCTCATTCCTTACACCTTACTTACAAAAGTTAAGCAGGTTTCATTTCGAAATTCTACGCGTAACGGTCATAACGGTCAACAACGTCCGCCA
>JANRMT010062856.1:13914975-13926771 GCA_026402145.1 Polypterus bichir lapradei
ATATATATATATATATATATATATATATATATATTTATATATTGTGAGACATGCCCGAACACCACCAGACTGAGACCACATCTTTACACAAAGCAGATATTTATTTAATATAGTCCCGCAGAACACACAGTGCTCCCAGCACCAAACACTCCTACCACGGGCCTTTCTCACACTATCCTTGGACCACCTTTTCCTCTCTCCACGGGAGCTTCGTTCTGCTCCCATTCCCGACTCTAGCTCCCTGATTGTATGGAGGTGGCTCCTTTTATTCCCACGTGGATGTGCTCCAGGTTCTTGATGACGTCCTTCTGGCAGCACTTCCTGGTGTGGCGGAAGTGCTGCCCTTGCACCTGGAAGCACTCCGGGCATCCCTGGAAGGATATTTCTACATCTTCCTGGGTGTGGCAGAAGCGAACATTTCCTGGGCTCCATGAGGCTTGGGGCGCCCCCTGGCGGTGGCCACGGGCCCCAACAGGCTTGAGCCTCCTTGCTCCTCTCCTGTGGTCCTCTCCTGATCCAGGGTGGTTGCCCCCTCGTGGCCCGGAGGACATATGTGCCACCTCCCGGTCCTTCTGGGCATCCCGGCTGGGTCTGTCCCCCAGCCTCCTGTGACTATATATATCTATACTAATAAACGGCAAAGCCCTCACTCACTCACTCACTCACTCACTGACTGACTCATCACTAATTCTCCAACTTCCCGTGTAGGTAGAAGGCTGAAATTTGGCAGGCTTATTCCTTACAGCTTACTTACAAAAGTTGGGCAGGTTTCATTTCGAAATTCTACGCGTAATGGTCATAACTGGAAGTTGTTTTTCTCCATTTACTGTAATGGAGTTCAGCTGGAGGGGCGGAGTTCGTATGACATCATCACGCCTCTCACGTAATCACGCATTACGTAGAAAGCCAGGAAGAGCTACAAAACGCGCTTTAGAAAACATACATTATATAATTAAGAAGGCAGCGAAACAATTAGAAGCGAGCGAGTGACATATAAAACAGCTCACGTGAACTGACGCAGTGCGCAGACAAAAAGTAACAGTTCCAAAGAGTGCTGAACAAAAACTGAATTACACTGCTACGCTCAAATAGATAAACCACACGCCGTGGCACGATACTAAAGCATTCGACTGTAGCGCCCACGTCCGAGGTTCGATTCCCGAGAGGGGATGCACTAAGTATGAACGCGCGCTTCTCGAATTATTTTAACCTCGCATCCCCTTAGTTTGAGACGTATGAAAACGCATGCAGTTAACGCAGAAAGACAGATCACCTATTCACCTATTGAAGCTTCATGAATAATGAATACTTTATTCGCGATCAATGATTGTTTTGGTAAAGCCATACTCAGTGTATTCATTAGATGAACGGTAAAAAAGTAAGAGCGAGGGGACGGTAACTTACTGAAGCACACAAGCAAAACCACAATAGCACGCGGGCTCGATGTACTGACTTGCGCGATCACATTCCAAAAAATATTTCTTTTCAAGTTCTATTTAGTCCATATGAGTCAAACTCAAGGCCCACGGGCCACATCCGGCCCGGCGTGTAATTATATCCGGCCCGCGAGATCATTTTATATACTGTATTATTGTTATTAATGGCCCGGGTATATGAAGCGCTGGTAACACAATAAACTACAGATCCCATAATGCATACTATGCATTACATACAGATCCATAACCGCGTTGCTGCAAGTTATTGCGAAGCTAGCCCACACGATGCCGAAGAGAAAAGTTGATTCTGAAAACAGAGCCTTTAAAAACCGATGGGAGGCTGAGTATATGTTTACTGACATTGCCGGTAAACCCGTGTGTCTCATTTGTGGAGCTAATGTGGCTGTAATTACAGAATTTAATCTTTACAACGACTGACAAACACAGAATGTAACTTGAACACAACACATCGTACAAATACGACCCTGATTGAAACAAATAATGATAATCGAATCCTTGATCACAGCAACACTCAATAACACTCACAAAAAATTACTGTATATTGACAATCATGTTACGTTATTTCTAAAATGTTCCCTTTTCTTTTTCATAGCTTCCTTAACACACTACGTCTCCGCTGCGAATATATATATATATATATATACCTCGATCTACATACTCTCAAATACTGTAGATAGTATTCACGTCATCATATCCCCTCCCATTTACCTCATTTCGCTCTGAGCTGAGCTCCGCGGCTAACGCCGTCTTCCGAATCAACTTCGTCACACTGCCACCAACTACACACAGAAAAAATCCACAAGTTAATACACACGCTGTCTCTAGAGTTTCTCCACACTGAATCCTCCAGGCACTACTTACAAAAGGTTACATTGATAATCGCACAGCTGAGAAGCTTCGATGCATGTGCTCCATAACGCGTTAAAAATATAAAGTCACTGTCGGAATAAATAAAGTCAATACTTAAAGTCAAAACTTTTTTCTGAATATATAAAGTCAAAACTTTAATATATAAACTTAGCGCTGGAATATATAAAGTCAAATCTTGAATATATAAAGTCAGCATCGGAATTTATTGTCACGCTTGGGTCACAGATTTGCACCGAAACACAGGAGGTCGTAGAAACAAGAAGGGTTTTTATTCAAACACTGCAAACACATGAGCTTAAACGTGCTCCATGACAAGTCAGAGATGACAGTTCCGCTAGGAGCAGAGAGAGAGAGCGATAAAAGCAAGCAAACAATCAATTTTCAACTGACAGGCGCTGCACAAGGCTTTTAAGTTAGCGGAGTATCGCGCGAGGTTTGCATTACGCGTTATAGCACAAGTGAGAAAGTAAGGAGCAATGTGAGGGTAGTCTGTGTTTCAGGAGTTGTGGTTTTCCCAGAGGCATCTATCTTCTTGGGGTGCGATCAGCCCTCCAGCTCACACCCTCCCCCTCAGCTTTATTCACATTTCCGTGAATCAAGCGACTCTCTGTACCAGGTTCATTTAGTCTTGATAATACGTCTGCGTTGACGTGTTCAGAACCTGGTCGATGTTTTACTGTGAAACGGTAAGGTTGTAAGCCCAGAAACCATCTCATGAGGCGAGAGTTTGTATCTTTCTGTCGGTATGACCATTGAAGTGGAGCATGATCAGTTACCAAAGTGAAGTTTCATCACCACACGTAATAGCGAAGCCCTCCAGCTCACAATATAAAGTCATCGTTGGAATATACAAAGTCAGTGCTGCAATATCCATCCATTTCCCAACCCATTGAATCCGACCACAGGGTCACGGGGGTCTGCTGGAGCCAATCCCAGCCAACACTGGGTGCAAGGCAGGAACCAATCCTGGGCAGGGCAAATTCATCATTTTCAAAACATTAACCGAACAGTGTTTTTTTAATTTATTTTTCTGAATACGTTTTTGTTAACTTACTTCAGTTCAGAGTCATTTCAATCAATATATTTTGACTTTGACTTTATATAATCAGGAATGACTTTATAAATTCCGACGCTGACTTTATATATTCAGATTTTCACTTTATATATTCCAGCGCTGACTTTATATATTCTGACGCTGACTTTATATATTCAAGTTTTGAATTTATATATTTAGAAAAAAGTTTTGACTTTATATATACCGACGCTGACTTTATGTATTCGGGAATGACTTTATATATTCCGACAGTGACTTTATATATTCGGGAATGACTTTATATATTCAAGTTTTGACTTTATATATTCTGACGCCGACTTTATATATTCAGAAAATCAATGTATTTGCCTGTTTCGCACCCCATAGTATATGTGTGTGTGTATATATGTACACATGTATGTATGTATATATATAAATATGACAACAACACTCATATCAATGAGAAAACAATTACATTAACAATCATGTTACGTTATTTTTAAAATTTTTCCTTTTCTTTTTCATAACTTCTTTTATACACTACTTCTCCGCTGCGAAGCGCGGGTATTCTGCTAGTATATATATATATGTTATGTTAATCAGTTCTGTTCTTGCTCCCTCAAGAGCCTGTTTCTTTTGTTTTCAATAGCTATTTTGTGTTGTGCATTAAACAGGGTGGCCCAGTTGGGACCCAAACTTTTCTTTGGGACTTTTTCTTTGGGAACTTGCCAGAAGTTAATGGTAATCCTCTCTCTTGCAGGGCATTTAAAATATTTTGGAATGATTTAAAGTATTTTGAACTTATACAGTCAGTTACTCATTTCGGGGTCAGATAGGCTAGAAGCCTACCGGCAGTAGTTAGGGCTGGCTGCCTGGGGTAAGGCCTTATCTGAACAGGACAAGGAAGGCAATGGACTGCAATGATGTGGCTTTTTGTAGTCCTTACATCTGTTTTCACCTTGCTTGTAACTCCATTCACAACAAATGCATATTATGACACCACCAGCTTTAATGTATTACTGTTGCCTAATGGGCATTGTAGTCTCCACTTCAGCACTAACGCAAGGTTGCTGGTGAGATGAAAAAATAGGGAGGTGGGAGGTTTTTGTATTGTCACACACGTGTCCATGGGAGGCATCTGAAGGGCTCACAAAGGGATAATTCCATGCAGGGTTCACTAATTCTCCCTCTTTTTCATCGGCAGATCAACCACGGGAAATTTCGCCTGGACTGGAGGGTGTCCCTTCACGTTCTGGGCCCAACAACCTCAATTCTGGTTCCTTCCCCAATTACATCATTTCCGGATCCTGCCCCGATGACATCACTTCCCCTGCCTGGCTTTAAAACCGCTATCTTTGCCTGTTATGTTTGTTCTATTGTTGGACTGAAGTCTGTTGAGACCTGTTCTGTGGAATTCAAGTATATGAGCGGCTGACCCCAAACCATTTCCTGTGTCTGTCCAATCTTGTCACAATAAATATTAAGTACCTTTCACAAAACAACATTGATCCTTTTTTTGCAAGGCATGGAGACAACGTGCTAATTGAACATACAAAGTGAATAGGTTGGGATATGATCTCTGCGTATTTGAGGTAGCAGTGCTCAGCTTCTGGTACTGTCATTTATTTTTTTACAATTTTAAGTCCTTCGACCCTCCATTTTTAATGAGTTATGCATCTAGTTACTTAAGCAAAGCAGCATGGCACTGGTGTGGATTGTGTTACAGATGGAAAGTAAATGATCAATGAATCACAATGATGGGAACCCATGTTTAAAAAATGTCAAGAGGAAGGACAAGACAATCAATTAATGAATCAGGGAAGCCAAACGGGTTTAAACTAAGGTGAATCCCTTCATTTCCGAGTTCTCCCAGCTTTGCCTAGGAGATGTGATTCTGAAAGCTGCATCCAAAACAAAGGTTCAGCCCTGTCTTTCTCTTCAATGAACAATAAAGCTGTCCAAACTCCAAAGGCAACAGGAGTGCCAGGAATAAAACAACGATGGCTAAATGGTGGAATGAAAAAATAAATTCATCAAATTGTGAAGCCGTTCAACAGAATGCTGCTGTGCACACTATTTGATTGTCACCATATTTTCTGTCAAGCACAAACTATTTTCTGAAACAAATGGCTGCATTTCCACCTCCAAGTTTGTTTTCCCCCTCAACGGATGACTAATTGTTACAGTTTTTAGAAATCAGAATGATATCCATTTCGGCTTTCATTCCACTGTGGGGAAGAACAAAAAAAACAAAACATTTCAGTACAATGGCTAATTATCCTCTGACCAAGCAATTCTTAAATAATGACTTGTTGCTTTATAAACCCTTCAAAATCGTAATATTGATGTAGCTTTGAGGTAAGAGAGGCAGGGGGAATTAAACGAGACACAAACTCCGCCACGGCGATTATATGGAAATCCTGATTATTGGCGGTGGTTGAAGTGGCCCCCCCTTCTCTATAAGAAGCACTTTGAGTGTCTTGTTAAGCTCTGTCGTCTGTTCCCATAAGGTGATGTGATGGACAAGAGAGGTGGTCATGTCACAGATTTTCTCTTAGTCAAGCAATCCAATGAAAAAGACCCCAAAGTCATTTGGCAGAAAGGCAGCTTAAGCTATTCATTCATGAGGAAACAATCTAAAGATGTCACTGGAAACGAGCAGAGACTTTCGTCACAAGTGCAATCTCAGAGGATAATCTGATTGGCTGCCTAGAAGAGCTGCCTCCATGGTAATACAATACAACCCGGAAGATAACAATTGGTGCCATAAAAGTAGGAGAGTGGGACGAGGTGGCAGAAAGCAAGAATGATCCAAGAAGCAGAGGTTACATTTCAAACCCTACTTGAATATTTCTATTGACCTTTGTAGTTATTAATATAATCAATAAGCAACATAAGCCAGGGAGGAAAGTACAAAAGCATATTTAACATTTAGCCAAAGTAACCATTATAAGCATCAATTAAGAGTCTATAGATGTTTTGTTTATCATGGAATTAACTATAATACATTATTATTGGGGGTGGCACAGTGTTGCAGTGGTAGCTGCTGCCTAACAATAAGGAGACCAGGGTTCGGGTCCTCCTCGTGTGGAGTTTGCATGTTCTACCAGTGTCTTCATGGTGTCACACACGTACGCATGGGAGACAGGTAAGGGCCTAAATGAGAATAATTCCACGCCAGACCAGGGGGTGGCGGAGTGCACTGACTTTTTTTCTCGCTTTCCTGCAGACCGTTCACAGGAAATTCCACCTGGCCCTGATGATGTCACTTCTGGCTCTGGCCTCAATGACATCACTTTCCAGTTCTGGCCTTGATGACATCACTTTCCGGTTCCGGCTTTGATGATATTACTTCTGGTTCTGGCCATAGACATATATAGGTAGACGCCGCATTCACTGTGTTGCCCAGTCGACACGATACGTCAGCGCGTCCGCCATATTGCGAGTGGCAAAAGTGCCATTTAAACTAATACAGGTAGACGTGGAAACCAGGTTTTCTGATAATAATAATTATCATTATTATTATTAAATAATTCTTCCGATATAAGTAACATTTCATGGACTGACTTCTTCCATCTCCAAAAAATTTCTAGACTTTGTCCTGTTCTTACGCAACACAGTACTGAAGTATTGGTTAATGCACGAGTCAACTCACATATAGATTACTGTAATGCTATTCTATCTGGCATCCCACAAAAACGTATCCATCGCTTACAACTTCTTCAAAATTCTGCTGCCAGGATAATAACCTGCTGTTCTAAATCCACTGAACATACTACACCGATTCTCTCTCAACTTCACTGGCTCCCTGTTAACTACAGAATACAATACTAAATACCGCTGTTAACATTTAAAGCTCTCCACAACCTCACTGATCTCCTACAGACTGACACTCCTCTCGCTCACTCAGATCCTCATCTGCAGCTCGACTTTCTGTACCACACATCAGACTCAGGCGGCGCGGTGGCACAGTGGGTATCGATGCTGCCTCGCAGTTAGGAGACCCGGGTTCCTTCCTACCTGCGTGGAGTTTGCATGTTCTCCCCGTGTCTGCTTGGGTTTCCTCTGGGTGCTCTGGTTTCCTCCCACAATCCAAAGACATGCAGGTTAGGTGCATTGGCGATTCTAATTGTCCCTAGTGTGTGGGTGTGTGTGTGTGTGTCCTGTGGTGGGCTGGCGCCCTGCCCATGGTTTGTTTCCTGCCTTGCTCCCGGCAGACCCCCATGACCTTGTAGTTTGGATATAGTGGGTTGGATAATGGATGGATGGATGGATGGACATCAGTGCAATGGGAGCTCGAGCATCTCTCGTAGTGTTCGGGAATTCTCTTCTCTCTCATATACCTCTGCTCGATTCAATAACACATTTTAAAACTGCCCACAAAACAGTTGTCGATTTTTCACTGTCACTGCCAGTTATCCTTGTTTGTTTGCTAATTATTGCTTTTTGATTTATCATTCTCTTGTTTTAATTTTACTAATGTTGTTTAATTTTATTGTAAGGTGACCTTGAGTGCTAAGATTATAATGGTTTTTGATGGCCAAATATAACCAAAACAATTGTTCAGCCTTACCTATGAAATGTAATCCCCCGGGATCTGGTTTGGAGCGTACAGCAGTTTGTATAATGCCAAGCAGCACATTATTCATTACTTCACTCCACAGCAGTGCCACTCGCAATATGGCGGTGACGTTGACGTACGATGCTGCTGGTCATGCAGCGTCTAGTAATTCTATGTCTATGGTTCTGGCCTTGATGATGTCACTTCTGGTTACGGAACCTTGGATGATGTCATTTCTGGTGTAGAACCGATGGACGAAGAGACTTCCACTTCTGCCATTGATGACTTCACTTTCCTTTCTGGCCTTTAAAGCCGCCATATTTTACTAAGCACATCAGTTCTGTTTTGGACTCTGAGCTGAGCACATCAGTGCTATCAATTTACCCTTTTGCAGCCAGGGAATATCATACAGGTGGCTGCCCCAAAACCTTTATATGACTCTTGTCTCTGGTTTTTGTGAAAATGGGTTTCCTCCCACTGGCCAGAGACATGAAGGTTAGGTGGATTGACGACACTAAACTGGCTCTAGTGTGTGCATGTGTGATTGCTCTGCAATGGACTACTGCTCTGTCCAGGGTTAGTTCCTGCTTTACACCCAATACTAGCAGAGACAGACTCCAGCCCCCCCATGACACTTGAAGGGGGTAAAACAGGTTAGATAATGACATGACAAAACTCTTATAGTAGGTTACTGTCAGCTTGCATCGTTTTATATTCAGTCAGGTCTCAGGTTATGAAAACTGTAAGTAATGAAACTCCCAGATTTTTCTTTGCAAGTGAATCACAAGTAATTTCAAACAAACAAAGTGAAGTAGTTTTGGTGTGGATGAATATGTAGCCATCAATCATCATATCTAATCATGCCCCTTCCATATCCGGTTAAGAGCGGCGTCATTAGCGTCCTTAAAATCTTCATCGGTACATGTAGGGCCTCGGGAACATTCATGGAGAATGTGGTCCATTGTTTGGGTGGGCTCACCACAGGGACATTCAGCACTTGTTGTGAGGCCCCATCTAAATACGTTGCACCACTGAACTCATCCAGGGGTGGTAGCCATCAATAAGAGTGAGGAACAGTATGGCAGCCTACAGACTTTTAATCAGTTTGTGCTTTCGTGTACGTGTGTTGCCAAATGTAACCACTCCACAGCACAGTGTGCAATAATTCCCAGCATTCTATCTATCTATCTATCTATCTATCTATCTATCTATCTATCTATCTATCTATCTATCTATCTATCTATCTATCTATCTATCTATCATATAGTGCCTTTATCTATCTATCTATCTATCTAACTATCTATCTATCATATAGTGCCTTTATCTATCTATCTATCTAACTATCTATCTATCATATAGTGCCTTTATCTATCTATCTATCTATCTACTACAGACCTTCAATGGATGGTGGAGAAGCCTTTCACCTGACACACTGACTTAACTGACTTCAGCATTTGAGGAGTTCTATGGGGCGCCCCACCACTGAGTGGGCCAGAGCATGCATGGCATTGTAGAGCCCCTCCTCTGTGGTCTGGGGGTTAAGGGTAAGGCATAAGGTGCCTGCGTCTGAGCGAGTAGCCATTGTCACCTGGCACATGTAATGATATGTGAGTGACTATGATGACAAGGCCATATGGAACATTTAACAAGTCATCACGTACAGCACCGTTAGCAAGTCCTCTACCGACGCTACTTTGCCTTAAAACCAAAAATCAGTCCTACAAAGGAAAAAGCCAGCGATGAAAATCAATGGATGAATGAATAAGAACACCATCACATGGTCTGGAAAAGTAAATACATAAAAAAAAATTAAAGTAGGTTACTAGTTGAGTCAGTCCCCAGATACGTTGCACACAAATTAAGAAGTTAGTAATGACTTGGCATCAATTTAGAAAATTAAATGATGAACTGAATTTAATATTCACAGGAGGTTATTGGGACGGTGGGGTAGCACACTGCCTGTGTCCTGCCTGTGTGGAGTTTGCATCTTCTCCTGACGTTCATTTTCACCGGGTACTCCTTTATCCTTCTACACGCCTAAGCTGTGCACCTTCCTGTCTGCAAGTTGGCTTGGTGTAGGTGAGATCACAATTATAATGGTAATAGATGTATCTTGTCATAATTTTACGTTAATGAAATTGCCATAAAACATGTCTTTTTAACTTAATGTGTGTTATCATGTATGTAAATGATACAGGAGAATTTTTGACTAGTTCCGTTATTGCATTATAGCTCTGAGGCTCTACTCGGTGAATAGTCCTATAAAAAAAATAAAAAGATAAATAATAACATAAAATGAAATTGGAACTGTCTGGCATTCACCGCATGGCTCTGCTTGCCACACTGTCTTGGAAGAAGTCGGTTTAGAAATGAATGAAGGTGTTGACTAAAAGGAAGAAAGAGCTGACAGCCCGTTTCTGATGAACTGATAGTCTGAATAGCAGAAGAGAATAAAAGGTTTTGTGACGAAATTAAGCTTCACAGGCAGACATAGGGAAAGACTACCAAAAGGCAGAAAGATTTTAAAAAATGTGCAGGATGCACAGTCTTTTGCTAAAATATTTTTAGAAATTTAAAGTGTGATTTGAAAACTTAAAAATGAACAAAACGGGAGGCACGAGGCTGCAGTGATTAGTGTTGTCTCTTCACAGGCATTTAAATCCTACCCTGAGGTCTCCTTTATACAACTTTGCATAAATTTGAGCACGAAAGCATGCATAGTGCAAAAAAACAGGAAAATATGAATGCCAAAAAAAAAAAAAAGATCAGATCTGGTGTATGCACATTTGTATGCAATTTAACCTTAAACTACAATCGTCCTGTAAATATGAATCTGTGAATGTGCCTCAAACAGTACCAGGCTGCCACCCTGAAACAACCATATATGGAGTATGCTAATCAACCTCATAAATATGCAATGACGATGCTACAGAACTTCATTGGATGGTAGAGCAGCCGCCCACCTGATGCTTGGAGACAGCGGCATAACCACCACCTGCATTTGTGGAGTCCTATGGTGCTCTGCATGACTGAGTGGGCAGGAGCAGGCATGGCATTGTAGCACCTCTACTCTGCACTTTGGGGGGTCAGGGTGATACATAAGGTGCCAGTATCGGAGTGGGTAGCCACTGTCACCTGGCACATGTAATGACATGATTGCTGTGACAATGACTAGTGAGTGACTCCCACGTCCAGGCCATATGAAACACTGAGGGTTACCTTACCAACAAGCCAGTCATGACGTACAGCACCATCAGTAAGTCCTCTGCCAACACTACCTTGCCTGGACCCAGGCCACCGAGGCACATCGTTTGCCAATATCCTATCCTGGATTAGTGCATAGATTATGTCTAATGCTGCAGGAACAAACGCTGTATAACAAAAAAGCAAAAGTGTGTAAAACTACAAACAGCTTAAGTGTTAAGAAATGGTTACTATTCTAATGAAAGTATTTCATTCTCTTTTTTAGATTATTCACACAGGTGGACACATCAAATTAAATTACATTAAATGAGGACTTATTATAGGAACGGTGTGGGAAAATCAGGTAAGAACCCATTAAACACTGTAATTTCATTATGTTTTACTGACCTGTATGCAAGCAGTAAGGTTTTGTTGGTGAGTTACGTGTCAATGTGTTGTTTTCTTTAAGAGTGTCACAGTTGCTTTGTTTTTATAGGGGCGGCATGGTGGCGCAGTGGTAGCACTGCTGCCTAGAAGTTAGGAGACCTGGGTTCGCTTCCCAGGTCGCCCCTGCATGGAGTTTGCATGTTCTCCCCGTGTCTGCGTGGGTTTCCTCCCACAGTCCAAAGACATGCAGGTTAGGTGCATTGGCGATTCTAAATTGTCCCTAGTGTGTGTGTCCTGTGGTGGGC
>JANRMT010062856.1:13942268-13961571 GCA_026402145.1 Polypterus bichir lapradei
GGGCACCACCAGTGCATAGCTTGCTCAGGAATGGCAGCAGGTAGGTGTGAGTGAGGTGAAGACTTTTGGAGGATGGCCAGGTGGGTGTCAAGAAGGGCAGCAAAGAAGAGAAGGAAAACCATCAGGGACAGACTGATATTCTGCAAATGGTACAGGGACTGGACTGCTGGGGGAAAGTCATTTTCTCTGATGAATCCCCTTGCCGATTGTTTGGGTCATACGGAAAAAAGAAAAGGTGAGTGTCATGCCAACAGTAAAGCATCCTGAGACCATTCATGTGTGGGTTTGCTTCTTGGCCAAGGGAGTGCAGGGCTCACTCACAATTTTGCCTAAGAACACAGCCATGAATAAGGAATGGGACCAAAACATCCTCTGAGAGCAACTTCTCCCAACCATCCAAGAACAGTCTGGTGACCAGCAGTGAACAATCCAGCATGATGAAGCACTGGACCATAAGACAAAAGTGATAACTAAGTGGCACGGGGTACAAAACATCAAAATTTTGGGTCCATGGCCAGGAAACTCCCCAGACCTTAATCCCATTGAGAACTTGTGGTCAGTCCTCAAGAGGTGGGTGGACAAACAAAAACTCACAAATTCGGACAAACTCCAAGCATTGATTATGCAAGAATAGGCTGCCATCAGTCAGGATTTGACCCAGAAGTTGATTGACAGCCTGCCAGGGCGAATAGTGGAGGTCTTGAAAATGAAAGAAGGGCCAACACTGCAAATATTGACTCTTTGCATAAACTTAATGTAATTGTCAATAAAAGCCTTTGAAACTTATGAAATGCTTGTAATTCTACTTCAGAATAGAAACATCTGACAAAAAAGATCTAAAAACACTGAAGCAGCAAACTTTGTGAAAACCAATACTTGTGTCATTCTCAAAACTTTTGGCCACGACTGTACAGTTCTATCCATCCATCCATCCATTATCCAGCCCGCTATATCATAACTACAGGGTCACGGGGGTCTGCTGGAGCCATTCCCAGCCAACACAGGGCGCCAGGCAGGAAACAAACCCCGGGCAGGGCGCCAGCCCACCACAGCTGTACAGTTCTAGTTCTTGGTTATGTTCCATTTTCATCTGCAAATATAAATGTAATGATGAAAGGTATCTGGTTATGTTCCATTTCATTCATAAGAATATTTTCTAAACTGGTTTATTTAACTAAAGTTTAGTAAAAATGCACACATTATGCACATTGTATATGTGTACATTGCACATTGTATATGACGTACATCTCAGAGGACCTCTCCTGGTCAGATAACACCACATCACTGGCCAAAAAAGCTCAAATCCGCCTCTACTTCCTACGCAAACTGAAGAGAGCACAAGTTCCACCCCCATCATGTGCTCTTTCTACCGGGGCACAATCGAGAGCATCCTCACTAGCTGCATCTCTGTGTGGTATGGAAGCTGCACTGCCTCCTGTAGGAAGTCCCTGCAATGCATAGTGGATGCGGCCAGTAAGATCATTGGTGCCCCACTGCCCTCCCTCAAGGACATTTTCCACACCTGTCTCACCTGTAGAGCCATCAGCATCGCTGGTGACTCCTCCCACCCCTTTCACTACCTTTTTAGCCTCCTCCCCTCAGGGACCGTCCGGGCCCGCTCCACAAGACTGTCAAACAGCTTCATCCACCAAGCTGTCAGGATGCTGAACTCTGTCCACTACCTTCCCCCCTTGCTCCCAGCCCCTGGACCATAACTTTTTGTACAACTCATAAGCTACTCTATAATGCACCTTCTCATTTTTTATACTGTAATTGGCTTTTGCACTAATGACTATTGCACATTGTACACAGGCCTACTTTACAAGTTTTAATGTTATTTATCTCATATGTTATACTTTATACTTTTTATATATATTGTCGGAGATGGCTAGGGTGGCGACCCAGCCAGGACACCTAGGAAGACCGGAGGAGGGCTTACGCCTTCCCCAGACCATGTGGGGGCGACTGCCCTGGTTCCCTTGGGGGCCACGGGTACAGAGCTTAGAAGCTCAACCCTGTAGGGGCCCGTGGTCACCGCCAGGGGGCACCCCCGTGCCTTTGGAGCCCTGGACCTCGGCACTTCCGCCACACCCAGAAGGGCCAGGGGGAAGAAGACTGGGGACACCCGGAGTGCTTCCGGGTACGCAGCCAGCACTTCCGCCACACAGGGGCGTGTCGTTGGGAGATTGCCGGGAAGCACCTGAAGCACATCCGGGTGTGTATAAAAGGGGCCGCCTCCCTTCAGTCGGGAGCGAAGTGGACTGAGCTGGAGAGGAAAGAAGCGGAGTGGACTGAGCTGGAGAGGAGAGAAGGAGGCGGTCTGAAGAAAGGCATTGTGTGGCCAGGACTTTGGGGACTTGTGGGGTTCGTGGAGCACTTTGGACATTGTATATAGTGTAAACAAACGTGTGGTGGGAAAAATGAACGTGTCTGCCTGCCTGTCCGGGCCAGTCTCCACAATATGTATATTTTATTGTACTACGAAGTTGAGAGAGAAACAGTATTTCGATTCTCCTGTATGTTCTGCACATATAGTGAATTGACAAAAAAGGCTATTTGATGTGATTTGTAAGCGCATGACTGTACAACCTAACATGTGGATTATTCAACCTGAGTAACGTGATATTTTTTTTCATGGCTGCCTTTGGTACTGTTTGATGGTGTCCAGCTTTGGTCACCATAGATACCTATTACATTAGAATATTTTATTGTATTGTGTTCTGCATGAAAACATGATGAATTTTTCTCACCCATCACTACAAATTACATGGGGTAAGTAAAATGGAAACAATGTATAATTCCATTAATGCTCTAATTGTCCAAATTTCTTCTGTAATCTTTCTCTCATATTAGTTTTCAAGTTGTCTACATCGTAGGTTCTTACACTACAGTATGTTGTTTGAATTTGGGTCGCGTAGAGCCGTGATTCAAAATAGTACTCAAAGGGAAAGGGTCATGTGCAGTGTGCAGAGGGTCTTGTGATGGTTTGCCGCGAGCAATTCAAGCAAATGCCACTTCTCCAGTACAACCTGCATCAGGAGTTCTCCAAATCGGATGATGGTCTGCGGCTATTCTGGGTCTCGAGGACAGAATTAAAAGCCAAAATTGGTTAGTGAGAAAAAAAACTTTTAAGCACCAATTGTCTACATCATTCATTTAACAGACATATCTTATTACGTTTACAAAATGCTCTCTCTTGCAGAAGACACGTTTTATTGAAATCCTCCACTAAATGCTGTGGAAATCAAGGCAATGAAAATGTAATTTGTCTTAATGGTTAGCCTTATTGCTCCAAATCTTGGGCTCAGTTCCTTGCCCCGGGGTGTTGTTTTCACATTTTCTGATGCTCTGTATGTTCACCATTTTCTCTTCCTATTAAAAATAAGGCGACTCTAGATTGGCCTAGTGTAGACTTGTGCATTACTGGAGCATTATGCTGATCCTACCAATACCTTGTAACCCTATCGTAACAAAGCAGGTGTCAGAATGGATAAATGATTTCCAACATTGATATCCAAACACAGCGGTCCTCATCAGAAGTGTAAAAGAGACATGGATCACTACACCAAGATGAAAATTTCAAAGGAAAGGGCGGAATGTGTTTGTATTAATGCACAAACAGTGACAATGTAATTGCCCACCGCCATCTCCAGGAAAGCCTGGCAAGTGACTCTGTTAAGCAGCCAGAACTAATCTGCAGATCAACATCTAGATTTGATTTTTCTGGTCCAGGTTTGTCAGTGAATCTTATTCTAACAGTAACTTTGTTGCCATTCTTATTCGGTTGGAGGTTACGACTTAAAGTTAAATTTAGGAGATAAAAAATGATAACTTAGTACTGCTTCATTGAGTACACAACATAGGAGGATGACCTGTTAAACAAAATGCTGTGTTTGGGTCTAACAGCGAGGACTAAAAAAATACTGGAACATAAATAGACAAAATAAGGTGCTGTTGTTAGTGCCAGGAGCTTTCCATTAAAGTTCATACGGACCAAATTAATTCATCAAGTGGCAAAGACTTACAAACTTTAGAAAATGGATGTCAGATGTAGCCTAATTTGGTAACACTAACCACCAATAGATTGTGTGTTAAAGAATAGGGAGATCACTCATTTTAAAACAGTAGATAGAAAAGTGAGCTCAAAGTAAAGTTTTGTAAAGTTTGGGTGGTCTTTAATGCAATTCGATGGAGGAAACTGAAGCAAGTAGCATAAGTAAATAACATCTTGTCATCGACTGAGGGAACACACTGCTCACAGACGAAATGTTGGAGCACCAACCTGGTCACAAAGTCCAAAAACTAAGTCAAGTCAAGTCAGGTTGGGGAGCATGCACTGGCACAGTGCGTTACCGCACCCACCACACAACGAAACAATTTGGGATCCCAGTTTACCACTCCCCAGGCAGACGCACGGTCCAGTCCCACTCTCCGGAAATGACCCTCTATCTGCCGTAGCCAGGTGTTACGTTGGCGACCCCTTGGCCTGGTCCAGCCACTCGAGTCCCCAACAATGAGGATCTTATGAGGCAGATCACCCCCGGGAATCGCACCACATGGCTGTAGTGCCGTAACCGACACTCCCTCACAATGCAGGTAATGTGCCTCATTCAGGACTCCATGAGCAACCGCTCATTCGACACAAAGTCAAACCAATGGTACCCAAGGATTTTCAGGAGAGACACAGTGCCAAAGGAGTCCAGTCTTCGTCTCAGGACATTGGATAGCGTCCATGTCTTGCAACCATATAGCAAGACGGGAAGCACCAGGACTCTAAAGACTTGGACCTTCGTCCTTTTGCACAGATATTCGGGAGTGTCACAAACTCCTTTCCAGCGACCTCATGATCCCACATGCTCTCCCAATCCGTCTACTGACTTAATCGGAAGAGTCACCAGAGACATGAGTGTCAATGCCAAGGTAAGTAAACCTCTCAACAAGGTCGACACTCTCTCCGCAAACAGACACACTGCTGATGGCCGTGCCCAAGAGGTCATTAAAGGGTGGTCCAGTGGCTGTGGGGCATCTGTTGGAGAAGAAAGATTCGCGGATCTTGACTTTGCTGATGATGCTGTGATCTTCGTGGAGTTAATGGATGTTCTGATTGGGGTGCTTAAGAGACTGAGCAAGGAGTCTGAGTGTCTGGGCTTGTGAGTGTCCTGGATAAAAACCAAGATCCAGGCTTGCGAGTGTCCAAAAACTAAGACAGGTTTTATTCTGAAACATATGCTACAGAAGAGCGTTTAGCCTCTGAGGTTACATGTGAAATGCAAGGGGCACTTGTATACTAGGGGCACTGCTGCATTTGCTGCTAGTGTATCTGAAGCTGGTTTCCCCCATTTGCACATGAACTTGATGTTAGCATGTTGTTCCAATTGTGACATTGCACTGAATGACTGCACCAACGTCTAACTCAAATAGTAATTAAAACAATATATTACACATCGAAACCAATCCAGACCTGTTGTAACTGGTCTACAGACTGGTGCACTCCCCTCCACAACAATGTGTGCGTAATCTGATCTCTCACTCTCCCACTATATCACAATTCTGAGAACTTTTTGACTGCCCATCATATTCATGTAACACACAGCAAGAAAGCTACTTAGTCTCTGAGGTTTTATTATAAAGCACACTTTAATTAAACGGCACTTAACCTCTGAGGTTACATATAAAATACGACTTGCCCATCGTCATAGTTCAACTCTCACAGTTGAAGGGTAAGGTTTGGGAGGTCATGGCATGTGATGGATAAAAGGTCAGCTCTGACATCTCATATCTATTCAAGACTGCAGATAACTCCCATCTATTGTTAGCAAAACCTTTTTTTTTTAAATACAATTCTACTTTTAAATACTATTCGGATTTTTTAGTCCGTTTTTTCGGTTCCAATAGACTTTTTGGTTTTGTTGAAAGAACTTAGTCTTACCCAGTTATGATCTTTGCTTGATTTACGATTACGTCTGTTTTTTTGTCTTAGCAAGAGACAAAGACAAAAATTTCCTTGGTAAAAACATGACACTCATCTACAATTTTAAGTCTTTTCACAGTAGCACTCATTGTTATGGATAACAAAATTTGAAACACAATACAGTGCTCGGATGACGACGGGCAAATTTACCCAAGTGATCCAAACACACACGCAAGAATGTGCAAATGGTCTCCTGACTACGTACGATCGAAACGTCAGTGTACGCGCAGTACAACGTCCACTTATACCGTAAACACAAGCTTATGCTTGTACACGAGTAGCATTATAAATGAGCTTGCTCATTTGTTCACATGTTTCAAAGCACGCACTGATTATGAATTTAATTTATTGTTTTTGTTAATAAAATCACGAAAGATGTAAACTGTGCGTGGGACACTCAAGTTGAGGTCAGTTTTGTTAACAAAATCATGAAGGTTTTATGACGTGGCCCAGAAGCCATAATTTGCCCACCCTTGCTCTAATCAATACGATACTGACGAGAATAAAATTTGATATGTCGACTCTCCTGGGCAAAAATCAGGCAAGAGAAATGGCTAGAGAGCAGAGCAAAATCAAAATTCCGGAGTAAAATTTAAACACCAAGGTGCAAGAAGCTACGAATGAGAGATAAAGGGAAAGTTAATTGTGACTGAATAAGCACGTGGTGACAGAGAGTGAGGATCCTGTATAAATACAACAGTGAATTAAAACGGTGAAATGGAAATCATTGCAGCTGACATGATTTATAGGAAACAGAGAATCCAGTCTAAAATCGTGACAGCAAAGGTGAAAAACGATGAACAAGGCCTTCATTTTATGAATTAAGTCAGCTTTAGCAACATGGCACTGTACCCCATGGGTTGTAATTAAATATGTAGTGAGTTATGCCTTGGAAAAGGTGTAAGAATATCAATGAAAGTCTGACTGAGAACTGCTAGCTGTTCTGTATAACTGAATATTTGGCATAGAGAATCATTAGACTGGACTAGGAGATAAAAGACTCCGAGTCTCAGTCGAAAGTACTAGCAAAGGTCATTACTGAATACAAAATGTTCTAAAACTAAGTCCAATATACAAACCAGAAATCAAAATGAAGAGCTACACTGGATATGTATATTCACAGCACCCACGAAAACCAACAGGGCGGCCCTACAGAACCACAACTCTTCGGCTGCCCTACCTCTATCCTAACGGGGAGTCACCAGATGGGAAGCTGCCCTCCAATGTACAGTGGAGCGAAATGAGCACATGAGGTAGCTTCCCAGTGCCCTTCACTCTCCTTGGCCTCCCCACTGGAAAAGTGAACACCAACAATCCACAGCCAGGATTCATTAACAGTGTCCATCCATTCCAGCCAGGTTAGTGGCTCCCACCCATCCCCACTGCAGCACCAGTCCGGCTGCACCTTCCAATCTGGTGGCTGAGACCATCCCCTGTGTCAGCCAACCATCCAGGTACGTAAATGTGGTCCATCTTCATCAGGGTGACCGTCCATCCATGACACAATCCTCACTTTTGTAGAGAAAATTACCAGTCAACATAACATCTTCATTTTTTTGTTGCTATAGGAAGCTCGCGCAGACATGAGGAGAGAATATGAACTTTACACTTCGATAGGACAGTATTAGAACCCAAGTCCCCTTAGAAGGGAGGCAACAGTACTGACCATTTTGCCAGCATGTCACCCCATAGGAACACGGTGTATGTTGCTAATTTGTGTTAAAATGTCCCATGCTTCATAGGTATTGGAGTTTTTAACTGTAAGAGAGGAAGTTCAATTCCCATCTCCTGCTCTTTGTATGATGCTGAGCAAGATGCAGAACGTGCCTGTGCTTCAAATATAAAAAACAAATGGAGCCAATTGTACCATAGCTCTGCACTTGTAAAACACCACTCATTGAAAGGTGCCATATAAAATAATAGTGGAACTCTTTTCTTCCAAACTTCACTATAGCTCAGAATACATTAAAGAAACACCGATCAGCCACAACAACAAAATCACCTGCTGAATATTGTGTGTTCTCCCCATGCCACCAAATCAGCTCTGACCCATCCAGGCATGGACTCCACAAGAACTCTGAACGAATCTGACACCAAAATATTAGCTGCAGATCCTTTAAGTCCTGTAAGTTGCGAGGAGTGATCTTCTCAGATTGGTTTTGTTTTTCCAGCACATCCCACAGATGATCAATTGGATTGAGATCTGGTGAATGTGAAGTGCAAGTCAACACCCTGAACTCTTTGTCATGTTTCTGAACAATTTTTACAGTGTGGCAAATCACATTTTCCTGCTGACAGAGGCCACTGCTACTAGGAAATTCTGTTGCCTTGAAGGGGTATATGTGATTTGCAAGAATCTTTAGGTTGGTAGGACGTGTCAAAGTAATCCCACACATGAATGCCAGGACCCAAGGTTTCACAGGCGAACTTTGCCCAGAGCATCACACAGCTTTTCATTTCCTAGAGTGCACACACACCTGGCTGTATACATGATTGAAATGAAAATGTGATTCTTCAGATCAGGCCACATTTTTCTGTTGCTTGATGGTCCAGTTCTGATGGTCACATGCCCATTGAAGGTATTTTTGACAGTGGACAGGGGTGAGCATGGCCACTCTGACCAGTCTGCGGCTACTTAGCCCTGTACAGGTCAAGCTATAACGCATTGTGTGTTCTGACACTTTTTTCCCCATGGCCAGCATTAAGTTTTTCAGCAATTTGTGCTGCGCTAGCTGTTCTGTGGGATCAGACTCACACCCCATGCACATCAGTGTGCCTTGGTCACCCATGATCCTGTCACCAGTTCACCGCTTGTCTTTCCTTGGACCACTTTTAGTAGGTACTAACCACTGCAAACCTCAAACACCTCACAAGGCCTGCTGTTTTGGAGATGTTCTGACCCATCTGACTAGCCATTCCAATTTGGTCCTTGTCAAAGTCACTTAGATCCTTATTCCTGCCGTGACTGTTTACTTGATGCCTCATATATATCACTTCAGCTGTCAGTGGTCTTAATGTTGATGTTGATAGGTGTATTGTTAAATGTCCACCCACATCCAATTTTCTAACCCAACCTACTTTATTCTGTCTTCAAATGGCAAATGGATGGTTACTTAGAGGTCACAGCCCCACCATCATAGATAGTGACTCGTGTGTTTGTAATGCTTGATTGAAATTCTGTCATCATGGTAACCAGCAACATACAGAACTCTGTCCCTGCTTCAACTACAGGTCAGGTTAGGAAGTGTCCGAGGGACGGCGGCCAAGTTGGAGGTGAGCCCTGACAAATTTACCTGATGTTTTAAAAACAAATATGATAGCATTTTAACTGCACTTTGCTACTGAGGCTTGGCGTAGCAACTTGCACCCACACACAGTTGGATACAGGATGTTGTTTAAAGCAGATGAAACTTGGAAATAAAAATTTTACAAAGAACCAAGATTTATTTTTTTGGAAGACAAAGCCTACAATTTTTCCTCACCAAAAATAAATGATTATGTCCTTTTGAATATTCTCCTCCTCCCCAGCCCACTGAACCACTGAATTAGCTCTGACTGAATCTCATACTTGCTTTATTTCTGGGAAAGCCATTCATATTTCATGCATTT
This sequence comes from Polypterus bichir lapradei, assembly GCA_026402145.1. Lineage (NCBI taxonomy): Eukaryota > Metazoa > Chordata > Cladistia > Polypteriformes > Polypteridae > Polypterus > Polypterus bichir. The sequence goes on from JANRMT010062856.1 coordinate 13,951,849, forward strand.
TTTATAATGTCATTTTTTGTTGGTCTTTGTATGATTTTTTTGAGATTTTTTTCTAAGAAATATTTAGAGTGCCTACATCCAGCCATCTATAACAGAAGCAGTAGATTTCAGTTTAGTGTCTTTTGGGCCAGAGGATATCTTGCAGGCATCAGCTGCTAAACTGTAACAGCCCAAGATGGGGAGCCAACCCATTACAGGGCACACTCGTCCATTTAAGAATACATTTAAGCTAACATCACTCAGACATTGGGAAGAATATGAAAATTCCACAGAGTCACAATGATCTGGTCGGGATTTAAACTCAGGACAATGGAGCTGAGAGGTCACTAATGGGGTTTGTTCTCTTCATGGTAGTGATCCAGGCGCCACTCAACATGAGGTCATGATACAGTAAGGCTTCCTGAAACCATGATGGACTGGGATTGCCAGGTTTGACCGCTGCCATGAGGTTCTTACTGTGCAACTCAATAGAGAATTGTGATGCCTTGGGTGCTTGCAGCCTTGGCATTGTTTGTGTCCTGGGAAGTTAATGGTCAAGTACCAAGGATGGACTAGTGCAATGAAGATACAAACATTAAGACTAAGATGTTCAGAAGTGCGGTGTAATTCAATAAATAAATAATCCTGAAAAGGAGCGTTCCTGTGTGAGTTAAAACCAATAAATAATTACATTCTCCCATAATATTAAAATCAATGTTTAAAACACAGGTAAAATCAGGTTGTCTGCCTCTCACTCTCTCTGAGTCTCCAGGGTGTCCCTTTCTCCCGCCTTATCTGCTCACTCCCTTGGGTCTGCCTGACAGCCAAGTTGCTCCTTCAATGGGTTTTAAGCTAGCCACAACAGCTGGCAACCCACTGGGACATCCAAAGCTGGCATCCGTCACCCCACCACCATACCTCAGTGTCTGTGAGCTGTTCATCAAAGCCTTTGACCATTGCTCAGCAGAAGTGACCTACCACTGGAGTGCCGTTCTTCTCATTACCTGCGGGGCCACCTGACTGCCTTGCCTCCTGTCCACCACACTGGCCCAGTCTGCTAATTTTTCTCTTTGAACACTCCACACTTTCATCTTTGATTTTCTCCCACTTCTTTTCTTTCTTTTTTTCTCTCTCTCCTGTCTGTCCTGCTCAGACCTTTAATACTTTCTAGGTGTGGGTGCTTTCTATAATGGAACGCAGATCATCAATGAGGAAAAGCTGCACTGCTCACACACAAATGGGAATGAGCATTCATCCAAATCCTTCAGCTATATCATAGGAACACTTTACATTTTTCAGCTGATAAATGTCATGTGATAGGCCATTAGCCTAAATTTGGTCAAGATGAACAGGAATGCATTATATGCTAGGAGAGTTGGATAACACTTTGCATAATCAAGTTGTCTTTAAGCTTCAATGTCCAAGAAATAAACCTTGAGCTGGGTGTGGAATAAGTTTGGTACTTATGAGTTTGAGTGATAATGATGTTTGTAACATTTTCTTCAGTTTGTTTTTGCACATGCTTTCAATGTGTTTTGAAAAATTGTAAAATGTCAGCACACCCTGTCTTTTACAAAAATGACAGCTTCAGAAAAGCCTCGTCTTCCTCAGAAAATCTTTTTTCTTCTCTTTTATATTAGGAAGACATAATCGGCAACTAAGAAATGAAGCCACCTGGGAATTTTCACCAGAGTTTTGCTATTTTTAATGGGAATGCATAACGATTTAACCCACCCAGGTTGTAGCACTTTGAGCTACATTTTTTTGTATGAAAATGTGCTATATAAATAAAAGTTGTTGTTGTATGATTCTTTGTGCAATTTTGTACTTACTGTTATTGATTTGGATGCAAGTAAACATTTGTTTATGAGTGAAAGCTAAAAACCAGTCTCTGTCTGACTGCTGCCCGCAGCCCGGGAAGTTAGATTGTTCATTCCATATGTAGGTGGGGTCTATACCAGAAGCGCATAGTAATGCTGCTTGTTGGGGAATCTTGTAGTTTGTAGACTGATGTTAAAGCATCAGCAAAAGTAGACATAACAATAGTTTTATTGTTCAAAAAGTGCATATTTATTATATTCACATCCATTGTGTCACCATCCATCCATCCATTATCCAACCTGCTATATCCTAACTACAGGGTCATGGGGGTCTGCTGGAGCCAATCCCAGCTAACACAGGGTGCAAGGCAGGAAACAAACCCCGGGCAGGGCGCCAACCCACTGTAGGGCACACGCACAGACACCCACACACTAGGGACAATTTAGGATCACCAATGCACCTAACCTGCATGTCTTTGGACTATGTGAGGAAACCACGCAGACACGGGGAAAACATGCAAACTCCGCGCAGGGAGGACCCGGGAAGCGAACCCAGGTCTCCTTACTGCGAGGCAGCAGCGCTACTACTGCGCCACTTTGTGTCATGTAGTATTAAATAATATCTATGAAAAACAAGCGAACAGTTTGAAACAGAGGTGGCCCACCTTATGGTCAGTGCAATAATACATGAAGAAATTACACTGTCCATCCTGGGAAGCGACAGCTAGCACACAGTAGGGTTGTCAAAAGCTATCACACAGACTGGCTCTTCTGGTTTCGGCCCGGCTTCACCTTTACACACAGCAACATCCTTCGTCTCCAGACGCGTTCCTTCCCTGAGCCTTCTAGCCATTACTGCTCCTAATTTAACGCTCAACATCTCTGGTCACCAAAACCACCTGAAGGCTCCTCCACCCGCATTCTATCTCTCTGCCGTTCTCTGACATATCGCTTTTCCTGTTGTTTTCTGTTGTTCTGTCTTCACTCATTTTCCTATTTCCCCACACAATGCTCAGCCTGCCTTTAAACCCTTGAGTTAATTAGAGATGGGCCGCCATCAATCCAACCAGCACACAGGATTACCCACTGATCAGCTAATTCACCTTGTTAAGCCGAGTCCTATTTCCCTCTGTCCATGACACAAGATATCATATATGCCATAATCCCCATCAAAACAGTCAAAATATCCTAACAACAAGCCATAGATTACCACAGATTAAAAAAAATGAACCAGAAGAACCAGAGAATTTCAACATTGAGAAGTAACTGGGCCATGGGCTCAATAATTGTGGTGCTTGTGGGAATTTACTTATGTTTACCTGGAGGCAATGGATACGTTTTGAAGACCTTGCTTGGTAGAGCTTTCCAGTTGCAGAAGATTGGCATTTCAGGTTGCTGAAACAACAGAAAGAGGAAGCGATGTGTACAGAATTCAAGAGCGATTTTTGTTGAGAACTACTGCTAGTAAGGAAAAGAGAAAAACAAATCGCAGGGAATGTAAAAGAAGATGAAGGTGAACTTCACCCATGGAAGTCTATTGTCTTAGGTAGCCACCTTGAAGTCTATAAGTAAATGGATGGATACCTACTGGAAAAGAGACCTGGGCTTCCATGTAAGGGTTAGTTTGTTCTCGATTGGATCCCGTTGTTGAGTCCTGCTGTTCTGGCTAAATTAATAGGATGGGATTGATGCAATTGTTATTAACACTCTAAATTATCAAACTTAAAAAACTCAAATAATATTTAACAAATACCAACAGAAAATAAATAATGGGAATAAAGCCCAAATCAGAACACCATCCCACTCCATTTCATAAGGGACTGTAGGTGTTATGAAATGTACATTTTGAGAATTTTTTTTTATTTCTTAAAATATTTTTTAGAACAATATACGAGGTTGCTTTAACTCTGGCACCTTCTGTGTGTGTTCTTCGCAGATATAGGTTTCCTGAAAGTAAGGATTAATTATTCACAGTGCCATCAAATTGTTTTGCTGTGCAGTCGGGCATCACCAGGTTTTTATTTGCGTTACCGGCACACGGTTCACAGTTGCCATGGAAGTTACGTAGCATGACACCGCGCTTTGAATCATCACCGCGACCCTTTAAATCTGGAATTCGTGACTGGGATAAAATCATGCGGTATTCGTGATTGGGACCCATCTAACGAAACGCGTAATATTCTCTATACTTTCTGGTTTCCGATTCTACCATTTGGTTTCTGGTTTGCGAGTAGGCTTTAGCATTTAGGGTTTGGCCTTCACGATTTTGACTCGTTTCTAGTTTGACAAATGTTTCAACCCCTGGTCCTCTTCTTGCTTTGACAGAATAGAAGGGAAGCATGGAGGTTTACATCTTTCTGTATATTTCTGTGAATTTGTTACTCATTAAATTATTTCTTCCCTGCATGTGTTTTTTATTCATAATAAAAACATCCTTTTATATATTTTGAACTCCATATTGTTCATTTTGAAGAGTGCCCCTTATCCTCCACACCTTCTACAACTCATGAAAGATCTTTCTAAATTTACTGTGAAGAACATGGAAACAAAGCAAAAAATTTAGATGGGGCACTCTAAGAAGAATAATCTAATATATAAAGCAGAGTCAATGTATGTGTGTGTGTGTGTGTGTATATGTATGTATGTGTGTGTGTGTGTGTATGTATGTTTGTTTGTCCGTCATACAAATCTGCACCGGGCGTCCGATCGCCACCAACCTGGGGATGGGGCTCCTTTGTGACCAGGAGGAGGTCATAGGGTATGTTTGGTTGGGAAAAATGTTTGTGGTGAAGCGCAGGGCATCTTTTCACCGACACAACGTTCGGCACACATGTTGCAACAGACGTTCATGGTGATGCCATCTAGTGGCATGTCTGGTCCCTGTGTGTCGCACTTTACCCATGTTTCTTTAAATTGCCAAGAGATGGCGCAAGTGTCCAAGTATGAGAAGGCCAACTGCTTTGATCGGGTGAAGGCGAACTGCCGTATGGATGTAATACGTGAACGACCCAGAGCGCGTGACCGGCTGACACAACCGCGTTTCCGCAGGTCACACTCCCACACTCACTGATAGTGCTGTATTTCATTCGCCAACATCCGTTATATGCAAGCACGTTTCAACAGAGACTTGCCTTAAAAAGACAGCATCCTTCCCCCACCGGTTGTATGTCACTTCTCTCTGTAGTTACCATCGCCAATGTCCGTTAGATGGCATCACAGTTCAACACAGATGCTCCTTACAAACAGACCACCCCTCCCCGCCATTTTTCCCAGTACGGTTTCAGTGCTATTCTTCCTCACTGGCTTTCCATATTCGTGGTGCTATTTGCTCGCTTTCCGACTCACAGTACGATTTCAGTGTTGCTCTTTCTGACTGACTGGTGCTATTTGTTTGCTTTCCGACATATTGTAAATAAGGTAAATTCAACTCACTGTGGTACTTATTCCATACGTAATACCATGTAACACTTTATAATTGTCCTGCTTTTCATAGAATTGGAAGTTTCACTTCAGATGCCACAATAAAGTCTATTTCAAGGGCGTCTGAAACGCCACAGCAGACAGAATCCAGAGTGGAGCAACTTACAATAAAATGTGAATCAGAAGACTGTTTGTTCTATTTCTATGTTCTGTTTCTTTCATTTGGGAAATTCACCAGTTATAGATTCCCGGGAAACGCCGGGTACCCCTGCTAGTATAACATAAATGGCATTCTCAGTACTGCTTAAGCTAATTCAGGGCCCAAATGTAAAAGCTAACTAACTGAACCCAAACATTTTTGGGACGGTGGCATGGACTCCTCCTCAGACATGGGAATAATGTGCAGACTCCACAGCCAGGCACAGGATTTGAAGCCAGGATGTGTTTTTTGTGAGGCAGCACTAGTCAGTGTATACTGCGCCAGCCTCTGAGTAAATACGGATTTAATGTCAAGTATTGCACTTTTATCAAATGATTATTTTTACATTATGCTGCAGTATCTGCATTATGTCCCCATGAGCAGTGCAGCCTCAATGATCCTCAGTCCTGTGTGTGTTGAGTTTCCATCTTTTTCATGTCTGTGTAGTTTATTTTTTTTTCCCCTTATCTCACAGATGTGTATGTTCAGGTGATGGTTAAAATTCTAAGTTGACGCCATGTGACTGAGTGTGCACTTCAACGACTGGTTTCCCAGCCTGCTTGGTCTCCTGCATGTATCTGATGCTGCTAGTGAAGGCTTCAGCTCCTATTGCTCTAAATTGCATAAGGATGAACATATTATAGATGTAAATATGTATCATGGGGTTGTAATTAAGAAAAGCAATATATCAAAATTTGGTCTTAGCTATTTGTGGTTCTTGGTACTATTATCCTGTCTGTTACCCAGTAGAAATCTGCTCATGAACAGAACAGCTTTGTTTTTGATTGTTTATTTTTGGAGAAGAAGACCTGGATAATTGTTGGCATGTGAAATTTCACAGGGTCTGTAGGGGTCACCATCTGGTTATTCATGCAGCGTTATAACAACAGCTCATGGCAGGATTTCCCCTGCTGCTTAGCCTTCTGTACCCAAATGAGTAAGGCTTTCCTTAGACACACTTTGAAAGAGGATTTGAAATTCATTGTTTCACTCAGAATCATCTTGTCCATCCATTTTTGAGTTGGCTTTTTCTAGTACAAGGTTGTGTATTTTATTTTATTTTTTGCTATTATTATTATAGCATAATATTCAAGGTTTTGCGTGTTGATAGGACAATCAAGTAAGAATTTCGCTGTACACTGTATGTGCAACCATACTACTACTATTACTACTACTAAGATACTCAAACCTAACACCACAACCTTAAAAGGAATTACTGTAAGTGGGTTTGGCAATGGATTGGTGCAAGGGCATATAATACGAGGGACCTTTAAAAAGTTTCTGCACTTTTTTTAACTAGCCATCCCTCATGGCTCCGTCTGCGTAGTAGTGAAACAGGACAAACTTTAAAAATCAACAAACAGGTATCGCTAGTTAAGCGAAGGCAAGGTACGCTCCAAAACACAGAGGTAGACCGACTCGAACGGAGGTTTGCGTGCGAGTGAAGAGGGTCCTGCCAGGCTTCCTACTCCTGAAGTCGCACTTCCCACTCCTCTCAGTCTGCAGCCTCTGTCTCATTCTCGGATTAGTGCAAATATATCGCTCCTGCAAGCGAACTATGATTCTTAATGCGATGACAGAAGTCACAAAAAATGTTCGAGCAAATTATAAAAAAAACGATTTAAATCTGTTAAGTAGTTCTCTCGTTCCCTAGCCAAACAGAGGTAAGGTATGCTCCGAGGCTGGCAAGTGAGTGAGGAGGGCCCGAACCCTCTTCCCTCGGTCCACTGCATATCTCTAAGATTCGTGCAAATAAATCGGTACTGCAAGCGAACTATGATACTTAGCATGATGAGAGAAGCTGCAAAATCAATGGAATGTTCAAGCAAATTATAGAAAAATCTAAATCTGTTAAGCAGTTCTCTCATGAAAAGCGGATAGACAGATGTTGGATTTTACATATATAGAGATTTCAAAAACAAATGACATCACTTTTCTACATAGTCACCTTCTTTTGCGATGCTTTCCCAGCATCATACCAACTTTTTAATGCCCAATTACTGTACTACTTCTCCCACCTTCACCGTTTCCAACAATAATATATAAAACTTTTTGAACGTCCCTCACATAATTATTCTTATCATCATTATCATTATTATTCCTCCCTCAGTTTTCTAACAATACTTTCTCAGTTCACTGTTGATGGGAGCCAGTGCCCATTATGATTGTTGTTCTCCCTAGGTATGGGACTATGGCATGGTGAATTCCTAAATAATCCTCAGAACAATGTTGTCTGGAGCTGTGAGCTCCTGCTAGAGTTACTCCAAGAGAAGTAATGGAAATGCAGGTAGGATGCCCTCTTGACACCTCCTTCATGTAGCATAAAAGGCGAACTCCACTAGAAAAAAATAACTGAGAGCCTCTGGTTGCCCAGCAGGGTATGGAATAAAGCTGTTAAGGATAGTAAGCGCTAATCAGTGAAGTTCAGTTTATTGCTTTCATAACCCTTACCAAGAAAAGTGAAGTGAAAGTGTTGATGATAATTGCTGTCATTTTCTAACTTGCTTATCTGAATCGCTGGGTGCTTGTGCCTATTCTTCTCTTCTTCAAAAGCTTTTCCCACTTTCATGTTGAGTCAATATATTTAACCAACCTCCATAACTCTCATCTGTTGTATACTTCCTCACCTGTCACTCCTTTCTCAAGAAGATCCCCCTTCACACAATCCATTCATTTTCTTCTCCATCCTGACACCTCCATATCCATGATTCTTCTTGTCTGTACCACTCCTGTATTTCCACAGAGATTTCCTCAACTTCAGCTCTATCTCTGATTATCTCATTCTTCAACTTATCATGTTTTGTTACTCCACACATCCATCCGAACAGTAGTATCCATTTTATTTTCATGTACCTTTTTTAACTTACCCTTACCTCTTGCACTAAATCTTAACCCTAACTCATTTTCCAATTTTTCCCAACTGATTGCATTGTATGGTTTATTTCTGAATCTAACTCTTCATCCTCTGTTATTGTTGATCTAAAATTTTTGAATGTTTCAAACCTTTTAAGTTCTCCCTGGAGGTTAACTTCTCCAACTTGTTCTTGCCCCTTGAATCTTAGATATTCTATATTTTCCTACTAATCTTAAAGACTCTATAGCTCTCTCCACTTCTACAGTTTCCTTTACTCTGTATTCCTAGAGGTGCCATATTGCATGATGTTACCATGGGACATGATCTATTATTCCTCTAGCAATAACATCAATAGCTACAATAAAAAGATATGGGCTTAGTGATGACCCTTGATGTAACCCAACCTTAATTACAAATCCATTTGTTATTCCTACACTACTTCTCACTTGTGTGTAGGCCCTCTAATACAAATCCTGAACTACTGAAACGCATGTGTGCCAGAGGGTCACCTTCCGGGATCGCCTGAACTAAGTAATACCACCCCGGGATGAGAGAGGGTGTGTTGACACTAACAAACTGATCTCCTTCTTCCCTCACAGCCTGTAGAAACCGCCCCTTGAGGGCACTGAACTGAAAGAATCCTCGTCCCTTCCAGTCCGCAGCATATAAAAGCAGAGCGGCCACAAATGATGGCGTCGCATTTTGATGTGGACCTGATTTCTGTACTGATCGAGGCCTAAAAACCTATTTCCCAAACGTCTGACTAAGAGGTCTATTCTCTGTTACAAACTACATTAAAGTGCTTAATTTTCATTGCTCTTTCTGCATTTTTGTTGTAATTAAATTAAAGTTCACAATAAAGTTCACTTTCACTTTAAAATTGGCTTTTGTTGCCCAGTAGGCACCCCAAGCATCCTATTTTGTCCTACACCATCATTTTGCCCCACTACACTATCCTTACATACTTCTCTGGTACTCCATTTACTTTCGTACATCTCCACATTTCTTGGGTCAGATGTTGTAGCCATCACAGATATGTTTGATGTTTACTCTTGTGCAGTTCAATTGCTTTTCTCATTCCGGTGTGCTCCATGTTAACTGAAATGATCTTATTCTGTTATTGTCATGACAGGAAAACATCCAGCATTTGAGAGTGACCAGGAGTGGAACTTACAAAAACAGGCAAGGGGTCAGAGCCAGGAAGATCAGAAAAAGCAGTGAGACAAACCAAAATGAACAATTAGCTCAGAATCAAAACTGATAGCAAAGGTCGATACACAAGAGATTTAACATGCACAAAGAAAAAATGTAGAAAAGAAAAAGAAAAGAAAAAACATTTAGCACGATTCGTAAAGGGGTTTATCTGTAGCTTGGATAGAGAAAGATCACTCTGCTAGACCTTTGAGATAGATAGATAGATAGATAGATAGATAGATAGATAGATAGATAGA
>JANRMT010062856.1:13977851-14010848 GCA_026402145.1 Polypterus bichir lapradei
ATCTATCTATCTATCTATCTATCTATCTATCTATCTATCTATCTATCATCCTTCAAGGACCATCACTGAAATGTAAACTGTTAGTCACATTGCTGGTGAAAATAAAGCAATTAACAGTTTCTTTACATTTTGGACAGTTACTTTTGATAATGAAACTGCTGCTTTCTAATGCATTTCTTTACATTTTTATGAGTTTTGATAGAGTTCATTATTTATCATACTAGGGGGTTTTGCCCCCTGCTTGCTTCGCTCACCCACCCCCTTGTGGGACGCTCTATGTGCCAGTCACTTTGCATATCTGCCACTTGCGTTGTGAAGAGGGGGGCTGAATGCACGATAAGGAGATGCAGTCGGATCAGCTGCTGCCGTGCTGCATGATCTGCATGTTGCGCAGCGCTTCGAACATTTAAAAGCCTGTACAGCAGCTGTCCTTTTGTCTCACTGCCCTGTTTTGCAGGATGTTAAAGTGTTTCAGAGAAAATCATGTCTCGTCTCCTTCCAAGCATTCCAAGATTTTTCTTTATAACAGAGAGATATGCATAAACCTATGCTGCAACATTCAGGCCATAATGTCATCTATTAAATACACACAATTAAAGGTAATGCTAGTTTTTCCCTTATGGACTATATAGTTAAAGTCTTGGTCCCACAGTTTACATACTAAATATTTCAATTTCATTAGTGGAGGGCAGGGTGCATGGTCACTGCATGGTTTTTCTTTCTCAAGACTTGACATCAGAATGTAAAAGTTAGTGGTGTTATCACACCCATAACTCAATAAAGCTTGATTATGACTAATGACCTTTAATGTGTTGCATTTAGGAGTCAAAAAGAGTTTCAGGCATTTTAGAAACTTCCACAAAGCAGGCCAGGACCTTCATTACTTTACCCAAGTATGGCATTACCTTAGGCAGTCAGGACCCAAAACTAAAGGTAGGCTTTGGCCTGCACAGGCCTAAAAAGGGGTCCTGGCTGTAAAAGCTCAAAATACTGTAAAATGTCCTTCAAAATATACAAAAATGCCACTATTGAGAGAACCTCTAGTTAGATGACACAAGTGATCTTTAAAAAGGAAAGCAAAACTTCATTAGAAAAAGAGGCAAAAGAGCCAAAAAGGAACAGAAAGCATTTATGCGCTGACTAGATGTGTTTAAAGAGAAAAGACAGGAAGTGACATGCAGTGATATGAATAAAGGTGTTTTATTGTGTAAAGGGTTTGGAGTAACTACTCTCAAAATATAAAACCCCTTTCTTGGATGTGCAGACTCTACTTGACATCTATGCTCTATTACTGCATTTACATATCTGAAAGGAGACACAGCCTACAGTTGCAATTCACTTCATTCCTCAAGTAATTTACATTTTGGCTTCTCTATAGAGTTTGGTAGACTTTTTATGTGGCGTTTGTTCTTTTAACCTAAGCAATTTTTGAAATTTGTCTACAAACAATTTTAAAAAAGACGAACAAATGTCTTTTATCTTTTTACAGAACAAACAAGCACTGCCATTTTGGAATAATTTTAATAATGAATAATAATAACAGCACACTGCACATGTGCGAGTGATGCGAGCGATTGTATAGGCTATCGCTTTAGCAGTCTTACTCACAACAACACGGCTATGCATAGCGCATGATATCATCGGAGCAACAGCAAATACATCCGGAGTATCCGAAATTAGGATAAAAATAATGTTAGTGTGTTATTTTTGTGACAAACTTTTCTTGCTTAACTAACTTGCTATTGCTTTTTGATTAGCTTTTTAATCTTCTCAACAGAACAGTTAGAATTTTGGTACAGACTTCAGCTTAACATTTTGAGTATGTCCCATCTCCTAATCCTAGACATTCAAAATTCTCAGGGTCCTACCCCTGATTAATTGCTACTGTGACTCTTCTTCATAAGAGGCATCCGTCCTTTTATCTATCTTCGGATTGGCAAAATAGAGTGAAAGAGAAGGTAGGAGAGCAGGTTTAGATACTTTATTCAGACAATATAGTTTTTTAACATTATTTAATATGCCAAAAACAGAAGCAAAACAAATGAATGTGACAATCACACCATACAACCTGGATATTTATCAAATCTCATAGGCAGAATTGAAAGAAGAACCCGATATGCAACAGAGTTTAGGTGGATCTCAGCTCTTATGGTTATGCTGCTGTAGCTCAGGTGACTCATGGCATTGAGATGTCTGTGTTCTTCCTGCTGCTGCTGCTATCAGCTCATTGATTGGTCTTAATAAAATTGGTCTAAAGCGGTTCATATCCTGAGATGACACACTCTCCTCCTTTTATGGGATTACTGTAAACTGTTTAGGTCCACACCGTGTTTCTGACATTTAAATCTGGCAGTTGTCACCATTTGATTTGGCGCTTGTGCAACAAGGTGTGCATGTGTGCTGAGCAGCTGCCGCCATGCCAGTCATTTCAGTCGTATTCTTAACCCTTAACAAACATGACACAAAGTTCTCAGCTAGTCAATCCATAGCCTACAAACCTATAAATACATCTGTATGACCTACTTCAGCATTTGTCAACCTTTAAGTATTTGAGACCCGAGTTTTCATAACAGTTTTAATCGCGCCCCCCTAACATTTTTTTGAAATGTAGATGCATATTTTATTATACCTACTTAACTTTTATCGATATTTATCTAACTCTATATTTATTGTTCTAGTATCAGAATGTAGTTTAAGTTCATTTGTTTTGGTTTCAACAGATTTTTTTTCATATTTTGATTCTTGTTTTCTTTTTTTCACATCTTCGTGCCCCGTTTTTTGTTACTTCGCGACCCCCTGGGGGACCCGCCTCACAGGTTGAGAACCACTGACCTGCTTAATATATATTTATCACTTGAATACCTTTAATATCCTAATAATGGGAAAAAAAAGGTAACTAAAATAAATTCTTAATAATGCTACAACATGATGAATACTACGATGAATGTTACTGCATATTCCTCAATGGAAATCCAAAAAAAAGAATGGAGATTTACTGATGTGGTGAGGATTACCTTGTGCCCTACTCAAGTTACATTTCAAAAGAGGTTATAATTAGGGTGGCATGGTGGTGCAGTGGGTAGCGCTGCAGTTAGGAGACCCGGGCTCACTTCCCGGGTCCTCCCTGCGTGGAGTTTGCATGTTCTCCCCGTGTCTGTGTGGGTTTCCTCCTGGTACTCCGGTTTCCTCCCACAGTTTAAAGACATGCAGGTTAGGTGCATTGGCGATTCTAAATTGTCCCTAGTGTGCTCTTGGTTTGTGGGTGTTTGTGCTGTGGGCTGGCGCCCTGCCTGGGGTTTGTTTCCTGTCTTGCATCCTGGGATTGGCTCCAGCAGAACCCCGTGACCCTGTGGTTAGGATATAGCAGGTTGGATAATGGATGGATGGATGTTATGATTACAAACTACTGATCCTCCGAGTAGCTGGGAAAAAAAAAAATCATTTATTCATGGGTGGTTTTCACTACTCCCTATTGTCAGAAATGTAGAACACACCTAAAGAAGTAATTAAAACAAATAGAAGAATGTATTTTTTTAAATCAAAACTACTACAGCTATATCACATTACACAACCTCCACACTGCAGTGCACCCAGCCACACACGGACAACATACAACACAATTCTACAAAAAAAAGCAAAAAGTGCCACGGGTTTGGAAAAAAGAAGAACACCCTTCAAAAGTCTGTAAAACTGTTAAATATTTATAAAATCAGAGGGATAACCAAGCAAAGGCTCTCAAATATCAAGAGAAACCATCCCCCTACCATTGCCATTTTCAGGCCAGAAAGACCCTCTTCCAAATCCAGCTGCACTTTTGCAACTCTTCTGTATTTTTGCTGGCTTCCTGTAGGTGGGGTAGTTTCTTCATTTTCAAGGTGGCCTCAATACGCTTTCCTCTGGGGCTATTAGCATTGCTTTTTCTTTTTTCCTTTATCGCTCTTTGTTCCGCTACTGCCCTTTAACCCCTTCCTCCCTACTTAGTCTGTCCTCCTTTAGTTCCTTCTGGCCCTCAAAGCCGTCTTCCCGTGTCCACCCAGTTGTTAGGCTTGTATTCTTAAGAGGACACTCCAACATACTCCATTTTAATATTTAGCAGAAAATCTTGCGAGAGACAAAGACTGAGATTCCACGTATCAACTTTCACAACCTGCATTATGCTGCTGCTGCAGAAATACTGCAGACAAATGCAAAGGTGTGAGTCGAGTCTTAGCCACTACCTCTACGGCTTTAGCCATTAGGCTTTACAGTGCCAGCCGAAACCTCAATTGAACATCGTTATGCTTCATCTGGTGCATTTAACTAATTAATGCAGCAGGCCAAAACCAGCAAGTAAAGCCGTGATATGAAATTCACCATCACTTATATTTAATTGGCATCCCCCAGGCTAACAGGTGTCTAACAGCTTACCGGTAAAATGCTTAATAAAATAAAATAAAATAATGTCCTTTTTCTTTTTCATAATGCTGACCTTTGTAAGCACTAAAATGAGCTAGCCATATCACTTGCAACCAATTTGCTGTTTTGTTATTGAACTAATTTTAAAGTGACAATAGAGGCTGCCCCTTTCCTCTTGATTACTTCGTAAAATGCTCAACGTACACTAAATGGATCAATATAAAATTAAACTCTTCAGCTGAATGCCAGACTTCCCATAATATACTCATGAAAAAAAAAGCATCAAGGCAATCTTTGTCTCTTAAAATCTTAATATGTCCGGAACAAATTGAGGACAAATTAAATAATTAAACAGCCAAAATAGATGAAGCAATTAACAAGCTAATAATATGCACAATGCTGCTGCTGCCGCCATGCCTCCTGGGACCAGGGTTTGATTCTTGGCCAGGTCACTGTCAGCACAAAGTCTGCCCTTTCTCTCCGTGTCTATGTGGGATTTGAAACGTCTTTGGGTTTCTCCTACATATACTTGCCAAGTTGTCATAAACATTTTGGGTGCCAAAAATTACAGGCTACAGCATAAATAATAATAATAATAGTATAATAATAACAACAACAGTAATAATAATAATAAATCTTAAACTGGCATGGTACTGGCACACAAAAGCAGTAAAGTACAATTAAACAACTAGCATGGCAATAGGACTGCAGCTCTTGGCATTGACTGCATTGCTAAAGGCTGATTGAACTCCAACTATAAGCATCTCTAAAATGGGCTTCCATTAAGACTCGCATTAAAGGTTCGCTGTAGGGAGGTGCAGAGAGCCTGTTATTTATCTGTATGTGTATTTTTTGAGGCAGCAAAAGTATTTGCATTTGTATTCAAATAAAAGTGGAAATAGGCGTAACAATCCTGTTTGGTTTTGTTTTTAAGTACACTTCTAATTTTAGAAGATTAAACTGTTAAAATAAATACTCTTCAATGAAGTATTATAATAATTGTGAGCACTTATAAGTTATATTGGTTTATTTTTTTCACAAACCCAGCAATAAACACGTTTCATCATAAAAATCGACGCTAAAACCAATAAAAAATTCTAAAATAATAAATACCTATGTGAACGTTGCGAACCCCACCAGCACCCACTGTAATTGGAGGACACTGAACAGATGGAATAGAAACGCACCAAACAATCACCACAAATGAAGTAGCGTGTGCCAAGAACTAAACCTGAGTGAGGCATCTGACGGAACGCAACTATTATTCTTTATCTAGGGTGTCCTCCATAATGTTTGGGGCAAAGACACGTTTTTCTTATTCTTACACCCTGTTGTATAGTTTAAAATTACAAATCAGACAATTCAGATGTGATTAAAATGCACATTGCATACTTTCATTTAAGGGGATTTACGTATATTTTGGTCCCACCCTGAAATGAAAACACTCTTTATACACATTGTCCCCCATTTTATGGCATCATAGTGTTTGGCACAATTGGCATCACAGGTGTTTTATGATTCCTCAGGTGTGTTTTGTGGCTTTATAAGATCCCTCGGCTTGCTTCTACCTATTAGGGTCTTTAGTTGCCATTGTTTAACATGAGGACAAGAGCTGTGTCAATGAAAATCAAAGAAGTCATTATGAGACAGAAAAAACAAGAATAAAACCATTAGATACACCGGTAAAACCTTAGGATTATCTAAATCGACTGTCTGGAATATCATTAAGAACAAAGAACTCACTGATGAGCTGAGTAATCACAAAGGGACTGGTAGGCCAAGGAAGACCTCCACTGATGATGACAGCAGAAAAATCCTCACTGTAGTAAAGTAAAAGCCCCAATCTCTATCCGACAGATCAGAAACAGTCTTCAGGGGGCCGATGTGTGTGTGTGTGTGTGTGTCTGAGACGACTATCAGCAGAAGACTTCATGAACGGAAATACAGAGGCCTCACCGTAAGTTTACACTACTAGCTAGCCACCAAAACAGGATGGCCAGATTACAGTTTGCAAAAAAGGACTTAAAAGAGCCTGCAGAATTCTGGATAAAGGACTTGTGGGCAGGTGAGACAGAGGTGAACCTCATTAGAGTGACGACAAAAAGGAAATGCCTAGGTCCAAAGCAGACCAACTCTTCTGTTAAACTTGGTGGTGGGGCTGTTTTGGCTTGGGCATGTTTGGTTGTCACTGGTCCTGTATATAAAAAGATTTGATCTTTTTAGAAAAAAGTGAAATGCAAAGATGAAAGAAATCCTGCCAGTACAGCCCAACTGCTAGGCGTTTTCTGAGAAAGTCATGCCGAGGGGCTACTCTCTCATGTCAACAGTGTCAAAATTACACGTGACTATATGTGTGTATTTTGGGTTCTTTTTGAGTTTTTAATATTTGAGAATCTATTTTAACTGGTTTTGATCTGATCTTTAAAATTTTAATTTTCGATATGCGACACATAACGAATCATAACAAATAATGGGAGTCCTGTCATGTGACCATGGCAGTCATGGCACTATAAACATGGTGGCAGTTCTGTGTAGCAGAGTCCCACAGTTTGATGAACAAGACAAATCTTTAGCAACAGTTACAATCTTCCAACAGGACGGAAGAGCGTTAGATTTTTAATCTCAACTTCTGATTCTTGTGTTTGTCCTTCTGCATTGGTTGCCCCATTCAGTGGTCTTTCTGATTACGGGCACTTTCATTTTCACAGTATATCAGAATTCTGTATCCAAATCCTGGTCCTTTTCACTTGCAATCTATATATATAATTCACTAAGGCAAGACACCCATGGAAAGCACGCCGGAAGGGGCGTGGATTCACTAAGCCACCGACAAGTAAGACACCTATGGTGCACGCAGGAAGGAGCCACGCCCACCAACTCCAAGACCATTGGATAAGACGACAACTCACAGAGCCACGCCCACCAACTCGGACGCGACGACACAGAAAAAACGGCGTAGTTTATATTCGTCTGTCGTAGAGGCCACATGCACCTCCGAGCCACGTTGACTGTTCACAGAGGCATGTTTCTCGAGGAGGTGAATCGCCATATGCAGCGTGTAAAACGGTTTGCGAGGGGTTATCCCATGGGATCCTTAAAACAATCCTTTACAACTGAGGTTAAAACACAATGAAGTAAGCAGTCTTTAAAAACCGAGTTTTCGGTTACGACGCACGACCGCGTGCACCATAGCAAACTGTTTTACACGCTACATACATCAATTCACATCCGCGACAAACATGCGTCTTATTAGATGCTCCTGCAGGAACACGGAACACATGAGTCACAGGTGCATCTGGACTGTGCAAAGACGACAACGACTCAAGTGACGAGTTGGAGGTGGGCACATGAGCAGGCAGTGCATACTGAACGAGAAATAAAACGACTAGCATGACGGAGGGAGCGTAATAGATGTCCTTCTCCTCTCCTCGCAGAGCGCCGTGCACCCCCATCCCTCCGTCTGGCAGGAGAAGGCACGATGGCGGTCTGCCAGTTTTCAGTCACGGACGATTCTGTGCATTGTTACAATGTTGCTTTTCTTGCTGATTTATTACATTACCAATTTTTCAAATGTTAATTTTCTCCCTGTGCTTAAAAATCATTAAAAAACCGGCCTGATTATGCGGCGTATGGTACACCGCGGGTTGGCTAGTATGTTATATTTAAGCCAGAGACCTCTCCAGATTATGTTTAAATTTCTTTTTTGTGTCTTTTTTGTTCATGTTTTATACTTTAAATATTATTATAGCTTTAATCTCTTGTGGAACCATCCAAAAAAAAAAAAAAACACAAGAAACAAGACAGAACATACACAGAAACTAAACAGTAATCACAACTGGCAAAAAAGTACATACTTACAGCAATAACAATACAAATAATAAATGTAAATAACATAAGTGATAATATTTAAAGCATAAAACATGAACAAAAAAGACAAGGAATTTAAATATGGCTGAAACATAACACAATAATCCTCAGATCCTCAGCCTCATTTCACATGCAGATCTGCAGTGACGATTTCACTCAGGGTGTCTTTAAATCTCCGGCCATCAGGAGCTGAAACATTCACATCCGCCCAACACTTTAACTAACTGGCAGTCTGCTTGAAGCTGGCATTCATGGTTTTCTATAACGTTGCATCTGTCCGATGCTTTCATTACATTTTATTCATTTTGCTGAATCAGGATAGATATTAGATTTGAATCAATGCAAAATTAATTTGAACTGTCAAACACAAAGTATAGAATACAAGCCAAAAATTGTAATTGAGCCACTTTTACCTGCAGCCTGAATGTAGCTTTAGTAGCCTGTAGCAACATGTGGACTCAAACACAGCAGACATCTGCTTCTCAATTCATGTTTACTGTCGGATAAAAGCACTGCCCCAAGTTTGGGGGTGACAACTGCCAACTGCTCCCCCAGAGACGGCGCCTATGCTCCTACATCCCAGACGTATTCATGTGAAGTCAGAAATTGATGTCTGAGTGTGTTCTTAGCGACTGGTGCCCTATCCAGCAGTAAACTCCAGCCTTGCATCCTGTGTCGTTTGGGTGGGCTCTGACACTAAGTAAACCTCTAATGAAATAAGCAAGTTTGGAAAATGGGTGGGCACCTAGATAGTATGGATAACCGGTACACTTTTTGTGTAGTCCCAAATCCGGAACGAAGTGAAGGTGAAATAAAATGCAAAGAAGGAATTAAAATAACACACAGGGAGGGAGAAACAGAACGGAGTAATTAATGAAACAAAGGCGGACCGTCTCATCGATGATTCTCTGGCTCTTTCTGTATGGCCGTGATCTCTCTTCCATGTACTTTTGTTCAGTGTCACAATACGCCAAACAAGACCCCCTGTCACTTGCTCTACTTTTCATTGTAAATATTTAGCCTTTCCTGTTCACACCATTTGTGATATTACTAAAGGTTCTCTTCCCAGACCCTGAGCAGAAGTGACTTTTAAAGCCGTTTCCAGAGTTACTTCCAGTGTAATTTCCCCAGAACCAGTATCAGAATCAGGGATGCACCTTTTACAACTCCTTCTAAGAGGTCCAGGGTTTCTCTACAAACCTGTACCCTGCCTCTAAATAAACAGCCAGTTCCTCCCACTACAGCCAAGAGAGCTGGTCGGCAGCAAGGATGCAAATCTAATGTGAAATTTTGTATTATAGCTGCTTCTAAGCTCATCGGCTCATACACAGGTTACCCAGTCACCTCGTAGTACCCAACTCCTAGTACTGGCATGGCAAAGTAATTTATCAATGTCAATATAAAGCTTTCCACAACTGTTAAGGCCCCGTTCAGTCTCGCCCATGTTATATTCTCTTCTCGATACTCAAGTGTGGCACTTGGTGCAATTGCCCACCTGCCAAGTTGTTTGGCCTGCCTAAGGTAAAGTCATTTCTGATGGAGGATCACAGGAATTGTCGGGTAAAGGGGTCCTTTCATCGGATTGGCTAGCCCAGAACTGACTCAACTGTGGAATGGCCAATAGGGGGAGGCACCTTGATGGCCGAGGTCTCCAGGACTCTAAACAAATCCAAATCGTATTATGTAATACCAGTAATGGCGGACTGCACGATAACATGCAGTGAATACACTTGACTTATAGTTTTCATCCTCTTTCTCTGTACGTTTAGCATTTGTTTGCTCAGAGGTTGATGCTCTTGCTGCTTCCTGAGCAGCTCTTCTTTTCTCCAACCTAGCGGCCCGCTGCTTCTCTTCTTTCGTCGGCATCTTTTCACGTTAAAACTGATTAAGTCAGTGTTTGTGTTGCAATTACTTAGTACGTTTTTCTTAATTTTTCACTTAAGCTGGCACTAAAGTGTTCAATCTTCTTCAAGAATGATCTGAGAAATGGAAAGGTAGAGGAAGTGACGGTGAAGGTTGTAGCGATGATGCCCCCTAGCTATCTGCCTCAAGAATGATTTGAGATATGGAGAGGTAGGGGAAGTGACGGCGGAGGTGGTAGGGATGAGAACGGCGCCCGTACACATGCGCTTACACGGCCGCCCTGTTGGCCACTGCCAAGAGTTGATTTTACAATAAAATAAAAAAAAAGTAATAAAAATCATCACCCCGATAGTAGACATCACGTAGTATAAGTGTACCAAATTTCAGATCAATAGTTCAAACGGTTTGTGAGCTACAGGTGATTTAAAATCTTGGACTGACAAACGAACAGCCGCAGTGGCATATTATATAAGAAAATCATCTCCAGTTGAATTCTGCTCTGTACTTGTAATATTTCTATTGAACTAATATATTGTGTATTCAGGATTACTCCTCTTTTGTGTATTGTATTGTATTTACCCCCTTTTTTTGACACCCACTGCATGCCCACCCTACCAGAAAAGGGGTCTCTCTTTGAACTGCTCTTTCCATTTTTTCCCCCTACAAGGGTTTTTTTTGGGGGAGTTTTTCCTTGTCTTCTTAGAGAGTCAAGGCTGGGGGGCTGTTAAAAGGCAGGGCCAGTTAAAGCCCATTGCAGCACTTCTTGTGTGATTTTGGGCTATACAAAAGTAAATTGTATTGTATTGTTTATTACAATCTTTCTATGCTTGTCACACTGCCCATCGTAATGGATAATATCCACCATAACATTTTAAAGAATGACATAAAATATACTAATAATATAATGCATTAAAGTCTTAAGCAAAAGCTGTAAAAGGTCCCCTTTAATCTTTTACAGAAATGGCCTTCTCAAGCCATTATGGAGCTTATCACATGAAGACAGGCTGGCTGCAAAGTGCCTGTTCAGACATTATTTCTAAAAGCTGACTAAAGTCATGGAAGGTCGACACAAAGTAGAGATCAATGTGGTTTAGATGACCCAAAGGTATGATGAGATGTGAAAGTGACAGGTAAAGGTGACCCATTTAAGTAAAGTAGCAGAGCACAGTTATGCAAAAGTCAGGTAAGCAAACTTGCTGATATAGCATCACATCACATCTGATCTTATCCAAACAGCAAAAAATGGGTCAAGGAAAAGAGAGGAACTGAAAGTAGAGAAGCATACCAGACTCTCATGTTGTGCTTTATCAAAAAGACAACTGGTTCTTATGACGGGACCGGGTCATGCCAAGAGAGAACAGTCCAAAAAGAAAGAAACAAACAGAAATAGTAAAATGAACATCTGACATGTCCGACATGTGAGTATGCCCATCAAATGTATTAATTTTACCAAATGCCATTCAATGTTTTTGTCCATCCATCCATCATCATAACTTGTTTAGTCCTATTGAGGGTCACAGTAAGGATATAAGTACCTTCAAAGTGACTCTCTGAAAATGGAAACCAGTATTGGATGTATAGCTGGGTGCATAATCAGTCTGTTTGACTTCTGAATCCGTGATTAGATGTGACTCATATCAAAAACTGATTTGGTGGAAAGAGAACAGTTAGAGATTTGCTTTTAGATGGAATATTCCTGTAGAGAGGAAAGACAATGACAATGGAAACATTACAGAAGTCTAAGATGGGTTGTCCCTTAATAGGCAACTTGCACTTGCCTAAGCAACAGCCATGGGTGGCTGAGAGTGATCATACATGACAGCATCATTGGTTTAAATAAACAAATCTACTAAAATCAAATAGCTTCTGAAAAGTGCCCTGTAAATGATCAGAAACAGGGATGTTATGGAATGCACAATCACCATTTTGCCACTGCAAGTACTATGTGTTAAAGCAAGCTGAAGATGACTTCTTCTACAAGATGCTCAGAAGTTCTACAATAAACTGAACTTGAACTGTGAACTTTTCTCTTTAAATGACAAATATAAAGATATACTCAGAGACAAAGCTGCGGGACTCTTCTTTATGTTTTGATTTATAATTCTGTGTATTTTGTCTATATATATTTTTTGTTTCAGTACATAATTCACATTATAATCCTACATTGGAATGGGTGGATGTATCTGTCCATAGGGAAATGGATACAGTACAGATAAACACTCCTGGCAAGTGTAATAAGCATAAGTTTAATATGCCACTATACTCTGTATAAATATCCTTATATATAATTTGACACTATCTGTATGTATGGTGTTTGCATCAATACCCCGTATGTATGGTGTTCGCGTCAATACCTCGACTCAATACAAGTTAGAACCATGCAATGGGACTCTGCCTCTGTAGTTAGAACATAACATTGCAAACACGGACGCAGTATTGCATGATTGGCTAAGAATGTTCGAATGCTTCAGTGACGCTGCTGGACGGCCGAGTATAGTAAGTCAGTGTTGGTTCGAGCAGATAACAGTAAGTTTGGTTGGTTTTTGGAACGTCGGTTTGGTGGGGCGTACTTTCCAGGACTAACATCGCCGACTGACTTAAAACCTTTCGAGAGTTCTGGAACCATAAGTAATTTAGAACGTATCGCCATTTGCTTGGTACGTTGAAATGTATCTTTGGGCTGTTCGGTTTTGGCATCCGTCCTTCTGACATCTATTGGCAAACTGAGTAATGACGGCTGGGTATTAGTCATTGTTTGAATTTTAGCCGATCTCAGATCTAAAATGACCACGCCAACATAATTATTACTCCGACTCTGATTAGAGTCGTAAAAATACGGTTTGTTTTGAAAATTTGTTTGCCGGCAAAAATCAAATGAGGTGCGCAGAAGAGCCGAGTTCACGTCTCGCAGCCCCGTTTAAACATGCAGCTCTTCATTACATTGGCCGAAAAGGTCTATTTTAAGCACAAATCAGTGTCATGATAGCAAAATCATTTCAAGGACTTAAAAAAACAAATAATTATTTGCAGAGAAAGTATGGATTTCACAAACGTAGAATTTGTAGCCCGATTTGATTGGGCTCCCAGTCGCTATATCTTATAAATCTGCCTTTTTCTATTCACATGCACAGTTGACACAGAGCCAGATTTAGCATAGGGGTTCACCATATAGAACTGCTAGGCAAGCTTTAGAATGTAAGACAAGACAGACAGACACAATTGGTAAACGGGCTGTCAGACTGAGGACTGTTTTATACTATTTTTGTCTGTCAAAGTCAGCAGGAAACATCCTCTTTCATCTTGTTTGGAATGGCATGATTTACCTAAGTGCGGGCCTGCACGTGAAGAAAGAGTATAAAGCCTTCGAACAATGCCCGGCACACCTTTGAAGCCGACAGACAGATGGGACATAACGTCATCTGATCCAGAAAATCCTTCCACTGCAATGACGAAAATGGCAGACTCTACACATCGTGCCCCCACTCCCAAACTGGATTTTGCCATTGGCTTCCTTCATCTGTTATGCGGCGTAAGCCGTCATTAAACAAAGTTAAGTTATTTCTCCTATGTGATTTCTTACCGCCGTATCACTAAGGGAGGGGTATCGCCTTTTTATATTATATCTGTATAGTTTTCGGGTTATGTAACATGCTGCAATTACAAAAAACTCATTCCAAGGGAACTAACGCCCCCTGCTGGATACAGCAAGATGCAAAGTTTTGGACATACTTTTATGGTCAAAGCTTCTGGAACAAACTATTCATCAGAAGAGTATTTAGCCTATTCTGGTATGGACTTCAAAGAGACCATAAAGATTTTAATTGAAAGGACTAGGAGCTGTGACCTAGCCAAGTTTGTCAAGCACAGCTTATCTTCCGTCGATCCAGTATACTAACCTAAAATCAAAGTCTGAATGTCTGAAGATTTCTTTTACACCTGAAAATGCGCCAAAGACTAGTTTTCAGTTATAAAGTTTGTAGCAGTTGCATAATTATCGTGTTTAGGGTACCCCAGAAACACACCCTGTCATAACCTGACACACACACACTAACACAGAGAGGCATGTATAACATGAGGAGGTTAGGAGCTTGTGCAGATACAGCGCATTACCACACCCACCACATGACAAACCAATTCCAGATCCGAGATTGGGACCTGGTGCAGCTATGCAATGGGTGACATCTCAGCACCACACTAGTTCAGATGGAGTGGAACAGTGGGAGGTTTTTTATGGTGGCTGGAGTGCCAATTCTGCCACCAACCCCCAGATTTTTCCCTGCAGGTTGGAGGGCCTACATGCAGGGCTGGATGCAGATTAACATCATACCCCGGATGGAGAAATTGCAGGTTAAGGGCCTTGCTCAAAGGCCCAACAGAGTAGAGTCACTTTTGCCGTTTACGGGATTCGAACCTTCAAACTTCCAATTACCAGCACAGATCCCTAGCTTCAGAGCCAAAACTCTGCCCTACATGTATAAAATGGCTCAAAATTAAATAATAATAAAAAATAAAGATGTGATTGGGAGCGCTGTCCACACAAAGACATATCCAACCAAGATGAAATCACAGGATCAAGCAGGTAGAGGACAAGAATATAAATCCAGAAAACTGTGTAATCTGATTGATGGTGAAGCACTGAAATAATTAGACATAGATGGTCACGGCCTTGCCTGTTTTTTCTGGCTTAATTTCAAAGTCTGCTCCTTACCTTATTTCCCCCAGCAACTCCCAAAGCTGACCAAAGGCAAAGTACTCCTGGGCTGCCGGGATTTGTAGTCCATTTAAGTAATGCTGCCACAAATAATCCTCATTGGACAATGTGGAAATGTACATGCTGACTTTTATATAATAACGCTATGCATCGAGCAACTCTGGGTAAATATGAGAAACAGCATCATGTCAGCTGCCAATGTGAACGTCAGAAAATGGCAGCACCCATAATAAAATGCTGTCACAGCATAGTGCATAAACTTTTTCAGGAAACTTTATACAAAGCACCTTGTAACCCAATAATAACAACAAGAGAGCAAAAATGGTGGCTTTTAATTCTGGTCAAGAATGGAGACCAAAATGTCGTCAAAATAGTTTTTGTTGAAATAGAATTCCGATCACAAAACAGACATGAAAAATGAATTGCTTGTCCTCAAAAGCCCAAAGTCTACAGGTTTAAAATTTCTGAAAGACAAGTAAATAAAAATGTAATTCAAAACAGACTCATGACTCAAAGTGCTCGCTGTTAAGGTTAAACATTTAGAAAGAGGTGGGCTCAAACAGACTTTTGGGATTTTGAACAGCCAGGAAATTAGGTTTTTCAAACTGAGAGTCCAGAAGAATTCAAAATGTGAAACCAAGACGTAACCAAACTCAAAGTCGTGCAACCAATCAAGGCTGGTTCCTAAATTCTTTCCTAATTTATTTCTATGTGTTAAACCAAGAGGGACGGGGCCTCCTGTTGCCACACATGTGGGACCCCCTCCAGCCTTATTTAAGCTGGGGTTTAAGACATCAGCTCCTCAAGATTTACTGCTGGGAATATGAAAAAAATGAAAATGATTTTATGTAATTTATTAGAGTGCTCAAAGATCATAAGTTTACTGCATAGTCCTTGATCATTTTTGAGAACAGAATAAACCTGGCAAAGGAAAGGAGAATTTTATAGAACAGTTAACATATCAACACTAAACAAACATTATGTACCCGTAAGATGTCCCTACAACGGTTAAAGAATTAGGGTCTCCTAGCATTGGTGGATTTGCATTTCTTTGTTTGGATGAAAGGCATTTGATTGGTCAGAACCAAAGTCATATGGCTTCAACCACATAACAAAATATACAGCACACTGGGAGTGGTGTTTATAAGGGACGTGTGCCATAAGAACAACAATAAGGATGAAGGTGTTGTGAAAGTGTATGGTAACACAGCCAAGCCAAAGTTGGTGATGGTAATGCATTGTGTGAGCGGCTATCAGCTGAGCTTTATTTAAGAACCGCATACATACAGTCATGTGAACAAGTAAGTGTGTGTCATGAATCTTGAGAGTTCACAAGCACAAGTCCCAAAAACATTCAAAAATACCACCAGAGGTGGAAATTGTCAATCCTGGGTAGTAACATGGACAAACATAAAATCTTTATAAGATTATAAGGCATATTTGTCACAAAAATGCCAGAATAATCAGAACATCTGTGGAGAGCCAAAAAAGGCAACAGCAATCTCAGGTAATCAAAGTCCTAATTCAAAACTCAAAGTTTCAATTATCACAACAGCGGCAAGAACGGGTAGAGTCACAATAAACAACGCCCAAGCACATTCACAATGAACCGCAAGGGACTGTGGGTTTTCTTCAGCCTTTATATGGATGTGTGCTATCCCATGCAGTGATGGGCAGGCCGCATGGAGGACCACCCACCAAACACACTGAACACTGCAGAAAACACGTGGACATAAAACAAGAATGAATCAATACTGTTAACATAAAACTAGACATAAAAATGACATTTAAAACCCAGACAGGGGATAAACCCCTGGCTGAAACACAACAGTATGAAAATGGATGACTTTCTGAACATAGCTGAACTGGCAAACGTTACATCTTCATGCAAACAGTGCCTACAGATAAAGGTGACAAACTTGAGCAAATGTCACATACAATTGATGTGGTGTATTCATTTTCATAATCTAACCAAGATGAAAATGTGTTATGTGTAAAAAGTAAGTACACCCCTACATTTATCACCCCTTCAAATCCATCAAATTAGAATTAGGTGTTCCAGATGAAGTGTCAATGATTGCACGGTTGGACCCTGTCTTTTTTAAATCACAGATATTCAAGGGTCTGGAGAGGCCTGTTCTCTGGACAGATGAATGCAAGATAATAGTGTCTGGCCACTGTAACAGCAAACCAAAGACAGGATTTCAGGACAAGAACCTCATACCGAGTGTTAAACACCGTAGTGGAAATGCTAGATTTTCTGGTTGCTTTGCTTACTCAGGTCTACTGCAGCTTGCAGTCATCAAGTCAACTATGAATTCTACATCACATCAAAGTGTGCTTGAGTAGAATGTGAGGCAATCTGTTCAAAAGTTGAAGTTGGTCAAGACGTGAGCCTTTCAATTGGAGAACAATCAGAAGCACACTAACAAGACTACGAAGGAACGTCTCAAAATGAAAAAATGGAGGATTATAGACTGGCCTAGTCAAAGCCCTGAGTTGAATCCCACTGAAACGTTGTAGTGGGTTTTGAAACGGGCAGAACATGCAAGGAAACCCACCAACATCTTGCAACTGAAGGAATTTTCTATGGAGGAGTAGTCCAAAATTTCATTGATGTATGAGATTGGTGAGCCGTTGTGCAAAACACCTACAAGAAGCCATTTCAGCTAAAGGGGCAATACCAGCTTCTGAGGCTATGGGTGCATTTATTTTTTCCACAGTCGACCATTACATCTATTAATATTTTAATTGAATAACTAATTGAAGAGGCAAGTTCTTCTTTTAATTCAAGCATATCACCATTATCATGCATTAATCTTCTGCATGAAGATTTGTTTGCCTGTTCAAATATGTTTGGAAAAGTTCACAGTTTCCATAGGGTATACTTACTTGTTCACAAGACTGAAAATTAAAAGTAGGAAAACTCATATTTACATTTCACTTCTGCCAGGCTTTCTGGAACGGGGATGGAACTGGAAGTACCAAATGACAAGATATTACAAAAATTAGCTGCCTGTAGCAAAATGCAACTGATTGAGAAGTGGGGGATTTGCGCTCAAATCAGTGCACATCCACGGAAGATTTAGCCATCTGCTAAAAGCAGAATAATAGCACAATCAGGGTAAACCACTCTTCTAATTTTGCGGATCTCATCTCATTATCTCTTATCTCATCCGTCTTATTATTATTATTATTATTATTATGGGTTATGGGGTAATGAGTAATGATTCAAAAAGTGTTGATTTTTTTTTCTTTTTGGTCAATGATTGGAGGACACATACTGTATGGCTAGGGGCTTGAAATTGAAATGAATTTTTCAAGTGATCCTTATTATCATTAAATACTTGAGTGGTAATCAGTTACCAACTTACAGGAAGTCGTGCTGAGTAATTTGTCTGAAAGTAACTTAAAGCATATATAGTGCTCTGCGACATAAGTTCTGCTCTGGTTTAAATATAAAACCACCTCTTATACTGACATTTGGATTCTTTTTCCAGTTGAGTCTCTAAATAAATATTCACGATGTATAAATAGATGTATAACATAAATAGGAGAAAAGCTCCTTGGTGTTCAAGTACTATGAATAACAAAACACAAATGTAGACTTCCTTCTTGATAATGGGTTATGCTATGGCACACACGGCTACACTTTTACTATATGCAGCATTACTGAAAATGGTGTGGTGCTAAAAATACTGAAGAAAATCAAGACACAGCCTACTTAGAAAACAGGATTAAAAGGTACTGTAGGTTTGAGCGAAAGCCAGTGGAGGCCACGTGGGTGGATTGTGTAACACTACGTTTCTGTTTTGCCTGCTTTACCGGTGAATGCAAACTTCGTCGGCCTTATAACAAAATATATGTATAAAATATATATACACACAGGGGTGGGCAAAAGTTGTTTGTATGGAAAAAGACATGCAGGTTGTGATTGCTCAACTCAAGCATACTTTAATAATAATAATAAAAAGAAAAAGACAATAAATAAGAAGACAAATAATGCAAATAAATAATACAATAACTAAGAAATAAATAATACTAGAATAAACTCTGTGTTTCGAATACTCAAAACAGTAAATCTACTTTTGCCCACCCCTGTATGTATGTTATGTATATATATATATATATATATATATATATATATATATATATATATTTGTTGTTATGGACAGCTGGGTCCCACACCCGGTAGGGACGCCCCTGCTGCTTATGTTCCCGGGGAGCCACCATGGGCAGTCCAGTACCTCCGCCGGGATGCTTGGTGGCAGCCTCCCTGGCCGACGACGATTCCCCAACCACCCGCAGGGCTCCATGGGAGATGGAGTCCTCCACAGCCTGGTTGGGGGCTCGGATGGCAGCTAGGGGGAGCTGCATGGACTCAGCAGCCTGGCTGGACGATTCTTCAGTCCCACCCGGAGGTGCAATCAGGACCAGGTGGTCAAGCACCTGGAACAGTTCCGGGTGGGTTATATAAAGAGCCAGCCACCACCACTCAAGGAGCCAGAGTCGGGAGGAGGAGGAATAAGCTTGAGGAGGAGTGGTGGAACAGGAGAAAGAGTGTTTTAGTGGTACTAAAGTGCTTTTGGGACTGTGTTGGGTCTGTGGGACACGGGGAAGGCGTGCCCCACAGCTGAAGAGAGAAATAAAAGTGTGCTTATTTTAACATGTGCCTCTGCGTCAGTCTGTGCTGGGTCGGGCGCTATATAGCGCCTTTTTACCATATATATATATATATATATAAAATTCAACATCTGTCTGTCTGCTTTTAACGAGAGAGCTACTTAATGGATTTAGATCGGGTTTTTTTCTATAATTTGCTTGAACATTCCGGTTGACGTTGCAACTTCTCTCATTGCACCAAGTATCATAGTTCGGTTGCTGCGCCGATTTATTTGCGCGAATCCGAGACAGATGCAGGGAAGGGGGAGGTGGGACCTCAGGAGTAGGGAGCCAGGAGGGGGCCCTCCTCACTCACTCATATGCCAGCCTCCGTGCGAGTCGCTCTGCCTCGCGCCACGTGTTTGAGTGTACCTTGCCTCTGCTTAGCTAGCGATACCTGTTTGTTCAATAGACATTATCATCTAGAGATTGTTAAGGAGTAACGTTTGACGTTTTTGAGAGAGAAAGATCAGAGCTACGTGTGTTTTAGAGGGTAGCTGCTGATTGTCAGAGATACGGGGGACGCTCTCCCGTCAGACCTGAACACGATCAGATACAGTGCCAACATCTATTGATTTTTGTCCTGTTTCACTACTACGTGGGTGCAGCCGTGGAGTCAGCTAGTATATACATATTTACTCAAAATGTTCCTCCTTGATTTCTCTATATCTACTTTTTTACTTTTTAAATAGCAGGTTGGAGAAGCCAACTTTTGGGCAAATGGTATACACACAAACACTGGCATTAAACAGATGCAGTTAGGTTGACTATTAACTCTAAACTGGCCTGAATTAAAGCAAACAGGGTGGACCTGAGCACGAATTGGAGTGCCACAGCAAAGGGTCTGAATACTTATAGGAATGAGAGATTTGAGTTTTTGATTTTTAATAAAATTGCAAATTTTACTTTGTCATTATGGGTGATTGAGTGTAGATTGATGGGCAAAAACTTCAGGTTTATCCATTTAAAATAAATACAATATAATAAAGCAGGGATTCTAAACACCGGTCCTGGAGGCCCCAGTGGCTATAGGTTTTCATTCTAACCCTTTTCCTAATTAGTGATGTGCTTTTGCTGCTAATTAACTCCTTTTCCTTTCATTTTAATTGACTTGTTTTTTTAAGATTTGTTCCCCTGTATTTCTTCATCGTTCCTCTGAATCGCTTCATTTCTTTCCTTAAATGGCACCCAAACAAAAATGAAATGTGAAGTGAGTGAGCCAAGAGAAGACCAGCTAAGTCAGGGCCACAAACTCCAACCAATGTCACTCCAACCAGTTGCTTAATTAGGCACCAATTCTTGTTGTTCATTAAACCCGTTCTTCAATTCCATGGCGTGCTGCTGCTCTCATTGCACATTTTAAAACCTGTTAATTCCCTCTTTTCTAAGAGCACTGTTAAAATGTTTTGTGGACCTGAGCAGATCAACATTTCTGAGAACTTCATCTTTCTTTACTTTCAGATATTGTATGATGGACACAGTTTGCTGCCCATGTTTTGGCTCATTTTATATCTCATTATTATTTGGCTGCTAATTAAGGAAAAATAAAAAGCAATTAAGGGGTCTGAGTCTTCAAGAGCAGTCAATTAAAATGAATTCAAAATAAGTTAATTAGCAGCAAAAACAGGTCACTAATTAAGAAAAGTGTTAGAATGAAAACCTGCAGCCACTGCGGCCATCCAACAACAACAACAACAACAACAACATTTATTTATATAGCACATATTCATACAAACAGTAGCTCAAAGTGCTTTACATAATAAAGAATAGAAAAAATAAAAGACACAATAAGAAAACAAAATAAATCAGCATTAATTAACATCGAATAAGAGTAAGGTCCAATGGCCAGGGGGGACAGAAAAAACAAAAAAAAATTCCAGACAGCTGGAGAAAAAAAAAATAAAATCTGTAGGGATTCCAGACCATGAGACCGCCCAGTCCCCAACTCCAGGACTGGAGTTGGGGACCCCTGCAATTAAATGGGCTGAAAGTGAAGGGGTCTGAATATTGTATGAATTCACTGTATAGTTTGACATTTTTTCTCTTTATTTATTCTTCATATCACCATTCTGTATTTTCTACACACTTTCTGCACAATAGGGTGTGCAGAAGGTGAGGGGGTGTGAATATTCCCTGAATCCCCTTAGCATACAATCATGGGGAGAACGTCTAAACTTCCCACAAAAGGGGTCCTGGCTATGAATCAACTGTCGATTTTAGATATGTTGATATTCATAATGAGCACAAAATGTTGTAAGACTTCCTTTGAAAGAAAGCAAAATTTGTTTCACAGTTTAATTTTAATTTCTACTTTCAGTTGCCTACCATTTTTCAATGTAATGACTAATGTTTATTTTTTGTCTTTCCTGCTAGGGATCTGCGCCAGCAATCAGAAGGTTGCAGGTTCGAAACCTGTAAATGCCAGTCTGTTGGGTCCTTGAGCAAAGTCCTTAACCTACAATTGCTCCTTCCTGGGTATGATGTTAACCTGCATCCAGCTCTGCAAGAAGGTCCTCCAACTTGCATGGAGAACTTGGGAGCTGTTGGCAGGATTGGCACTCCAACCAGCTTATAAACCTCACACTGTTCCATTCCATTCAATCTAGTGGGGTGCTGAGGTGTTGCACGGCTACACTTGAGTCCTAATCTGGGACCCTGAGGTGGTTTGTCGTGTGGTGTTAGTGGGAGCGTGCTGTATCAGTGCCAACTCCCAAGATCTCTCATCTCCCTCTCTGCTTTGTAGCCAATGCTGCCCAGATAGGCTTCTGTCCTCAAGTTCTGGTCACCCTGTTGACTACAGAGAATCGAATTAAAATGACAGACAAAACTTCGACCCGCAATCCAGAAGATCCCTCATTAAGCCAATTTAAATTCAGCTGCAGGTTTCTTTGCTGAAAAAGAGAAACCCACCAGTCACGATATGCAGTCACATCACTTTTACGAACTTTTCAGATCCATCAACCCACAGGCATGCGTACAATCAAATTTAGTTTCTCTTGAACTAAATTTGCCTTCCCTGTGACCCTTAAATGAATAAATAGGGTTCACAAAATGATTAAATGAAAGAATGAATCTATAGTGAGTCGGTGGTATGGAGATAATTTAGAAGAAACAAGTTATGTTTTTAGATGAATGGCTGATAACTGTGACTCATTTGCTCTCTTTATGTGCAGCTTTTCAAAAAAGCTGTCACAGAGAATTTGAACAAAATAATTTTGAGTGGAACATGATATTACTGCAGTAGTTTTCTTTTTAAAACTTTGCTTCCTTTCATATATTTCCTTTTGCCTTTAGTAGTTTATTTAGTGCGCATTTTAATTGACTTTTAGTAAGAATAACATACAAGATTTACAGACATGAATATACAATAATAAAGCCCAAACTATTACCAAGTAAAAGAAATACAAGTTGGCCCATGTGATTCACAGATTTGTGATCAATAATTAAATGGAAATTACTTTGCGAGTTTTGGGACCTATTGTGGAAAACCTCAGATGACACTGTAGCAGTGCTACTTAAAGGGACTTCAAATCCCAGCATCCCCATAAGTACTGCATCATTGGGCAGCTTTGGTAGTTGCCATAGGAATTGCTGGGGGAAAAATTAGGTTGCTAGCTTTTAAAGTGAGGCAGAATTGCAATCAAGGGTGTCTTTTAGTTTCAGTGCTTCACTGCTCATTTGGATTACAATTACTACACCCATCGGATTTCTCAGGAATTAGGTTCTTGTCCTGCGCCCGCTGGTTTGCGTGATTTTGTCTGGGCTGGAAAACACTCTTGTCTGAGAGCACTCCCAGCTACTGCAGAATTCTCATGCATTGGCAATACGGTAGGACCAAACTTTACAAAACTGTCAGGAAGCTGTTCACAAGGGATTTCATTTCTTCGTAACTACACCACTATCATCTGCATCTGTGAAACTGGACTGTGTCGTGTTTATCGTTTTGTGTTTAAGATTTTGTTGGATTTTTTTGTATCTGTCATATTAATCATTTTTGTTCTTTATTGCTATAAATATAAATAAAAAAATTATTAGCATTTAAATTTTATATTCACTAAAGATTTGCTGAACTACGCACATTGTCTGGGTGACACCACGCATCTTTACCTCGGCAGCCAGTCTTACACATGTGATTTGATTGAGCAGTGATCGCTCTATCTTACATTTCCTGTAACTTTTTGCATCTTGTTTAGTGCAATGAACTTAGAAAATACAGTAATCATGGCTCCATGGCATTCGCAGGGGTCCTGTACCCCTAACCTCAGTGAATCATAAGGGATTACTGTAATACAAAAATAAGAACAGGAGCCACCAATGGCACCCATCCACACTACCACCCCCTTCAACCATATCACTTCCACTTATGAAAGCCCTAAATAGTCAAAATATATAGGGTGATGAAGTTTGGACACACCGAGGAATGAAGTGGAGCGAAGAGCAAGCAACACCATGAGTCCCAAAAATGAGACAAGAGTGTGGTGATGAAGACCACAGGACACCTGTCCACTGATTAATTGCACCACAGAACTCCCTTTAGCAATGTTAGTGCTGCCCCAGATCACCTCATTCAGGTCACCTAAATAAGTCTTAACCAGACAACACAAAGAGTTTTATGATTAATTTCCTTCAGATCTTCTTCTACTTTACTTTTACTAATTATCCATCCACATCCGCTTTCGCCTCCCTCACTTTCTATTCCTCTGTACTTCCATTCCCATCACTCTCTTGCCCACATCTTTTATTGTCTCTCTTCATTGTATGTCCATACCACTTCAACCTACTTTCCTATATTTTCTTATATCTTTATATCTTTTTATCTATATATCTTTCTCTCTTTTGTTCTACTTCTGATTGTCTCACTTCGTATTCTGTCCTCCTTTGTAACTCCACTTATCCATCTCAACATGGCTCAGCCCCATTGCTGGTCTTACCGCTGTCTTAAAAGCCTTACCTCTTACCAATGCTTTATTTCTTCAATCACTGTAGTACTAGGGTGTTGTACCATGTTAGCCATTATGAATGTAGTGAGAAGTCAAGCAAAATGACCCCTTTTATTGGCTAACTAAAAAGATTATAATATGCAGGCTTTCGAGGCAACTCGGGCCACTTCTTCAGGCAAAGATGTAATACAGAAACTGGAGTTTCCTGTGTTTATATGGACACCAGGACAGATACAACATTGGAAAACCTTTAAGTGAAACATCTTAAATGTAAAAAATTAATAGACCTCTTCAGGCTAAGATTCATTAAGTAAGAGAGGAGAACAATGTCTAGTCAAGATCTGTGGATAAGATAACTGTCCAACAAAGTCTTTTGAAGTTTCTGATGAGTTTTTCAATACAATGTGGGTCTGTAGACAGGTTGTCTGAGTCAGTCCGAGAGATGCAAGCATTGTCCTGCAGATCATCTAATGGGGTCTACCTAATTCTCTGTATGAAATGTCCCGACACTGCGCTGTATGTGGGAGAAACTGGACAAACTCCGCCAGAGAATGAATGTTCACAGAATCCACATTGATCATGGTAACACAGGTGTTCCTGTAGTAGCTCACTTCAACAGCCATGGTCACTGTGAGAGGGACATTTAAAGTCCCAGTGCTTATGGGCAACTTCAGAACATAGCAAGAGAGAAAAGAAGGGGATGTTAAACTCGTGCTAAAATTGAACACATTACAACATGGTTTAAATAGAGACAAGAGTTTTATGGCCAGATATGAGGATTGTTTGCATCTCTCGGATTGACACAGACGACCTGACTACAGACCCACAAGTGTATTGAAAAACTCATCAGAAACTTCAAAAGACTTTGTTGGACAGTTATCTCATCAAAAGATCTTGTCTATACATTGTTCTCCTATCTTGTTAAATGAATCTTAGCCTGAAGAGGTCTATTAATTTCTTACATTTAAAATGTCTCACTTCAAGGTTTTCCAATGTTGTTATTTGTCCTGGTGTCCATATAAACACAGGGAACTCCAGTTTCTTTATTACATTTTGCCTGAAGAAGGGGCCTTAGTTGCCTCGAAAGCTTGCATATTGTAATCTTTTCAGTTAGCCAATAAAACGGGTCATTTTGCTTGACTTCTCACTACTTTCTTCGATCACACAACACTCCTTATACCGTCTTCCAATTGTTTCACCCATACTGCACTCCATGGGTTATCTCTGCAACTAATTCTCCATCTTGGGCTCCCACTGATCCTAGATATTTAAATTTAACCACTTGTTTCAATAGCTCAGAATTGGTGGCTAACGTCTGAAACCCGATCATCATTAAACCTCACATATTCTGCCATCTTCCTATTTATTGTTATTCCTCTGTCTTCCAAAGACCAATCATGCCAAAATTCCTTCATTTAATTTACTATTTGTGTGTGTTTCCTTTTAGGGGCTATACCTCCCTAGTTGGAATAAGTTCTTTTGTAATTGCGGTGTTTTAAGTAACCGAAAACTATATAGATATGATATTAAAAGGCGATATCCCTCCCATAGTGATACAGCAGTAAAAAATCACATAAGAGAAAATAACTTAGCTTTCTTTACTGACGATTTATATGGCATTATGTAGCAAGAAAATACCAAGGTGGGATTTTGATCTATACAGTCTGCCATTTTTCATTGCTGCGCTGGAAGGGTTTTAAGGATGAATGACAATATCACCCATCCGTCCGTCGGCTTTAAAGTGTTTGGCTGCTGTCCAAGTCTCTTTATACTGTCTTCTCCACATGCAGGCCCTTACTTAGGTTCCAAACAAAGAAAGGAGAGGATTCAATTTCATCTCTAACATACAGAAATAGTACAATGCCTATTTTCATAGTGGTACCTTCTTTCTTTAAATGCTCGCCTAGCAGTTCTAAATGCTGAGAGCCCCTGTGTGCTAACTTTGGCCTGGCCTGTATATGTGAGTGGATTTATACAATAATTATTGTACAGAGTACAGTGACATTAAACTTATATTCTTATTACAGTGTGCCAAAATGTAAAGGGCTTCCCTGCTAACTAGTTGACAGACATGACAAAAAAAAAAAGAGAGAACAGACCTGTTACCCACAAGAGACAAATATCCCAAAATGGCTCAGTGCCCAACAAAACAGCCATTACCACCATGAGCCACTGCACAGTTGTAGGATCCGATCCAGCAGCTTACTCTACCTATGAAGTATCTTTCAGCTCTGCTCTTTTTTATGCTGCTACTTTAAGTGCACACCAATTAGATTGCCTCTCTGGTTTGATTTATGCTACACCCTGTGCCAAGAAAACATTACCAGTCAAATAAACAACTTCATCATTCATTTTTAAAATACACTAGCGAATGATGCCAGCCATACCAAATGAGAATGCTTGTGACGGGCTGACGTCTGTTAACTGTTAGAAACTATTTTTTGCCAGAATACTTTGACATGGATTTAGTAGATGGCATGCTGCTATATTTTCTTGAATATGACATGTCAT
This sequence comes from Polypterus bichir lapradei, assembly GCA_026402145.1. Classification (NCBI taxonomy): domain Eukaryota; kingdom Metazoa; phylum Chordata; class Cladistia; order Polypteriformes; family Polypteridae; genus Polypterus; species Polypterus bichir. The sequence goes on from JANRMT010062856.1 coordinate 14,004,801, forward strand.
TTGGAGATTGGTTGGGCTTAATTTTTTTTCGATAATGTTGAATATTTGTTAAGTTTAAAATAGTAAATAGAATCGCCAGGACACGGGGTCCCATTCAGTCCAAAGATTTACAGTAGGATCGAGGCCTAAAGGCCATGTTGCATTAGATGACTTTTCCAGTCATTTTCAATTGTAGCCTTCATTTACGTAATCTAAGCGAGTTGGAGACGGAAGGCATTACCGTAATGTGACATCGACTCATTCCAACCAGTCCATGGCTCACCCTAGTCATAGTGCTGGGATTGGTGTGCATGAGACCTGAACCAGATGTACAAAGACGTGAGAAGATCATCAGTTTGAAGTCTCATGATTTATGTACCATGACAGCATAGAAATAAGGAAAAAAATTAAACGGCTGAATATTCTTGTAGTCGTTGATCTTTCGGTGTGTTTTTGTTAATTTGGGGGCTGACATCAAGACACTGCTTGATGCAAGAAATTCATATCTTTCTCTGTCACAACACTTTTGAGCAAATGCGAAGACATGCAAAAGAATCAAGGAAGCTGGTGTGAATCTCAGATTTTGAGTGGGATTTGTTCATTATCCACTAATTTTTCCTCCAGGTTCTCTGATTTCCCCCCTATGTAATAAAGATGCCAAAGATAAGAGGAGTCAGGACTTTAAATTGACTGAGTTTGAATGTGACCCACCCAGGACTGGCTCCTGCCTTGCCTCCAGAAGAAGGGTGACAGGATTTTACTGCCAAATATTTTCTGGACTAGTGGTCAGACTACCCAGCATTTCAAAAGCCCAGCTTATTGGGATTTATATTCCACGTCGTACTTTTCTTATTTTTTTTCACCTCCAGTATTTAAATGTGACCTCAACTTATAGATTTCTCACAACCCCAGCCGATCCTGCAAATTTGAATTCTTGAAATGTTCGTTTAAAATACAATAACGACTCGGAGGAAGCCATTTCATTCATTCGACCTGACGTCAGCCAGATGAGCATGAGTGGAGCTGCAGCAATTGACTGCAGTCACAGAAACCGAGAGCCAGCAAGGAAAAAGAGATGCAGACACGCATAGGCCGCCCACTCGGTCACACACTACCGCCCCCACACCCAAATACACACACACACACACACACACATACAAGGCGCATATCAAATCTATTCAGAAAATCTTGTCTTGGCAACAGAAAACACTGCAGAGGTGTAATCACAACTCTGTCATGACCAGGAAGTGAGAAAAGGCACTGTGGCACGCATTTTCAAAGTAAATGCCAGTGAATGAGACTGAGATTCCCACGTATTTTTACGAGAAGTACAAACAATATAATTTGGCTACAAGATGCCTTTTTTTAATAAACATAAACCTAAAATGCTGTCTTCCATTTCCTTTTATCCCTTTGGGAAAACAACAATAGAGCAGGTGGAGAGAGGAAGAAAAAAAAAAACTGAATGTTAAATAAAAAAATAAGTGAAAGAGAAAGGAACATGGTGATGAGGCTGTAATTTCAAAGCATGCACAGCAGTTTCTTAAAGTGTCCTGTGACTCAGCACCCGCAGATGTCTGTGTCGTTTAATCTTCAGCGTTCATTGAAATTCATAGTAGAGCCACAATGTGTTGTAGTAGCATGTTGCAGCTTTCGCCTCAGGTTGCCAACCTGTTTCATATCATCAGTCAGCAACAGGAGTCACTTGATGGCTTAGCGAATGAAAAACACAAGACATCTGACTGTTTCATGGATCCCAAATACAGCACACAGATCCAAAATCCACTGCACTGTATACCATCAAGCTCATTGTGTCCTCACTGTGTGCAACTCAGGTAATCCATCAGTGCTCAAGGTGTACGTAAGTTGTTAACGTAAAAGAGACATGGCTAATGAGGTTCAAGAAAATTTATATAAACAATGCAATACTATATAGTCCTGCCATGTGCAAAAGTTCGCTGATGACACTGCTATCGTGGGCTGCATCAGGAGTGGGCAGGAGGAGGAGTATAGGAACCTAATCAATGACTTTGTTAAATAATGCGACTCAAACCACTTACAACTGAACACTAGCAAAACCAAGGAGCTGGTGGTGGATTTTAGGTGGCCAAGGCCCGTCATGGACCCCGTGATCATCAAAGGTGACTGTGTGCAGAGGGTGCAAACCAATAAATACCTGGGAGTGCAGCAGGATAATAAATTAGACTGGACTGCCTATACTGATGCTCTGTGTAAGAGAGGACAGAGACGACTATACTTCCTTAGAAGGCTGGCGTCCTTCAACCTCTGCAATAAGATGCTGCAGATGTTCTATCAGACAGGTGTGGTGAGCGCCCTCTTATATGCAGTGGTGAGCTGGGGAGGAAGGCAGGCTCTATTGTAGGCATGGAGCTGGACAGTTTCACATCTGTGGCAGAGCGATGGGCGCTGAGCAGGCTCCTGTCAATCATGGAGAATCCACTGCATCCACTGAACAGGATCATCTCCAGACAGAGGAGCAGCTTCAGTGACAGACTGCTGTCACCGTCCTGCTCCACTGACAGACTGAGGAGATCATTCCTCCCCCACACTATGCGACTGTTCAGTTCCACCCCTTGGGGGGGTTAAACATTAACATTATACAAAGTTATTGTCCATTATACCTGCATTTTTATCACTCTTTAATTTAATATTGTTTTTTATCAGTATGCTGCTGCTGGAGTATGTGAATTTCCCCTTGGGATTAATAAAGTATCTATCTATCTATCTATCTATCTATCTATCTATCTATCTATCTATCTATCTATCTATCTATCTATCTATCTATCTATCTATCTATCCTCAAGATTCTAGGACAAAGCACAAAATCCATATATGAAACTCAAAAGACTGCAAACTTCCAAACAAAATGTCATGATCAGGGCTGAACTTTAGGGTCTTGTTGCTTTTTTTTTTTATTCAGTGCCATTATGTTCTTAGGGTTCCATCCCACAGTTCTAGGGGCATGATCTCTGGAGTCATGACCTGCTTGAAGCAGGCAGACATGGCAGGGGCACTCTTAGCCCCAATGAAGGCACTCAGAGTGTCAGGTTTTATTGTATGGCACACATACAGACTCGGCTCAGATGGAGCAATGAGCCCCCAGCAATGGGTACATTTAACTTTTATTACAATTCTTACCTTTTCAGCCATTATTCTTCCTCATCTGACTTCTAGCATTCCATTGCTCTAGTCTTGCCTCTAATTAATTCCACAAATAATTCCTAGTTGGGAGGGGGGGGGGGGGAGGGTCAAACCCCACTCTCTCCATCTTTTTTGTTTGTTAAGGGCTATTCTTTCTTCCTACTGTCTCAGTGCTTTTTACCACGATTTACAACTAAAGAGTTTACATTCCCTTCTCTAACCGAGGGGCCTGCTCTTTGACTTTCTAGCACCTCTGACCTTTGGCTTATGAAAAACTGGTGTTTTCTGGCTCATAGAAAAATAATAAAGAATACGCAGGTATAGGTCTTTTTAATCCTAACTCTTACATCTTAATGCTTAGTATAAAACAATGCTTACTTTCTCATGTACTTATAATACTTTTCTAGTACGTGTAAATTACCAATTTCAAGAATGCAATTTTCTATAACCTCAAGTTCATCGGCACAATGAAATAAAATGTCAGCGTTTGATCCAAGCTGTATCCCATCTGTGAATAAACCCTTTAAACAAAGAAGGAAACTCTGTTTGTTATTGACTTTCTGCCCTATTTTAATTTATTTATTTTTTGAGTTCTTGCTTGATTTTTGACTTTGAGTCTTTATCTTGTTTGTTTTGTTTTGCCTTTTACACACTTCTCCAAGTTCGTCTCTAAAAATTAGTTACCTGTGTCCTGCCGAGCCAGGACACAGAATAGTGTAAAGGAGAGATGAAGAGCACAGTTGCCTAAGCAAACTAATGTCATAGCAAGGTGGCTGTGGCAGCAGGTGTCTTTAATAACCCTCCGGTAACTGCAGATCTAATGACTGCAGCACTGAAGGGTTGTAAATTAATTAGAGGCTCAAAGAGTACAACAAAGGACAAGAGACTGGGAGGAAATAAAAATCACAGAATAAGCCTTAAGGAAAACAAAGGCAAGAAAGGAAGAAAAAATGACAAACAAAAACAAAAAAAAAAACAAAATAGTTAAATACAACACAACTCTGCACAATCTGCTTCCTCTGTCCCACTTCCTGCCAATTTCCCCTTAACAAGGCAGTAAATCCGACTTCGGTTTTTGACATCTGAATGTCTTTCCGCACATTTGGATGTCCCATTAAAAATTGATAGTTGATTTGTTTGTCTTCCTCTCACTCCCATTTCTGTTATACATCATTGCAGAGATGAATCATCTTATTTGTTGTCATTCGTTAGCAGTTACTTTCAGGTGTTTTGAGTTCTGATCTACCACTCATTACTTCATTTTTGCTTTTGTTTCATTAGGATCATTTTTGGAGTCACCTCAGTCACCTCAGATGGCCGAAACATTAAATAATCAGCTTATAGATTTAGTGGCACAGAGGCTATGGAGATGAAGTTTCAGTCCTCGCCGCTGAAGCACTTTGTGACCCTGAAGAGATCCTGCCTGTCCTCTCAATTGTGTCCATGTTACCTTTGTAAAAGAGGAACAGTTATCAGGGGTCCCATCCCGTTAAATTAAAAATTGGATGTACCGTGTGTGTTAGATTTGGAAAACAATTTCAGGTTATATATTATTACTAAAAAGACAGGGGATTCAAACTGTTTCTGGAGGACAAAAATATGAATCAATTGCTGACAGAGGGAGAAACAGCTTCCATTTCACGCTCCTGTGTAACTGCACGATGCTCTCGCAGCAGGACAGTGAACGAATGATAAACTTCATAGACATTTGCTCAGTCAGCCAAAAGATTAATTTTACAGTCTGGATCTTTTGGTAGGGGTTAGTTATTTTTGTAGCTTACATTTTGGAAATTTTCATAAACACTGTTATACTCTTTCCCTGTTTGAATTTCTCATCTGTATCAGATATGTCCCTAATTCTGACACTTGCTTTGAAAGAATATTTTGTACAAAATTAAATAATTGAATGCACAAATATGTATTGTATTGTGAAATAATAACAATGACAATAAATAAATAACAACAAAATGATCTATTAGCATAAATGATTAAATATTGTATGGAACATGTTTATTTTATTGTTTATTTCTTCATGTATTTATTTTATTTCTTCTTCATTTGACTATTGCAGTGGCACTGCACATGGCATGAAATGAAAACTGTTATTTTCATCCTTCAGTATTCATGGGCTTAGTGATTGGTTGAGCAATTCTGAGATGCTGACCCCTAGTGGCTGCAGTGTACAGCAATTAAGCAATGAGCCGCAGGATTCCCAAGGTAAGCAAAGTGCCTTCTCCAAATTGTGATTGGGATATGAGTTATACAAACAAGTTCAAGGTGAATTCATAATCTTCTCAGGAATTAGGGAAGTGTCTGCTGCAAATGTGGCACTTGATGGCTTAGGATTTATGTCCAATTTACCGACGATTTACCAATCCAAAAACGGTACTCACTAAAGCACTCCAGGTCTCACACCACAATGGGGCAAAAGCGGGAGTAACCTTTCAGGTGATCTGCTCCATACCATTATGTTCTGTCATAGAGGAAAAAGGATGTGGTGCAAAAAAAAAATCTTTACTTTGAAATGCAAGAAGAAAAAGTAGAAGCTGAGCTGAGTTGGGGCATAGGCAAGCCCACCAGCTTTTGAAAGCTCACACTAACCTGCTACAAAAAAGAACTGGCAAAAAAGGATTCGGAGATGGAGACTAAACAATACATAGTCAGTACTGGGAAAATAAAAAATTTAAAGCCAGAACCAAAGTGCTTAGCAAACTCATACTCATGATTACAGAAGTGTTAATGAAATTCGCAGTCGTGATTATAGAAGTCAGAGCCAAAGTGCTAAGGAAACTTGCAGTCGTGATTACAGAAGTCAGAATTAAAGTGCTAAGGAAATTCGCAGTCATGATTGCAGAAGTCAGAATTAAAATGCTAAGGAAACTCGCAGTCATGATTACAGAAGTCAGA
>JANRMT010062856.1:14010858-14024511 GCA_026402145.1 Polypterus bichir lapradei
CAGAAGTCAGAATTAAAGTGCTAAGGAAACTCGCAGTCATGATTACAAAAGTCAGAACTAAAGTGCTAAGCAAACTAGCAGTTGTGATTGCAGAAGTCAGAACTAAAGTGCTAAGGAAACTAGCCGTCGTGATTACAGAAGTGGAAACATTAAAATGACAGTGTTCATAACCAAAACAAAATGATGTGGTGGTAATGTTAACATATAATAAACTTTATTCAAAAAGTTATCTGACAACAAAATTTACACCCAGAAATGATAATAAAACCCACAAAACAACAACGGAGATTCCCAGAAATAAATCGTCAGACACGTAGTAAATTTATAAGGTTGACTAACTCAAAACTCCTCGTTTTTAATTTTTGAACAGTTTTTCTTACCCACAATGCATCAATTCAACCCAAAGGAAGCACTCATCTATTCAATTCACCATTTCTAATTCTGCTTCAAAATTTCAACACTGCGTGTAGGAATACAAACAGCAGCTTTGGTGGCTTTGGAAGCCTGTAACGTTTTTCTCAGCATTCGTGCGTCATTACCTACTGGTGATTTTATTTTCACTTTAAGTCTGTAGCGTGTTTACCTTTCATTAATATTTATAAAATGTTGTGGTGACAGCAGGTGAGCATCTGCAGAGAGAAGGAGCCATGGGTGATGGAGCAGCTTGAAAGGAGTCAAGCTGAAGTGTGTGGTAAGTTGGACTGGAAATGAATGGAAAGAGGATGAGGAGCACACAGCACTCAAGATGGCGACTCTTAAATGGAGTTTCAAGTACTTCGCTGGGCCTCTCCCAAGTTTGACAATGCAAGTTATTCAGGGATCTTGTCCTTCAAAGAGCTTTAATCTGTGTGCCACAGCTTGGTTTTTTCCAATGTGGTGAATCTGTTTTCTCATGTTATTAATGCCTTAATGAGATATAAATTATTTAAATTAAGAGCCGACTGATTTTTTAATGTATGGAGTATTGTTACTGAACGTTTGGGACTGAAGATGATTGTTCAGTTGGAAGTTCCCATGGCTTTGTTTCAACAAAAATATCACTGCATCCCCTCAGAATTTCAGATGCCCCCGACAGATTTTTCCCTGGCACTGGTGCTGGATCCCACCGTCTCAACTTTGATGTGTGAAAATGAAAGTTTTCATTTCAAGACACATTTCATGTTGCGTGCAATGGCATTGAAACAAAAAATATTTAAACAAACAAGCAACAAAACACACATACTGTGAATTAAAAAAAAATATTCAGACCCCTTTATTGCATTGTAGATTGAATTTTCAGTGGATAAATTTGCTATTTTTACCACTCAATCTACACTCAAATAACCCATAATGACACAGTGAAAATGGTTTTCTGAAAGGCTTGCAAATGTATTAAAAATCAAAAACTGAACTTTCTTCTTCATTTCTGTCGCGCTCAAATTTGTGGTCAGGTGCGTCTTGCTTGCTTTAGCTCTGCTTGAGATGTGTCTAGAATGTGATTGGAGTTCACCTGTAGCAAAATGAATTGATTGGACGGTTTAGAAAGGCTCACATGTACCTGAATATGTAAGGTCCTGCAATTCACACTGCGGGTTGTGGTTGTGGTGAGGCACAGATCAGGGCATGGGGATCAAGACATTTCTAAAGCTTTGAGTGTTCCCAGAAGCTCATTGACCTCAATAATTGTGAAATGGAAGTATTTAATGGCCAAGAAGGACCTTGGTCATTGAGGTGACTAAGAAATCAATGGTCACTCTGACAGAGCTTCAGAAGTGAGCTGCTGAGATAGGAGACCCTGTTTAAAGATAACCATCTTGGCAACACTCATCCATCCATTCATAGTAAAGTAGCTACTTGAAAGCCACTCTGAAATAAAAGGCATATTACTGTACAACACAGCAGTTGTTTGCCAAAATGGCATTTAAAGGAGTCAGAGAACATGAGGTAAAAGATTTGGTGGTCTGATGAGACAAAAGGTAAAACTCTTTGGGCAGAACTCTAAGCACTATGTCTGGCAAAGACCAGGCACTGGTCACCACCGGCCTAATGCCATCCCTGCAGTGAAGCACAGAGGTGTCAGCATCATGTGGCAGAGACAGGGAGACTGGTCAGAACTGAGTGAAAGGATGAATGTGGCCAGGTACAAAGAGGTCCTTGACCTCTGCTGCAGAGAGCACACAAATTCTGACCAGGGTGAAGTTTCACCTTTCTGCCCGACAATGACCTGAATTATAGAGCCAAGACACCACTGGAGTGGCTTCAGAATAAGACTCTGACAGTACATGAGTGACCCTGCTAAAGCCCAGACTTAAACCCCATAGAACATCAGTGGAGGGGCAATTAAAAGAAACTTGTCATTCAGTACAACAGAGTTTGAGAGAATCTGCCAGGAAGACTGGAATAAATGGCCTTAATACAGGAGGGAGACTTACCCAAGAAAACCAAAAGTTGTAACTGCTGCCAAAAGGACTTCTACAAATTACCGAAATAAAGGTCTGAATACTTCTATGAATGACACATTTCAGTTTTTGATTCTTAATGTATTTGTAAACCTTTCTGAAAACATGTTTTCACTTTGTCATTATGGCAGCACGTGGGACAGTGGTAGCGCTGCTGCCTCACAGTAAGGAGACCAGGGTTCACTTCCCGGATCCTCCCTGTGTGGATTTTGCATGTTCTCCCTGTGTCTGTGTTGGTTTCCTCCCACAGTCCAAAGACATGCAGGTTAGGTGCATTGGCGATTCTAAATTGTCTGTGTGTGTGTGCCCCGCGGTGGGCTGGCGCCCTGCCCAGGGTTTGTTCCTGCCTTGCACCCTATGCTGGCTGGGATTGGCTCCAGCAGACCCCCATGACCCTGTGTTAGGAAATAGCGGGTTGGACAATAACTGACTGACTGACTGACTGACTTTGTCATTATGGGTTATTAAGTGTAGATTGCTGACCACAAATAGCAAACATACAGTATTTGTTAAAAATTAAATCAACAATACAATAATTTCTTTAGAAATTCAAGAGGCCTGAATACTTTCTAAATCGACTGGATATGTGACTCTATAGAGGCAATTTAAGGATTTTCATGAGCATCGAAGGAGTTAGGACCTGTCACTCAACTGACAGAGAGAGGAACACGGCTTTCTAAAGCACTATAAAAGATAACATTTCTGCTTCTACTGCTAAGGAAAGTAAATACTTTCAGCTTTCCTGTGACACTGTCAGGTGTGCAACGGTTCAGTGAGCTCACAGAAGCAAAATATCAGGCGGGCAGGATACTACATAAAGCGCTGCTTTGTAAAACGTGTGGAAGAATGAAGATTAGGGCTAGAAAATGAAGAATTGACAGCGCATTACTGTTCAGCTCGTAGAAGTGCATTGCCTTTCCGCAGCAGTCAGTGTCTTTTCATAGGGGTTGCCTCTTCTAATACCTTGTTAAACAGAGATCCACCTCTCCTCTTAGGCTGGTTTTTCTAGTCAAAAGAAGTTCACACATTGTGCCTTTTGAAAACGAGATGCGTTCTACTCATTCACAGGTAGTAATGTTATTTTTCCAGTCATTTTCCTTATTACCAAAGTCAGTAAAGGGCAGAACCCACATCCTGGTTGACTGTATATAAAGTGACATTTTATTTACCAGTGGACAACGTTAAGAGTTTACTAATTCCTAATTGAAATTTAATACTAATTCCCAACATGTATATGTACAGGGTAGTGCATGAGAAAAGTAGTTCCCATTTGGGGTAACAATCACAGAAGCAAATGTGATCAACAAAATTACACGTAACTGTAAAGTCGGTAAGCATTAAAAATGCTATTTTGCATATATCTGTATTTGTTTACGGTTGTCTGCATCTGTGCCATTGCGTTTTATTTTTATTTTATTTTTAGGTAAATGCAGAAGGCATGCAATGGCAGTCCAGAGAACTTTGAACTGTGAGACCACCGTAGTGAAAGAGGATATAGCAGAAGTGATATTTAAACCTAAGTGAACAAAGAAGAACATAAGCCGGCTTAAGCAAAACATCCTGGTGGTGTACAAGGTGAAACACAATAATAACCAGACTGGTAAAAAGAAAAAGATTTATCGATGAATTACAGCTTTCTAAACATTGTCACCTTCTATAGGCTCCCCCACCTGATCTCTACACTACTCCATACGTATCTTCCATTGATTGAAACAGAACTTGAAGTCTTCTTGCTTGAGGATCTTCAAGAGGCTTGCCGTTTTTGTCTTCACTTCATCCATTGAATAAAAATGTGATCCCTTCAGGTCACTTTTGATTTTCGGGAAAAGTAAAAAAATCACAGGAAGCTAAATCGGGTGAATAGGGAGGATGATCGAGGACAGGAATGTTTTTGTCAGTCAAAAACTGCTTTACGGAAAAAGCATTATGCATGGGAACGTTGTCTTGTCTTGTCTTGCTGTTCGCTTTTTTTCACCCAACATTGTCACGGCAACTCGTGTAGCAATTGTTGTGCAAATACTGACTGGCCTATTCACAGGATATACCTAACCGGTCGGCGGTTTGAAAGGGCGTGTAGGAGGGGGATATAGTTCTGGGATTCACGTCCAGCCAAACTCCAGATGGTTTTCCAGGAAAGCCTCCAAGCCCAGTCTGGTTATTTTTGTGTCGCACCTCATATATGAGACGGGTCATATCAATTTTCCCCAGTAGAGGGGTGATCAGCCTTTTCTGAATATTATAATCATTAATTTTATCTACAGGAGCTGTGGAAGATGAATGTCTCTGAGGCTGACTTTGCAGTGTTTTGGTGGTCTTACTCACTAGTGGCTGTTAACCCAGGTTAACAAATTTAACACTGCAGCATTTTCTGTGATTACCTGTTAAATTTTAATCCTTCAGTCTGAAGGGAAACATATTTAACATAGCTGTCATATATACCTACATACTTACAAAAATTGTGGAATAACAATTACAATTGAGTTCTTAACCACAGCATTACATTGTGTTACACAGTAAATACAATGTAATTAAACCTAGTTATTCTGTAATATCCCACATGGATATCTGCAGGGCATAATGGGAGTTGTAGTTCCATGGGACAGCCTGGTTGGGTTCTGTGGGTCCTGCTAGGGGATGCGATCCCTACTTTGTAAGACTTCCAGTTGACCTGAGACCGGAAGTACTCCTGGGTACGAGAAAAAAAAAGGTGCCACTCTGCCACATCCAGGCGAGTCAGAGCCGGGACAGGAAACAGGCAACATTCGCCTGGGAAGAGCTGAGGAGATGCAAGAGAGGGAGAAGAGAAAGTATTATAATTTGTGGTGTTCTACATGAAAAGAATCCTTTTTATAAGGTTGTGTCTGTGTGGTTGCATTTGGGGTTTGGGGTGCTGCAACGCCCCCTATTGGTCACACCATCTAGCTCTGTGAAGATAATTATTTGAGTTCTGTTTTGTGTGTTGTACTTACTCAATTTTATGACACCCGTTGCACATCCAACCTCTCTGGAAGGGGGGACTATCTCTGAATTGCTATTCCCAAGATTTCTTCCATTTTTGTTTTTCCTACAAGGATTTTTTGGGGAGTTTTTTCTTGTCAACATAGGGGGGTCTGTTAAAGCCCACTAAGGCATTCTTTGTGTGATTGTTGGGCTATAGAAGAAATAAACGGTTGTTGTTGTATATGTGTATATATTGTATGCAACGAATACATTATATGCATTACTAGCTGTACCCCCCGGCTCCGCCTGCATAGTAGTGAGACAGGACAAACTTTAAGAATCAAAAAAACTTGGTGTTGCTAGCAAAGTGGAGGCAAGGTACGGTCCAAAACGTGGTGACAGGTAGACCGACTCGAACGGAGGCTGGCGCATGACTGAGGAGGGCCCCACCTGGCTCCCCACTCCTGACATCCCACATAGTAATGAAACAGGACAAACTTTAAAAATTCAATAAACAAACAGGTATCGCTAGCTAAGCGGAGGCAAGGTACGCTCCAACCTATCGCAAGAGGTAGACCGACTCGAATGGAGGCTGGCGCGTGAGTGAGGAGGGCCCCACCCAGATCCACAGTCCTGATGTCCTGCATAGTAGTTAAACAGGACAAACTTCAAAATTCAATAAACAAAGAGGTATTTCTAGTAAGTGGAGGCAAGTTACATACCAAAACGTGGCGACAGGTAAATCAACTTGACAGGAAGGCTGGCGAGTAAATGAGGAGGGCACTGCCTGGCTCCCCACATAGTAGTGAAACAGGACAAACTTTAAAAATCGATAAACCAACAGGTATCACTAGCTAAGCAGATTCAAGGTACGCTACAAAATGTGGTGACAGGTAGACTGACTTGAACGGAGGCTGGCGGGTGAGTGAGGAGGGTCCCGCCTGGCTCCCCACTGCTGATGTCACGCTTCCCTCTCCCCGCGGCCTGCAGCCTCTGTCTTGGATCAGTGCAAATATATCGCTCTTGCAAGCAAACTGTGATACTTAGTGTGATGAGAGAAGTCGCAAAATCAAGTGGAATGTTCAAGCAAATTATAGAATTAAAACCCAATCTAAATCCGTTAATGATTTCTCTCGTGAAAAGCAGACAGACATACAGACAGACGTTAGATTTTATATATGGAGAGATATGTATATACGTATAGAGTCAGTACTTTTGCTCAGTAAGGCCACTAAACATGATACCACTTCTGCCTGCCTTTACATTTACAGACTCGGGTATTCATTCACCTGATTCAAATAATCAAGGCATATTAGCTTACTGCTCTTTTCTACAGAACATGACATTGGGAAAGACCTCTAATATGATATAAGGATTACATGAAGACGTTTTCTAATACAGTAGCTGGGTATTGTTTTTCCATATCCTTGCAAGTATCTAATTGTAAAACATTTCTGTTTTTTTAAAGATCATGTGATAGTATAAAGCAAAAGAAGAAGTAGATTTCATCCCATCCTCCTGACTGCCATCCATTTGTTTTCAAACTACAGCAAATCAATAACATCCTAAAAAAAAAAGCCATCCATCTGTTCTCGTAAAAACAGTTGAAATGATGGGTGTGCTGTTCAAATGTGCTGCTCAGCTCTGAAAGGTGCATCAGTACACAAACACCACCCCTCAAAGCCAATACGCCCCACCATACCCCAGATCTCATCTCTGTTCAGCTGGAGGTCGATAGAAAACACCGTCCTGTGGGACTGAAGATGATTACTGCTAAAGGAAAAGCAGAGCTGACGAGTCACTTTTCATTTGGGCTGAATGAACAAATCAATGTTGGCTCGGTAATCCTCTCAGTCACTGTCCCACTTGTTCACATTGTCGTCTCTTTATTTTATTTTTTTTCTTTCTCTTCTTTCTCATGATCAGACCTAACTAATCTGATGCATCCTTTCTTGCCTTCTCAACATGCCTCAGACAGCTGCACGCACAAACTATCTCAGGACAGCGCATTACTGAAATCCTGCAATGGTCTTCTCAAAAACTAGAGCTCACCCAAAGTGCTCAGTCGGCTGTCATTTAATCGGTTTTAATAGAAACGAAAATAAGGGAGAAATCCCTAGCAGATTACATAAGAGCTCTAATTTATTCCAGCTAACCGCCTGCTGGAACATTCAGCCTGCCTAAATTAAAAGGACAGGGCTGAGGGGCTTAAAGCTTTGCATGGGATTTGTTTCCAATAAGCTCTCATCAGATTAAAGTGTGTTAATGTAATATCTGCACCAGCTTGGCAAGGACTTGTTAGGTAACTGGCACAGTGCCCCCTACAGATGACGCTGATAAAAAAGCCCCCATGTCCTCAATGTAGAACAGGAGGCTGAGAGTCATATAACAGGCGATCAATTCGTCCTTATTTTATACTCGGCGTGCAGCATCATAAGGTGCATTACAGAGCAAACGAGATTACAAGGCGATATCAAAAACACCAACTGAGCAGCACGATACAAACAACGTGGCAGGAGAAGATGGGAGGAGCATCCAAGTATCATCGGGAAACAGCACGGCAAGTCAGGATTAGTACGTGTAACAGCGCGCTCGTCCAAATCATGTTTGCTCGTTTTGTTTATCGACGTATTTGTATTTAAACATTGTGCATTTTCATACAGAGGGTTTGTAAAGAATCCAGACCCCCTCACTTTTTGCACACTTTATTTTTTTTCAGATTTCATTTTTAAACGGATAAATTTGTCATTTTTACCCTATCCATCGACAATCAATAAACCATAACAAAGAAAAAACATGTTTTCAGAAGGTTTGCATATTTTTTTTAAATTGACATCTCTCATTCATAGAAGTTTTCAGACTCCAAATTCAGTATTTCATAGAAGCCCCTCTGGCCGCAATTCGACCTTCGAGTCTTCTTGGGTTAAGTCTTTACACACCAGGATTTGAGCAGTTTATCCCATTCTTCCTGTCATATCCTCTCAGGCTCCGTTAGATGGGATGGGACACGTCTGCAAACTGCCATCTTCTGGTCTCTCCACAGATGCTCTTATGGGGTTTAACTTTAGTCAGCTGAACCACACAAGGACAGTGAGAGACTTGTGTCAATGTATGCTTTGGGTCAGTGTTGCCCCAAAAAGTGAACCATCACCCCAGGCTGAGGTCACATGTACTCTCTGTATTTGACTGCATGCTTTCTTCCCTCAGTTCTGATCAGTCTTCCTGTCCCTGCCACTGAGAAGCACCCCACAGCATGATGCTGCCTCTACCCTGATTCACCATTGGGATGGTATTAGGCAGATCATGAGCAGTGCCTGGTCTTTACCAGGCATAGTGTTTAGAGTTTTGCCCAAACAGTACAATTTTTGTCTCTATAGACCAGAGACTCTTTTTCCTTAAGCTCTTAGGGTCTTTCCAATGTGGTTTTTGCAGATTCCAAACAGGTTGTCATATGTCAAAAGTGCCTTTCATCTAATCTTTCTACCATAAAAGCCTGATGGACATAATGCTGGCGAGATGGTAATCCACAGGTTCTTCCACCTAAGCAGAGGAGCTCTGAAGCTCTGTTAGAGTGACCATTAGGTTCTTGGTCACTTCACTGACCAGGGGTCTTCTTACTCAGTTAATCAGTTTAGCCGGATGGCCAGCTCTAGGAAGAGTCCTTTTCACTGCCTTTCCAGTTTTTAAAACTCTCTCTTTCTTAACATTTTATTGTAAGACATTTTGTTGTATCTGCTTGTAAATCACATGAGTAATTAAGACACAATAGTGAAGAATCTTTAGACTACCAAAAATAAACATGAGATCTGCAATGAGTTCCTGTTTTGGGAAGTTATTAAGAATAAATTGAATCAAGGAGCACAGATAACCAGGATCTCCATTAACCCTTATCTTTAATGTAAATCTGGAGCTTAATTCTCAGCAGGAGAGGACATTTTCTCTGTAGTAATATTTGTTAAGTACTCTTGTCTGACTTTAGATGTGACTTTGAGATCAATGCAGTGTCTTCAGATGTGGAGTTTGTTCTGTAAAATGAAGAACTTCTATCTTTAAGTGATCTAGGAATGTGCAGTACAGTGTATATATACTCAGCAAAAAAAGAAACGTCCCTTTTTCAGGACTGTGTGTTTCAACAATAATGTTTTAAAAATCCAAATAACTTTACAGATCTTCATTGTAAATTGTTTAAACAATGTTTTCCATGCATGTTCAATTAACCATAATCAAATAATTAACATGCACCTGTGGAATGGTCGTTAAGACCTTAACAGCTTACAGAAAGTAGGCATTTAAGGTCACAGTTCTAAAAACGCAGGACACTAAAGAGACTTGTCTACCGACTGTGAAAAACACCCAAAGAAAGATGCCCAGGGTCCCTGCTCATCTGCGTGAACGTGCATTAGGCATGCTGCAGGGAGGCATGAGGACTGCTGATGTGGATAGGGCAATAAATTGCCATGTCCACACTGTGAGACGCCTAAGACAGCGCTACAGGGAGACAGGAAGGACACCTGATCATCCTCGCAGTGGAAGACCACGTGTAACAACACCTGCACAGGATCGGTACATCCGAATATCACACCTGCGTGACAGGTACAGGATGGCCACAACAACTGCCCGAGTCACACCAGGAACACACAATCCCTCCATCAGTGCTCAGACTGTCCGCAATAGGCTGAGAGAGGCTGGACTGAGGGCTTGCAGGCCTGTTGTAAGGCAGGTCCTTACCAGACATCACCAGCAACAACGCCGCCTATGGGCACAAACCCACCTTCGCTGGACCAGACAGGAGTGGCAAAAAGTGCGTGAGTTTCTGCATGACAGCAATGTCAGTGTTCTGCCATGGCCAGCGAAGAGCCCAGATCTCAATCCCATTGAGCACGTCTGGGACCTGTTGGATCGCAGGGGGAGGGCTAGGGCCATTCCCCCCAGAAATGTCCAGGAACTTGCAGGTGCCTTGGTGGAAGAGTGGGGTAACATCTCACAGCAAGAACTGACAAATATGGTCCAGTCCATGAGGAGGAGATGCACTGCAGTACTTCAAGCAGCTGGTGGCCACACCAGATACTGACTGGTACTTTTGATTTTGAGCCTCCCTTCATTCAGGGACACATTGTGAAACATTTTTAGTTTATGTCTTATGGTGTTGACTCTTTTAGTGTTCATACAAATATTTACACATTAAGTTTACTGAAAATAAAAACAGTTGAAAGTCAGAGGATGTTTCTTTTTTTGCTGAGTATATATATATGCTCTGCCTATGACACACTTCTGGGTTATAGGGCACATATGACTCTTTGCTCCTCCCTGCAGCTCCCTCTTGCGGCCCCTGGGGTATCAAGCAGGGCTGTGGATGAAAACTCCATTGTCCATAATTCCCTGCTGGTCTTCGGGGCACCTCCATACTGCAGGGAGGGCTCCATTTTGCGGCCTGGGGGTATTGGCCGGGATCACAAGCTGGTCATAGACCACAATATATATGGTTTGTTCATTTGACAGTATGTAGATTGGGGTAATTACATTCAAGGCATTCATAGTCTGAATCACAATCTGATTGTATGGGTGGATACCTACCAGGTAACGCTTGTGGTTGGTCAGCAAGTCGGCTAACATCTGCCACGGTGCCCTCTTTCAGTTGCAAGAAGCAGATCATTCATATATATATATATATATATAGATATAGATATAGATATAGATAGATATAGATAGATAGATATAGATATATACATATATAGTAAGACGCTAGGGATCGCTGTTGCCCCTTTCCCAACACACAGATGCTCAGGGCACAAAGTAAAGGCAATAGGAGGTGTTTTAATCCTCTTCTTCTTATTATTAATAGTGCCCAAAGCACCACAGCCACAACATCACAGAGTAGTAAATCACCAAGCACAATAATAAATACAATTCTCTCTCTCTCTACCTTCTCCTCCACACCGCAATAAGCTTTGTCCACCTCCACCCGATTCTGACTCGCTTGCTGGGTCTTCAGTAGTCCTTTAAATTTTGCCTGACCCGGAAGTGCTTCTATTCCTCTTTCCATGTGACTTACCAGAACTTCCGAGTCAGATGGAGAACTCAGGTTCTTTAATCAGCTCGGAAATACTTTGGGGCTTCCATCCACATGATCCATTAGTACTTCCAGGCTATATAGGGAAAGCATGACTCCCTAGGTCCTTCAAAAAGCTCCCCCTGATGGGAACCCGGGACACCACTACACTCCAGGGTAGCTGCCATCTAGTGTTTTGGGGGAGGCAGTGTGGACAAGTAGCTAAGTAGCTGCCTTCACCCATCCTTCCATTTTAGGGGCAGATTGAGTCGCTGGCCTTCTCTCACAATTATATATTTATTAACCATCCCCCGCAGCTCCGCCCATGTAGTGGTGAAACAGGACAAACTTTAAAAATCAATAAGCAAAAAGGTATCACTACCTAAGCGGAGGTAAAGTATGCTTCAAAACACAGAGGTAGACCGACTCACCACTCCTGATGTCATGCTTCCCCCTCCCTTCGGCCTGCAGCCTCCGTCTCAAATTAGTGCGAATATATTGCTCCTGCAAGCGAATTATTATTCTTGAACTGGAAAGTTCAAGCAAATTCTAGAAAAAAACCTGATCTAAATCCGTTAAGTAGTTTTCTTGTCGGGGTCCTTCAGTGCCGCCAGAGGGTACTGTTAGAAAGAGGACAATACAGTAATCCCTCCTCGATCGCGGGGGTTGCATTCCAGACCCCCCCGCGATAGGTGAAAATCCGCGAAGTAGAAACCATATGTTTGTATGGTTATTTTTATATATTTTAAGCCCTTATAAACTCTCCCGCACTGTTTATAAATATTCCCCGCAGAGTTATACAGCATAATCCCTTTGTATTCTCTTAGATATTAGGTAAGATTCATTGAAATTATGTATATAAACACACTGTTTATATACAGTAAAACCTAAATATTATTTTAAAGATATTGAGTGTCTCCGATATCACATATGTTACAGCCATTACGATAGACAGGCCACCAGCAATAAATACGTACAATGCAAGAAAAATAGTATACAGTAAATGTGTGTACAGTGACACTAAACATACGTACATGTACTAAGCACTGTAAGAAGAAAATTAATTATGGTTACTCACCAACAATGACACGATGACTTGTCCGATAACAATGAGTTTAATTTTACTGCACAACAAAGGAGAGCGTTACAGCCCTTGTAAAGGAGCCACTTCAGGCGATTGTGTAGCACTGCCGTTGTTCTTCTTCTGGCAGTCTTCAATCCAAATCCCTAAAGCAGATTCCATCCAGACTACTGCCTTATTACATCCACTTACAACTCGTTTTGCACCCTGGTTAAAAGGACACTGCAGCCGTAGATCTTATATTCCTTTCCTACTTTTTAAATAAAAAGAATCGTAGCCTTCAACAAATCCAAAACGTTTACCTTTTCGGCAATCATTAACATCTTCTTCTTGCGCTTGGGCACGGCCCCTGAAGCAGTAGCAGATTGTTTTGGAGCCATAATGAAGGGCTTGACTATGCACAAAGATAAACACTAAAGAGCACAACTCTTTACACAGCGAAACACGTTGATGCTGAATGAGCGAGAGGAGACTTCCTGGTTAACACTGCATTCAGCACGCAGGAACTCAACTGCGTGCTCTGATTGGTTAGCTTCTCAGTCAGGAGAACTTAACAGCGTGCTCTGATTGGTTAGCTTCTCAGCCATCCGCCAATAGCGTCCCTTGTATGAAATCAACTGGGCAAACCAACTGAGGAAGCATATACAGGAAGTAAAAAGACACATTGTCCGCAGAACCCGCGAAGCAGCGAAAAATCCGCGTTATATATTTAGTTATGCTTTCATATAAAATCCGCGATAGAGTGAAGCCGCGAAAGTCGAAGCGCGATATAGCGAGGGATTACTGTACTGGTTTCTACGTGACCTGGAAGTACTCCCAACACACAGTGTGATGACACCAGAAGGAGTCCTGTTTCTCGCTTAAAAAAGGAGCCTGTTGTATCACGTTGGGGAGTCAGAGTTGGGGGGGCAGTGGGTGACACCCTTGGAGGAAGGAAGCAGGAAGAATCAACAGAATTTTGTATTGACTATTGATCTTTTGATGGGTGATTATTGGAAAAGGGGTAGTGGATAAATAAATATCTTTAATTTAAATTCAGAGTTATGATGGGTATTACTGTGTCTGCGGTTTAGGGCTTAGGGGCATCCCCTGGTGGTTACAATATATATATATATATATATATATATATATATATATATATATAT
>JANRMT010062856.1:14054699-14118850 GCA_026402145.1 Polypterus bichir lapradei
AATTAAAGAGTAATAAAAATGCATGTAAAAACAGACAATAACTTTGAATAATGTTAGCATTTACTCCCCCAGGTGGAATTGAAGAGTCGCATAGTGTGGAGGAGGAACGATCTCCTCAGTCTGTCAGAGGAGCAGGACGGTGACAGCAGTCTGTCGCTGAAGCTGCTCCTCTGTCTGGAGATGATCCTGTTCAGTGGATGCAGTGGATCCTCCATGATTGACAGGAGTTTGCTTAGTGCCCGTCGCTCTGCCACAGGTGTTAAACTGTCCAGCTTTATGCCTACAATAGAGCCTGCCTTCCTAACAAGTTTGTCCAGGCATGAGACGTCCTTCTTCTTTATGCTGCCTCCCCAGCACACCACCGCATAGAAAAGAGCACTCGCCACAACCGTCTAATAGAACATCTGCAGCATCTTATTGCAGATGTTGAAGGACGCCAGCCTTCTAAGGAAGTATAGTCGGCTCTGTCCTTTCTTGCACAGAGCATCAGTATTGGCAGTCCAGTCCAATTTGTCATCCAGCTGCACTCCCAGGTATTCATAGGTCTGCACCCTCTGCACAGTCACCTCTGATGATCACGGGGTCCATGAGGGGCCTGGGCCTCCTAAAATTTTTAAAAGTTTTGCCTTGTCTCATATGCACCAATGACATAAAATGTCTCTCATATTTAGTTTATTTAGTTTACTAACTTTATATACTCTACATATAAAGTTCTAAGCCTAAAAGTGCAACGATTTTATGTGATGTTTTTATGTCACATTTTGTGTCACGCTTTAAATTGGGCTTCTTTTAAAACTTACATATACTGTATATGTTTGGTATCATTCTTTTTAGAATTTATTGAACTTTAATGTGATGTTGTTAGGTTTTCAGATTCTTATTCTGTTTTTTAAATTATAAACTAAAAAATATCAAGAACTCACGTCCCGCGAGACTAGACTTTGTGCCAAGAGATTTAACCACACCTGGGGCCGTAAATAAAAGACAAAGAGTAGATGAGAAAGACAGCTTCTGTACAGGCTTTAAAATGTTCGAAGTGCTGCGCAAGATGCAGATCACCTGGCACGGCAGCAGCAGCAGGCCAGCAGCTGATTGAGCAAAGAGGAGATGAAAAAAAAAACTGTATTTGTTTCCCATTGTATCACCGTTTAAGACGGGGCTTCAGAGGAGTCACCGCATCTCCTTGGGGTGTGTTCAGCCGACCTCTTCAGAACGAGAGTGGCAGAGACACGAAGTGGCTGGTGCGTAGCGCAGGCCGGGGGGGTTGCCGAGCGAAGCGGGGGCATGTCCCCTAGTTGAATTATAATTTTGTCACTTATGTGCCTCACAGGGTTTCCTTCTGGGCTTGTCAAAAGTAAACACTACCACCCTGGGACACCAGGTGGCGCGATTATTAACTGCCTCCTCTCCTTTTTCATCCTCAGCTCTGAGGAGACGCCCAGTGAGGGCAGCTGACCACGCCCCTTCAGGTCCATAAGCTATAAAAGCAGGGCGCTGCAGTAAAGGAGGCATTTCATTTAGGAGATGAGCAACCCACAAGATGGAGCTCCGGACCTAAAGCCTGACTGCTTGTACAATCTCTTTAGCCAATGGCTAGTTGTTAATGACTGTGCTTGTTATTTTTGTTCAAAACCTTTATGAGTAAATGTAGCGGCCCAGTTCGCACCCGAACGTTTTGTCTCAGTTCCTGTCCTTATTACCGGTCAAAGACATACAAGGACAATGGAGTCCTTTTCTTGCATTTGCCCTCAAAAAACCCAAGAAAATAGAGTATAGCATTTATTTTAGCTTCCACCACATACATTTTACAACAAAAAACTACTATATTATACCTAAGCTTTGTAACGCACCATTGTGGCCCCTCCTGGAGTGCAAGAAATATCCAGAGAATAACGACTAGGATGATCTGAGAAGTATGAGCCATGAGAAGAGATTAAAGGAGTTGAGCCTTTTTAGTTTGAAAAAAAAACAAGAGATTAAGAGGTCACATGATTGAAGTGTTTAAAATTATGAAAGGAATTAGTACAGTGGACCTGGTTGTTACTTTAAAATAAGCTCAACACAGTTAGAAACTTGTTAAGTTTTAGTTTTTTTCCCACAGAAATTCATAAACACATGGAATAAAATACTAAATAGTGTGGTATGGAGTTAGATTTTAGTCACATTCAAAACTTGACCTGATGCTGTTTTGGAGAAATTACGTGGATAGGATTAACAAGTTTATCAGGCTGCATGGCCTGTTCTCATCAATTTTTCTAAAGTTCTGATTTTCTAATTGATGGTCTAATTGACAAAAATGCCTTGTGTGTGATAGCTTTTTAAAATGCAGTAGACAGTGATTTGGTATGCAAGGTGTGGATAGCTTAAACACTGTAGATACCCCAGAGGACGGTTGGGCATCCCGACCAGGATGGAGGTGGAGCACTTACCCGGCAGGGAGGCCATAATGGAATGGTGGACTAAACGGGTACAATACCCTGTCAGGATGCCCAAAGAACTGGCAGGAGAGCATGGCATGAAGCAGTTCATCCACCACTTTAATAGGTGGCAGTGCCCCTCATATAGAGTCCCAGTTCGGACACCCACAGGGAGGCATGGGAGTTGGAGTCCGGAAGAGCAGCCCTGTAGGGATCCCTGGTAGACAATGGAGAGCCCTGCTGGGGGTGGATCTCCCTGGCTTTCTCATATCCCAGAAGTGCTTCCAACTAGCTACAACACATCACCAGAAATACTCCTGGGTCCTTAATGAAAGGGAACGCACTGAAATGTCCACACGAGTCAGAGCTGAGAGGAAAGAAGGCAACACTCGACTGGAGGACAGCAGTGCAGCAGAGAGAGGAGAGCAGGAGAAAGAGAGAAAAGAAAACTTGTTCTTGTGCTTGTGTATACGAGGGTATTGTAATAAACACCCTCTGTTTGAATCCGGGAATGTGTTTGTGTGTTGGGGTTTGGAGCTCTGTGGCACCCCCTTTCCTTCAAAACACACAAAACAATGGATCATGGTGCACTTTTATTCCTCTGGGTTAGAAGAACTGGAATAATTGCATATCTCAGTACTGCATTAGTGTGTTTCTTCTTCTTTCAGCTGCTCCTGTTAGGGGTCACCACAGTAGATCATCTTTTTCCATCTCTTCCTGTCCTCTTCATCTTGCTCTGTCACATCCATCACCTGCATGTCCTCACTCACCACATCCACAAACCTTCTCTTAGGCCTTCCTGTTTTCCTCTTGCCTGGCAGCTCTATCCTTAGCACCCTTCTCCCAATATACCCAGCATCTCTCCTCTGCACATGTCCAAACCAACGCAATCTCACCTCTCTGATTTTATCTCCCAACCATCCAACCTGAGCTGACCCTCTAATGTCCTCATTTCTAATCCTGTCCATCCTCGTCACACACAATGCAAGTCTTAACATCTTTAACTCTGCCACCTCCAGCTCTGTCTCCTGTTTTCTGGTCAGTGCCACCGTCTCCAGCCCATATAACACAGCTGGTCTCACTACCATCCTGTAGACCGTCCCTTTCACTCTTGCTGATATCCGTCTGTCACAAATCACTCCTGAAACTCTTCTCCACCCTCTCCAACCTGCCTGCACTCTCTTCTTCACCTCTCTTCCTCAATCCCCCATTAAAAACATCCACCTTTGCCATCTCAGCATCTTCACCATTCCACTGACTTCCCTCTCATTTACACACATGTATTCTGTCTTGGTGGTCCTACTGACCTTCATTCCTCTCATCTCTAAAGCATATCTCCACCTTTCCAGGGTCTCCTTGTCCTGCTCCCTAATCTTGCTTCAGATCACAATGCAAACTGCTGTCTAATCTTGTCTGTCAACCTGTCGATCACCATTGCAAATATGTAAAATTTCATCAAGTCAAGTAAATTTTGCCAGATCAATATGCAGACAACAATAAAGATTTGTGTCCTATTTTGTATTTTTGTTTACTTCCTGACTCATTACCATTGTCCTATTTACTTTTAAATGTTGGTGATTTGTTTTATTTTCTCACCTTTTTGACCTGTGTTCTATGTCATCATTTTGAATTAGGACTCTGAGTCGGTGAGGTTCTGATTACTGCAGCTACCTGAGAGGACTGTACAAGACTTTAACATGCTGTCTCATTAACGTTTTAGATGCTGTATTTTTGGACTCTTCTGTACTCCTTTTCCTCTTGAAACATGTATATTGGTCATCTCTCTTTTGAGGCTTTTGTTTAGAACTAGGCTGACCCGCCTTTTAAGGCGACCGACTTTTAAGTTGACCACTTCTTAAGGCAATTCAATATGTAGATCAATTTGATATTTTATACAGACTCATTCATTTGGTTATATTGCATTTGAGCGGTATTACTTTAATACTTGTAGTTTCTGTTATTTTTGTGATGAAATTTAAACTTTTTTTCTATATTGAGGTCGCCCTTTTGAACCCCCCTGATATTTACTACACGGTGAGGCATTTGTACTCCATCAACATTAATTATTTCCAGAGACATAATTTTGTCTATTTTTCCAGCGCATCGCACACAAAAGCAAGGGAACGATGGGAGCACCAGAACTCTGCTCACATCATGTCGCGTCGTACCGCAAGCTGCAAGTAGTAAGTCTGTGATAAGCAGAATACCGCTACGCTTTCCACTCACGGGACGGAAGGACAATCCCGACCACTTTTATATAGTAAGAAAGAAGAAGAAGATATCGCGTAGTCTGGAGTAGAAAATCATCTTTTACCTGGAAAAACGAAACTACAAATCCCATCGTGCATTGCAAAATGGACGGGGCGTGTGTGAAACTCCGCGCCTGCGTAGCACTCACGGGACGGAAGGACAATCCCGACCGCTTTTACAGTATATAGAAGGATTTTTGTTATTCAACTCGAGACTTAAGTGTGTTAATACATTTAGAATTTTGAACATTTATTCTGGATAAAGGATTTTGAGTTTTGGGATTGAGTTTTTTTTTTTCTTCTTTCCTCTCTTTCTAGTGTTTATTCTTTTTGAATTGATTAATTTTTCTGTTCTTTTGTTTAGAACAGTTTTCAGTTTATTTTTGATTGTTTAATTAACTTTCTTTATGTGTTTATTTTTTCCTTCTTACAATTAATTCATTAATAACCTTAACACAGTTACGGTTTACGGTTTTGGCCTTCCCATTTAAGAAAATCACAACAGCAGAAAGTTGTGTTATAGCTGCTGCTCTTTTTAATTTATACAAATGATAAACATGCAACAAATAATTTAGTTCAATTTGCAGATTATACTGAAGTAAATTAGGCGGATTAGCAGACACCCTGCAAGCAGCTAAATCAATATGCATAGGCCTGAGCAGGATTCGGAATTGGACAGATAAATGACAGATGAAGACAAATGTAAGCACTTGTTGTGCACACAGACAAGAACAAAATAATTGATGTGGATGTAGAAAATACCGCAGATCAAAAAGACTTTTGAGATCTAGTGAACCAATCACTGTCCGTTAGTATAAAATCAACTGAAAAGACGTATCATGTTATTGTAGAGTATAACTGTTGAGATGCTGTACTTGGATTTTGGAAAGCCCCTGCCACACCACAAACTCAAACACCGTCTCCTGTTTGTGTTTTTTTATGTCACAGTCATGTACAGCAGCAGTTGGAAGTACAATTTATAGAAAAACACAAAAGTAGGGTTCTCAAGAAACCAAGACTCAGGCCACATCTGAACCAAGTGTTCACATATAAAGAAATATTATGTAAAGCTCTTGCAAGCTGTTGCTTAAAAACAATTGTCTTGTAAGAGCATGGAAACCGCCACATTCATGTTAGCCAGTGGTGTCTAATCAGGCTACACAGCACAGTATTGAAACACAATACATTGCCAGCTGCAAAATTGATATGAGGTATAAGGGCAAACACTTCACAGGAGCTCTCCATACAGCAGGAGTATTGGGCCCGGGTAGACCTCTGCCCACCCACGTTTCTCATTGACAAACACCATTTTTTAGCTTTGCTTTTTTATTTGTTTTTCCTTTGTGCCCTCCCCCACCGTAACCTATTATCTATGGGGAAGGAGCAAAAGTTTAAAATTAATCAAAAATATTTGATCAATGGATCTCGACATTTTAGGGTTCCCTGATACCAAAAACATCGATAGCTCGATGATGGGTGTGTGACTGTCTGTCTGTCTGTCTGTGTCATTGTGTGTGTCTCTGTGTCACAGTTTCTAGAGCTAAAATGGCTGGATGGAAAAATACCAAACTCGAAACTTAAGCCTGCTATGAGATGACAATGTGCCGATTAGTTTAACAGCCAAATCGTGCAAAAGAAAGAAGCACTGTAGAGGAACCCTCAAATACCATAATTCTGCAATTAATTATGAATTCTTTTCATCAATTTCCATTGTAATAACAAAATTTATGATCAGAAAGATGATTAGCGTTGGGGGGTTTGGGGTATGTGATGTAGCACTGTGACATAAAAGATGCCATACTCAGAAGGACAAATTCACACTTGTTAAAGTACACATTAATTAATTTTTAATTTTTTTATTTAAATTTTTATCATTCTTTTATTTATGCGACATGGGAAGAGGCTCACGTGACCGGGACCGTTGCTTTCTTAATGTCACTGGGAAGTAACCGTGTAAATACAGCAGTTCCCTGCTCTAAGTTAACTCTTAGTCAGATTAAAAAAAAAAACCTTGCAGCAGCACATATTAAGTTTAAATCCTTGATTCTCGCCTGCGGAGAATTCAGTGGGCCACCACTGAATGTATACCAGTAATGGTGAATACTAGACTTGAGTATCCATAGTTTCCATCCTCTTTCTCTGTATATTTAGCATTCGTTTGCTCAGAGGTTGATGCGCTTGCTGCTTCCTGATCAGCTCTTCTTTTCTCCAGCCTAGCGGCCCGCTTCTTCTCTTCTTTCGTCGGCATCTTTTCACGTTAAAACTGATTAAATCAGTGCTTGTGTTGCAATTACTTAGTGCATTTTCCTTAATTTTTCACTTAAGACGGCACTTAAGTGTTCAATCTGCCACAAAAATGATTTAAGATATGAGCAGGTAGGGGAAGTGATGACGAAGGTGGTAGGATTGACAACGGCACCCGTACACATGAGCCGCACAGCCGCCCGCTGCCAAGAGTTGATTCTACAATCAATATAAAATAAAAATAAAAAGAGGAATAACCTTGGAGGTCAATCATCACCCCAAAAGCAGACAGTAGACGTCACGTAGAACATGTGTACCAAATTTCAGGTCAATACGTCCAACGATTTGCATGCTACAGGTGATTTAAAATTCTGGACAGACAAACAGACAGCTACGGTAGCTATGTATATTGTAATCTGGACGCTTTATAGCGCCCGACCCAGCACAGACTGATGCAGAGGCACATACAAAATAAACAGAGGCTTTATTAATTCTCTTCAACCATGGGACACGTCTTCCCCGTGCCACACAGTCCAACACAGTCCCAAAACACAATTACAACAGTACCAAACACTCTCTTTGTCCATCACTCCTCCTCCTCCTCCCGACTCTGGCTTCCGAATGGTGGGGGCTGGCCTCTTTTATATCCCACCCGGAAGCGTTCCAGGTGTTTGACCACCTGGTCCTAATTGCACTTCCGAGTGGGGCTAAAGACTCGTCCAGCCAGGCTGTTGACTCCATGCAGCACCCCCTAGCGGCCATCCCATCTCCCAACCTGGCTGTGGAGGATTCCATCTCCCATGGAACCAGGCGGGAGGCTGGGGAATCATAGTTGGCCCGGGAGGGTGCCACCAAGCATCCCGGGGGAGGTATTGAGCTGTCCATGTTTGTATATAGATACCATATTTCCCCGAAAATAAGACCAACTCTGAAAATAAGCCCTAGCATGATTTTCAGGCTACTCTGTAATATAAGCCCTACCCCAAAAATAAGCCCTAGTCAAGATCGTCAGCTGAAAAGTAAGGCACCTAAGGCTGGGTTTATACTTCACGTGACGCGACACATGCTCCAGTGGGAGCTACTGCTACGCAAGCGTTGTACTGTGTATACTTGTGCGTGTACTTCACGTAAATCTGGAACATTCCACCAGGTGGCAATGCGAGTTATCATGACAGTGAGAAGACGTTTGGCTTTGCTGTGTTGTGAATCACCCAAA
Source organism: Polypterus bichir lapradei (assembly GCA_026402145.1). NCBI lineage: Eukaryota > Metazoa > Chordata > Cladistia > Polypteriformes > Polypteridae > Polypterus > Polypterus bichir. Next base: position 14,062,826 of record JANRMT010062856.1, read on the forward strand.
ACATCCATTAAATTCTGAGGCCACCTTGCTACAATATCTCTGAAAAGGATGTTTAATGATTACATCCATCAATCCGGGGATGTGCCCATTCCAGCAAGCAACAGGCACAAAACAGGAACAAAATCCCTGGATGCAGCATCAGTTCATCGCAAGGTGAATACAAGCACACTCACATACACTGGCATCATTTCAGTGTCACCAAATCCCCAAACCTAACCGGAACACAGTGTGGAAACCCAGCAGGAATACATGCAAAGTCCAGACAATGAATACCAGGGACGTGACTCCCCGCGAGACAGCAGCGCTATCGCTCTGCCACCGTGTCACCCCCATGTGTGTAATTATTAACAGTATTCATTATTTAAATAATGTTAACGATTTCTCTGTAAAATGCAACATGCAAACTTTAATGCATTTCATCATGAAAGTGATATCAGGTATAAATCAAAGGATTCTAAATGTACAGAGAGTTGAAAAATTATAAATGTAATGTGTTCTGTGTGGCGATTGCTGCTTGCCGCAGCTGTCAGTTCAGGAGGAAGCCCCAGCAGCATGCAGCGATGAACAACTGGGTCAGTTTTAAGATGATGTTTACGATGGTCTACTTTAATGATTAAGTAAACTACGACGTTAAAGTGGACATTTTGAGATTTAAGCTGAAATTTCCACTTTAATCACAAGTCCGTGTCCCTAACCTTGTCCGTGTCCCTAACCTTTTTTTCTCTGTGGCTCAAATATGCTGCCATGCATTCTGATGTTGTTAAGGTGCAAAAAAAAAAAAAAAGTCGGCACAAAAGATGGTATGTGAGACATTTAAAATGCATCATGTCATTACTATCGGGAATCTGCGACACTTGAATATAAAAGCACCACGAATGCATTTGTATGTTGACATTTTGATACACCACAACAAGCCATTCATCAAACATCGAAGCACGCACATTGATCCCGTAGGATCTTAAAAGCGGCTGGAGCCGCAAGAAATTCAGGCTTGAATGTGGAGAGTTATGACGATATTCCAGAAGAAGACATGACTGTATTTGAATAAATGTAGATTGTTGTACACAGCATCCCCTGAAAATAAGCCCTAGTGCATATTTTGGAGTAAAAATTAATATAAGACCCGGTGTTATTTTCGGGAAAATACGGTATGTGGTCCAATGCTTCTTTTCAACCGCACTCTTTGTGATGACATATGAGATCCATTTTATATTCCCAAAAGACCCATTCATATCACATAAATGTTCCAGAAAGTACTTTTATTTATTTAGATCTTTAAAGGCTCCATACAGCAAATAACCATCACTAGATGGTAACAGATTTGTGAAATACCATTGGGTCCAGATTTTAAAAGTATTATTGCTGCATTCATACAGTAACACAGGATTTTCTTAAATTGTTGGAGTCCTGCTAAGCAGCCTACCATACATTCAAGGCTTTTTTTTCTACATATTAAGAAGTTTTTCAAAGCACAAAGAACCCTTCCCAAAATGAAAAGGTGTTTTGTTAAGCAAAGGTTAACTTGTTAACGGGTAACCAATGATTTGCTTATGGCAGCACACTCTGGACAAACCAGCATATTAATTCTGTTAGACCTCAGTGCAGCATTTGACACTCGGGTCAGACATGACATTCTACTGTCCAGAATGGAGAACATGCTGGGTATCTCTGGCACTGCCCTCCAGTGGTTCAAGTCCTATCTGACTGATAGGCAAGAGTTTGTTAGTCTGGGCAACAGCAGGTCCAGCTCGGCGCCAGTCACACAAGGAGTTCCTCAGGGCTCTGTCCTCGGCCCTCTTCTCTTCTGTATTTATATGCTTCCCCTTGGCCATATTGTTCGTAGCTATGGACTGGGCTATCATTTTTATGCAGATGATACTCAACTCTATTTCAATGTCAAAAGTGCAACTTCATCAGAGCTTTCTCAGCTCACAACTTGCCTCGGTGAAATTAAAACCTGGATGGAGCAGAACTCTTTAAAATGAAATTGCAACAACACTGAACTCCTGCAAAGTGGCACTAAAGTGCAACGTAAGAAAATAAGCTCCTCTTCCACCATTTTGGGTGATGATCTCATCAGACCTTCTTTTACTGCAAAGAATCTCGGTTTCACTTTGATTCCTCCTTTTCTTATTTCACCCATGTAAGCCACATTAAGAAACTTCCACCTGTGTCACATGTGTTATGTTTGCTCATTCCTCTCCTTTTCTAATGCTGAGAAACTTGTCCATGCTTTTATCACATTCCGCATTGATTATTGTAACTCGCTGCTGGCAGGTGCCACTTCTAATCTTATATCACAACTCCAGCTTATTCAAAACTCGGCTGCAAGAGTCCTGACTCGAACCAGCAGCAGCGAGCACATCACACCCATCCTGCTCCGTCTTCACTGGCTCCCTGTGTCTTACAGAATCGAATATAAAATCCTAATAATAACCTACAAAGTCTTAAACTACATCAGTGACCTTCTCCATCACTATGCGCCTGCCTGCCCACGAAGGTCCTCTGATTCTGGTAATCTTGTTGTGCCCCACACTAATCTACACTCCATGGGTGACAGCAGGGCCTTCAGCTGTATAGCGCCCAGACTCTGGAATGACCTACCGAAATTAATCAGATCAACTGACTCCATGAATTCTTTTAAAAAACAACACAAAACTCATCTGTTCAGGAAGGCTTTCAGCTCTACCTGACTTTATTACCCTTTTCTCAGTTTACCTCCATGTCAAGATGCTCATGTAACCTGTATGTGTGTGTGCTGGACCATCAATTATGTTGTTTGTTAGGCTTTTCTCTGAATTTACTGTCTTACTCTTCTTTATTTATTTATTTGGTTTAGTACAATGCTATATACTGTATTTCCTGCTGTTCTTTCTTAAACTTTGTGAAGTGCCTTGAGCATGGGAAAGGCGCTATATAAATAAAATGTATTATTATTATTATCAAGGAACCACATGACTTAGCAAAGAACCATAAAGTTCCATTAAAGTACCAGGAATGCACTCAGCTCTGCTCATCAACTGCATCTAGTGATGCCACCTCTGTCTCAGTCCTCATGTGCAGCTCCTCACTGGTGGAACGAGCTGCCCACCTCCATCTGATCTGCTGATTCCATCAAAGTGTTTGAGAAGCACTTGAAGACTCTCTTGTTCTCTTAACTTCTGTCTAACTGATAATGGCTTTGATAAGTTCCTATAACCAAGGAAGTGCAACTAACTTGTCATCTGGCATTTTGGGTTTTTTTTTCGGAGATCTTAGCTTATGGTGATCGTTTCTGGACCCTTGTTCTGTAACACTGACATTTGACCTCGTTTATAAATTTCCTTGGATAAAACAATCTGCTAAGTAAGTAAGTCTAAATGTGCATCCAAAACGTGAATCTCCTATTTTTATAATTTGTATTTTGCAATAAATCTCTCTCTTACTCTAGTCTATACAGGGTGAGTAAAAATGATGTTAACACTAATGCAGCATTTCTCATCCTTTAAGTATTTGCGACCCGAGTTTTCATAACAGTTTTAATCGTGCCCCCCCTAACGTTTTTTTGAAAACCCTAATAAAATTTATTCTTGCCGATACACCGCTCCAATTTTATTATACCTACTTAACTTTTGTCGATATTTATCTAACTCTATATTTATTTTTCTAGTATCAGAATGTAGTTTAAGTTAATTTGTTTTGGTTTCAATAGATGTATTTTTCATATTTTCGATTCTTGTTTTCTTTTTTTTCACATCTTCGCGCCCCTAGGGACGCGCCACACAGGTTGAGAACCGCCACACTAATGGTACTGCTATCTATATACTTAGATATAATTTTTGTGGACAATTTAAGCGCCACATATGTTACTTGTGTTGAACATGATGGCGAACAGGTTGAGGCATTCCTGTAAATCATCTTGCACATACAGTATGAAGTATGTCTTGTGAATAAATTGTTTCCACCATTCAAATGTTAACATAATTTTGTCTCACCCTCTACTGTCAATGAGACTGTTAAAGGTTTCTTTCTGCTGTCGGCTTTTTTAAACAAGGCTGTTCTTTCGAGCTGCCGAGCAAAGCTGTATTTTGAAAAATTCTCTGACATCAAATGCCTTCCTCATGTTGCAAAATCCTCATGCCACATGCAGAGAGGATATTTATTATTTGGCACCAAGAGGGTAAAGCCTTTATATTAAATTCTCTTCCGTCTGTTTCAAATCCCTTCCCCATGTGTATAATTTGGATGACTTTTAATTGTTTGCATTACAGTTAAGGTCAATGGTTGCGAAAGGTTATGAAAATTAAGTGCCTCCATGAAATGGCTCAGCGAGATGACTTGTTGTGCTGTTTCTTATCATTATTAAAATAGAAAAGCTTTAATTTATGAACGAGGACTAATTACCTGAAGGTTTTTAGAGCAATATTTTATACCTCTGTTGAAGTCTGCTATGCTTTCATTTATAAGCCTTAGTCCCATTTACTCTAAAGACGCAAAAAAGGCAAATCTTGGTGAGATGCCCTTTGACTGGGCCCACCATGAGATGGGGCGCCTGCAGAAATGTGCCTGCTGCTCTTTCTGGGTTTTTTTTATTAGGGGTGCACAAAGTTCTTGACCTAATAGAAAGTCTTAAATAATTATAAGTGGCACCCCATTTGATGACCAAGCAGTTATTTTATCAGGGAAGGCTCTCATTAGCTCTTTCTTTCACAACCCTTAGCATTAAATGTCAGTATAACATTATAAAAATGTAGACAATACTTCCCAAAGTTTTCCTGTCCTTGCTGCTCATACAAAAATGCTGCAACTTTCAGAAAGTCTATGTGGTTAACAAGTGAACGAGAACAGACTGGCTAAAGAAAATCAGCAAAAGTGCCGAGTCTCGCCTAAGCCAGACGTATAACATATACAGTACGTCTGGAGACAACCAGGAGTGAATTTTGCTTAAAACTGCGTGGTCACAATTAGACGGCTCTCTGAGGGTCACATTTCTAAGCCAATCTAACGCCTCATGAAGGCAGCTGTGATTTTGAGCTGCAAAGATTAGAAGTGTTCTCACGAACCTGATCCGACAAAGAGCAAGCTTCTGTTTATGATGAGACGTCTACAGTCGAAAAGACTCCTAAAAAAACCCAATTAGATGTATAAACTTGTGTCGCGTGCGCAGATAGAATATGAAAAATAAACATTACTTGATACAACGAAAAAACAGTGTCATTCAACTTCATCAAAGGACGAAAAGTAAACGTTAAAGGCAAGTCGTCGCAGGTGCTTTGCATGCTCTCTGCTGTTCAGCATTACAACTTGTGGAACTGGACCCGGACACAGACAGGCGGACATCGGTTTTACACTCAACACACTCATATTAATTATATACACTATTTACAATTCGTTTAGTGCACACCCAGTGCCTCCAGCACTGATCCCCCAAAGTCCAGGCCTCACAGTCACAAATTGCCTTCCTTCTGGCCGCCTCCACACCTCTCTTGAGCTCTGTCCTCTTCCACCCGACTCTTGCCGCTGAGTTTAAGGGAGGCGGCCCCTTAAATAGCAACCCGGATGGGCGCCAGCAGCTTTCCCGGCAATCCCCCGCGGACTCACCCCCGTGTGGCGGAAGTGCCGGCTGCGCACCCGGAAGCCCTCTGGGTGTCCCCAGTCTTCTCCCCCCCAGCACTTCCTGGTGTGGTGGAAGTGCTGAGGTCCCGGGTTCTTCAGGCACCGGGGATCCGCCTGGCCCCAACACAACCAGGGTGGTCGCCCCCTCATGGTCTGGAGGAGGCACAAGCCCTCATACGGTCCTCCTGGGTGTCCCGGCTGGGATCCACCCCCAGCCGCATGCGACAAACGTTACTGTAGGAGTCGGTATAAGCCTGAAAGAATTATCGTCTATATTCAAGAAAATATGAACTGCAAAAAATGCATTTGAAGTAAACAATGTGTCATACACCGTCACCAGGCCTGCAATTAAGAGAGCTGATAAAGAAGAGCCACAGGAAAATGCGGATTTCAGTACTCAAAACACCCAAATCAACAAAGATGCCTAAAAGCATCAGTAGATCACGTAAAAGACTGCACGGCACCTTCTGACTGCACATCTAAATGAATAATTAGAGAAATGTAACATTACGTTCTAATTGGAAATGCAAACATGCCATGACAAAATAGCCGCAGTGTTTTAATGCGTATACCCTTAGTCACAATGCTGATCTAATCTCAATTTGCTGTTGTTATGTCAATTGTCATAATGACAAAAAGATATCACAGCAGACAGAGACACTCCTCAATGTGTGGCACCCAGGGGCTGCGGTGGTCTACGCGTGTGTCTGCCTCCACTATTGCAGCGTTCATTATAACATACAAATTAATTATTGATCTTCAGTTACGAGTGCTACTGAGCTCCTGAATGGATAACAACAATTTTAGCTTTTTTATTTCCCTTCATTCAGTTTCTTTTTCTCTGTGCTTGAAACCCTGGTGGCAGTTTAAAATTCACGGACTAGAGAAATCGGGGGTCGAGTGTTTTAGGAAGAAGCCCTGTGGGTTTAGACTTTGCAGAGCAGGATGTCGTCACTGGTCACTACACATTTTTTTAAAAGGGTTGTCCCCAGGTGTGTATTTTCGTCTAAGAATCACATCGGGCCCCACGAGACTAGCCAGGCCCTTACATGCATAGCTGGCCCAATCAATACAAATTAGTCCTTTTTCAAAGTTCATTTTCTTAATTATGTTCTTGACTCATCAGTTTGAGTTTACACATAGATATGTGAAGTGATTCGTGACAGTGCAGACTTGTAAAATAATGGCTGATTAACTGATTGAATATTTTTAACAGGCCAGCTGGGTCTGAACTTAACGCCGCAGTCCAGGTGAGCAAATATCTTTGTTAATCCAATTTAAAATGCAAACAAGCTGCTGCCTTTAAACGGTTCACTTACTGCACACACGCAGTCTCCTGCTGTCACACCAAATTGCATCACATGTATGAGTGGCTGCCTAGAATTTTCAACCAAAAGCAAATAAAGCCAGTGTGTACACTTAAGCGATGTGACATATATATTATATGCTGCCTTTCTGTCACAATAGGTCATTTTACAACTTGGAATCAAGTGTAATCCAGAACAAGGCACTTAATATATGTGCTGTGACTTTTCTAGAAAATGCTTTTTATGGGTCATGATTATAATGAAACACATAAAGGAGTTTTAAATACATTAAATAATATCAGAGGAGGATTTATGACAGTAGTTTCATTGTATGTTAACAATCAAATCACAAGGCAATCATCCACCCATCCAATAATTTTGCACAAATTTGGCACCTTACAACAGTATACGAGGTGAGACACAAAAATAACCGGAACGGGCTTGGGGCTTTCCTGGAAAACTGTCTGGAGGTCGGCTGGAACGTGAATCATAGAGCTATAGGGTGGTCCAGATCTAATTATGCAATTTTCATTACTCTATAACTTATTAAGTTTATTACATAGAAAATCACCCGAAAAATCCCGGACCATCGAGAAGTGTGCGAACTGACGACATGAAGAATAGTCTTCGCGCCAAACTGGAATCATCCCCGCATAAATCAAAGTCATCCAGATGATCTGGATCTGCATAATTAGATCTGGACCACCCTGTATATCCCCTCCTACACACCCAATCAAACCGCTGACCAGCTTGGTATATTCTGTAAATAGCCCAGTCAGTATTTGCACAACAATCACTACACAAGTTGGCATAATAATGTCAGGTGAATAAAGCAAACAGTGAGACAAGATAATGCTCCCACGTACAATACGTTTCCCGTAAAGCAGTTTTTGACTGACAAAACCATTCCTGCACTCAATTGTCCTCCCTGTTTGCCCGATTTAGCTCCCTGTGATTTTTTTACTTGTTGCCAAAAATCAAAAGTGGCCTGAAGAGAACACATTTTTCTTCAATGGATGAAGTGATGACAGAAACGGTAAGCCTGTTGAAGAGCCTCAAGCAAGAAGACTTCCAGCACTGTTTCAACCAATGGAAGATACGTATGGAGCGGTGTAGAGATCGGGTGGGAGAGGATATAGATGGTGACAATGTTTAGAATGCTGTAATACATCAATCATTTTTTTTTTTTACCAATCCAGTTATTTTTGTGTCTCACCTCATACACCACCAGGATGTTATGATCAAGCCGGCTTATGTTTAAATAGATTCTTTGTTCATTTTTCATTATTGTCCATTATTTTTCTTTTTTTTAATAATATTGTTCAGTTATTTCATTATTTGTCTAGTTATGTACTATCAGTTAATTTTATTCTCTCTAGTTATTATTTAGTATCTGTAAGTTTTGTGCTTTTCTTATGATCCTTATATTTAGTGGGTGGATCCCCAAAAGGCGGGGCCACCTGTCCATCACTATTAAGGTCCCACCCCCAGCTCTGTAAAGGCGAGATTGGAATTGAAGTCCATGGAGGTTTATTTTGAATGTGCTCTGGTAGATTTTGAAGGGATTTGTATTTATTGTAATTTCTTTGATTATTATCTCTGGCTCTTGTAAGGGATTTTCACTTTATTAAATAATTATTTAAAGGTTTAGACAATTCATAGGTTTCTAACTCAGCAGTGTTCCTTAAGCAGGTTTCAGGTTGAACTGAGATAGTAATGAATGCTTGAAAATTTAGAATTCTAGGACATCCTATGGCAGTCAGCTTAATCGAAATACAACTGCTAGTTGAAGTTATTTCATTTGTTATAGCAGGTTGTCCTGGGAATGTTGTTCTCCTAATCTTACTAAATTCATCAGCATGACCTTTTTACTGAGGAGTCTGCATTTTAAAGTAAACTTTTGTTAATGCAAAATAATTCATGCAGTCAGTCTTTAGGAACGGGGCTTCATTTTGTGGATTGCTCATCTCCCTAATGAGATGCTTCCTTCCAGGATTGCCCTGCTTATATTATCCATTATAATATATTATATACACGGCTATGCTAGTGTCCTGACAGGGTTGGACTGAGGAACAATACCCTGCCAGGATGCCAGTGTGATGGAAGGACAGGGGGAGACAACCTATCAAGGGTACATGTTCCCTTGACACACTAGGTGACAGCATCGCAGGGCAACATTACCTGCAGGGACACCTGCAAGGCATGCTGGGAGCTGTAGTCAACATGGGGCATCCTTGTCAAGTTCCGTGGGTGCCATTACAGGGCTCCATGATCCCTAGTTTGTTTCCAACGGCTATGTCGTTGTATCAAAAGTACTAAGGTAAAAGAAGGCACCCGACCTCAGAAAGGCAAACTGGAGTCGGGTGGAAGACAGACAAAGCTCGCCAGGAGGAGTGGAAGAAGAGAGAAAAGGGGATGAATGCTTTGAAGCCTTCTGTAAGGTAATTGTGTTAATAAACCTTTTATTTAAACCCAGGACTTGTGTCTTTACAGTTGTGTCTGGGGTTTAGTGTGTTGCAACGTCCCCTAATGGTCACTATGCATATACACACATATACATACTGTGTATATATATTGTGAACTTGAACCCGGACACAGACAGACGGACATCGTTGGATCCACCACACACTGTTTATTTACAATAACTATTTACAACAAGTCACGTGCACCACAAACCCCAGTGCCTCCAGCACCGATCCCCCAAAGTCCAGGCCTCACAGTCACAATGCCTCTTCTCCTGGCCGCCTCCAGTCCTCTCTCCAGCTCCGTCCTCTTCCACCCGACATCCGCGGCCCCTTAAATAGGAACCCAGATGGGCTCCAGCTGCTTCCCGGCATTCCTCCGTAGCCACGCCCCAGTGTGGCGGAAGTGCCGGATGCGCACCCAGAAGCCGTCCGGGTGTCCCCTGTCATTTTTCCCCCAGCACTTCCTGGTGTGGCGGAAGTGCTGGGGTCCAGGGATATTCAGGCACCGGGCGCCGCCTGGCGGTGGCCACGGGTCCCTACAGGGCTGGGCTTCCAAGCCCTTTACCCGAGGCCCCCAACATAACCAGGGCGGACACCCCCTCGCGGTCTGGAGGAGTCACAAGCCCTCCTCCGGTCCACCTGGGCGTCCCGGCCGGATGCCACAATAAATATATATATATATATATATATATATATATATATATATATATATATATATATATATATTATATATAGAGAGAGAATGTACAGTATATACAGTTTATTTCTGTTTCTCTGTGTGCTTCAGCATTATGTTTCAAAAATTGCAAATAATCCCATTTTTAGTTATAGTATAGCACATCAGGCTACTATAGGCAAGTGGAAGTGAACGCAGTATGAATAAATTAAACAGAAAGTAAAATATTTACTAGTAGGAATGTGTGGCAGAGAAAAATGATAAGAGGAGCTAGACTCTTCTAATTAAATGACTCATTCCATTAACCACAAGAAGAGTTTCCTAATTAAAAAACTGAAACCAAAGCCCCAGCCGCAGCAGGAATGCGACTGGCCACACCTGAATAAAATGAGCACTTGTATCTTTGGGTTATGGGAGAAAACGTCATGTAAGGAATGTGCACACTCTCTTTTGACTGGAGAAGGAGAAGTCCCTGAAGCTGTGAAGGTTACTATCATGGTAGACGTAGTTTTGTCCAGATTTCTAGGAAGTCTGCTATAGCAACCAGGACTTTGGCTCTTAATCCATGAGGTTGCTGTTTTAAGCCCACTAGCTGTGTGACCCTCAGAGGTCTGTTTGACTTAAACTTGTTCTTTAACTTGTATAACACTGTGTTTCAGAAAGTATTCAGTCCACTTCACTTTTTTCACTTTTTCTTCTGTTGCAGCCTTGTGCTAAAATCATTTAAATTCAGTTTTCTCCCTCTTCAACCAACACTTAATACCCTAAAATGATAACGTAAAAACAGGATTTTAGAATGTCTTGTAAATTTATTCAAAATGAAAAAAAAAAAAACAAATCTTCCATTGACACAAGTATTTTGACCCTTTGTTATGACACTAGAAGTCTATTGACCATCATTGAGATGTTTCAATGCCTTGTTTGGAGTCCATTGATTGTGCATGGCTAAGAAAGGTCCACACTCGTCTATAGAAGGTCCCACCGCAGAGTAAAAATCCAGTCCACGAGGTGAAAGATTGTGTCAAGACACAGAATTGGGGAAAAAACTTCCTGCAGAATTGAAGGCTGCCAAGAGGACAGTAGCCTTCATAATTCTTAAATGGAAGAAGCTTGGAACAACCATGACTCTTCCTACAACTGGCCATCCAGCCAAACTGAGCAATTGTAGAAGAAGAAACATGGTAAGAGAAGTGACTCAGAATCTGGCTGGGCATTCAGAATGACAAGCATCACTGCGACACTCCGCTGACCTGGACTTTATAAGAACGTGGCCAGACTGAAGCCTCTCCTCAGTAACACGGAGGCCTGCTTAGAGTTTGCAAACAGGCATTTAATGGACAATCAGACTGCAGGAAACAAGATTCTCTGGTCTGATAAAACAAAGATTATGATCATATGTGGAGGAAACCAGGCACCGCTCATCACCTGTGTAAAACCATTCCCATGGTGAAGCATGGTGGTGGCAGCATCATGCTGTTAGGTTTTCAGGAGCAGGGCCTGGGAGACTAAACAGAGTCAAGGAAAAGCTGAATTAAGCAAAGTACAGAGATATCCTTAATGAAAACCAGCGCAGAGCACTCTGGATCTCAGACTGGCCAAGGGGGTTCATCTTCCAGCATAACAATGACCTGAAGTTCAAAGCAAAGACAGCACAGGACTGCCTTAGGGACAACTCTGTGAAAGTCCTTGAGTGGCCCAGCCAGAGCCTGAACTTGAACTCAATCAAACATCTCTGGAGAGACATGATAATAGATGGTCTCCATCCAACTTGACAGAGCTTGAGGGGGTCTGTTGAGAAGACTGGCAGAAACCCCGCAAACCTACATGTGTGAATCTTATCACCATAGACATAAGAAGACTCCAGGCTGTGATTACTGCTAAAGGGGCTTCAACAAAGTACTGAGTAAGGGGTCTGAATACCTGTGTCAATTTGATATTTTAGTTTTTTATTTACAGTATAATAGCTTAAACTACCCGCAGTTACCTGAGCTTCTTATATTTAGAACATTAGCATTTGTGAAAAGGTGAAAATGAAATAATGACATATTAAAATAAATTCAGAGATATTTCATTTACAAATGTCTATCTCTATATATAATCTTCATTTGGATCTTGATCTTTGTTTGTCCGCGAATGAATTAGAAGAAGAAGCACTAGATGGCAGTAGAGAGACAGCTAAAACATAGGCATTGCATTAAGAATCTCCTCCAGGCTTATACTACTGAAGACTGTAGTATGCCAGTCACACCTCAAAACACAGACATTCAAACTAAACAAATTTTTGTGCTTTAAAGTAACTAAAGAGATCTTCATTTAGATCTTGATCTTCGTTTGTCCACGAATTCCACGTATGCGTAGACCACCTTCCAGTTTAGTATGTTGTTGTTACTCACGGATGTCAACAATGTGCCGGAATAACGAAAGGGGTGGTGGACAGTGTTACACTGGTTAGCTCCTGAGGCCTGGTTAGAGAATGAGATTGCCGAAGGTAAAAGGTACGTGCCTACGTAACATATGAATGAAAGAAAGACAAATGAATGACAACGTAACAGCAACCATCCATCCATTTTCCAACCCACTGAATCTGAACACAGGGTCACGGGGGTCTGCTGGAGCCAATCCCAGCCAACACAGGGCACAAGGCAGGAACCAATCCCGGGCAGGGTGCCAACCCACTGCAGGACACACACAAACACACCCACACACCAAGCACACACTAGGGCCAATTTAGAATCGCCAATCCACCTAACCTGCATGTCTTTGGACTGTGGGAGGAAACCGGAGTGCCCGGAGGAAACCCTTGCAGACACGGGCAGAACATGCAAACTCCACGCAGGGAGGACCCAAGAAGCGAACCTGGGTACGTAACAGCACATTCCAGAAATTATTATTGTTACGTTGTAGCCGGCGAGTGCTGCGTGTCTCACAGTTGTACCGTGGCTTGCTCACATGTCAGTGAAGTGATCCCTATTTATGCTTTAAAGAGCCTGGATTCCTATGTGTCCCCCTTTTATAACCATTGCTCCGTGTATATTGCCTTACTCTTTGGATTGCCACAAAGCAACCTGCGAGATTGGAGAAAGGTTGAGAAGAGATTGTGAGAGGAAACGACAGCGTCGTGAAAACGAGATGGACTGTGAATGGACAGAAGCAGAAATGCTGCTACACCACCACATAATTAAGATTCGGACAGTGATTCCGAGTAGGCCGTTCCTATCAAATCAATATCCAAGGGTTTTCTTTTGCAATTTTGTTTCCCTTATAAAAAATCATAATGCTGTGCAACGAAGGGCCATGTTCACGACTGGCAGCCACGTTTAAACAGGAAGCCCTTCACAGACAACTTTAACACATGCAACATAGTTGGGCGCACATGGCTAGTAGTGTATAATTTTATTCTTCTATGCTAAGTACATACATGTATTATTGCAATATGCCTAATTTATTAATCAGTTGTTTTGCGATATTCAATATTTTTGGTTTTCAAATGGTGCGTAAATGTAGATATATTTTGGTGTGCCCAATCTGGAGCAAGCAGCAAATAGCTTACCAAAGGTCAAGCAGAGTAAAGGGTCTGAATACTTGGGTCAAAGTAGTATTTCGATTTTCTATTCTTTGGCAAAAATTTCTAAACTCCCGTTTTTCGCTTTGTTAGTCTTGGGCATTGAGTGTTGCTTAAGGTGGGAAAAAATGAATGTAAATGATTTTAGCACACGACTGCAACATAACAAAAAGTGAAAAAAGTGAGGGGGTCTGAATACCTTCTGATGGCACTTTATTTATGCATTAACATGAACCCGTTTGAATGATTACATATAAGTGTCTCCCAAAAATGTGGACAATAAGAACTAAACTTGCAACAGCATGTTGATTACAAATATTGAATTGAGTTTACTTTAATGTCATTCAGACCATACAATGAGAAGTGTACAGCTGAACGAAACTGCGTTTCTCTAGGCTCAATGTGCGAACACAAACAAACAACAGAGAGACATAATAAACAGCATAAACAAATAAAAGATACTCTATGCAGAGTCCAATAGACAGACTGAGATAAAAATATGGCACGTTATCTAAGAATATTGGACATTCTAAGGAATATTACACATTATATTTCATTTTGTTGCATTATCGCCCAATGTAAAACTCGACATTGGTGAATAGCAATAAAGGGCTCAAGTGATGAAAAACAATAACATAATGCATATAAATAATAGCAATTTAGGAGATATGAGATTCTGAATACAGTACACCCCCACAAAGTCACGGTTCAGAGTTTGCGGCCTCAGTCGTTTGCGGATTTTTCCTTAGACCTTAACTAATAATTGTTAGTGGAAACTGCAAATATCCTCCAAAATTTTTTTATGGCTTTTTTCATGGCAATACTGTACTGTAGAGAGAACACAAAGCAACCATAGAGGAAAAGGAGGCTTGTGATGGTGAAAGTAGCCAATCCAAGAGCATTATTCATTTCTCCTTGCTGCTGACTGGCTGCTGCTCTGTGACATATCTCCAGCAGATGCAGCCCAACATTCCCGCATCATAACAGTTTACCGCGTGTAGCTATCTTGAGTGTTTCGCTGAGTGTTCTCATGTTTTTCATTTTGTTGTTCTTAAACACCCTGCACCTTCTAAGGCTTCTGGCAATGAACCTAAGCTCCAGAAAAAGTTCAAGACAGTCCAGGAGAAGGTTGAACCACTGGATTTGCTCCTGGAACTAACAAGTTATGCCGCAGTAGCCACCCGAGGAGCTGTAAATCCTCTGCTTTGCTGTGCAGTTATTATCTTCATTACACATCTTCATCATACTGCACAGGTAATTAATCATCATCTTCAATCAATATCATTCATTACACTATGTAACAAATTTTTATTTTGTTCCTGGGTACAAAGTGTGTTTTCCTAACCCGTTATGCCTAAAAAAAATAGAAAATAGCTGTTGTTCCACAAAAACTTTGCTTTTGTGATCAGGACAATGATATTTTGAAATTAGTCTGTTTTTGAGAAAATTCTTGATTCGCATTCAATACTGAGTAGTCTTCTAGAATATTCTTGAACTGTTAGAATTTTCCAGAATTATCTAGAACTTTCAAGAAACTTTTAGAGATTTCTAGAACGTTCTCGGACTGTCCAATAGTAGTCATATAAGTATAAAAGCACAGGTGACTCGAACCAACATTTCGGTTTATGTTATTTTTTTGATTTGATTTAGATGGCATCAAGAGGTTGCTTGCACCCAGCAGATGCATTTTGCTACGTCTGTGGACAATTTATAAAGACAAGAGCGAGAAAGTATTCCGTGAAAGCATGTCATAAGATGTGCGAGGCCTACAAGGCATACTTCGGCATGCCTGTCGGGGATCAAGACAAGCCCTGGGCACCTCATTTCACATACGAATATTGCAAAAAAACTCTTGAAGGTTGGTACAGGGGAGAAAAGAGAGCCATGAAGTTTGCTATCCCGCAAATTTGGCAGCAACCGACTGAGCACTCAAGCAACTGCTACTTCTGCATGGTGGATCCTACCAATTCGCCAAGAAATTCAGAGAAAACAGCTTGAAGCAGTTTCGTTGCAGTGGTTCACGGCTTCCTGGGTAATCACAAGGCTGAAAACTATGTGCAGTTGGTTCGGACTCTCATAAAGAATTACGCCAAAATGGGATGCAGAATGTCTCTCAAAGTCCATATCCTTGACGCTCATCTTGACAAATTCAAGGAGAACATGGGAGCTTACTCAGAGGAGCAAGGCGAGCGCTTTCATCAGGATATACTGGACTTTGAACGTCGTTACCAAGGACAGTATAACGAAAACATGATGAGGGACTACATTTGGGGGCTTCTTCGAGAAAGCGATTTGCAGTACAATCGCAAATCTAGAAAACCTACTCATTTCTGAACCTTTTTGAGTGGTTTTGACTGTCTTTGTCTATTTACCAAGCAAGTGTTGTTCTTTATCAGACCGCATGAACGAAAAGATAAAAATTCCCTTGTTTTGTCACTATAAATACGAAATTTTCTGGGCTGTGGTCATAAAATCAAAGTTTGTGCTGAATGTAGTCGTTTTTCCATAGGCTTTAGACATAAGCAGGTGAAATATAACTCTTGGAAGCCAGGAACAAAAATTGTGTTACATAGTGTATTGGTGAGTACCCGTACATTTTGCTGTATTTTTATTAAATTAAATTATTACGTATTTACCCTACTTATACCAAAGAAAACGACAGCACATACCAAAGAAAACGCACTTGCATGAATTACAACACATATAGCGGTAACATCGGTATTTTACATTCTAGCACTGCGGGAGGCATAGCAGTGCACTACTGTACAGTATACGGGTTTACCTTTACATTCTTTTTTTAGGGTAATGTATTAAGCTGATTTTGAAATTAAATTAAAGTGTTTTGGGGGCATATTTTGAGTTTAAACTATAAAAAGAGGTATTTATAGGCATTTTTTGACCACATCCAAAATTTGCGGTTCTTCACAATTCGCGGATGCTCTAGGAATGTAACCCCTGCGAATTTCAGGGGTCGTCTGTATGGCATTTCTGACAGTGGTCTCACTACAAAAAGTCCTAATGAGTGCGTTACACTAAATGACCTTGTTTACTGTAATTTTTTACATTTATTTTTGTATAGAACTCTTTATGGAGTACAGGATTAGGGCAGGTATACATATCCACAACTTAAGAGCAGACTGCTGCACTATTCAATGATTACACACACACTATGTTAAATACACAGTCCTCAGACCACACATACACAGAGAGAACATGCAGACTCCTTCTAGGTATGTAGCCTGTCGCCACTGCACCATCCCGACTGACATTTTAACACCGCTCTTACATAGACTTCAGCAGTACACTTGCACCTGAAAATTCTTTCTCGCCTCTTATAAGAAAAAAATAGAGGGTTGATTTAATTAGAAACATTATTAAGGAACAGAAAAGTAGGCTTATTTTTAATATGCTCATAAATTGAAGTCTTGTTTAATTAAGATTTCATTAGTCCTGAGGAGGCAAAAATTACACACTACAAAACGGTAGAGAAAAGCCAAGCAAAATGACATCTTTTATTGGATAACTAAAAAGATTACAATATGCAAGCTTTCGAGGCAACTCAGGCCCCTTCTTCAGGCAAGATTACAACACCCTAGTACTACACACTACAAAACTGTAAATGTTCACAATAAGCCACAAAACCAACTAACATATTGGGTACTAACAGAGAAAAAAGTAAAGAACAGGTTGCCATTCATTAGTTTGAAAATAAGCCGAGCCTATAATACAAAAACAAGATAGAGAGAGTGCTGTGCAGAGTTACTCTGCAAGGGCCAAGCACGTTGAATTTGTTTCAAATTAATTGATGTAATGTGTCAGAGAATGCAGGCGGCACACATAACAGCTTGTTCTGTGAAGTTAATAAGGGCAACCACAATCAGGAACATCCAGGGATGGACAGGGCTGAGAGCTGATAAAGGTTATGAGAAACAAGGCCGACTGCTAATCCGTGTAACTGTCTGCCTTAAATATATGAAGGGGTGTCTGGTGCGTAATTCATATTCAGATGGCGTTACGGAATTAGTGGTGAAAAGTGAATCGACATTGAAGAAATAAAAAAGTAAAATACTTTGTGTCTTAAATGAAGAAGGCACAGAAGAAATAAGTAGGGATGGACAGTGTGGATAACAGCACAGTACATGAAATGGATGGATGGGTAGACGTCTTATTTACAGCATTCATTAAAGGAAGCCAAGCTTAAGACCTGGGCAGTAATGACAAATGAACATCTAGCACGACCATTTGTTTTATTCAATTAGCTTTTTGAAAAGCATCTGGAAATTGGACACGCTTTGAATTAGGGGAGGTCTTTTCCATCCAAGCCAAGGAGGTGCATACGTGTGCCGCTGTATGTGCGCACATGTTGTGAAAAAGAACACAGAGCATAAAGGGTTGGGACACCATATCATTAGTGAATAAAATAACAAAAATGGGTTTAACAGAGCACAGTGCAACGTCCTTCCAGATACAAGTTCAAAATGAACCTGACTTAAGATGGTGGTGGAGCGGGTTATAAGGCAGAAGAGGCAGAAGGGGTGAGTTCAAGTGACTGGAAATAGGAAATTATGTCAGATCTCGTCATGCCATTGATCTTTGGTGCTGCAGGTAGAGAATTGAGGAGATCAGGTGACCTGAGAATCGGGGTGGATTTCCCATTCCATAAGCCCTGAGGTTGTCTCCCAGACACATGTGTATGAAAATGTATATTTATATTAAATAAATTATGCGTCTCAAAAACTACTAAATTTTATAAATCAATAGACCTGGGGCCTCATGTATAACACCGTGCGTAGAATTCACACTAAAACATCGTGTATGGACAAAAAAATGCATAAAACTGTCTGTACGTAAAGTTCCATACACTTCCTCTTTTTAAATCCCAATTTGGTAAGTGTGTGTCAGAGGGCAATATTAAAAAAATAAAAAAACAAAAACTGGAAATGCCAACTGATGACAGACATTCATTCTTCTTCTTCTTTCAGCTGCTCCCGTTAGGGGTTGCCACAGCGGATCATCTTCTTCCATATCTTTCTGTCCTCTGCATCTTGTTCTGTCACACCCATCACCTGCATGTCCTCTCTCACCACACCCATAAACCTTTGCTTAGACCTTCCTCTTTTCCTCTTCCCTGGCAGCTCTATCCTTAGCATCCTTCTCCCAATATACTCAGCATCTCTCCTCTGCACATGTCCAAACCAACACAGTCTCATCTCTCTGACTTTGTCTCCCAACCGTCCAACTTGAGCCGACCCTCTAATGTACTCATTTCTAATCCTATCCATCCTCGTCACACCCAATGCAGTTCTTAGCATCTTTAACTCTGCCACCTCCAGCTCCTGGTTTCTGGTCAGTGCCACCATCTCCAACCCATATAACATAGCTGGTCTCACTACCGTCCTGTAGACCTTCCCTTTCACTCTTGCTGATACCCGTCTGTCACAAATCACTGCTGACACTCTTCTCCACCCATTCCACCCTGCCTGCACTCTCTTTTTCACCTCTCCTCCACAATCCCCATTACTCCATACTGTTGATCCCAAACATTTAAACTCATCCACCTTCGCCAACTCTACTCCCTGCATCCTCACCATTCCACTGACCTCCCTCTCATTCACAGACATGTATTCTCTCTTGTTCCTACTGACCTTCATTCCTCTCCTCTCTAGAGCATATCTCCACCTCTCCAGGGTCTCCTCAACCTGCTCCCTGCTATCGCTGCAGATCACAATGTCATCAGGAAACATCATAGTCAATGGGGACTCCTGTCTAATCTTGTCTGTCAACCTGTCCATCACCATTGCAAATAAGAAAAGGCTTGGAGCCAACCCCTGATGTAATCCCACCTCCAACTTGAATGCATTCGTCACTCCTACCGCAGACCTCACTACGGTCACACTTCCCTCGTACATATCCTGTACAACTCTTACATACTTCTGTGCCACTCCCGACTTCCTCATACAATACCTCAACTCCTCTTGAGGCACCCTGTCATATGCTTTCTCCAGGTCCACAAAGATGCAATGCAACTCCTTCTGGCCTTCTCTAAACTTCTCCATCAACATCCTCAGAGCAAACATCGCATTCCTTTCTTCCCAGTGCCATACATCTTTTTAAATCAGGAATATCAGAGATAACAATTTAAAAAACAATTCAGAGGCAGAGTTTTTTTTCTTTTTATATATCATGTATCCATTTTATGTAGAATGTGCTATCAACTGACAGAAATAGGTTTTAACAGAAACAATGTTTTTCTCAAATGACGTAAATGGTTTTTAGAATCTCTGCATCACTTTCTAACCTGTCTTGTCTCTCTGTTTGTTTGTTTTATTTCTGTTATCGGATGCAACTGAGAAGGAAAATTCCATATTTTCTTGTGTAAATAAGAAGTAAAATCCTTGAACTCTTTGTACAACTCTGGCACCAGCACGCTATTATTTGTCACAAAGGGGCATGTGCACAATTGTGCAGGAAGGTTGGAACTCATTTAAAATTTATATACGATTTTCTGTTGTGGAAAGTGAATTGGTCCAACGATGGGATCAGCAACCACAGTTGACAGGTCTGACTTACCTAACGACTAGAAGTCCTGTAACCTGACATGAGCTTAAGACGCACGTGAGAAAGAGCCTACTGCTTGTGCATTGTTGCTTCTTCAGTACATACAATGGCTCTCATGCATTGCAAGGGCACCTAAAGCTAGTCTTGACGTAATACAACTAATTTGTCAGCAAACTCCATAAAATGCCAGAAAACAATCCATTTGTGAAAGTCTTCAGTGGGTCTAAAATGTTCTCTTGATTGGAAAATGAGCTGCAGACTAAACCCTTCCTGGATGCTTATGAATTGAAGTTAACCAGCAGCACATTGTCAGAAGTCGAGATTAGGGATGTCACCTTCTAACTGAATTTCCTTTCCAGCTGGTTTACAAATTTAAAAACTGCACAGGAAAGATTAAAGGAAACTGCCAATTGTGACTTCTCCACAGGCTCCAACTCTCACCGTTCCGCCCCTGTCAAAATCTCCTTCATCAAGAAGCGGAGCAAAACGCTAAGCAGCTTTAGAAGAAGCTAAGGTAAACATATAGAGGAACAGAGAAGAGTTAAAGAAAAAAAAACTTTTACTGGTGTTGCACTGAAGCTGATTAAATTGAATGCCTTAAAAATAAAAAGATGATAACACAGGGAAAGATGACAGCTTGGGCAACATGCTGTTTTACTGAGGCGAGGCGTTCCATCTTTAACATAAAGACTGTAGATCTGTGTAGAGAGTCACTCTTCTGATTACAGAACTCTGAAATACAACACATGCTGCAGGGGGTGGGGGGTTTAAATCACTCAAGTTAGCTGTTAAAAGGGCAACGATAAAAACATTTTATTTAATATGGCTTGTCTGTATAGTGAAAACCATCTAAATTTAACGTTTTCCTTGTAAAAGTTAGTTCAAGTCGCACAAACATTCAAAGAATAAAGCAAGGGAAAAAGGCACAGCAGTAATGTGTGCATATTGTGGCCACCAGGGGGGCGCTCCAGCACATCAGACACAGGCCCAAGTCCACCAACACACAAGGCTTAATGCAGTGGGAAACGCTCTCTAAATCGTTTCCCACTATAGCACAGTACAACAACGCACCAAGCAATGTAATAAAGCAACACTTTGTCTTTTCTTTCTCTCTCATCTTCTCTCCATCTCTTCCGTCTCCACTCCTCCTTGCAAGCTTCGTCTCCGTCCTCCCGACGCTGGCTCCCTGAATTGAGGGTGGGGGCTCCTTTTATAGATCACCGGGAAGTGCTCCATGTGTACCGTAATTTATTTCCAGTAGCACTTCCGGGTGTGGCGGAAGTCCTGCAATAAGCATTTCTCCATGTGACCCCTGGCGGTGGCCACAGATCCCAACAGGGCTGAGCTTCTAAGATCCAAGCCTGTGGCACTGTTGCAAGCTAGGGGGAACTACCCTCTGCCGTCCCAGGGAAGATAGCCCCTCGTGCAAGGTCTCTCCTCCCCAGTGCTTCTACATCACAAAGGCATTGGATAAGAGGCAACCCATCTGTCACAGTATCTATCCAGCTTTCAGTTTTTTATTTCATGTACAAGCCACAGATGGGAGGTAAAAGGTGAGTTTATACCAGCCGACCTCCATTCACGGCTATGCAATGGGTAAACTCAAACTGGGCCATTGTTTTCTTCACTTTTTCAAATTCTGGAGTTGACTGCAGCTCTAATGTCTTTCCTACCAATGGAGAAGATCATCTCAGTCCAGCAGATCAACGTTTATCTCATTTTTTGTCATCTCATGTAACTGGTTTTTGAACAAATCAAGTGACTATACCGTCACAGCCTCTGCTAAACTGTTATCAATTGTGTTCCTTTCTTCAATTTTAAAGTCTTTTATAGAATAGGCAACTCAACACCAAAAGTTAAAAAATAAGAATTCTGTATTTTTGTCATTCATAAAAAAACTGTCATTTGGTATTTTTTTTAGTTCATAAAGGACTGTACAAAATCATAGCTGTGACCTGGAGAAGGCTATCAGGCAGGCGAAGATGAATACAAGCGCATTTTGTAGAATGTATGGTGACCTACACTGGTGTGTGATCCACCTAGGTGAGTGAAATGCAACCAAACACTTTTCTAACCCTAATAGATTTCTGATGTTATATATGTTAAGGTTGACAATGATAGGCAACCAAAATGAATAGGGCGACCAGGAGAAGAGCCATGTAACAAGCAAGAGGTTGTAACCAGAAGAGTGTCAAACCCAAAAGCTTCAATCAAAACAGGAAAGGCAAAAGTCAGTAGCCAAGGAGTCTACTGAAGGGATTAATGAAAGAAAACATGTCAAGTGGTTCTTTAATGTGTCACACACGTGCGAGTTGGAGGCAGTCAAAGAGCCTAAAGGTGAGTGAAATCTCGCGAGACAAGGGTTTATCACGTGGTATTTACCTGAATCTCTTTCTACCTACAGAAAACTGGAAGAAAAATAAATCCATCCATTTTCAGTTCCAAAATGGCCGCAATGACATTACTTCCGGTTCCACTCTGATGACGTCACTTCCGGTTCCACAATCAACTACTTCAGTCTACTCACGATGACGTTGGTTCCGTGGTCCCGCCTCCAATCGTCTCTTCCTGCCAACCATTTCCTCTCCCATCATACAATCTGTTATTTAAACACCATTTTGTTGCAGTAAATCATTCATTCTGTACTGGAAAGTCACTTTGAATCAATCTTTAGTTCATTTTGTCTGGACGACAATATATGGGGACGATCCCCAAATCTTTTTCTATTTTGAAAGACTCTTTATTTATTACAAATGATAGTCTTTATAACACTGACACAACTTTGGGGGCCGCTCTTTCTTACAACCACAGACTACAACTACCATGACACAAAATGATGAGGACTTGAAGTAAACAGTAATAAGTAAGAACCGTTTAAAAATAAATAAAAATATATGCAAACAAATAAAATATAAATTAAAAAAAACTTAAGGAAAGGAATCATGAACAAATATGCATGGTAGAGGTTAGGTACATGAGTGTTGCACCTCAGGTGAAAAGCAGCACATTAGAAGAGCTGATATTAAGGGGTCGGAAGATAAGAAGAGTCTAAAAACCATGAATTATTAATAAACCAAAAGGAAACCTTAACTCAAGGACAAAGCAAACAGAAACTAGTCAAAGACTAATGCACACTAGAAAATATACTCAAAAGCTGTTGTTTTTGTTGACAAGTCAGAAGTCTCCAAGGTCGACCTTCCTAGCTTTGAGCCTAAATACCACATGTAGTGTAGCCCTGCTGCTTTAAAGTCGACATATTCAATAAGTTTCAAGACTTTGTTTTTCATGTTTGACCTCCATTTTAAAACACAAGAGCAGGCTAGGTATTTTTTAAATTTATAAAAAAAAAATGCTGCACTTCATGTCACAAATGAATTTGACAATTGTGAAGAAATAACTTTGACTTAAAAAAAAATACCAAACTTATCCTTTGAATATAAGGTATGAGTTAAGTCATTTCTCATTGAGCCTGTAAAAACATAGCGTATAAGAGAAGCCATATCTCAGTATATAGCCGCCTTACTGACAATCTTTGCTGCCACGTCCCACTTACCTATGTGGCGAGTGGCTGGGGCTACTGCCCAGCCGGAACGCCGAGAAGGACAGGAGGAGGGCTTAAGCCTTCCTCAGACCACGTGGGGGCGACCGCCCTGGTACTTTTGGGGACCACAGGTACAGAGCTTTGAAGCTCAACCATGTAGGGGCCTGTAGTCACCGCCAGGGGGTGCCCCAATGCCTTGGGAGCCTGGACATCAGCACTTCCGCCACACCCGGAAGTGCTGGAGGGAAGAGAAATTGGGGACACCCAGAGTGCTTCCGGTTTCACAGCCGGCACTTCTGCCACTCTGGGGAGTGCCGGCGGAAGATTACTGGAAGACACCTGGAGCACATCCGGGTGGTTATAAAAGGGGCCGCCTCCCTTCATTCAAGGCTGGAGTCGGGTGAGGAGAGGACAAGAGCTTGAAGGAGAGGAGTGGAGGCGGTCCGAAGAGAAAGGCAGAGAGTGTGAGAGGCCTGGACTTTGGGGGAGTTTGGGGTTTTGGTGCACTTTGTAAATAGTTGGACTTGTAAATAAACGTGTGGTGGTGCTTAACAACATGTCTGCCTGTCTGTGTCCGGGGCTTAGTCCACACCTGCTATGGTGCTGCCATCTAGTGGATAGCCATAGAATTTTTTTTTTTTTTGGTGGCAACAGCTTGTGGAAAATAATGTTATAAATAGGAGGAGGAGGAGGTTGGGATTATGCACTGATTACAGCGTATTGCCGCTCCCACCACACAACGAACCACCCAGATTGGGATCTGAGTGCAGCCGTGCAATAGGTAACACCTCAGCACCACGTTGAACAGTGTAAGGTTTTTTACAGTGGCTGGAGTGCCAATCCTGCCACCAAAGAGTATTCCCTGCAAGCTGGAGGACCTGCAGAAGAGGTCGAATTACAAACGAATTAGGAAAAATGACCCCGCTTGATAAGGGGTTAAAATGTACCAAGCAGTTATATAGGAATAATGTATTTTTTTTCTTTTTAACAGTATTTTCATCTTGATTGTCATTCTACTTTTCTAGGTGTTCTAACTGTTTAATGAATCCATTATTTACTAATTAGTGGGTCTGACTCTAAAGTAGCTATAGCCTTTGATTATTCCGTGTTGTTTGCCTGGGTGTCTGCTCTGCTCGTTTTAAGTTGTCATTATAAAGATACAATGAAGGGGGAAAAACTGCACAGACAAAGGGCAAAGTATAATGAAATCAACAAAAGAGAGTTAAGCATTTAAATATATAGCAAAAGCAGAAATATTTCTAAATGTCTTATAAATGTAAAAATCATGCTGCTGTGCTTTTCTGAATGTCAAATAAAAGATAAACAAATTCCAGCTAATTAAATGAGATCAGTGCTATAAGGTGTTGTCTCTGATTAGGAATCTGGTTGGAATAAAACCTGCAGCCTCAAGGGGTCCCCAGGACCGATGTTGAGAACCCCTTTTGTAAGATGAATAATTTTTTGATAATGACAGGGATCAAGATAGTGACAATCAGTTAGATGATATGGAACCTGTAGGTTCTGGTTCTGATATCCTGAAGTAATTTCTTCATCACAAGGAGTTCGACTTGTCATGACTGTTAGAACAGCACCAGTCAGCAACTATCAAATGTGTTGTGTGTAACAAGCTTGGACAGTGCAAAGAAACACGTTATATTTGGGACACATGTGCTTCTATGCCTGAACTCTGCGTTGTGCCATGCTTCAAGTTCTCTCATTCGAATGGAGACTTTTAGTCATGTTGCTCTTGAAAATAAAGTAATTTAACAGTTTTTTTACATTTTTGACAGAGTTACTGTTGCTTTCTAACACATTTTTTTGCATTAAGTTCATGACTTATCATATATACATAGATCTATAATGCAGCATCCTGGTAATAAAAGGTCCAGCAGTCAATCTGTTAAGCTTTGCAATTAGACATGACTTTCTTGCCTACTTGGCCTTTGTGAGTTTTCTAATTTAAGTTTAGTTTAGCTTCAGTAAACAGGAAATCTTATTTTTACTCATAATCTTAGTAATAAATGAAAAAGAAAACTACCATAAAATGTAGAATTTCCCATTTAAATATGCATCCATTATTACATTTCCAGTTTAGGATCGCAGGGATAGAATACACGGTACAAAGCAGTTAGGAATCCTGTAATCAGCGATTAACACAGTTTCACGTCATTAGTGTCAAGAACATCGTCCAAAGTGTGTCCATTTAATTTCTTCTGCAATTCTTTTATTTATCCAGCTAGCCACATGACCTGTCAAAGAATGAATTAAAAAATATTTGACATCCCTTTGCTGATGTGTACCTTCAGCACATTTCCTCTGTTTCCTCTCTCGGTTGAGTTCCTCTAAAGCCTGCTTCTCAGACTGTCTTTACGATTCTCTTTTCTACTTCCCAATTCTGAAGGGGACTCTCAGCATGTCTCTTACACCTTTACTCCTCCTCTGCATCTCACAGTTACACTTTCTATTTCAGTCATGTCACCAAAGCTACACTGACCAATCAGCTTGCTCTGAGGGGCCGGTCACACGCACACATACCTTAGCATTTTATTACAGTACTAGCCATGGTACCTGTTGAAGAGAGGTAAAAGAATAATTAAAACAGATTTGCTATCTCTTGCCCTGTGTGTACCTTAGGTACCTTTTCTGCAGGATTCGCAGGTGTGTAAACGTCTCCTTCCCTTAACGCGCTCCCTCCCTTAAGCACGTTCCTGGAAAGCCTGCTTCTCAGGCTGTGTCATTATTTTTGAGGTGAATTTCTCACCTCCTTTCTGGTTTTATGTTCACCATCTCTGAAGGCGACTCTCAGAGTGCCTCCTATGCCTTTAAACCTTCTTGTGCGTCTCACACATGCACTTCCTCTTTTGTCGTGTCACCGAAGCTAAACTGACCAATCAGACTGCACTGAGGGACAATAAACACAGACCTTAGTGATTTCTTATGTAGCATGGAAAATAAACATAAAATAAAATAAAATAAATAAATAAAATAAATAAATAAAATTTCCACCCTCATCCATGCTGGAAAAAATATTGCTCAATCTCAAGGACTTAGACTCCATCTCTACAATATATAAAATCATTTTAAAATCCCTCCCTTTCAAAGATTCAAGAGGGCACTGGGAAAAAGATCTCTCAATCAATATATCAGAAAAGGAGTGGAAAGCAGCAATGCAGAGAATTCACTCGAGCTCCATATGTGCAAAGCGTACAATTATACAACTCAAAATTATATATCGAGCACATCTGTCTCAACTAAAACTTGCCAAAATGTTTCCAGGGCAAGATCCAACCTGCGAACGCTGCAATCAAGTTCCAGCCTCACTGGGTCACATGTTCTGGGCCTGCACCAAATTAACATCATTCTGGACGAAAATTTTTAATTACCTTTCAGACAGCCTTGGTCTCACAATCCCTCCTAACCCATTAACAGCTGTGTTTGGGGTTCTTCCAGAGGGGCTTAAAGTGGAGAAAGACAAACAAATTGTGATTGCATTTACTACACTTTTGGCACGCAGACTTATTCTGATAAACTGGAAGAACCCAAACTCTCCTCTTTTAAGTCAGTGGGAAATCGATGTGTTATATTATTTGAAATTGGAAAAAATCAAATACTCAGTTAGAGGATCCGTACAGACTTTTTTCAATACATGGCAGGATCTAATCAGTGATATTTTAAAAATAAGTTCATGAAGCACAGAGAATTTATTAATTTAGGTATGTTTAAAAGTTGTAAAATTTTTATGCCGTTTGGCTTGCTCTCTCTCTCTCAAGGGTGGGGATCGATCTGTTCTTGACTCTATTTTTCTCTTTGTAAAAACTTGATTGCTTTGTATGGAGTGCAATAAAATTAATAAAAAAAAAATGTAATAAAATAAAAAAAATAAAATAAATAAATAAATAAAATAAACAAACATGGAAAATAAACTTTCTTTCTTTTGTTACAGCTTCAAAGTTTTTCCCAAGGTAGCAGCCAAGCGGGTTTGGTTATTCAAAAGCTTTCTAATAAATGAGCTGCTGATTTTAGGAAGGTGCTTTGTACAACACAGGAAGACCCCTCTTTGTCAATGTAGTTGTTCAGTCTTGATTGCCATTCAAAACCTTCTATGATGAAAAACATGTTTATGATTGTAATTTAATTACTAACAATGAATTTGTTATATTTAAGGCAGTTTACTTAAAAAATGACAGCAACTTGTGTTGTACACTTAACATCCTACTGAATTAACTGCTTCCATTATAAACCTGAATTCCAGTAACATACTTGTTGCTCATCTGACCCCCTCCTAACACAATATATGTTTTCACAGCTTAAAAGTGATATTGCATTACAATATTCATAGTAGTAAGTAATCTATGCTCTAATTAACTAGATTACTGTGTTGTCATACTTTATCACGTTGGAAGGCAATAATTAAAGACTTCATAAAAGGCCAAGGGCCCTCCAGTGTGTAGACACATCTCAAAGGAGGAGGTGTAGAGTTGATGCAATTATCTCAGAGCACACATGCAGAGGAGTTATACTGCATACAAAACACATACAAGCACAAGCTCGCTTCAACCTTAGTGGATTATTCCTCCTTCTCAGAAAGGTCACTCATGCAATGAGATTCCAAACCGGTTATTCAATGAAGAGGGGGGATAACCAGATGAGAATTTATTTATAGTTAAAGATAGGTGGCGCTCTCTTGGGAGACCTCAGCTTACAATAAAGTCAAGCAGATCTAATTAGAACTTTAATAAAACATTCTTGACGAGAACAGGCAAATAAAAACTAATAAAGTAACAAGAACTTCCGAATAAATACCAGGGAAGAGAAATCCTAAACAGATTGAGTTATAATTGACTGCCAAAAACGGGTAGACCATAACCACAAAATAATCTTTTCTAGTCTTAATAACCAACAAGATTATACTTTTAGGAGTTACATTTCCAAAAAAATAAAATCATATAATAATGATAATAATAATAGCACTTTTCTCACTACTCAAAGTTCTCTGCCCTCCACACAAGAAGGACCAGGAAAGCAAACCCATGTTCTCTTTACTGCAAGGCAGCAGCGTTACCATTGCACCACCTGGATAAAACTACAGTGATCCCTCGCTATATCGTGCTTCGACTTTCGCGGCTTCACTCCATCGTGGATTTTAAATGCAAGCATATCTAAATATATATCATGGATTTTTCGCTGGTTCGCGGATTTCTGCGGACAATGGGTCTTTTAATTTATGGTACATGCTTCCTCGGTTGGTTTGCCCAGGTGATTTCATACAAGGGAAGCTATTAGCGGATGGCTGAGAAGCTACCCAATCAGAGCACGTATTACGTATTAAATAAAACTCCTCAATGATATACGATATGCTTCCCGCTTGGTGCTTCGCACACTTAAAAGCTCTAACAGCACATATTGATTTTTGATTGTTTGCTTTTCTCTGTCTCTCTCACTCTCTTTGACATTCTCTGTTCCTGAAGGAGGGGGTGTGAGCAGATGCCTAGAGGATACAGACGCTCCTCTAAAAAATGCTGAAAGACTACCTTCACATTGCTCCCTTCCTTGCAACTGCTTTTTCCTGCCGTGCTTCGCATACTTAAAAGCCCGAAAAGCACATATTGATTTTTGATTGTTTGCTTTTCTCTCTCTCTGTCTCTCTCTCTCTGACATTTTCCACTCCTGACGTGCACTTCTTTGAAGAAGAAGATATGTTTGCATTCTTTTAATTGTGAGACGGAACTGTCATCTCTGTCTTGTCATGGAACACAGTTTAAACTTTTGACTAAAGGGTGTTATTTCATGTCTAGAGGGCTCTAATAATGTTAAAAACGTATTTAGAAGGTCGTAAACAGGTTTTCTATGCTCTAACTGTGAAAATATTAGATTTATAAATAAAGAATCCTACTTCGTGGAAATTCATTTATCGCGGTAGAGTCTGGAACGGATTAACCGCGATAAACAAGGGTTTACTGTAAAAGAAATAAAGTAAGAGTACATACATCAAAAAATCCAAAGGTAACAAGAAAGACAAAACAATAATGAAGAGGATAAGGGTACTGTCGGACTTAGTTTCTTTCTTGCTTGCATCCTAATCCCAGTTTGATTGTCCCCCCTCGTCTGCTCTCACACTGTGCTTTGCTCATCCAAAAGGTTTCTGGTGTGACGCGATCACTAACACAGTTTCTGTTTCTTTTAGAGTTGGAACAGAACTCTCCAGAAGACTACTGATGTTGCTTCCTGTTGTGACAGCACTAGCACCGCCCCTTCCTCCTCCATTAAAGTCTTTAAGGGTTGAATATTTTTTCCAAAAAGCTTAGTTTTATGAAAAGCACACAAAGCAGTGGTTTCACACATAAACAAACATAACACGTATGTCGCTGTGTGCTGTGGCTGCTGTTGCCGTCTATTTGTGGTTCCTGGTGGCTCTGTAGGGGCAGCCCAATGGCCAGGAGGAATGGGCAGTGGGCCGGCTACCTGCCTGACTTTGCATGGCAGGTGGGAGGTGGTAGCAATCGCAGTGCGATGCAATCTAGTTTATACCTCTTGTCATTGTAAGTGTCTGTCCTCCCAGGCGAACGTTGCCATAAGCGCATCAGCTACACAAACATGTTCAGCATCATGATCATCCGGGGACCGATCACCTGATGCCAGTACCTCACTTTCGTTTTTGATCTTCATCTCCAGATCACCTGCATCAAAATCAGAGTCTGACAAGTCTGATTCAGCAATAATACACAAAACGTCGGCCACATAGTATTTTGTTTTGCGCATTGACTTTGATCTCTCTCCAGATGTTGACACCATTTTAGAGGGTGTTTGCTCTTCACTACTCATGCACGTGCAGGGAATTGAGGTCAAATCAACAAAACTAACTTTCCTTCTAGCAAAGAGAGTCAAACTAAAATAGAATGGCGAGTTTTGTAGCCGTTTACAGCTGATTACAGTCCTCTATCCCTGAATTTTGACAAAAGTTGACATCCATACTTAAAGAGTTCAACTACCTTCCAACAGCTCATCTGGTTCCCTGATTTCTCACTAGGGTGGAACTGCTCTATTATCGAAGACATCTACAGGAGTAGGAAATTAGTGCATATGGTATAAGGAAATTACAATAAACTGCTGTTTATCTGCAGGAAAGAATGAGTTCGTTGCGAGATCTATTTTACTTCACTACTTCTTCTCAAGATTGCAGGTATTGAACATCCAGCAGCCAGTCAAATGGACATTTAACCAGTTTTGTCTTCAGTTTATTGTAATTTAAGAATTTCTGTGACACGTGTACAGTGTTCAGAGGCATGCTTGGTCTTACAGTAATGCTAACATTACGGTTGATCTTTTTGAGATATTTTCAGAACGGTAGGATTCTGTTATTATATCTCTGCAATATCCCATTAAAATTGTTCATATTAATGAAGCAAATCCCAGGTATGCTTTCTAGGGGTAAAACTGTGGGTTTTATGACATTTGTAGCGTCAACCTCTTACTCCCTCTGTTTACGGAGCTTGGCAGCAAATTTTTGAAGCTCTTTTGAAGACTTCATGGCCAGGCATTGTCTCATTGGATGAGCTTTGATCTCTGGCTAACTTAAGCTTTCCAGGGTATATAAGGAGAAGTTTCAAATGTAAAAAAAGGGAAGATTAGTATCTCTGTTTTCCCAAATGCATGTCTAGCATTTCTAGTTTTCCTTATTTCGTTATTTTTATATATTTACTGTTTGTTACTGGATATAATTTTGAGTTTTCCATTAATAAATTGTCAATTAGTGCACTGATTATTTGCTTTCTATCACTGTAATAAATACTGAAAAGGGGTAAACTCTTTTACTATGGAAATGCACTGGAACGCAGCTTCTGAGGTTCGTAGTCTTAATTTTCTTGCTTGGTGACTATTCCTTAATAGTTAGGCTTTGAATTAAATGTAACACTCAAGCTGCCTAACCTCTGAGGTTACCTATGAAATATTAGTCATGTAACACATGCTAAAATGACTACTTAGCCCATGAGGTTTTATTAAAAGCACATGCTAGTTAAACAGCCTTAACCGCTAAGGTTACAGATAAAAATTGACTATTAAGCTGTTAGTCGCATTGCTTTCTAGGCGTATATAATTCAAACTTTTGCAAATGATAGAAAGTCAAGCCAATTCAATTCCTATAGGTCAGGTCAGGGTCAGGGAGCATGCACTGATACAGCACATTGCCACAGCCACCACACAATGAAACAGCTTGGAATCCCGATCGATGACCGCCCCAAAGAGACATGTGGTTCAGTCTCACTTTCTCAAAATAAGCATCTACTGACGCAGCCGGGTGTTACGCAGGTGTCCCCTTGGCCTGGTCCAGTTGCTCAGGTCCTCCTGCAAGCTGGATCACCCTCAAGGAATTGCGTCACATGGCTGTAGTGCCGTAAATGACAATGCAATTAATGTGCCTCATTCGGGATTCTGTGAGCAACCACTTGTTTAACACAAAGTCAAACCAGCGGTACCCATATAATATATAATCATATCCTGGGTAAGATGTTAAAATGCATCAGACCCTACAAGTGCTCCACCAACTTGCAGTCAAAACTTCACTTCTTAAAGAGGGGGACCACCACCCCGGTCTGCCAATCCAGAGGCACTGTTCCTGATGTCCATGTGATGTTGCAGAGGTGTGTCAACCAAGACAGTCCTACAACATCCAGGGCCTTGAGGAACTCTGGGCGTATCTCATCCACCCCCAGGGCCCTGCCATCAAGGAGCTTTTTGACCACCTCGGTGACCTCAGTCCCAGTGATGGGGGAGCCCACCTCTGAGTCCCCAGGCTCTGCTTCCTCATTGGAAGGCATGTTAGTGGGATTGAGGAGGTCTTCGAAGTACTCCCCCCACCGACCCAAGTCGAGGTCAGCAGCACATCATCCCAAACATATACAGTGTTGACACTGCACTGCTTCCCCCTCCTGAGACACTGGATGGTAGAACAAAATCTCCTCGAAGCCGTCCGAAAGTCGTTCTCCATGGCCTCCCCAAACTCCTCCCACGCCCGAGTTTTTGCCTCGGCAACCACCGAAGCCGCATTCCACTTGGCCTGCCAGTACCTATCAGCTGCCTCCAGTGTCCCACAGGACAAAAAGGTCCTGTAGGACTCCTTCTTCAGCTTGACAGCATCCCTCATGCTTGAACTTATAAATATTAATATGTCCAGTACATTATGTATGTGCATCAGTCACTTCACATAGGAATACTCCTGAGTAGCTGCAGATTCAACATCTTGTGTAAAATAACTCCAGTTTGTGGGTGACTTGGGCCGAGTGCAGAAAGCTGAAGCCAAGGCAGACACAACAACCTTCCTTCAGCCCAGTAGAGCCACATTTAGAACAAAAGTGATAGCTAACCAGTTGACATCTACACACGAGAAGATAGACCTGGCGTGTAAGACAAAGCAATTGTACGCGCCATGTTACCGGAGATGAGTGAGAACTTGAGGTCTACGTCTCATTCTTTCTAGCAGCAACTTTCCCAGTGATGTGAAATGGAGAGAGAGAGTTAGAAAGAGCAAGAGCGGGCACAGGAGGCAGACAACCCCTTTGTGTATGAAAGTGCAAGGACATGAGGTCTGTCTGGAAAAAGTCCAGCCGTTCCTAATATAACGAGAATGGTTTGCACGGCATTGATGTAACCTGGCAGTCAAGGAGAGTGGACTGGAATGTGCATGCATGAACAATGACGACTTCACTGGACTAGTCAATGGGGACGCTAGATGCCATTGAGTTAGCATGTGTACTGTGTGGCCATTGCATTCAAAAATGACTGAGCGAGTAGAGCAACAAATCTGCATCATATTTTGCGCTAAGCTTGAACTTTCATCTGCAGAAACTATTCAGATGATTCAGAAGGCCTGCCCATGCATCATATCTTCTGCAGAGTGTTTTGGCGAACCATCAATTCACCCGGGTGATTCAGCTCCCATACGGCTCAGATTTGGCACCCTGCGACTTCTGGCTTTTCCCAAAACTAAAATCACCTTTGAAAGGGAAGAGATTTCAGACTTTCGATGAGATTTAGGAAAAAACAATGAGGCAGCTGATGGCAATTCCAACAAAGGATTTGAAAGAATGTTTTGAACAGTGGAAGAGACGCTGGGAGAATGGTGTCATTGTCCCATGTACAAGGCTTCTTATATCTTCTATTTTTCATATTACATGGCTGGATACTTTCTGGACAGACCTCATGTGGCAATGAATGAAACAGATCAACAGCACAATAAAAGAAAAAAGAAGTCCATCATTCTGTATGCTGCGTTATTACAGTTTTTATGCTCTTTTCCTTTCATTTTATTTTTATATTCTCCTGCAAGCAATTGCATAACTTGAAATTCTGTTGTAATTGCTACAGTTCACTTCCACAAGTTAGATTGCTTGCTTTCACACTAGCAACAAAC
Source organism: Polypterus bichir lapradei (assembly GCA_026402145.1). Lineage (NCBI taxonomy): Eukaryota > Metazoa > Chordata > Cladistia > Polypteriformes > Polypteridae > Polypterus > Polypterus bichir. The sequence continues at coordinate 14,096,938 of JANRMT010062856.1, forward strand.
TGTAGTGGAGTTTCTATGAGCAGAACTCCATACCCACATTTTTGAGAGGTCCCAAATACACTGCTCTCTGTGCCGGGTAAGGTCCTTGCTAGGGTCGTCCTCAATAGGATACTTGGTAACTTGCGACTGGAACAGTCTGGTTTTATGCCTAAGAAGTCTACCATCGACCGCATCGTGGCACAAAGTGTTCTCATGGAGCACAAACACGAGTATCGGCAGTTTTTTTGCAGCCTTTGTTGATTTTTGTCAAGTGTTCGACTCAGTTGATCGAGCTGCCCTGTGGGACATCCTGAGGGTTCGTGGGATCCCCTCGAGGTTGCTGGATATCATGAGCAGCCAGTACACTGGTACTGAAAGTTCTGTGCAGAGTGGAGGCAGAACCATTGTGTTTTTCCCAGTTGATTCTGGGGTTTGTCAGCGGTATGTTGTTCTCCTACTCTGTTCAATGCTTGTATGGACTTGATGTTGGGCAAAGTCGTGGGGTCCAGTGGCTGTTGGGCATCTGGAAGAAAGATTCACAGATCTTGACTTTGTTGATGACCCTGTGATCTTCGCAGAGTCAATGGAGGCTCTGATCGGGGCTCTCGAGAGACTGAGTGAGGAGTCTGAGTGTCTGGGCTTGCGAGTGTCCTGGATAAAAACTAAGATCCAGGCCTTTAATGACCTCTTTGAGGCACAGTCATCAGTAGTGTGTTGTGTTGACCTTGTCGATAGGTTTACTTACCTTGGCAGTCACATCCATGTCTCTGGTGACTCTTCCTATGAAGTCAGTAGACGGATTGGGAGAGCATGGGGGGTCATGAGGTCGCTGGAAAGGGGTGTGTGGGGCTCCTGATATCTCTGCAAAAGGACGAAGGTCCAAGTCTTTAGAGTCCTGGTGCTTCCTGTCTTGCTATATGGTTGTGAGACATGGACACTATCCAGTGACCTGAGATGAAGACTGGACTCCTTCGGTACTCTTCGGAAAATCTTTGGGTACCACTGGTTTGACTTTGTGTCTAATGAGCGGTTGGTCATGAAGTCACAAATGAGGTACATTACCTGCATTGTGAGGGAGTGTCAGTTACGACACTACAGCCATGTGGCGCGACTCCCGGGGGTGATCCAGTTCGTAGGATCCTCATTGTTGGGGACCCGAGTGACTGGACCAGGCCAAGGGGTCACCCACATAACACCTGGCTGTGGCAGATAGAAGGTGGGTTCCGGAGGGTGGGACTGGACCGCGTGTCTGCTTGGGGTTTGCCAACCGGGATCCCGTGCTGTTTTGTTGTGTGGTGGGTGCTGCAACACATTGTACCGGTGCATGCTCCCTAACTTGACTTGCCAAATACAGATCCTTCATTTTCACCCAAGTAAGGAAAAACAGCAATCAAATACCAATCTAAACTGGCCACAATTCCTAGAGTTTCAATTCCAATGTGCCAGGGAGCAGCGAGTTTACTTGTGTCTTTCTTCATTTTTTGTGAATTACTGGATTGTCAGCCTATGCAGCTCCCGGTTTTTGCTCAAAGGTTTATCTGCCAGTTTGCTGACAGAACAGTAACATTCCTTTATGTTACCTGTAAGGGCTCTTTGCTACTCGTAAATGTTTGCCTATATATTAGTGCATAGTCTATGGGAGGTTGTTATAAGCTGAGCTGAGTTGGTATTTTCTATCTATTTCTTGTCTCTCCGAATACAGATTAGTCTCAGTTAATGACCTGCCTTGTCATGAGTATGGCATGGAGGGCACACGTGCCTTAACATACCCAGTAGTATGTAACGCAACACAGTTGCAGTGCCGTACATTTGGAGCGTACTATAGGTGAAGTAAAGCATCTTTAAATACAGAAACGACTGAAGTTTGAAAAGAAAAGCTAAGTTTAGAGAGGAGACATTCCCCCCCCCCTTTTTTTTTTTCTTACCTTTTATTCTATGTGTGTGTTTATTCTTGTGTGAGCTGTTTGCTTCGAATTTTCAAAAATCTTTTAAAACAAGCTTTTGGACTGAGATTTGACCAGTGCTTGATCCTGCCTTACTTACTGGCAGCTACATTACCTGTTACAGATTTCCCATATTTCAAAGCTTTGAGATCACGCTGGTGGCTACACAAGTGCAATTTTAACCTGTGACTTCTTCTTCTTCTTCTGACACAGTGGATCATCTTCTTCCATATCTTTCTGTCCTCTGCATCTTGTTCTGTTACACCCATCACCTGCATGTCATCTCTCACCACATCCATCATCCTCCTCTTAGGCCTTCCTCTTCTCCTCTTACCTGGCAGTTCTATCCTTAGCACCCTTCTCTCATTATACCCAGCATCTCTTCTCCTCTGCACATGTCCAAAACAATGCAATCTCGCCTCTCTGACTTTGTCTCCCAACCATCCAACCTGAGTCAACCCTCTAATGTCCTCATTTCTAATCCTTTTCATCCTTGTCACACCCAGTGCATATCTTAGCATCTTTAACTCTGCCACTTCCAGCTCTGTCTCCTGTTTTCTGGTCAGTGCCACCGTCTCCAATCTATATAACATAGCTGGTCTCACTACCGTCCTATAGACCTTCCCTTTCACTCTTGCTGACTGCTAAAGTATATACTTGAACACTTGTATGGTATTGTATTATATTGTTTTTGTCGTCATATATTCACTGTGCTCCATGGGATGTTTAACTCTTTGGATACTTTTTTGTCCTCCTATCCTGATTGATATCTTACAATGACAAGATCCCATTAATATTTTCAGGCCATGGCTTTTGGAGTATGTGGCAACCAAGAGGATATCAGAATAATCCTACAGGAACAGCCCAACTTTATCTGAGCTCAATGAGAGCCACATGAAATGATGCCAGGTGTATATTAAACGCTCACTGTGATTGGTTGATTCTGAATGCAGCCACAATCAATAAGTCTTGATTATTAAAGGGTGGGCACGCTAATACAATACAATACAATACAATTTATTTTTGTATAGCCCAAAATCACACAGGAAGTGCCGCAATGGGCTTTAACAGGCCCTGCCTCTTGACAGCCCCCCAGCCTTGACTCTCTAAGAAGACAAGGAAAAACTCCCAAAAAAACCTTGTAGGGAAAAATGGAGGAACCTCGGGAAAGGCAGTTCAAAGAGAGACCCCTTTCCAGGTAGGTTGGGCGTGCAGTGGGTGTCAAAAGAAGGGGGTCAATACAATACAATTCAATACACAGAACAGAACAAATCCTCCATACAGCATAAAAATAAAAATTTTAGAAGTACGGAGCAGAATTTAACAGTAGATGATATCACATAATAAGACACCAGGATTTTGGAGGATTTGTTTTTTTTCCTTTTTCTACTAAGCAGTTTCTGATTTGTTTTCCCCTTCTTTGTATAAATTGTAATTTTGCAATAAAGGTGGAATAAGTTCTTACAGGATTTATCTTGGTTTCATTTTTTTATTGCACGCCAGCCATTTTGGGCAGGGGTATGTAGACTTTTTATTATATCCATTGTACATAGTCATACCTGCCTGTCGGATGACCTCTTCGGGGGGCACTGCCTGCCACTAATGCCATCATCTCCTTTCCCCCCCCCCCCCACAGTGCCAATAAGCCACCATAAAAATCATATGCGTCCTGGAAGGAGGCATCCTTACAGGCCAGAGGAACTCGTCAGACAGAGCTCCGCTAGCATGACTGCAAATTTGATTCTTTTGTGAATCCCCACTGACAGGATGCATGCTTACAAGTGTGATTTTTGTTTATTTCGTCTTTATTTCACTGTCTCTGGATAATAAAAGGGATGACCCGGTTGGCGGCCCACAAAATTTCCTCAGTGCGTCCAGACCTGTCATTCCCACACCTGGCCACGACATATGTGGACGAGGTGCCAGGCACAGTGCCACATGCACACTCACCTTGTGAGGAATTGGCTGGGGCTGCATCCGTCTGCCCGCTGTTTAGCCCTGGCCCCTGGTATCCGTGTTGCATGGCAGTCCCATGAATGATGCGCTAGGATATTGGTGTACCTTTTGCATAACAGCCCACCATTGTGAACCCCTCACGTTTTCCTGTTTCAGATTCATGTGCTTTGACCTGGTTTTGTCTGTACTTTGATTTCACTTTTGTCTTGTACTTTGTGGAAAGGAAACTTTTGCTTCATCTGTGTATGACCATCTGCCTGTACACACGACTGTTCCTTGGTTCACATAGTTGCTAAGAAACTACCTTGTTGTATTTAATCATGTCGGTTTTGAAGTCAGCTCATCTCAGTCTGCATACCAACCAAGGTTTCTGCTGCCAGACACTCTTTACAGGGGGAAAACACTGTGCTGCAGTGCTGCAGAGAAGACGGCGCTGAGGTGAGCTTCCTCTTCTGAGGGCACATCTGACCTCCATGCTCATTACATGTTTCACTTGCACAGGTTCAACCTTCCACAATTTAGGGCACATGTATGCTGAAATTTGGTGATAAAAAAGGGAGTTGTGACAGACTACACCAAGCCACCTATATGCTCATTCTAATGGGAGTGCAGCGCGATGCTGAAAAAAGCCCCATGGCTCTCGGTGTTGAACTTGAGGAACACCTCTGTGAATATCACTGGAGCAGATCCATGCTGGTTACTTGTGGGCGGACATGAGAACAAAACTTTAACTCCAGCGCTACTGCCACAGCATGAGAGAACAACATGCCACAAGAAAAAAAAAAATACAGTACTATGCAAAACTCTTAGGCCATCCGAGGAAATGACTTTTAAAGCTTGCTGTCTGAGTAGTAAGTGCTCATCTGTGAAAACACTACGGAACATTAGAATAAATACAAATGAACACTCGCTGTGGGGACCATGATTATCCTGAAGGATAAAGGCCTGCACAAAGTGTATTTTAAAACATCAATGACTAATATTCTTCTTTACTACTAAGAATTGTTAATTGTTTAACTGTAACATCCGACATTTGTGGTAGATGCCAGCACCAGTATCATTGAAAAATGGGTTAAGATGGTTGTTCGAAAAGAAAGAAGCAGAATACTGAAAGTCACTACATGAACTAAAATTACACAAGCTTGAGCCCGTTCGTCGACTACTCGCCTGGAGTGTTAGCTTCAGAACACCTCATTTTGCTTCGGAGACAGGACTTTAGCTTGTAGCGGTGCTACACGAATGGGGAAGTCTTAAATCTGTTCTGTACCAAGTCGGATCTTTTATAGCATTGAGCTGTTTACATAATCTATTGTGTGTCTGTTTAAATGTTTCCCCCCTGGAAGCAAAGGGGGAAGGAGAACGCTGTAGAGCCGTGACACCTCGAGGTAATTGTCCCCTGTCATATCACATTAATTCCATCCAGGCCATTGCTATGTAAACAAGAGGACGAAAAGAAATGGAGGATCAGTTACAACCCGGACACTGCACTGGAAACCAAAGAAATATGGAATTTACACCCTTTTCATGTTTGCTGCTTTCGATGCAACACATTTAACTGTTTCACCATCACTATGCAAACCCCAGAGTTCAGGATCATACCGACAGGCTGAGGAGAGCACAGTGAGACTGTTTTTTGTCGTTTGGGGAAGGAGCAAACAACCATTACATCTCTGTGATATTTACCGGAAGACAATTCCAACCGGAAAAGTTCTCGTCCAATAATCAACTTCAGTTTAATCTTTTGGACTTTCATGTGTGTTTCGTGTTCTCCATCTGTCGTATCTGTTTAGTCTTCAGTGTTGGGACAAGGGAGGGTTTGTATTTTATATTTATTGCTGCACCTTTTATTTTAACATTCTGCCAATAACTTTTGCGGTTGTGTGTGTTATGTTGGGGCAGGGTGGGGGGGGGGCGATTTTATATATATATATATATATAATATATATATATTATAATAAAAAAAAATCTTGGGAAGAGAGACGAGACTTGACTTTCTCAGAGAGACACTATCACGTCCCGCGAGACGAGACTTCGTGCCAATAGGTTTAACCACACCTGGGGCCGTAAATAAAAGACAAAGACAAGATGACAAAGTAGAAGGTCCTAAAGAATTCAAAAACATTGGCGCGATACACATGCAGAGCAGGTTAGAGATAATAAAGGTACTAAAATTCAAAAGTATCAAAAAATGATAACATTAGCACAAACAAATGGAAATTACTCCTCAGTGAAATAACAGAACAGCGAAAAGAGATTAAAGATATTGTTAGGATTTAAACTTTAAGTCGGAGACTTGTAGATCGAGAGTTTTTATTATATTATATGAATCAATAAACCTAAGGTAAAGTGTGTGAAAAATTCAAATGTATTAAACCGCAACATGTGCAGTAGGCATAAGCAATAATCAGAGAACTCAAAGTTACAAATTATTAAACAGAAATAAAACCATATGTCCCCAAAACTATCCTGGAAGGTGAGCTTGTCCCATTGCTCGCTAAAAAGATTAGTGATGACTAATTCTCATTCACCTCACAAGTTCTTCTATTTTTTCTCACTTTCTCCAAATTCTACTGCACTGCCTAACTCTAACCTTAACTCTTGCCAGCAGTTGAGCCTTTTCCTAACCTCAACCTAACCTTTCCTAACCTAATCTCCTAACTCACTCCTCAATTGGCCTTTAGGTTTCTCTCTGAGCCTGAGACTACTTCTAGGGTAATCCCTGGTGATCAGTTCTGTGTCTGTAAATGCCTGTGGTCATCTCCCAAGGGCTCCCTTTGCCAGCCCCCAGTATTCCTAAAGGACACAGACACAGAAGAGAGACCAGGAACCCCAGGTGTTTTCAGAACATTAGGAGCACCAGAAACATTGTGAGGACAACAGGCCAACAAGCTTGTCCATCCTATTCACCAAGATTGTCTAAAAGTCAAGGTTTGAAGGTCCCTACAGTTCTACTCTCCACCACGATACTTACTAATCTGTTCCATGCATCTGTAGTTCTTAAGAAAAACTTAACACTTGTGTGAAATCTGCCTCTTAACAAGTTTCCAACTGTTCTTGTTGCACAGTTTATTTTATAGAAATAACCAGGATCCACTGCACAAAATCCTTCCATAATTTTAAACACTTCGATCATGTCACCTTTTACAAGACAGAATACATGTGTGTAAATGAGAGGGAGGTCAGTGGAATGGTGAGGATGCAGGGAGTAGAATTGGAGAAGTTCGATGAGTTTAAATACTTGGGATCAACAGTACAGAGTAATGGGGAGTGTGGAAGAGAGGTGAAAAAGAGAGTGCAGGCAGGGTGGAATGGGTGGAGAAGAGTGACAGGAGTGATTTGTGACACACGGGTATCAGCAAGAGTGAAAGAGAAGGTCTACAAGACAGTAGTGAGACCAGCTATGTTATATGGGTTGGAGACGGTGGCACTGACCAGAAAGCAGGAGACAGAGCTGGAGGAGGCAGAGTTAAAGATGTTAAGATTTGCATTGGGTGTGATGAGGATGGATAGGAATAGAAATGAGGACATTAGAGGGTCAGCTCAAGTTGGACGGTTGGGAGACAAAGTCAGAGAGGAGAGATTACATTGGTTTGGACTTGTGCAGAGGATAGATGCTGAGTATATTGGAAGTCATGCAGGTGATTGGTGTAACAGAGCAAGCTGCAGAGAACAGAAAGATATGGAAGAAGATGATCTGCTGTGGCAGCCCTAATGGGAGCAGCCCGCCGAAAGAAGAAGAAGAAGAAGAAGAAGAAGATCATGTCGCCTTTTATTCTGCATTTTCTAAAACTGAAAAGGTTCAGCTCCTTCAACCTCTCCTCATAGCTCATATCTCTTGGTCCCAAAATCAGCCTAGTCACTCTTCTCTGGACTTTCTCTTGCATTTCTATGTCTTTTTGTTGTAATATGGAGACAATAACTCCAGGTGAGGCATCACCAGTGCATAAAGCATAACCTCCACTGCCTTGTACTCCACATCTCGTGGTCGATAACCTAACATCCTACTAGCCTTCTTGATGGCTTCTGCACTCTGTCTGGATGTTAACTGTGATGAGTCCACTGTGACTCCTTTATCCTTCTCATAAGGGGTTTGATTCCTTACCTACTCACTAATGATAATAGGACCCACCTATACCACACAGGAGCCTTGCACTGCCACCCACCAGCCCAGGGAGTCACTCCTGACCTTCCAACCATCATTTACAGTTTTTCTATGTCAGCACTGTGTTTACTTCTGGAGCTCACTCAACCTCATGTGGCACAAGATCATCTAAAGGCTTGTGACTCACTTTAATCTTATGGGCTCCCCTACATTGCATTCAGTATTAATGGGTGCCTTTAGTGCAATTTAAGTATTGCTTCAACCTCTAAGACAAAAATCATCCATGGCTGACACTCTATTTGCCCTCTTTCTTATCTACTATAAGCTCTTAACAAGACCACCACTCTGTAACAATATACAGGGGGCATGGAAAGTCAACTGCAATCTAAAATTTCAGCTCATGCTGATGTAAAGGCCTAGGTCAAGACAAACCACAACTGATTTTATTCCAACTAAATGAACAATATTTAAGTTCAAACAAATGGATCATTTTTAGGAGAAATAATTAAAATAAAAAATATAATAATACTACTTATATTCATTGGACTGATTTTTCCCTTGGATTGTTATTCAATGGTGTCCATCTCTCTGCTAAAATCTAATGACGCTCAACTGTAATTGAAAGTGAAAATGAACTGTGAATAAATGTAGGGCAACCTATTAGGTGTTTACATCCAATACAAAAAAGTGTGAATTAAATTGCAGGAAAATTAAAGTTAGTCTCACAGGAAGAAATAATTAAAAGTGATTTTGTGATAGTAATTAAAAGCAAACACAGTATAACAAGCCCAAATGCCTTGAGGTCTGAAGTAACAGGGAGGGTCAGTGGAAAACAACGATAACTGATTTCCCGCTAACCCATTAGTGAGACAACCGAAGAATCACACACCGTTACATTTCACTTCCCGAAGGGACACTGCTGCAAAACAGAGTGATGTGCAATGTGTGTAAGTCATGGCTCCCTGCTACCCATTGAAAAGTGAAATCAGCCTGAAGTTTAATCTGCCTGTCAATAGGGAACCGATGGACCATTATGGAAACTTCTACCAAGTCCACTCAGAAATGCTCATGCTCATTCCACACTTTGGGAATTATCTAGGAATAAACCCTGTAAACGTTGCTTTATCTGGCCTTATAGAGAGATGCTAATTGAGAGTGGAATTAGAAGCAATGGTAGTCACCACTTAACCAGTAGAAAATGTCAGCAGGAGGAGACCCTACACAAAGTACCTGCAGACCGGTAAGTAAACCAGCAACTCTAACTAACAGGTAAGGGTTAGGTTTTTCTGTGATGAAATTCAGTTCTCAAAGTCCCTCCAGAATGCACAGGAGATCCTTTGAGAAGAGAGAAGGCACTGTCTTTACAAAACTGGGGCCATTGCCCTTTATCCCAAACGGTGTTGTAAGGGCCATATTTGGTTACAGATGGTGGATAGCTTCCTTAGAGTTATTGGCTTGTTTGCTGTCTTTCTTCAGTCTCCTCTGTGGGCTTTGGAGTTGGGTTAGGCTCTGGGGACATCATCTTTGATCCTTGTTATTCAGGCTCCCCTGGCACTGTAGGCTTTAAGTTAAGGTTGGGTTCCAGGAAGTAGCTTCCTTGCCCTTAATCTCCGGGGGCAGGTAAGGGTTACGGTTAGGGTTAGAGTACAACATGCCTTTTAGTTCGGGGGAAATAATTTGTCATCCTTCTGTGTACAGCATATAACCATGTAATGCCTTCTTTTGCCACATGGTGACCAGGAGTTCACGCAGTACTCCGGATGAAATCACAAAAGCACATTTTACCATTTGAATATTAGAATATTTAAATTTTGACAAGAACAGGCAATTCAGCCCAAGAGGCTTGACACTAATTTTCTCCTGGATTCTCCAAAGCAATATCAAGTTGAGTTGTGAAGGTCCCAAAAGTCCTACTCTCTACCATACTACTTGGTAATTTATAGCAAGTGCCTATGGTTCATTGTGTGAAGAAAAACTTTGTAATATTGGCGTGAAATGTACACTTAACTGTCTCCTCATGTCCTTGATGATGAATTTATTTTAAAAGGATCCACTGTATTAATTCCAACCATAATTTAAAAAGCATCAGTAATGTCTCTTGTTAATATCCATTTGCTTAAACTGACAAGGTTCAACTCCTTCAACCTCTCCTCACAGCTCATTCCTCTCAATCCTGGAATCAGTATCATTGGTCTTCTCTGGACTTTCTCTACCGCTGCTGCTGTGTCTTTTTTACTTTCTTGTACACAAAAGTATAGGGAAAGTATTGTAATCGTCAAAAAATTCGATTTCGAGATTTTGATGAATGTCAACATTTTAGACCTCTCTAAGTCCAAATTATTTTCTCTTAGGGAAAGTATTGTAATCGTCCAAAAATTCGATTTTGATGAATCTCGACATTTTAGACCTTGCCATTTTTTGAATTATGTCTATGTGCATTTTTGTGTGTATGTAAACATGATAACTTGAGTAAGCTTTCAGTTAGGTCAACCGAATTTTGCATACAAGTATTACGAACAAAATGTATATTTCCTTTAACCTTTGGGCTATTTCCACTAACCAGAAGTGATACATTTTTTATTCATGCAGCTGCAGAGTCTGATTTATTCAACTTTACTTTTATAGTAATAGTTCAATATATTATTAATTTGATTTGATTTGTTGTTGATGGTTCTTTAATGTACATAATATAAAAAGTATAATCATTGTCTCGCGGTTTACTCCTCAAATATCCATCCCCATATCTGAGTATACGAGAAAGCATCCCTGAGTTGATGGATGTAATCATTAAACATCCTTCTCAGAGATATTGTGTCCTCGAAATTTAATCGATGTTTCAGGCACTTTACAACACAGCAAAGTCGACTGTTTTCTCACCATGATAAAATGTTGCACTGCCACCTGGTGGAATCTTCCAGATTTACTGTAAAGTACGCGTGCAAGTATCAACAGTACCACGCTTGCGTAGCAGTAGTGTCCGCTGGAGCACGCGTCAAATCGCGTCGCGTGAAGTTTAAACCCGGCCTTAGAGATATGGTGAGGTGCGCAGACAATCTGGAGCAGCTTAAGGTAGAGCCGTTGTTCCTCTGCATCAAAAGGGGCCAGCTGGGGTGGTTCGGCATTTGATTTGGATGCCTCCTGAACATGTTTCAGACACGATTATATAATCCCAACTGCCCTGGGCACAACTAGGTTGGAGGAGGTGGCAGAGACAAGGGATGTCTGGGCATTTTTGCTTAGACTATTGCTCCCACAGCCCAGATTGGATAAGTGGTATAAAATGGATGAATAGAAAATTGACATAGACTATCCATCCATTCATTATCCAACCCGCTAGGTCCTAACTACAGGGTCAAGGGGGTCTGCAGGAGCCAATCACAGTCAACATAGGACGCAAGTCAGGAAACAAACCCTGGGCAGGGCGCCAGCCCACCGCAGGGCATCCACACAGACACCCACACACTAGGGAAAATTTAGAATCGCCAATGAACCTAACCTGCATGTCTTTGGACTGTGGAAGGAAACCCACACAGACACGGGGAGAACAAGCGAACCCAGGTCTCCTAACTGTGAGGCAGCAGCGGTACCCACTGTGCCACTGTGCTGCCCAGACATAGAATACATAGACAAAAATAAATACTAATATTAACATAAATGATAGTAATCACAGAATTAAAAATTAGCTAAAAAGACAAAGGAATTTAAATATAAGCCAGTGAAAATATCACTCTGTGCTACACTATAAGGAAGCTGCTACACATGTGATTTTCTGCCCATCAAGTCCTTCTACCAAAGTGGGTTTTTCTCTTCACAAGTCAAGTTATATTCCCTTGTTACCCATCATCATCGCCAGTCCAGTATTACATAATATCTAATACAGAAAAAAGTAAACTAGACATCTTATGTATGACTTATTCCTGCCTTGCTCTCGCTACTCATCGCCCACATATACCATAACCTGCCATAGCTGTAGTGTAGCTTATGAAGAAGTACACAGGAGTACATCTGTATTTATTATACAAAAATAAAAAAATATTCTCAACCATAAGAGGATATTTTTTGTAAAAAAGCCACTTGTGACACATGATAAGCTCTGTTGTCTTTTGGCTTGGCCCTTATATGTAAGTGAGATCTGTGGTCTTTACATATACCCCCATTAGACCCCCCCACCCACATGTCTTATGTTCCTTTTGTAACCCCATCTGCTTACCATACTGTAAATACGTTAAATAAACAAGGTCCTCCTCTTTTATTCTGCAGTGGACTGGCACCTCGTCTGATATTGTATCTTGCCTTGTGCCCTTACTTGTCATGCAGTTTAAAGCCCACCTGTAACCCTGAATTAGAATAAATGGACTTCAGTTATGTTATGTTGTGTTATCTCTTTTACTGGGACCCAGGAAATGAAGCATAACATCCTAATGACAGAAAGAGGACACTTAACAGTGTCACTTTTCTTCAGCAAAGGGAAAACTGCAAGCCTTCAGTTTGGATTTGAATGCTGAGACTGAAGGAGCCTCCCAAAGAGACATGGGAACAGCATCCCAGAGACCACCTGCCACACAGATGAATGAGCCATCAGCGCGAGGAAAGCTCAGGCGCTTCCAAATTACTATAAAGCTGGGCTTCAGTGGCTCTCACTTGTCACACCAACTTATATGTGGGACGTGGCACAGTAAGACACTCATAGGATTCATTTTTGTAAATTTCGGAGCAAGTACTTGAGTCTTGATGTGTGTCTGCTTTTAAAGCGTAATTTAGCATTTCAATTAAATTTTTTGTTTGCCTTTAGTGTTGTCGTCTAGGTTACAGCTCCTCGTCAGACGAAAATGCATTTTTGAAGGGTGTAACCAGATCATGTCTAAGTAATAGCAGGCCTGCCTTTGAGATTTATTGTAACCTTAAAGGCAGAATGTCCTTTTATTATGGTTACTAGGTAATCAAATTCATTTGAGTCCATTTTCAGAGAATGTCTTGTTTGTCATCCAAACTTAGGCTGCAAAGAAATCAGTTAAAATTAGGGAATAAATATTATAGCTTTTCAGTATCTTCAGTTTGCTTTTAACAAAACAGACCGATCAGTCAGCGTTTCAGCCAGCATTTCTCCTCTGACTGGGGTTTAAAATTGTGTGTTTTGTCTAATTTTGTATCATTTATTTGTATTAATGTTTTTTGTTTATTATTCTTTGTGTTTATTTGATTATGTCTCATGTGTTTTGCGGGTGGTTCCACAAGGGGCGGGGCCACTTGTCAGTCACTGCCAGGAACTGCCCCAACTCACTGTTTATTGGAGAGCATCCCATAGTTCCTGGCAGATCATTTGGAGTGGAGTGGAGTGTCCTTTGTGTTTTGCTGTACCTTATTGTTTTTTGTGATTTCTTGATTTTTTAACCTGTGCTCTGTTTTTGACCTCGCCTTTGGATTCTGTATTGAGACTTTGCCTTCTCAGGAAATTCTTTGTGCTCTTAGGAGATTCATGGATATTGAGCCTTTGTTTGAAATAAATCCTTTATTTTATAAAGATTATTCAAGACCCTTTTGTGTTTCTAGTCATGGTTTTGATGGTACCAAAGGGCAACTGTAAACGTAGTTTTTGGACTTGTGTGCTTTAGGGAATTCTGAATCACAACAAGAGCTTTGGCACAGTGGGTAGCATTCCTGTCTCACACTATTGGTACCTAGTGTTATAATTCGAGTGCACTGCAATGCTGAAGAGGGTGGGAGGCCCCCCCAAAGGCTCCAGAAACCAGGCAAGGCCTTCCTATTTGGCCTAGAATTGGCCTCACCCCAAACTGTCTGAACACCCAACTCTACAGCGAGGCTTTGGCCTACTCAGGGCCAAAATGAAGGACTGGCTTGCAAAGTTCAATACAATTTCTTTAATGTCCCAAAATATACAAAATACTGTTTCCAGGGAAAGAAACCGTAACACCTTTGTCGAAGGAAGGCCTGGAGTAGAATCTTTATAAATGAGGAAATCAGGGAAGTGCAGTCAAGAGATGTGTCATCATGAAAAGTAAAAAAAACTAATCTTCTTCTTTCGGCTGCTCCCATTAGGGGTTGCCACAGCAGATCATCATCTTCCATATCTTTCTGTCCTCTGCATCATGTTCTGTTACACCCATCACCTGCATGTCCTCTCTCACCACATCCGTAAACCTTCTCTTAGGCCTTCCTCTTTTCCTCTTACCTGGCAGTTCTATTCTTGACATCCTTCTCCCAATATACTCAGCATCTCTCCTCTGCACATGACCAAATCAACACAATCTCTCCTCTCTGACTTTGTCTCCCAACCATCCAACTTGAGCTGACCCTCTAATGTCCTCATTTCTAATCCTATCCATCCTCGTTACACCCAATGCATATCTTAGCATCTTTTACTCTGCTACCTCCAGCTCTGTCTCCTGCTTTCTGGTCAGTACCACCGTCTCCAACCCATATAACATAGCTGGTCTCACTACCGTCCTGTAGACCTTCCCTTTCACTCTTGCTGATACCCGTCTGTCACCAATTACTCCTGACACTCTTCTCCACCCATTCCACCCTGCCTGCGCTCTCTTCTTCACCTCTCTTCAACAATCCCCATTACTCTGTACTGTTGATCCCAAGTATTTAAACTCATCCACCTTTGCCAACTCTACTCCCTGTATCCTCACCATTCCACTGACCTCCCTCTCATTTACACACATGTATTCTGTCTTGTTCCTACTGACCTTCATTCCTCTCCTCTCCTCTCTAGAGCAGATCTCCACCTCTCCAGGGTCTCCTCAACCTGCTCCCTTCTATCGCTACAGATCACAATGTCATCAGCAAACATCATAGTCCACGGGGACTCCTGTCTAATCTCGTCTGTCAACCTGTCCATCACCATTGCAAATAAGAAATGTCAATTTATTTGTCAATTTATTTATATAGCACATTTAAAACAACATACTGTAGTAATGCTGTGGCCAAAGTGCTTTACAATAATAGAATAAAAGAAAACAAACAAATTAACATAAATAGAAATAAAATATATGAACATAAAATAAGATACATAATAAATAGAAATAATGTTATATAATCACAAAGAGGAAACCATCAGTATTACTGAAGGTTACGGAATGCAAGTGAATAGAATGAATCTTTAATCTTGTTTTGAACAGTTCAATTGTAGACGACTCCTTTATATGATGAGGTAAAGAGTTTCGCAGGCGAGGCACAGCAGCTGCAAAAGTCCTGTCCCCCTTAGTTTTACACTTGGTATGAGGGACAACCAGAGACAACTGACCAGAAGATCTAAGCACCCTGGATGGCTGGTGTAAAACACATAATTCAGATAAATAGGCAGGAGCAAGCCCATGTAAAGATTTAAAAACTAGCAGCAAGATTTTAAAATAATTCGAAAACTGACAGGCAGCCAGTGTAAAGAAGCTAAAATAGGAGAAACAGAGTCAGACTTTCTTGCCCCAACCAGAAAGCGAGCGGCAGCATTTTGGACCAACTGTAACCTGCGTATCAGGGATTTTCTAATCCCAGAATACAGCGAGTTGCAGTAATCGAGGTGAGAAAAAATAAAAAAATGAGTAGCTTTCTCAAGATCCCTAGAAGATACAAAAGGCTTTATCTTACCTAATATACGAAGTTGGAAAAAGCAACTCTTGACTACAGAATTTACTTGTTTCTCAAAAGAGAGGTTCCTATCAAAGATAACACCAAGATTGCGGACTTGAGGTTTGCAAAGGACAGAGAAAGAGCAGAGAAGTCCAAGACCAATTTGGGCTTTAGCTGATGGACCCACTATAAGCACCTCCATTTTATTTTGATTCAGATCAAGAAAATTATTAGCCATCCAGGATCTTAGTTCAGACAGACAGTTGTGCAGTTGATTTGTTGCAGAGTTGCAGACAGGAATATAAACCTGAGCATCATCAGCATAGCAGTGAAAAGAAATGTTAAATTTCCTAAAAATAGCTCCAATAGGGTGAAGGTATATGGAGAATAAAATAGGACCAAAAATTGATCCCTGAGGAACACCATATTTAAGAGGAGCAGTAGATGAAAAGGAGGAATTAAAAGTCACTGAAAAGTGTCTACCAGTTAAATATGAACTGAACCAGTTAAGAGCAGCCCCTTTAAGCCCATCAAGATGTTCAAGCCACATCAGCAATATTTCATGGTCAATGGTGTCAAAGGCAGTGGACTGGTCAAGGAGGAGAAGGACTGCCGCCTCACCTGAGTCAGTAATAAGAGAGATGTCGTTGAACACTTTCAGGAGTGCCGTTTCGACATCTTGATAATGCCTAAAGCCAGATTGGTAGATCTCAAATAAATTATTGGAGTTAAGGTGATCGACCAATTGATTATAAATAATTCTTTCTATAATTTTAGCCAGAAATGGCAGTTGGGAAATTGGGCGAAAATTGGCTAAAACTTCAGGATCTAATTCTGCCTTTTTTAGACGGGGACGGACTGCAGCATGTTTAAAAAATGAGGGCACAACCCCCGAACTAATAGAATCATTTATAATCGCTAGTAAGGATGGGCCCAAAACATCAAAGGCTTCCACTAAGAGACGTGGAAACAATATCGAGGGGGCTGGAAGCTGGTTTAAGGGTGTCAATAGTTCTTTTTAGCTATGAAAGTAAGACTAGATCAAAGGATTCTAGGACAATGTCATGATTAACAGTAGGAAGTTTATATTCAGTTTGAACAATGCCACGGTGGATAGTATCAATTTTGCTGACAAAGAATGATAGAAACTGCTCACATGAATGAACAGTGCTATTTAATCCCATCACAGAATGAGGGCGAATGGCCACATTAATTGAATTAAATAAGACCCTAGGATTCTTTAAATGATGGAATACTAAATCGGCAAAGTAGTCTTGTTTCATTTTCTTAACTTCAGCCTGGAAATTGAGAAGAGAAGTCCTGAAAACCTGTTTAGAGACAATCAGTCCATCTTTTTTCCAACGCCATTCAGCAGTTAGACAGGCGCGGCACAGTGATCATGTATTTTCATTTAGTCAGGGAGTAGGTCTTCCCTTATTACTGTGTATCAATTCAAGAAAGGGCTCAGAGCTGATCCCTGATGTAATCCCACCTCCGACTTGAATGCATTCATCACTCCTACCACAGACCTCACCATAGTCACACTTCCCTCATACATATCCTGTACAACTCTTACGTATTTCTCTGCCACTCCCGACTTCCTCATACAATACCATAGCTCCTCTCAGGCACCCTGTCATATGCTTTCTCCAGGTCCACAAAGACACAGTGCAACTCCTTCTGGCCTTCTCTAAACTTCTCCATCAACATCCTCAGAGCAAACATTGCATCTGTGGTGCTCTTTCTTGGCATGAAACTATACTGCTGCTCACTAATCATCACCTCACTTCTTAACTGAGCTTTCACTACTCTTTCACATAACTTCATGCTGTGGCTCATCAATTTTATTCCCCTGTAGTTACTGCAGTCCTGCACATCCCCCTTATTCTTAAAAATCAGCACCAGTACACTTCTCCACTCCTCAGGCATCCTTTCACTTTCCAAGATTCCATTAAACAATCTGGTTAAAAACTCCACTGCCATTTCTCCTAAACACTTCCATGTTTCCATAGGTATGTCATCTGGACCAACGGCCTTTCCATTCTTCACCCTCTTCAAAGCTGTTCTTACTTCCTCCTTGCTAATCCGTTGCACTTCCTGATTCACTATCTCCACATCATCCAACCTCTTCTCTCTCTTGTTCTCTTCATTCGTCAGCCTCTCAAAGTACTGTATCCATCTGCTCAACACACTCTCCTCACTTGTGAGTACGTTTCCATCTTTGTCCTTTATCACCCATCCTGTTCCACATCTTTCCCAGCTGGATCCCTCTGTCTAGCCAATCAGTACAGGTCCTTTTCTCCCTCCTTAGTGTCCAACCTGTCATACAACTCATCATACGCTTTTTCTATAGCCTTCGCCACCTCTCTCTTCACCTTGCGCCTTATCTCCTTGTACTTTTCTCTACTTTCTGCATCTCTCTGACTATCCCACCCCTTCCTCTGTATACTCTCCTGTATTTCCTCATTCCATCACCAGGGTTCCTTTTCCTCTTTCCAGATGTCACGCCAAGCACCCTTCTTGCTGTCACCCTTACTACATCTGCTGTAGTTTCCCAGCTGTCTGGTAACTCTTCACTACCACCCAGTGCCTGTCTCACCTCCTCCCTAAACTCAACCTTGCAGTCTCCCTTTTTCAACTTCCACCATTTGATCCTTGGCTCTGCCCTCACGTTCTTCCTCTTCTTGATCTCCAACGTCATCCTACAGACCACCATCCTATGCTGCTTAACTACACTCTTCCCCGCCACCACTTTGCAGTCTTCAATCTCCTTCAGATAAACTCTTCTGCATAGGATATAATCTACCTGTGTGCATCTTCCTCCACTCTTGTACGTAACCCTATGTTCCTCTCTCTTTTTAAAATATGTATTCACCAAAGCCATGTCCATCCTTTTGGCAAAATCCACTATCCTCTGACCTTCTTCATTCCTCTCCTTGACACCATACCTACCTCCTTGTCTCCACTGTTCCCTTCACCAACATGCCCATTGAAGTCCGCTCCAATCACCACTTTCTGTCCCTTGGGTACACTGCTCATCACTTCATCCAACACACTCCAAAAATCTTTTTTCTCACCCATTGCACACCCAACTTGCGGTGCATATACACTAACAACATACATCATCACACCTCCAGACACTCTTTTCACCTCCAAAACACTCTTGACATACTGTTCCTTCAGAATAACCCCTACTCCATTTCTCCTCCCATCAACACCATGATAGAACAATTTGAATCCACCTCCAATCCACCTGGCCTTTTCCCCTTCCATTTAGTCTCTTGCACACACAATATATCAACCTTCCTTCTCTCCATCATATCTGCTAACTCTCTCCCCTTACCAGTCATACTGCCAACATTCAAAGTAATAACATAAAATAAATTTGTCTACTGGTCTGTGCTATAAATTTGTTTTTTATATAATTCCAATAATTTTGATAATTGTTATAGTCAAAAATCGCTGAATTTGTGCATTGCCTGTTCAAATACAGGGGAGAAACGAGAGGTGCGGTAGCGACGAGCATCACCTCACCTCGAACTGCGCTCTCCCTCACACACTGGGTTGATGCATGTGATTGGCGCATGCCTGTTGCTGTCTCTCTGTATGTCGGTAATATAACGTTTGCTTGCACGTTTATCATACACCCTGACTTTCTACAGTCTGGCTAATATCTGTAATGAATGTGTGTGACGTGTTTAGTCTTGCTGATCTGACATAAAACTGCAGTGAAAAGGCACAACGTGAGGCAGACAGAACCGTGCCGCCCTGAAGGGGGTGCATGTGAGCCAAACAGGTGTTCGTTGCTGCTGTTCTTCTACGCAGAGGTGCCAATAAGTTAGCAATATCAGAAAGTCAAGTGTGCTACGCAGTGGTCCATTTTTTTTTTTTTGTTCCAACTGACTGCCAAAATAAAAGATTAAGACTTTTAAAACTAAAGTAAAATAAGGAGGACTTTTACAAGAAAGTGACAGAGATTTTCGTGGACAAGGATAGGTGCATGAACTTCATTTACAAATAAAGGTAAGACTATAAATGTTTTTCAATTTTATAAAAGAATGGGATCGGACTAAGAAAAAGAAAAAAACAATCCAAAATTTAAAAACTAAATTTTGACCTTAAATAAAATATTCTTTTGTTTTTCTTGTTATCCTTTTGTTGAACAGTCTGCATTAAAACTGATTAAAGCATCCGAATTAAAAGCTTTTAAACACAACTAAATATTTCATTCAAGGTCAAAACTGAAATTCGTTTTTTCTTTTTTGTACACCACTCTATACTTTTATTTGTATTGTATGAGTATGAATTGTGGAATTGCAACGACAAATTTAGAGCACATGAGGAGTAGATGCGCTCTCTCTGCTCTCTCTCTCACCGCTATAAATATTACGTTCTTTCTTATCCCAATATGTACCTTACCTATGCATGTGTAGAGAATACTGATGAGATATGAAACATAACCAGTAGTCAATGTGCAGCCTACCAATTGAATAGTGAATAAGCCACTCTTTTGGGTTCATTTATTCGTAAATCGGACTCTGAAGGAGTCCGTGCCTCACCAGCCATGAACCTCACCGCACATCACTGGAGGATATGTATTGAAATATAGGAGAAAAATGTTGCCTGAAAAGGCAACTTAAGATAAACAAATCCCAATACATAATATGAAAATAATAAATCAAGAACAAAAGCGATTTAACTCAAAAAAACAGAAAATTCAATACTTCAAGATATATGGACTCAATGAATTGTCAAAGAATCACTGAAGGCTCCTTTCTCAAGTTGTGCATAGGAGAACGACTCATTACACTTAGACAGCAGATAATAAATAAACACTTCAGTGTTACCAAAAAATCCATTGCCAGGCATGTGCAAGTAGAAGGCATCATCAAGGCCCTGATCAGGTATACAATACTGTCCCGGATCAAGAGGGGGCAGCCTTGTTAACACGACCTCTCTTTCAATCTAGAGTTCAGGGGAATGTCAACCCAAGCTGAGTGATGTCACTTCTGGTTCTGTCTCATTAGGACCGCCCCTTTCAGGAATCAGCACAATAAAACTACAAGGGACCAGAATGAGGCAGTCAGATTGATGACTACCAGCTACTGAGATGGATCGCTCTTTATTTTAATATTTTAGCACCCTCATGTGCTGTTTATTTTGGCCACTTTTTCCAAATACACTGTAAAATAAAACGGGGGCCAGCTCCTTGTGGCTGGAAGTCTACTATTATCACAACATCTCTACAAATAAGCATATGAAAAAATAATACTTAAAAACAGTGTTTCCCCAACCTTTTTCTGCAGTGGTACACATTTTGTAACCAGAATCTTCCCAAGGCCAGACACTATCTTACTAGGCACAAACACATACAGTATATCTCATTCACTTACTCAACTGCCCGATGGGGCAGGACTAGCGGAGGAGCAGGTAAATAAAGCAGCTCCGAGATGACCATTTGCAGACACGGCACTTAGTCAACACTTTGATGGCATCTCCAAGCTCCTTTGTCCCTTTGCCCACCCCTCTCTGCCTTAGAGGCAACTTGTATTGCCCACTATTCACCAGCCATGTGAGGCTCGCTGGCGACCACACTCCCAAGGCAGGTGGACTCTAGCAGCCAGGAGTCACGTCTGAAGTGCTCTAACATGGCCATCGTGGAGCTGCTTTTATGCCACCTTCTCCAAGTAGTTCTATCCTCCTCAGACAGGACTTGTCCCTCTCAGGTTCAGACCCAAGGGAGCTACACTATTGCTTCCACAGCAGAGCATACCTGGGTAGCGTGGCATGGCACGCCGGTTGGAAAACACTGTCATAGTTTAACAACACAAGAATCAAGTACAAGATGGGCTGATGCAAGGTTTGCAGTTTGTTTAAAATAAAGAAGTACTCTTATAGCATGTCTGCACCACAGCTAAATTTATCAGGCAATCAACGTTAAATAGGACACATGACTGGTGTGGAACAGCATATGAATGATGGGGGTGTCTGAGGCCGAGATCTGCCAACCATCTTTTTGTTTAATCATCGCTGCAGATTCAGTTGGACTTGAACCAAGCGACAAAATAGACTTGAACTGAAGTGAACCTGAGATGAGCTGCCAGTCCATCACAGGGCACTCTGGCGTACACTCCCACATTCGCTCACGCTGGGCCAGTGTATTCATTGATATATTAAGGCCAACAATTCTTCACATAATTTCAGATTGCTTGTGTTGCTGTGTTCTAAAGTCGGCGTTTGACTAGAAAAATATAAATTACATATATTATATATATATATATATATATATATATTATATATATATATACTGCGGTGGGTTGGCACCCTGCCCGGGATTGGA